>JAOEGL010000005.1:155997732-157197732 GCA_034509955.1 Urosaurus nigricauda | reverse complement strand
CTCCCATCATACAGTGGACAAATGGAGGTCACCAGACAATCTTGAAGAGTGCAGCTTTCTTCTCAACAGAAGCAGATAATAATTATACTCACCTTGCTCTTGCTGTTAGATGTATCCTTGGGAGACAAGACTTGAGCTACTACATCGAAGTCCATACCTGTATATTTGTCTCATTTTTATCCAACGAGTCAGAGAATTTTTGACGAACAAAGTTAAGCAAATGTTAGTCTGTTTTAAGATTTGCATTTAATGTTAAATAAAAAGACAGTAAACTTTTTAATGGTACAACCTCTTTTCTGCTTTTTAAAAAAGGCAGCTTTGTCTTTCTATCTTTAAAAAAAATGATTGCAAAACATGTTACAGTTAACAATACTTTTAGGTTATTTTCTTTAATGAGAAGGTTTAACTGACAATCATTGTCTGTTCTTTTGCCCAGAACTATAAGGCCCTCGGAGTGTACACAAATTATTTCCAGATGGTGCAGTTGTGATCCAAAGTAGTGCTATTTCCCTAGTCCAGCTGGAACCCACCCAGGCTGTGGGGCATTAATATAGTTCTTTGTGTCTGAGGCTATAATCTTTGCCAGATAGCTTTAAGGTGATTCTACTTGGGAGATCATCAAGCTGTTTGGAAATGTGACCAAAAACAGCACAGATGCCTGTGGAATAATGTAATGGAAATCAGGTTGTCTTCTTTTCCAACTATTCTACTGGAGGAAAGAGGCAGACACACAATATAGATATAAGGCATTAAACTCATCCGCACCACAAGTAAAATGCTTGTATGGTGGAGAAGTAGTATTGTGCCCACTTGGTCTCCCCAGAACATTCAGTGCAAATGCAAAAAGAGCTACATAGACCTAGATTCTGCCACACACACACAAAACCTTGATCATACATCTTTTTGCACAAAACCATTGAGATGGAGGCAATTGCAAGAATAATCTGAGGCAAGACTCTGTTGAGGCTCCTACTCTTGCATTGTCCTCAAATACAGCTTTTTTGCTTTTCTCGCCAATAGAACTAGGTTCCATTCAGTCATATGCTAAAAATGCATTTAACAAGCAGTTCCCCCTTTTCTCTTGCTGCTCCCTACACTGCTAGGGTATTGCTAAGAGATCATTCCTCTTCTTGCATAATGAGATTTCTCCAGCATAGAAAGGCTGATTCCCTTTCCCTGTAGTGATTCCCAGGCTTTTCACTGGTGAAGGGAGAGCTGCTTGGCTTTCAATATTGAGCCTTTTATGCGGTTGTACACAATTACACAGTGGCTGGCATCCTATTAGTAGTTAGTCCCAACCAGAGTAGACCCATTCAATCAGTTGTTGAATGGTGATTCAATTGATCTGGTTTATGCAGGAGTAGCAGCAGAATTCAGGCCAGTTTGTGTTACTGTGTATCCACTGAGGTGCTTGCAGTTGCAGTTCTCCCTATAATTATGTGGATTTTCCTGATTATAATCAGAGGATTCCTCTCAACTTGCATGTTGTAGCTTTGACATCACATGGAACAATTCCATGAGATCTGTTGCCTCTTTCTGGAATTGGTGATGCTCACACAAAAACTCATTCCATATCAAGGTGAAGAACCTCTTAATCACAATCACCATTATAAAGACAAGACACATACTGTAAGCCTCCTTACATATGATGATGATCAGGTATTGATTGGTCTTCATCATTCTCTGAAAAAAGACAATCCTATCTTTTTTCTTTAGTATTCTAAATACATGATAATAATTTGTTATCTTAAAAGTAGAAAGTTACTGAGTTTGATGGATACATATTAATGGAGTCTTCCATTCTCTAATGGTGTCTCCATTCTATTTTTTATGGACTTGATTCAGTGACTCCTCATTGTCTTCATAGTGTTAAACAATATTATCACTTTTCAAAAGGCAGACCTATAGTATTCAGCTGTGTTTGCATCCTAAAACTTTCCCAACCCCAACCTAACTTGAGATGCATGTCATTTTCTATAAGTAAAGCTTGTCAAAGCAGCTATTTTTTGATTCAATGGCCATCTGGCGCTAAAGTGAAAATGCAGCATTTAACAATGGAATTCTATACATGATTGTTGAGAAATAAGTGTCATAAATTTAGTGCCATTTACTTCAAGGTAAGCTGATACCTCAAATCAGGCAGTAGATGTTGGATTTCCTCTTATTCTGCATTCGAATTAAATGTCTTGTACACAGGGGCTGAATGAAACAATTTATCATCAAAATCATCAAAACACTTCTTACTACAACACAAAAATTCAGAAGTGTAGGAAATACAACCATTACTTAAAACTCCCATCACATGCCCAATGCATTCCAGTCAAGGGCATCTTTCCCAAGAAACTGATGCAGCATCTAATCCATACAGCCAATACCAAGGAATAGTGAATACCTGTAATCACACATTTTAATTTGTATATATTTGTATCACTTATTAAAAAAATAAGTATGTAAAGAAATTAACATAAAGGCCAAACAGTACTTTTCTATTTATTCAAAAAGTTAAACATACAGAAGCAAGCCCCTAATTATTAATGCATCTTTATGCATAGCTGTTTCTGTTTTACACCGTAGGGCTGGCTGCTTTTTATTTTTCATCCAATAATATAATCGAGACACAATGCACCAAGACCTTGTCCTGTACAAGTTCCTGGTGAAATGTGCTTTTCACCTCCACAGATTCATGAAACATTGCTCTGAGAATCCTGGCATCATAACGGTTGCCTATCCACCTACCAGACGAAATTCGATCTGTCCTTCCCCTCTCTCTCCCGCCATCAAAAATGTCACACTTTGAATAGACATTTAAAAGTGCATTAAATGTAGACAGGTTTAAATTCATAAATGTTTTTTAAAAGTGAAAATACCACCCTGTGAATTAGATTTTTACATTATTGATTATAAAGTATATTTTATTAAGATTTTGATATTGCAAGCTTTTAGTCCTTTTTCATTTTGTTCTGTGCAACAAACTGGTTACACACTGCAATGCAATATTAATTCTTGAAATACCCACTGCAGTAAATTAAAACTATTTTACATTTTTAAAACTTATGGATACAATGTTTTTGCTGTATATCTTCATTCCGCCATTGCCACAAAATCATTACACTCAATCAACACAATTGATCATTTTGACATTTTGATGTTTTATCTTATTTTGCAGGAGACAGATGCCGATTTCATTCTAAAGTACAGTGTACTCCTGGTACTTTTTTCTATTCAAATTTCATTTGAATGATTTCTAAGCAACAATCAATGGTTTCATAAACAGGTGATTAAAGGAAAGGGTTTATTATAATCTGCTTACAATTGTTTGCAAAGACAGACATATATTTTGCATAAAGATATAAATTGTTTTTAAAACTAATTTAGTGTTTTACGTATGACATTTGTGTGAATTATGAATTGTACCAAACCAAGATTAAATGCAATAAGGTACAAAAATAAGAGCAATCAGACAACACTGTGGATTGGGACAGACATCTAACAGTGGATATTTTTTTTAAAAAAAGAATATGGCTTTAATATTTTAATCAGGCAAAGTTACTTAGAGATAGAAAAAAATCGTAACTTTGTTAATAAAAAAGCAGCTGCATACTGCATTTACCACAAACCTGGACAATTTGAAATTCCAATTTCAGTATTTTTAAAAAGCAAATGAAATAAGAGATTTGTAACCACTTTGTAACTATAAACAACCACTCTGCATGCTGTGTATTTTTTCCACTTTGGAAGTTCAGCTTTCATATTGCTGTGCAGATCAAAAGAGCTAATGTTTTTATTAAATTTCCAAAACTAAATAGTAGGTTGGATCAAAACTAAGTGGAAATCAATGAGACAATAGAGCCATGACCTAAGTTCCACTGGTTTCAGTGCAGACTGTGTTCAACTCAGTTTGTCAGAATCCCACAGAATGTATGCTTATGTAATTTTTAAAAAAGTATATCCTTATGCAGACGTTCCATTCCATAAAATCTGTCATTTTAAAAGACAAGTGGTAATGTTTTTAAATCTAGTCTTGGAGATGGAAATGCACATTCACATTTAAGTAACTTGGATGTATTGTGATTTTGAAGAACTAAACATAAGATTCAAATACCTATTTCATGAGTCTCCATATAGTGCACAGAAAACCGCTTTTGAAATGGGATATTCTTTCAAAAGCATTTATGATATGTTATGGGGATCTTGTTTTGGCCTGGGGGAGGGCTGACATCCGCTAAGCACAGCCAAATTTTTGGCATAACTAATATTTCTGTGAATTCCAACTTTGGTTTTCATGATTTATCAATTTTCTTAAGGAATATGCAAACTTTACACCTTTACTTAACTTTAGACAAACATAACTCGACGATGATTTCCTTTACATTTGTGTTTAATATTTCAATGGTCATAGGAAATTTTTTTATAATGTATGCTCCAATGTTCAAATTATTTATACGATATACAATAATTATGCTATTCCCCAGAAAGCTACATCCTTATAATCTTATCTTATATGATACTTTTGAAAGAAATCCGTATTTCAAGGCTCATGTCAGTATTTGTTGATTTCTGAAAGTGTTACACTATTAATGTTCTTTGGCTAACTAACCAAGACGGCAGTCCAAATGGACATTATGTTGAAATCAACAGAAGAGAATTTTATACAAATTTGTCTCTCCAAGTTTGTCAGTAGTACTCTTCTCTTCCAGGCTTCTTATATAATTACAAATTTGCCTAGCTGTTTTTCTAAACTTTCACATTCATTCTGGAAAGAGTTCTCGTAGCACCTATGACACTAACTGTACATAAGCTTTTGTAGACTTTATCTACTTCTTCAGATGCCAAGTCTATGGCAATTTATTTCACACAGTCTCAAAAGTGCTACAAGTTTCCTTTGCATTTCATTATTCCAGACTAACATGGCTATGTCACTGAATTTTTCCACATTCAGATTCATAGTCCACTTTTTTTGGAGCTCACATATATTCCAGATTAAAAAGGGGAGGCACAATATTTTTAGCATTCTCAGTTAACCAAAAGTTAGGTGCACCAAAAGTTGAAGGAAAATCAAGAAGTGCAATCCCATATACTCAGAAGTAGGACCCATCAAGTTCAGTTTCACTTACTCCAAGTACAGTGTATCTGGGATTTTAGCTTATATGTGCTGGACCATAGCCTATGAATTAAACAGGTTGGCAGACAGAATTTCACTTCATTTTGGGGCTGACACATCTTTCAGGAGACTCTGAGCACAATTCACCAGAAAATCGTCTGGAGCAAGCTCCATTGAAATAAATGGACAGCTATATGCTTTCACAGCTTTGTTTACTCCAGTGAGATTTCTGCAGGACAACGTCTTGGTGGATTATGCTCTTTGTCATTTATCTTGGTAGATGAAATGTGAATAAAGCTGCAAACATAGCTAGAGTCACGGACAGAGCTTAGAAAAGTAATCTTTTTTCAAGTTCTGAGGCATAAAGCAGAACTCAGTGTGCTAAAACCATAAAAGCAACAGACAAACAAAAAAGAAAGTACATGGATGGAAATGGACAGAAAAGGAAAAATTAAAACTGAAAATGGTTATGGGTGGTTATTTACAACAGACGCTGTCAGTTGGTAAATTAGATATGATACTAAAAAGGCACAGCTTTCCCTTTCTTAAATACACTGTAAACAGTTCATTATGCATGCAGAACAATTCACTTTACAAAAAATGAAATTACTTTGTGTTTAGACAAAAAGAGTAATTAAATAGTCTCCAGCAAAATAGAATTCTTCCAAAAATACTCTTCCCCAGTCATCCTATTAACCATTAAAGATTTTTAGGTCTCATTTACAAAAGTTCCTTATACCATTTTTTCAGGTCCTTCAATTTATACATACAGCAATATACAGTACAGCAAAAGACTGCAAAAAATTATTGGTAAAGCCAGCACAATATATACTATAAATTGAAACTGAGGCATTTGTTTTAACATCTTATCCTTTCAAGTTAAATAATAAATGAACACTTAACACAGTGTAGATCATCTATGATGGATAAAATGGGACAACAAATGCCTCAGGTGAATATACCAAGATTATTCCACACCAAATGCTCCATTATATTTTACACATCCAGGGATCTGTGTGTGTATGTATAGTACAAGAATTAATGCCCCATATTGACTTTGTTTTATGTGCAAACCAATGGTAAGCTTTTAAAAAGTTCATATTAGTCCTTGAACCCTTTGAAAACAAGCAAACAATACCAGAAACTACATGGCATATTTAAAATGTTCATTTCTTAAAATATCAAAATCAAAGAGTTATTTGACTAGATATGGCTTTTCATCCAGAGGAACAGGAACATTTTTTTTCTACATGTTGGGGGTTTCTGGGTGATGGTTCTCAAAACATCTTTATGACTTTGTCTGACCAAGTTCAGCTAAGATGTCCCTCTGTCCTCCAAACCCTTCCTATAGTTTTTAGACCAGTCAAATTGTTGTACAATTTTGTATAGCATATTTTGGACATGGTTTCTT
Organism: Urosaurus nigricauda; assembly: GCA_034509955.1. NCBI lineage: Eukaryota > Metazoa > Chordata > Lepidosauria > Squamata > Phrynosomatidae > Urosaurus > Urosaurus nigricauda. The sequence continues at coordinate 157,191,220 of JAOEGL010000005.1, read as the reverse complement.
GAGTCCTTCAAGGGTGTGGAATAGCACAGGGAAACTTAAGGCAAAGTTTTTCTTTCTTTCTTTCTTTCTCCCATTAAGACATTTTCTGTCACTTCCTGTGGAAGTAGAGGGGCTTGGCATTCCCAGATTCCACTTTGGGCAACTGGTCGCTGATGATTTCTACCAACATAGCTGGAAACTCCACTTTCAGAGCTTGTGACTCTCGGAAGGTGTAGAAGCAGAATTCCAACAAATCGCTGACAAGCTGAAATGCAACAGAAGAAACAGTCACTAACAAGCATTGTAGAAAGCATAGTAACAAATAGAAAAAAAGTATTTCTGTGCAAATTCCATTGATAGCTGGATTTAAACAGGATTCAATCTAGCTCACATAAAAGAAATATTGGTTGCGACTACATAAAGGTAGGCAAAACCTTCAAATTCAAGTGGAGCTTTCACCTTCTGAATAGCCCTTCTCCCAAACATGGTAAATAACACCATCTTTATCTACTCAGCACTTTTAATAGTTCAAATTAGGAACATTTTAGTGTCCAGGGGTACATTTAGACCAATGAAACTGTACTGATTATTCCAGTATTAATATTTCTTATATGAATCATTCCAATATTACAACCCAAGACCCCAAAAGCAAAGCATAGTTGTTTTAAGCCAGGAATGAGGTATGTGTGGTCCTTCAAATTGTATTGAACGACGTGTCCAATTACCTCTAACTGTGCTGACTAGACCTAAGAGGAGTCTGTACTCCAGCAGTGACATTTGCAGTCCACATTATTCCTCACACCTGGTTCAAACTCTCCAAAGATAATTTTCCACAGAAATATACCTATTTGTACCACAGACTTGTACCTATTACAGTGCACACATGCAGTGCACACACGCACACACACAAATATGAACTACTCACTTTTGACAAAGTATTTCTTTGTAAATAATTTGTCTTTGCTCCTTTTCTTATTAATGATTAACACCAAAAAAAGCAAGAGATGTTCAAAGAAGTGTGTGTAATCTAAACTTTTAAAATTTCACTTAGAAACACACACTTAGAATGTACTCCTAATTTGTCTGTAGTTTTCCATCAGGTAATTGCCACTTAAGTTGCTACTGCAACTCGGAATAAGAGAAAATGTTTGGTCTCCCAACAATGAATTGAGGAAAGTATGTAGAAAAGCTTCTCTTCACTTTCACAAGACACTCCCCCTTTTCCCAGCCTCACTGGGAAATATAGCACACTGAAGGGCTGCCTGACCACAATGGAGATTTAATACAGAGGTCTACCATCTTTCTAAAACTAATAAAGATAACCAGAAGTAATTTCACATTAAAATATAATTTCTCTTCAAAAATCTTTTACACAAAGCACTTTCCTAGTAAGACCAAACATAAAACCACAACATCAATAAAGCAGACCAGCAATAACAGTTTCACTGGATGCAGTGAAAACTAGGAAATCATGGAAGGATTGAATACAAACACAGGCACGTGCAACTAAGCTAACAGGATCAGACCTCTGTGACCCTTCCTCCCTCTGGTAGCCTCTTTAGCATTTCAAAGAATGCCTAAAATGCAAATAATGTTCTAGACTACAATATGCAGGACACAGGAGGAGATAATATCAGGCAAAGGCAGTTTCTATGAATACATCTCCATGTACCATTTATGGTGGATGGATGCTTTAGAGAAAAGAGAAGACGACTGCCCAGAGCATCCACCTAAATCTGAACCCAGGGCCTGTTGCTAGCCATGTAAATGAATAGAGATGGGGTCTAATAAGCCTTGACTTTTGTGCTTTCCAAAGTATTTTCTTTAAATAATCTGAAATCAATCACTCTTTGTTTAAGTGACTGAAACTATACATCATTCTGGTTCTTTATCTGTCAGGAATTATACATGTACTTGGTTTGTTTTTTTATCTGAAACCTTATTTAGGAATACCAGCAAAGAGATTTATTTTAAATTTTTTAAAAACCTGTGCAGTAAGTAACCACACACTTTCCATAATCCAAAGGAGTGTGAACATGAGAAGACAGGAATAGGCTAGGAATAGGAGTATCATCTGCTACATAGCCACAGTATGGTCTTAGCTGAATTTATTGTGCATTTTTGGTATTTCCAAAAATGTTAGTCCTATCTTGAATAGTTTAAGCACATCTTTCTAATGTAGGATAAAAAACCCAAACCTTTCTCGGAAGAAAGGTTTAAAAAAAAAACCTCCAAAAGTTAGATATAAGCTGGTTAACTATTCACTATGCACCTTTCCAGAAAGGTGAAGCTTAAAAACAGAGGAGATGACAGTGATACAAAAATTTAACGAGTGCCACGCTGTATTGTGAGAAGCTCTTCTCATCAGGTGTACTTTCAGGATGTTGTACCTTTTTATTTCAAAAACGATCAGTCTTTTTATGTTCTCTGGTGCTACAGGAACAGAATAGGTTTATGAGTAATTGTCTACTTTGCTTGACATTTCTCTGCATGAGAAGCTTGATTCTCAATAGCACCTCCTTTTCCTGACCAAGGGCTTTTGAATACTGACAAGAAAGAGCACAGAGCACAAAGCTGAAAAGAAAAAAATGGAGGTTTCTACAAAGGATGGCCATGAAATTTCAAAAGACTGTTCTCTGATCCATAAGACCCCTCTAAACTCTGTCCCCAGTGACTGCTATACGAAGAGCCATGTTCTCCAAGTCCAGAGCTGTTTTCCATTGCACTCAGTACTATGGAGTTCAGCTCTGCTTACTGTTTATTGTTGTACGTATAAACAAAAGCTAAAGGTTTTCAATATTGTAGAAACAAGTTATTTAATTATTTATTTATTGGATCTATGTTTTACCAAAGAGGGTATTCAAAGCACCCCACAGCAAGAACAAATTACGATTTCCAGTTAAAACCCAATTAAGAAACACAACTTCGAACAAAATTTACAAGTAGCTCACAGGAAAAAGCACAATTAAAAATAATTTCACATACTGGAATAATTAAACTAAAACTTACATAACGTGCATCAAAGAAAAGATAGCAACCACTCAGTAACTGATTCCCCAGCAACTAATCATCTGTGAATGAAAAGTCTGTCTACATTAAAAGGTGTTTGCCTGGTAATGGAAGGTAGCAATATTTACTTTCAATAAGGAACATCAGACCCTGGGTGCACCCACACAGAGCCTTTTCCAGGTGTGCATCTTGAGCATGACAGAACCAAGAGAAGAGCCTTCATTCCAAATTCTCTATAGGAGGACACAGTCCATTAATCTGCCAAAAATGCTACACCTGAGAAGAAATTACACTTGAAATCTCTTCACTTTTATTCAGATGTCAAGTTCATGTATTTGCAAATATCAGGTCTTGAATGAATTCTAGAACATTCTGGACCTTAGTTACCAAGCCAAGGAGCAAACAATCTATACAACAGTGCTGGCATTCCATTCCATGAAGGTCAAAAGAACCTCAAAGATGGATCTAGGATACGTCTCTTGCTAGTTCTGGGACATGCAGCAGCTATATACAGTTGACCCTACATTATCTATGGATTTGGTATACACAAATTCAAGGATTTACACCTTGAAAATATTGAAAAAATATATTAATTCCAAAAAGCAAATCTTGATTTTGCCATTTTATATAAGGGACATCATTTTATTATGTCACTGTATTTAATGGACTTGAGCATCCATGGATTTTGGTATCCACAGCAGGTCCTGGAACCAAACCCCAGTAGATACCAAGGGACTACTGTTCAGTTTCTAAGATGTACAATGAAATAAAATATAAAAGAAAAATACAGACATCAGTTTTGCATAAAAGATGCATACAAGTCAGTAATCTGCCTACAGTACCAGCCATCACATTTACCAAATAAATGCTTATATTCTCCACATTTTCCTTGAGTCTCAAATGGCATTTCTGGGATAAATATGCACTTCTTGCAAATAGGTTTTAATCTAATCACTGTCTGACACCATTAATAAAACTGCATTGATTATATTGTTGTTTTGTTGCTTTATTATTAATTGTTTGAATGATTATACAGCACATTACATTCTGCAGTAAAGACCAAGGGGGTGGAATATAAATATATTTATATGAATGTAAATAGTCAGCATTGCATAGTGGTTTGAGTGCTGCACTATGGAAACCAGGATTTGATTCCCTGCTCAGCCACAGAAACCATGGATGATCTTGCGCGAGTCACACACTCTTAGCCTCAGTAAACCCTGATACAGGTTTGGTTTAAGGTTGCCCTAAATCTAAAATGATTGAAAGCAAATAACAACAACAAATATATAAATGTACCATAGATATTTCTTATGGTTGTGTTCCATTAAGGTAGCTTTTTTTTAAAGGCAGTGGCTAACACACAAACCCCAGCTGGGATAACAAGTTGCCTTAGACAGGCATGTGTAGCTCTCCAGATGTCTTTGGACTACAAATCTCATAATCCCTTATGACTGTCTAGTCATGCTGAATAGGACCTAATGGAGTCCGAGGCCAAAAACATCTGGGGAGCCATAGTTGTCCACCACTGCTTTAAGAGAATGAAGGAATACTTATTAATGCATGGGAAGCCATAACAGCAAGCAACAAACACGATATGGAATAGCTATGTCTTTTGAGAATTTTGCATAAAGCATATTCTGTTGGCAGATGAGCAAATGATGTAAACATGAAACCAGACTCCTTGAATTGCAGCAAGTGATTTGAGAATCATGCCAAATGCATAGTTCCTAATGTTTGAAATTACAGAACAATCAACAACATCCAGGAAATTAAAAATGCATATCTAACAGTGGTTATGTAATTCACACTACTGCACGTATTGACAGTGTAAGGTCATGAGTTTGAGGATGGCTTCTCCACTGAGATTTCCTGATTCATGTGGGCTGTTAAACAGAATGTGTGTTATTTTAAACCCTGCTATGGGACAGAGATAAAGGCTGATGCTGACCTTTTAAAAAGCAGAGTGTGCTGTTTGCTGAACAGATTATGAAAATAGGTTTTTAATCTTATCCAATGTCAAACAGATGTGATTTTAAAATTTCAAATCTAAGAAGGTATAAAATATATTCCTGCTCTAAGCTACCTACTAGTAAAATTCACTCTTAAGTCACAAAATACATGGAGTTCCTTTCTACGTTCTAAACAAGTAAGCCAAAGCCAGCAGGCCATCGAGAGAGAAGTGAGCAATGAAAGGCATAAATAGACGTTAATTCGGTATATATAAGAAATGCACATACAGTGGGCCCTTGGTATCTGCTGGGGCTTGGTTCCAGAATCCCCCATGGATACCAAAATCCATGGATGCTCAAATCCCATTAAATACAATGGCATAGTAAAATTGTGACCCTTATATATAATAGGAAGATCCAGGTTTGCTTTTTGGAATTTATGTATTTTAAAAATATTTTCAAACTGTGTATGCTTGAATCCTCAGATACAAAAAAAAAATCCATGAATATGCAGGGCTCACTGCATTTATACCAATTAAAACAATTATTGTGCAAAGACTGCAACTTTTTGACCTCCTCCTCCTCCTGCTCTTTCCCAGAACGGGGGCTCAGAGCAGCTTCCTAATATTAAAAGAACAATACAATACAGTGATTAAACCAAAGCAGAGCTTGAAAAGGTCACTTTGGACTACAAGTCCCAGAATTCTCCTGCCAACATGGCTAATGGCTGGGAGATTCTAGGAGTTGTAGTCTAAGCAAGTAGCTCCCCCCCCCCATCACATTGTTTCTCAAGCTCTGAGCCAAAGTACTTAGATACAGAATTATTTAAGAGCCAACCCCCAAATCTGCTCTAGTACAGCACTGTGTTATATTGCTGCTAATCTGCTGGTACTGCAGTAAGGTACTAGTAGTGCAAATGTGGAGAACTGAGATATTAGCCCCACTGAGTTTATGGGCCCTAAATCAGCTTTAATCTGGATACATCAGCGCTGTGACCTCTGCATGTCTGAATTCAAGCTGCTCAGTAATTGCTTTGTTTTGTTTTCAGTGCTGAGGGGATCTGTAAATAAATTTGCTGATGTTTTCAGATTCTCATTTGCTTACCTTTTTCTTTTAGGGAATATTTTCCTCATCTTGGCACTTTTCTTCATTCACATATGTTCACCATGTGGTAGAAAACTAGCTAAAACCACCCAGTAATATAAAAAAATTCCCTTTGCAGCGCAAAGGGAATACTTAGTATTGTGCTGTTTTGTTTAAAATATTTTTATTCCACTTTTCCACAATTCACTCTTCAAGGCGACTTGTTACTTAGGGACTTTTAGACTGTTCTAGACAACAAAAGTCTCCCCGTTTTAGGGCACTGTTGGTACTCTGTAACTTTATGCTCTTGGAGAGAGGTACTGCTGAAGCATTTGGATAAGAAAGATGGTAGAATTCTCCCTGAGGTCTTTCTTTGTCCAAAATCAGACTCAAAATAATGGCTGCAATCCCGTATGTACTTTCACAAGACTTAAATTTGCATGCACTTAACTAAGTAGCAAGACACTAAGAAATACAGTTACAACAAAAGATGTACAACTAATGTGCATGCAGGACCCAATGTACACCAGAACCCTCTCACCTAGTCTTATTGCACATCAGTCACTCTGCTAGCTCTCCTACATATTTACAAAGAAGCAGCCCTCTGCACCTTCACAATTATATTTTCCATGCAAGTCCATTTATGCGCATGCAACACCCCAACAGGACTACAGCCAATAATTTCAATTTTGGATTTAACCCCCTTCCTGCCACATTAGGTTTCCACATGCCTACAGATATTGAAGTGAAGGTACTTTCAAATCAACGATCTTTCATATTCATTTTAAACTGGTGGATATCTATAGTATTTCCCTTCCAGACTTTTTAATATGCTCTCATTTGAGCCCGTGTGAGTGGGTAGCATGTGGAAAGCTGTTTGTAGGTGTGTACACCAATGTATTCCAGGCAGCACAACATCCACAAGGATGTATGCAAAGGGATCTTGTAGAACCTTTGAGACTAACTGAAAGAAATAAGTAGGTAGTGTGAGATTTTGTAGACTTCAGCCTACTTCCTCAGAGGCATGTAGGCTCAAGTCTAGAGGAGCTTATGCTATTAACGTCTTTCTTTCAGTTAGTCTCAATGGTGCTACAAGATCTCTTGGAATACTGATTTTCCAGACTAACAAGCTATGTCTTTGAATTCAGCCACAAGGATGGATATCCATATATATAAAATGAATACATTATATGTAGCTGCTTGTTAAAATTAGTCCAGCTGTATATGAAAAGTTAAATTAATGCTAACTCTTACAATGCATCCCACTACTTTACTGACATTTGTTAAAATAATACATCCAGCAAGTTTCAGGCGGCCTGCTAGGCAATCCGGCTACCTGAACTATTTAAACTGCTAATAACTCAAATTCACTGACTTCAGTACAACTCAACTAGCTTTAATACAAGGATTTTAACTAATCTGGGATCGCCATAAGTTGACAGGCAACAAGAAGGCACATACATTAACATGGTCTGCAGATGAAGCTGCTGTTGAGCAGGAAAACAGCTACTCCTCTCCCCCTTGAAAGCCAAAGTTAGCCTCTGAAGAATGAGTTGTTACTGCAATACTAATAATACTCTGACTCTTACCGAGATTTTTCAGCGTTTTAATTAACAGCACATTACTTGACAAATAATTCCATATGCATGTTCTGTAAACAGACCTCAGGCTTTCATACAGCTTTGACCCGAAATGCACCATACTGTACTCTGTCTTCACAAATAAGTCAGTCAAGTACAAAGAGACACATTTATATGCAGCCCTTGACACACTGAGGCCAAAGAGTCTCTGCACAGCATGTATGCCAAACATAGATTTCTTTGCTTCAACATAAGAATACAGCACAGGTGTTTACTTGCTTTTGCTATACTGATTTTAAAGGGTTTCTTTCCTTGTGCTATACAATTTAACACCTTTTAAGGAGATGTTTAACAGGAGGACATCCTCTTGAAACTACTGGCTTCACAAATAGAAGTTGTGGAGAAACTAAAATCCCACAGGATAAGAAATTAGGAAGTGTGTCAATAGTAATAATGCATTTAAACTGGTGAACTTTAAAACATTCAAATGACTGATTCATTGCAATTTGTCACATCTTTGAAAGACTGATGATATTACTCACAAACCATACTTTGAAACAGTCCCACAAATTTCAGCAACACAACTCAGAAATAAGTAGTACTCAGAGCAACAATTTGCAAGGCTGCAGCCACATCATAAACTGATGGGTTTTTATATTGCTTTTTACATTGGAATTTTTTTAAAAGTTTGTTATCATTACATTTCAACTGAATTATTTTCTTCCCTTTGATTACTTTTCATTATATTTTATAATAATAAATATTTATTTATATCCTGCCCCTCTGGGTAAGTAATCGGGACGGGGTACAACATTTAAAAGCAATTACAATTAAAATATAACAATTCAATTTCCCCTCCCACCCCTTAAAATAAATTAAAATACGATAAGATTTTAAAATACTAAAACAGAGACATTACAATTAAAACAATGGAAAGCTCTAATTAAAAATGATGGGCTGCCTCGACAATACCAGATATCCCAGTGGAAGAGGCAAGAGGGACAGTAGTTGGCAGAAAGGTTAATCATTGTCTGGGAAGGCCTGCCGGAAGAGATGCATCTTGGCGGCCTTCTTGAAGCTGTCCAGGGTTGTAATAAGGTGCATCTCATCCAGCAGGCCATTCCATAGCCTGGGAGAAACAGCAGAAAAGGCCCTCTGGGAGGTCTGTGCCAACCTAGTTTTTTTAGGTTGTAATAGGTTCCTCCCAGAGGACTGGAGTGTATGAGGGGGCTCATATGGGAAGAGGCGGTCCCTAAGATAGGATGGACCCAAGCAATGGAGGGCTTTAAAGGTCAAAACCAGCACCTTGTACTGTGCCCGGAAACTGATCGGCAGGCAGTGGAGAGACTTAAGCACTGGTGTTATATGCTCTCTCCTAGATGCCCCAGTGATTAGTCTGGCTGTCATATTTTGAACCAGTTGAAGTTTCCGGGTTAAGCACAAGGGCAGCCCCATGTAGAGCGCATTGCAGTGATCTAGATGTGAGGTGACCAAAGCATGTACCACAGTTTCCAGATCCTTCATCTCCAGGAAAGGGCGCAGCTGGCGTATCAGTCGAAGCTGATAACAGGCACTCCTGACCGTCGCATTCACCTGACTAGTCATATGAAGCGACGAGTCTAGAAGTACCCCCAGACTGCAAACAGGGTCCTTCAAGGAGAGTGTGACTCCATCTAGGACCGGGAGTTGTATTCCCAGACCTGGTTTCGGGCCGGTGACTGTCAGTACCTCCGTTTTGTCTGGATTTAGCCTCAATCTGTTTTCCCTCATCCAATCCATTACCGCTGCTATAGGCAGTCATTGAGATAGGAGACACCATCTGAAGTCTGGGCAGATGTTCTTGTCATGGAGAAATGACATCAGCGTACTGATGACACTGAGCTCCATGCCTCCGAATGATCTCCCCCAGTGGTTTCATATAAATGTTAAATAGCATCGGGGACAGGATGGCGCCCTGAGGGACGCCACAATTAAACTCGATTTTAGACGAGCAACTGTCCCCAAGCCTCATCCTTTGGGTCCTGCCTGAGAGGAAGAAACGGAACCACTGCAAAGCAGCGCCTCCGATACCCATCTCTCTCAGCTGGTCCAAAAGGATGGCATGATCTATAGTGTCAAAAGCCACTGAGAGGTCCAAGAGCACCAGCAGGGTCACACTACCCCTGTCAATGCTCAAACGGAGGTCATCTGTCAGAGCAACTATGGCAGTCTCAACTCCATATCCTGCCCGGAAGCCAGTTTGAAATGGATCAGTAAAGTCAGTTTCATTCAAGACAGCTTGGAGTTGGGAGGCGACTGCTCTCTCAATCACCTTGCTTAAAAATGGCAGCAAGGAAACTGGTCTATAGTTGTTTCTATCCAGGGGATCAAGGGAAGGTTTCTTGAGAAGAGGCTTTACAGCCGCCTCCTTCAGACAGGATGGAACGGTGCCTTCCCTGAGGGACCTATTGACTACATCCCGGAGGAATGTCTTCAATGTGTCCCCTCCCTGGACGACCAGCCATGATGGACATGGATCGAGAGGGCTGGTAGTTTTCCTCACACTTCCAAGGAGCTTGTCCATGTCATCAGTACTTACAGATTGAAACTCATCCAGTAAAGTGACAACAACGGAGTTGGTAGGTGCCTCATTTACAGATACTGCTGAAACATTGGCATCTAAGTCAGCGCTTATCCGAGAGATTTTATCTGCAAAGTAGGTGTTAAATGCGTCACAGCAGGACGTCGTGGGGTTGAGTAGGGGATTTGGCGCAGGGGGAACTTCAGTCAGAGGATGTGTTGATTTGATTGCTCTATATAATAGTATATTCTACAATGTCATACTAAGTACTCACATCATGAATGGAGTCCAGGAGCTTTGTCAGTTGGTAAAACCGCTGCCAACTTTGCCCAGAACTGTTTGGATGTTTTGTGACCATCTTCCTCAGTTCTTTAATATAATTTGCCCTCATTTCTTCAAATGCAGCTTGGCTCTTGAGACCATCCTTGGGAACTATTGTAAGAGAATACAAATGTATACATATATATGACTCTGTTATGCCTATCTTGGAAATATATATTTAAAAGGAATTTGTTATTACAAGGCAATTCACAAATGTTTAGAAAAAACTTCTTTCAGATTTTGTAAATTTTACTGCTGCTTAAGCCCTTTAAGTTTTAGTAAAAGTTTATTTCAGGTGAATGTATAAATGAGACAAAATACATCATGATGGAAAGAAAGCTTCAATGTGTCTCAACAGCCTACTTTGTTCTACAATTATATATGCACACACATATACACAAAAAAGATGGCATTTTATCCTGGAAAACAAGGGGGGAAATTAGCCTGACACTTCTAGCCAATTCTAATACTGCAAACTCTTATGAGGGGGAAATGTAAAATACATATAACTGTGTTCAAGATAAATTTAAGAATGTATTCTGAGGGATGGAAAATTCATTATTTTTCTTTCATGTCTGTAGTCAAATAATGCTTTTAAATCTGGAATGCATTTTTGAGCAGACATTATAACTGAAATAAAATCTGAGAATCATGCTATGCAGAATAAATGTATTTTTGAAAGTTAATATTTTCTCTTAAATGTTTTACCAGGAGCCTACATTTTCTGTCCTTTCAATCCTAGGATGAACCCAGATGTTTAAGGTGTTCTTGTGATGCTTTACTAGCCAACTCAATGCATATTCTGGCCTTGTATATATTGCGAAGTGAAACTATCCAGCATCTTGATAAAAAGAATACAACTAAGTTGTTCTTTCTAATACCAGGACATCTCTCCTCACTATTGCTACCAATTATGAACCAGTTAGAATCAATTGCCTTATTAATGCTAACATCCATAAAATTCTCTGATATAATTGCATCATTTCATTCTTAATAGCTCCATTTATTTTAGTATAAGCTGCAGTGTTGTCACAGGATTTGTGCTTTCCATGCATTGCTGTATAAAAATGTGAAAATTTGAGTTTCTATAGTCCCAAATGGTGTTCCATGTACATACTAGTCTCATCCTTTACCTAAGTTCAAGAATAAATGGAACAGAGAGAGTACTGTAGAACAACAGTTTTGGGGGTCAGCTACGACATTTCCACAATGCTACTCATGCAAGCAAAAGCTTTACTTAAAACACAGCATTATCATAGCAGCTCCCTTAAATTGTTTCCCCGGCTTTTCTCTTATATAATACAAGAATTCTGACCCCTAATTCCAGTGTTTCTGTTACTAAAGTACAAACTGAAACATGACATATATTATGTCCAGAAAATATCAGAAGTACTCAAACTTTTTTTTTTCATTTTTGAAAAAGCAGAAGCTGCTCCCCAAGCCTCTTAATTTTTAATCTTGTTTTATAGAATGAACAACAAAAACAACAATGATGGAGGCAATACATTTTATGGGCCCTCCAAAAGACATCCGGTTGCCTTTTGGGGAAAATCGTTGTGAACTCAGTACGTTCTGGCTCTGATCCAACAGAAGGATCTTCTTATAGTCTTAAGTACACTTGAAATATGATAGATCCGATCTATAGTTGCCTAGTACACATTTTTAAATCTAATTCCACAGTGCTGGGGACTAATATTGAGATATTCATGGTACTATAGTTAGGGACTTCAGTACTCAGACAAATGTTTTCTATTTCTGTTCCCCAAACCTATACTATATAAGGACTTACTGATCTAGAAAAATCGAACAAAAATGTCACCAGACGTTCACAAATGTTGTCAATACTGAACAAAATATTTCTATTGTGATGGCCAGTTACCTATTATATAGCAAGATAATTTTCAAGCCTCCCTGCAAACCAAACCTCATTTATAATCTTAAGAACCACACTTTCTTTCATTATAATTCAATGTATCATCCTGGAAAATTACAAAAGCTAAATACATGATATTAAAAGGATTAATCTTTTATATTGTTAATAAAAATAATCTGCAATTTTGTCAGACTAAGGATTCAGGTCAATACCTCGAACATTTTAGAGGGCAGAATGCGATACAGAAAAACCACCAACAATGTTTGAAGGCTCATGTGCACATGTTTAATGCTGACAATGGTGGACAGCTAGGGGATAGTGTGTGAAATGTAAAAGCCTCATTCCCATGGCCACACTGTCTATCCAACATGTTTTTTTTTAAATGCTGAAGATATCCAGAATTATGAACAAAAAAGAAAAGAAAATGAAATCACAGTGCCCTCACACCAACCACAGGCTTGCCAATCTGCAATTTGGGCTTCCGTGGAAGGCAAGCCCCAGCTTTTTCAATGGGGTGTGCAGATGGTGGTGTGAGTGGGAGCACATGCTCGCTGAAGAAAATGGGACATAAGGTCCTGTGTTTTTTGCTATCAGTGGGGGGAGGGGGTTGGAATGGATTCCCCCATGGATGCACTGTAAAAGCATTGCAGCTATTTCAACACAGCTCTAGTTTATAGATGTGTACGTAAATAATTTAGCAGCAGGAGACAAGCAAACTACAAACAAATAGCTGCTCTGGGAGCAGTTATTAGACTATCTTAGTCTTAGAAAAAAAGCGTAATGAGGGGTAAATGGCACCTCATACATTTGGACCAACATTTAGACAAGAGAAAGGAGAAGCTGTAATAGACTGTCCAGGAAAAGCAACACTAAGTTGCACTCACACACATAAAGAAACAGTGGTGAACTGGAATGGCATCTTTGTTATGGTCTTCATGCAACCTACAAGGGTGAGAATTTAACCCTATCTAAAATGGCTGATTTTATTCCTAGTCAAACTACAGACATTATTATTGTCCAGGCAGTTGGGATGTGACTGCCCTCACTTCTGGGATTGCTGATTGATCATTTAATAATGAAGTCCCCCCCCCCCCCCGAACACCCTTTTGGTTTTGTCATTTCCAAAGGTTCTTTGTCTTCATTGATGGCTACAGTAAATAGTACAACTGTGTTGTCACTGGGCAGGGAACCAGGGGCGACAGGAGAACATAAGAAGCTTAGTCATTTCGGTATGTAGCGAGATCTTGTACCACCTTTGAAACTAAATGAAAGAAAGAAGTTGGCAGCATGAGCTTTCATAGACTTAAGTCTACTTCCTTGGATGCATTTGGAGGAGTGGAAAGCAAGGGACAGACCTATGAGGGGGTAACCAAAGGTTTTAATGATCACCTTTTAAAGAAAATGACAGAAAGTGTTTTGATTTGTAGTTGTTAACTTATCTCTATGTAGTCACTATCTAGATTTATACATTTTTCCCAGCGTATCTTGACCCTCCGAATACCTGATATTGTAGAAGTCTGCAGATTGCGCCTTACGAGGGGGTATTGTAAAGTAATAATTATCACCTGGAAGTTATTATGGCATATTGATGAAATTTTGTCAGTATCATCATTGGTCCCTAAGTGCACGTTGCTGAGAAAATCAGCTCATTGTGTCCATTATTTTTGTGACTGGCTTTGCCAGAAGTGACTAAAGTGTAAAATCTTCATCAGGCGCAATCTGCAGGCTTCTACAATAATGGTATTTGGAGGGTCAAGAAACATGAGGGAAATGTGTAAATCTGAATGGTGACTACATAGAGATAAGTTAACAATTACAAATCAAAATGAACTTTCTGTCAATTTTTTTAAAAAAGTGATCATTAAAACTTTTGGATACCCTCTCGTATATATGCTACTGCTGTGTGAGAATGTCAATTCAAATTCAAAATCCTTTATGTATGGCAATGAAGTAGCAAGTTCCGTTTTAACAATGAATAGTCACTGATGAAAAGGGCAGAGGAAACTAGCCTGCGTGTGAGGAGAATAGATGAGTGCAGGAAAGAGAGTGATGTGATGAACAGGTCAAGGGTGCTTCCATTGGAATTTTGGTTAAATAGTGTTGAAATGTGTGTAGTGTGTCAGAAAACCCAGCTGAATTTGAACTGACATTCTCACACACTAATGGCATATATGGGTCTGTCCCTGGCTTTTCACTCTACTAAATGCATCTAAGGAAGCAGACTTAAGTCTATGAATGCTCATGTTGCTAACTTCTTTCTTTCAATTAGTCTCAAAGGTCCTACAATATTTCTCTACATACTGATTTTACAGACTAACATTGCTATATCTTTGGATTAGTCATTTCTGGTTTGGGCTTTCTGTAACTGTGAAGAATCAGCATGCAAGAATGAGGACTGCACTAGTCCTGTCCCAACCCCACAATCATTTCCATTGTACATCATATGTGAAGGACAGCTTTCCAAGGTTCCCTCTATCCAAGGAGTCTCAAGCATGCTCAACTGTGTGGAGACCTTCCACAGATGTAATGATATTTCTCATATAATAAGAATAATGAGGGAGTGGTACAGAGGGTGGAAGGGGCACCCCCCTGCTTATGTGCTTATTTAACCTACAGTTTTAATGCAGAAATAGGCTTTGTGTTTATTGAAATGGTTCTAATACCAGAAAGGCACCCATACCCTTACATGTCAACAGCAGCAAGGATATGTTCTAGCTACCCATTCAGTGCCAGCTCCTCCCAGCAGAAACCTGACAGAAGAGTGAGGGTATTTCATTACTTCTTAGGACTTTGCCCGCCTTTCCCAACAGCCAAGTATTCTTGTACAATATAACATTTCAGTGAAAATGGTCGTATCTTTTACTGCCAAGCTACTGTGTATAAGCACAGTGTCTCCACCCTCAGTCAACTGAACTGTAGCAATTAACAGAATTGCAAACACTGGGTAGAATTTTTTGTTCAGCCTCTAACATTTCATTTGTAAGCATTCATAACAAACTGCTAACCCATATCAACAATCTTTATAAATAAGTCTGTTCTTTATCCAGATCAAATGGATGGGTTATAAACATCTACATATCCACACATTACAGTGAGCCTGCGCTATACGCGGGCTTGTTATAGGCAGCTTTCAGCTTACACTTAAGCCACCTGGGAAATGGGGAAGGCGCGCGTGTGCACATGGCAGGCGCGCATGCACCTGTGACAAGTACAAGCACCATTATATCCAATGGGGCTCACAAATGGTGCACGGGTGCGTGGCATACACACGCGGACCTGTGGCGAGCACGAGCCCCATTGATATAATGGGGCTCGAGCATACACGTTTTTTGTTTTATGCCGGGGGGGGGGGGGGTCCAGAACAGATCCCCCATGTAAAACAAGGGTCCACTGTATATTCATGGCATTTACAAATCCATCCAATTAGCACTGGATGTTTTTGATGGCCCAGTTGGTACACAGCTGCATGTATAAAAGACCCATGGCTTTCAGGCTTATATGATCAGACATATGTTGAATGATCATTTTTATAAATATCATTTCCAGATTTTGTACAGAACCTAGAAGAATGCTTTTTACAGGCAAGTGTGAAAATTATTAAACTATTATTACTGCAACAATAAGCAGCACAATTGGAACTTTGGATTTATGGACCTGTGCCCAGTTGCTTTCCATTATGATTATTAAATATGGCAAGGCAACTGGTAATTTTCCCTATTCTGTGAGCTTTGAAAAAAAACATGAAAACAAGTGAGATGTAATGTGTAGAGTTTTTCCATGTTAATTGAGATAAACTTTCTTAATGTGGCTGTAATTCCAATTTCTAAATAAATTCCAGTGGCTGGTCACATGATTAAACAATAATTAAAAAAAACAAGCTTGAGAATAGCACAGTATAATATGGGTGGGCATTATTTGGAACTCAGTTTGCAAAGAAGATATCTGTTGTGGTAACTGAATAAACTTTCTGCATGCCCTGGACAGTTTTGTAAGCAACTGTTAACTTTATTCACACAAGAGGTTTCCCTTCCATGCTCCTCGCAGCAGTTTGTCTGTGGAAGGTTTCTTTGACTAGAATCCTGGTAGCGTACCGCATGTGCAAAAATCTTCTATGTGTGCAGTTGAACATTTTGTGCTTACAGAAGGAAAGCAGCTCCAAGCCACCTTTTTCTCCAAAGTAATGACTTCTTCTGAAGGATGGCCTGGACAACTGTCTGCACCACAGGACAGGCAACTCACCAGGCTACCCTTCTCAGAGCACCTTGCTCTTGAAGACACAAAACATGCTTTCGAGCAACAGGCTACTTGCGGTTGATATTCTCCTAAGAACCAACGATGATTTCCCCTTCCTTCCCTTGCTGCAACTGTGCCCTCAAGACAGTTTCATCTGAATGCCACAGCCATCTCAACTTCTGTGGATGTTATTACACTGTTGTAGTTAGCCAAAAGAATCTTAGCCAGAATTAGTTTTTTGTGGGTTTTGGAGGGCTATGTGGCTGTGTTGTGGAAGAGTTTATTCCTAAACGTTTCACTAGCTTCTGTGGCTGGCATCTTCAGAGAATGCTGGCATGAAAATGAGTGGTGTGTGTGTGTGTGTGTGTGTGTGTGTATACACACACACACACATACATACTGTGTGACCCTTGGTTAAGAGGAAGTAATTTACATGTTAATCTGTGTGTTGGTCTGTTTTTGAATGGCAAGGCCTCTGGGTGTCTGTTTCATTAGTGATCCACTGTTTGCTGGGAAAACGCCTGACCTTGGGTGGT
Source organism: Urosaurus nigricauda (assembly GCA_034509955.1). NCBI lineage: Eukaryota > Metazoa > Chordata > Lepidosauria > Squamata > Phrynosomatidae > Urosaurus > Urosaurus nigricauda. The sequence goes on along the minus strand of JAOEGL010000005.1, from coordinate 157,174,094 downwards.
TTTCATTTGCATTTGCTGGGTCTTGATTTTGGTGCTTTTCAGGACTGGTAGCCAACCTTTGTTTATTTTCAGAGTTTCTTTTTTCCTGTTGAAGTTGTCTAGGTGTTCATGTATTTCAATGGCTTCCCTGTGTATTCTGACCTGATAGCTGTTGGCATGGTCCACAATTTCCGTGTTTTCAAGTAACATTTTATATCCAGGATGGTTTATAACATGTTCTACTACTGCTGATAATTCTGACTGACCCAATCTGCAGTGTCTCTCATGTTCCATGATTCATGTTTGGACATTGAGTTTGGTATGTAGACTTGTCCACAGCTGCATTGTATGCAGTAAACTCCTGCGGCCATGAGAAGGTCTCTCCTGTCCTTCTCTGAGCACAGCATTTATTGGATTTTCTTGGTCAGTTTGTAGATCATTTGGAGGTTGGGCTTCCTCACCAGTTTCCCTATTCTGTCTGTGACTCCTTTGATGTACAGTAAAAATATCTTCCCTTTGGGTAGGCGATTGTCTTCACTCCTATGGGTTTTTTCTGGGTGTGGCAGCCCTTCTGATGGACAGGTTTACATAGGGACCTATTGTAGGTTCCAGATTTATTCTAATGGGAGATAGGGAAGGGATGACAGTTGAGTTCACTAGATTTAAGGCCAATTCATTCAGCAAGATTCCCCATACAAGACTCCTTACACAGACACAAATTTGAAGCTAATGCAATGGATCCCCCATCCATGGATGCAACCATTCACACTTTGAAAATATTCAAAAAATTATTTCTTAAAAGCAAACATTTATTTTGCCGTTATGTACAAGGAACAGCATTTTACTCTGCCACTGTATATAATAGGACCTAAGCATCCATGGATTTTGGTATCCACAAGGGATCCTGGAATCAAACCCCAGCAGACTGATGCCCACTGCATTCCACTTTCGCTAGTTGAAAGCAGAAAAGATTTTTTTTAAAAAAGAAAAGAAAAAAGAACTGCCTGGGTAAAACAAAAAACAAAAAACCTCAATCCCTTTTGCCCCCACCTCCCACAAACACATACATTATGGCAAGAAAATCCCATTTTAAATTGTAATGTAAGAGTCCACATAAAGGCAAGAGTTTAACCAAAGGTTCCAGAATTCTAGCAACCAGCAATTTTTGGGATTTTTTAAAAGACTTTTGGCTGGAAAAAACCCCACAATAATGCAGATAGTGAGCTTCTCTTGGAAGAATATTCAACAAGTAAGATACCATCATTTACAAAGCCCTGTCTCTCATTGTCATGATATACTATGATGGCAAGGGCACCTGGAACACAATCTGAACACAAGCTCAGGGGAATACAGATATGCTATGATGCTTTCTTCTATCCTAGATTGCACACCATGTAGGACTTTAAATGAAGCACAGGTATAGTGGAGCCTTGGTATCTGCTAGGGTTTGGCTCCAGGACTACACACCCCACAGATACCAAAAGCCGTGGATGTTCAAGTCCCATTAAATACAACAGCATAGTAAAATGATGTTCCTTACATAAATTGGCAAAATTGAGGTTTTCTTTATGGAATTTTAAAATATATTTCGATTATTTTCAAGCCATGACTAAAGTATCTGTGGAAACAGATGGTTGACTCTATTTGAATTTTGCTTAGATAACAACTGGAAGCTTTCATCTGGGATCTCACTGATTTCAGTGACCAATCACTTTTGCAGCTGTATTACGAACCTATCTCAAAGTCTTCATATTTAAATCCATGTTCAATATTTTACAGCATATTATTCAATACTCAAATTAATTGATCTTCATTTTTCAAATGTGCTGCAAGTCTTTGGTGTCAAACATTGGACCCAAGGCTTAACTTATGGCTCTTATTATCAACTTTTAAACTTTTTTTAAAAAGTTACTACAATTCAATGGTTACAATAATATGGAATTTTACCAGTTATCATAACAATTAACTGACGAACCTACCTGTGCTTAACAGCAGCAAAACTTTCATTATTGTATATTCTTCAAAGCTAAGTTGCAAGCGAACAAATTGAAGGCTGATCTGGTGCATCCCCTGGCACAATTCAAACATTGCAGACTGGCGCATCCTTTCTCTGGAAAGGAAAATGCCAAAACATACATAAGAACAGAAATTCACTGCAACTTTCAAATGGCAATTCATATGTTAGAGCAGCTTGTTCCCAAAGGAGTACTCTTACATCATTAGCAGCTGTTTACAGACTACAATCAGGGCTTGGGTAAACATGATAAAACACTTAGATGCATGTTCAGTTAAGGTTAAGCCCTTTTAACTACCAATGGATTCAACGCAAGATGATGAAGCCTGTAAAATCTCCACCTGTAAAATATAGCAGGAATGCTAACATTTTTCAGGGTATATCAGTTCAAATTCTCACTAGATCCTCTCCCATACTATTTTTGGAGAACCTGTTCCCCCTTGCTGAAATGAAAATCCAATGGAGTGTTACACTTTACAGTATAGTTGCTGGGAGGGAATGGACCAAAATGTAGGGAGAGGGAAGAAGAGAGAAAGAGGAAAAACCTGATGTATATCTGGTGTGTCATCATGACTTCTGTAATTTATTCGGCATGCAGTATTGCAATCTCTTAGATATACAGTGAGGATAACATTTCTGGTAAAATAAAATAAAAAAGCCATGTCTGATATAATTTAGAATTCACTCATGCAACTATCCTCATGTAATAATCACAGCAGTTGGTTTTAAGAATGGATACAGACTGATTAATTTCCATCTCAACCAATCAAATTAGAATCAGTCTAGGAACTTATATAAAAACATTGAAACTACCAGCCTTTACACTGATGCCAATGTAAAGACTCTGGCTTTTAGGGTCCAAACATATTGATGGATGATAGCTATCATTTTTTCAACCTCCAGAGGTTTACTTCCAAACTAGTTTCTGGAGAATGGTGGGAAAGGGATATTGACTGACCTCCTGATTGTGTTATAGTTCCCTATAGTTATCTCACTAGCCACTATGACAAGAAGGATTCTGGTCTAAATTTACACATTGTTCTGATCTGACAAAACTCTTCTTACGTTTTCTGAAAGCAGTGGCTGAGGCTGCACAGAAGAGTACTATAATTCCAACTTGAATTCTGACTTGATGGCATAAATCTGATTTATGCTATTGTAATTCACCAACAGGACAGCAGCCAACATGTTGCAACACAGCATTAGGCAGACGGTAGGAACTGGGCATGGCTGTATATAATCTAGTTAGTGGGATTTCCCTGCCTTCTCCTCTTGGCACTCATTACTTAAATCATTATTTATTTTTAAAATTTCTATCCATCTTTTCTGACAAAACAACTTATACACTTAGTGCACCCAACAGTACTAAAACACAGGTTAAAACCAAAAAATCAATTAAATCAAATAATAAAAGCCAGCCATTTAAACCAAAAATTTAAAAAACATAGCAGCTTTCCAACATATAAATATGACTCTTCACAGGGATTAAATTGAGCCCGCAAATTAAAGATATTTCATTCCAGGAGGAGGGGAATAGAAAGGGAAACAACTTCTTTTGGTAAGGAGTTCCAGAAAGACTCCACCAAGAAAAATGTCTCTGACACCCCTACCAACTTTATTTCCAACAGCAGTGGGGCAGAAAGGGGAGCTTTCCATGAATATCTTAATAACACCAGCTTTCACGGGAGAATGCAGCCTTTCAAACAGCAAGGCTCCAAGTGTTGAAGGGCTTTCTGTGTTGTAGAAAGAACTTTCTACTATTATAGAAAGGAAGGCACATGATTCTTATTAGTTTTCAAAGGAGTTTTCAAATGAAGTACATAAGTCTAGAAATGTTAGATAAAAATACCCCCCCCCCCAAAAAAAACCTGGGTCAACTTATACACAGGTCAACCAAAGTATTGTACCTTAACTCTTATCAAAATAGGAGCATGCTTTGGCATAATTTTCCTTTGCTCTATTATTTACATTCCTTGTCAAAAAGCATGCCCCTAAATTGTACCCTTGGCTTATCCATGGGCTATATCAAAATGTATAATTCTGGCCAAAAAAAACCAAACCCTCAACTTATACATGAGGCTGACTTATAGCTGAGTATACATAGTATAATCCCATCTGTTGGTCTGCCTTTCAAATGAGTAGGAACACCTATGTCTTGTTTAGACTGAGCTTCAGTTTTTTGCCCTACACTAATCCATTACTATGAAATCAATTTGAAAATAGAAGAGGATTGGATTTAGATGGAAAGGAGAAATATATTTTTAATGGCAAAATCAAAAACAGTTTTAGATGAAACAAAGAATCATAGAATCATAGAATCATAGAGTTGGAAGAGACCACAAGGGCCATCCAGTCCAACCCCCTGCCATGCAGGAACTCCCAATCAAAGCATCCCCGACAGATGGCCATCCAGCCTCTGCTTAAAGACCCCTAAGGAAGGAGACTCCACTACACTCCGAGGGAGTGTGTTCCACTGTCGAACAGCCCTTACTGTCAGGAAGTTCCTCCTAATGTTGAGGTGGAATCTCTTTTCCTGCAGTTTGCATCCATTGTTCCGCGTTCTAGTCTCTGCAGCAGCAGAAAACAAGCTTGCTCCCTCCTCAATATGACATCCCTTCAAATATTTAAACAGGGCTATCATATCACCTCTTAACCTTCTCTTCTCCAGGCTAAACATCCCCAGCTCCCTAAGGCGTTCTTCATAGGGCAAGGTTTCCAGACCCTTCACCATCTTAGTTGCCCTCCTTTGGACATGCTCCAGTTTCTCCACATCTTTTTTGAAATGTGGTGCCCAGAACTGGACACAGTATTCCAGGTGGGGCCATAATCAAAATTGTCATAATTATCAGTAATTAAAAAAATTGTCCATAGGGGATAGAAACCGTGGTAGAATTACTTGTAACACGAAAAGAGTCTCATTTAGTCATACTAGATTAGTCCCCACTTATACATTCCAGGAGTCCCACTGAATGCCTAAAAATGTGGATAGTACTGAACTCTATACCTTTAATGTTAAGAAATTTTATGTGTTTCCCAAATGAAGCCAGGGAACTTTTTTTAAAAAAAAAATACTTTAAAACAGAAAATGGATGCAGGTTTTGACTACTTTAATGTCAAAATAAACAATATTAATGTTGTTAATACTATATTCATATTTCTGTTTTAATGACTGGAAGCAAAAACCTGGTAATCACTAACATTATAAAGAGAAGGTGCTCATAACTTGTATTAAGAACCAGGGAAGGAGGCACCAACCAATAGTTTATGGTCTGATGCAGCTGTGTATGAGCAGCAGTAAAAGGAAACCAAATATTATTTTTATAAAGATTTAAAGGACAACTTAAAGATAAACTTTCATGGCACCCCCCCCCCCACACACACACACATTACTATATCATTCTCTGCAAATATAAAAGAAGAGGGAGGAAATAAGGGGAATGAATGGTTAAAAGAGTTAAGGACAGTACTACATTATAGCTTTCAGATATTTGAAATGATGAACTATCAAGAACTTAACAGCTTCATGTAAGAAGGACATCTATGTATTCAAGTGAATATGAGAAATCGATAAAATAGTTATTGTCACTAAAAATCTCTAAATGGATAACATTAACGCTAGTCACCTCCAATAACCTCATTTTCTAAGCAGGGAATGATAACTGTTTTCCTGGAAATACAGCAGCTTGGTCTTTACGATAAATCTGTGTTACAAATAAATGAATCACAGGAATCATTTGCTCCTATGAAGATTAATGTTAGAATTTATTTATAACTTCTTGAACAGAATATTCAAAGCAAAATAAGAAGAGGACAAATTTGAAAGGCATTTATACTAGCTAGTCTAAGAATACATGTCAGAGCTTCGGCAAAAATACTTTTTTAAATCACAACTCCCAGAATCCCAAAATAGCATGAACAGTGGTCATGCTGGTTGGAGGATTCCCAAAGTTGTAGTCCAGAAATAGTCTCCAAACCTTGTTATATGATAACTACATGATGGTTATAGTCTCCAAACCTTGTTATATGATAATCACATGATCAGCTACAGTATAAGTCATAATCAAAATTGTCATAATTATCAGTAATTAAAAAAATTGTCATAGGGGATAGAAACCGTAGTAGAATTACTTGTAACACGAAAAGAGTCTCATTTAGTCATACTAGATTAGTCCCCACTTATACATTCCAGGAGTCCCACTGAATGCCTAAAAATGTGGATAGTACTGAACTCTATACCTTTAATGTTTTTGGATCTTGATTGATGGGGGGGGGGGGAGTACTTGAAACCATGGAAAGCAAAACTGTGGATGGGCAGGAGGCTACATTATATTTTCAGACTGTGGCTGACAGCAGGTAAATGACACTTCAAAAACCAAAAACAACAGATAAAGGCGGATTAATGTATCTGTATTATTTAGGGGAGAGAGAAAAGGAAAGGGAGAGAATGTGCTCAGACATGAGTAACTACATTATCTTTGAAGAAACCTCAGTACTAGCTATCAACTACCAAAAAAGCCTCACTATTTGCCTGTAAGATTTCTCCATGATGTAAAGGTGGGGGGGGGGGGGGGTTAAAGTAACATTTTCAACCAGCATAAATATATAATTGGTGCAAGAATGCTTATTTTATGACTCATTGAGAATATACATATCCAAGTCAATACCTTCAGTGTGGTCATCAGAAGCCAGTACAGACACTTAAAGCACTGATGTAACAAGTTCCAAGGGGCAAGCTATGGTGCACAGGTTGCAGGAGCTGAACACTTAAACAAGTTTACAAGGTGTGATGTCTTCAAATTGTGAAGTCAAGTCTACAAGCTAGCAAAGTACCTCACACAATACCCCAGTCAGAACTGAAACGCTTTAATAAAGGCACAGCTGTTCATGTTTCAGGGAGTATAGATGTCCTGTCCATATCCACTGTAACAGAAACTGATATGGTAAATACAATGCTCCCTCCACATTCACTGGGGTTAGATGTGAAGGACCCCTGTGAATGTGGGAAAACTGCAAATAAAAAAATACTATTCTTTTTACCTAAGGGAACACTTCTCTAGGAATTTCCAGATCTCCAGTGCAAGTCTATGGTCAACATCTGCCAGAAGTTGATCATAGAATCAGACTGGAGAACCTACAAATGCCTAGAGAAGTGTTTTCTCTGGGAACTTCTAGGTTTTCCAGCACAACTCTATGATCAACATGCAGCAGAACTGCACTGGAGGACTTGAGATTCTTAAAGAGAACATATTAATCAAAACCTCAAATAATAAAATCTGCAAACAGCAAAGCCACAAATGTGGAAGGCCAAGTGTAGTTGTTCAAATTTCACAAGTATCTATTAGTAGGCAGAAACAGTAGCCATGCTGTTATTGGTCAATGAGCAACCCAACTCCCTTACACTATAGTCAGGTTTATTTGTCAATCAACCAAACACTCAATAAATGAGAATGCACATAAATTAAAAAGCATGAAACACCAGGATACCCCAGTACTATCACAGAGACAGTCAATAGTGAGTCCACTAATTTTTCATGAAGTTTTTTCCATTCTTTTCCACATTTTTCTCCCCATCACTTCTATTAAGAGACTATAAGAGCATTTTGCTGTCACATTTTGCTAGCAAGAATGAAATAATGTTCCACTAGCATTGGCTCAAGGTATACACTATGTTTGCCCTAAGAACGAAACAGGGGTAGGGCATCATTTTCTTAAAAAGCTTTGGGAGAGGGGAGCAAATACATTTTCTCAAAAAAGAGCAAAATGAAAAGTACTTATAGCCAGCAATGCTGAATAAAGGAACATATATCGAGATGGATCAAAGATCATCCAAAAGTTACCATCCTGAATGACTAGGAGCAATGTTCCTGCTACAGTTAACGTTTTCCCTCCTTCCCCATACACACCTATGTCTAAATCACATGCCCATCCTGTCTAAGTATGTACCGTTATCTGCTAGATTCTCTCACATCCAGTCCTTAATCAGAAAAGCATGAGTCCACAAAGGACTTAAAGACAGAAACCCAAAATCTGGGTGGGTACTAGCCTGGAACTCTATAGCTAGGAAATGCATTTTCCAGCAAATATTTATCGTATAAATTGACATTTCTTATTCAATTAGCATTGCACAAGAAATCTACATTCAGATTTTGTCTCTTGGACTTAACTAGTTTATTAATCATAACTGCCTGCCTCTGTAACTTCATGACAGTTCCAGTGTGTTTGCACTTTCCCCTACAACAAGCTAACATTTCTTGTTCTTGTGTGCCCTCAAGTTGTTTCTGACTTATGACGAGCCTAAAGCAAACCTGCCATGGGGTTTTCTTGACAAGTTTCTTCAGAGGATGCTTGCCACTGCCTTCCCCTGAGACTGAGAGAGTATGACTCACCCAAGGTCACCCAGTGGATTTCATGGCCGAGATGTCATTCAAACCCTGGTCTCCCAAGTCATAGTCCAACACTCAAACCACTATGCCATCTCCAAACTAACATACATATTAGAGAAAATACCCCACGTTCATTAGGATGGTGGGTAGCTCTTTTTTTAAAATTGGACTAGAAAAATCTTGTCTCTTTTTATTGCCCCAATACTCCTCAACACTAGCTCTAACACAGTGCCTTAGTATCTTGATCACATATTGAAAACATCTTTTATATCACTATAAAACTCAACCTTACACTACCAATTTATTCCATAAAGTTGTTCCAGCAGCTTCAAAGACTCTCATGACCCTGATGTTTGATTACTGTTATTTCTGCTGCAGAAGAAAAATCTCTTTCAGTAGCAGTTTGTTTAGAATTCAATGGCCCATGTGCTTGAAAGTTTGAGTTAGTGCTAATTATATATCATACCCACCTTTATGAGACCAGAATACTAAGTGCTACACACAAAGTTAGAGAAGTGCAGAGATAGACGAGGCTTGAAAAGCTATTGTAGAGAGCATATGTCCTATAATGTACCAATCCAGAGATATTGGAGTGCAGCAGAGAACTGTTGAGCCTGCTGATTTACAAGAGCATTAATCCTACCCCTACAGAGAAATAGTTAATCAATCACTGGTTCTTGCAGAAGGCGGTAGAGGGGATGAGGCCACTTAGAGCAACAAAGATATGCACATAGTGAATTCTTGATAGCACTGAATATTCTGCCAGCATTGGACATCTGTTGGGATGGTCAAGAAACACCTAACCTCTCATCTTGATCCACCAAGTGATCCACAACTGTAAGACCTGCCAGAATTTATCATACTATATTTTTAGTGTTCAGTGAAGAAAACACTGTGAGTTCTATTTTCCTGTCTCCCAATCCAGTATTTCCTCTCTCTCTCTTCTTTTCTTCTTCTTAAACTTTATTTCCTAATTTCCAATTAAAAAAACATACATTTGGACCATCTCTGTCATGGAAGATGCTCAGTGAAATGGTAGAAAATCTACACCCATCACAGTAGATACAGTAATTCCCAGACAAATCCCAGTAACACTGATGGTAACTCACATGGTGAAAACTGGATTTCTGTATTGCATCAAGAACCAACTGTAACTTGTGCACACAGACCCAGCAAGTTACTTTTGTTCTCTGTAATGTATCCATAAGTCATTCCCCTAACTATATCTGCTCTAATATTATCACTGTGAATGTGAAAACTGATACTAAGTTTTATCATATCTAAGAATGGAAAAAAGTTGATTTTATGTATTCTCCACAAAGACACTGTGTTTGGGATGGTTAGGTTATTTTACACTACGGCAATTTTTGTGTCAACTACTTTTGAATACGTTTACATTTATGAAGACTTACCCCATACACACACATCCAAAGACCTCACTTTGCATGAAACTGTGAAAGGGTAGTTTTTCAGTACTTCAGTGGAGGGACTCTGAAACAGTGCGCCGCTTCCTTATGTGAGGGATCCATTCTGAACCCCTCCCTGCATAAGGCAAATACCTTTAAAAACAATGGGGCTCGTGCATGCAGTTCAGCATGCATGTCACGGGTGCGGTGCCATTGCCTATTCTGTTGTGCGGCTTTCAGCATAAGCTGAAAGCCACGTACGATGCGGGCGCACTGCAGTTGGAATAGTCTACTAAAAATACTTCCATCTGTCTAACATGTGGGAGTCTTGAGCTAATCTCTACAGAAAGTGCATATGCACACAAAAACCTCTCCTCTACCTATGATTTCTTGATGGCACCTTTATAATTTGACCACATAGAAAGCAATCACTAGCAGAACATTTAGCTTCCTGAACACATAGTACGGGATTTAGATTGTGGTCCTTAAACAAGGAAATTACAAAAGAAGACTAGCAAGAGAAACTGCTGGATTGAACTATATTCACAAATTCCAACCCATTAATAGAAGTATGAATAAGGATAATTTCATGACACACTATGTACAGGTTGCTTACCTGTAACTGTGTTTCTTTGAGTGGTCATCTGTGTCCTCACACAATAGGGTACTGCACAGAGACTCCATCTGGATTGCGAAAAAGCTGAGCAAATTGGCACTAGCCCCTCCCCTCCATACACTGAACATGCCCATTCTCACCAATCTAGCTCCTCTTTCAGTTCAAGTCTGCTGCAGAACTGAACAGGGACTTGACTGAGGGGAAGTAGGGCAGGATTTGTGTGAGGGCACAGATGACCACTTGAAGAAACACAGTTACAGGTAAGCAACCTGTACTTCTTCTTTGTGGTCTCTGTGCCTCACACAATAGATTGACTAAAAAGCTTATCTGTGGAGGTGGGAAGGTCACTGCAGAATAGAAGACAGAACAGCATGACCAAAACTGGCATCATGCTTGGACCTGGAATCCAGCCGGTAGTGCTGAACAATCACGGAAGGCTGTGACCACGTAGCTGCCTTGCAGACCTCTGGCAACGGAACACCTCGGAGGAAGGGGGCAGATGAAGGAATGGCCCTGGTTGAGTGAGAACATACACCAAGTGGAAGAGGGCGCTTAGCCAACTCATAGGCTAGAGCAATGGTCTGGGCAATCCACTTGGAAAACCTCTGGCAGGAAACTGGGTTTCCCTTTCTGGGTCCACCATAACAAACAAAAAACTTGATGGACAACCTGAACTCAGCAGAACGGTGAACATAGACTGCCAAATTACGGTGAACATCAAGAGTGTGCATAGTCTTTTCCACAGGCAAGGAAGGGTCTAGGTAGATGTTTGGTAGCACAATCTCTTGAGAAAGATGGAACAGGGAGACCACCTTGGGGAGGAAGGAGATGTCAAGTCTGAGGACCACTTTATCTCTGTGGAAAATAAGGAATGGCTCACCTGAGCGCAGGGCCGTCAGTTCAGAGGCATGTCTGGCTGAGGTTATAGCCACAGGGAAAGACACTTTGAGTGTCAACAGTCTGAGAGAGGCTGAGCCGAAGGGCTCAAATGGAAGTCCTGTAAGCTGCGTGAGCACCAGGGAGAGAGACCAGGCTGGGGCCAAAGGAGGCAATGGTGGATAAAGGTGATAAAGGCCCTTGAAGAATCTTTTATGAGTCAACGAAATGAAGAGATGAGACGATGCAGAGCCAGGGGGCTGATTTGCAACAATAGCAGACAGGTATACCTTCAAAGAAGAGAAGGCCAGGCCTTGGTCCTGAAGGTGGAGTAGAAATTGTAGCACTGTGGCTAGACAGTTTGGAGAGGAAGGTTCTGCCCGGGCCTCCACGAAGGCACAGAAACGCTTCCATTTGTATGCATAAGATTGTTTAGTAGAATCCTTCCTGGAGGCCGACAAGACCCTGAGTAATTCAGGAGAGGTCAAGGCCTGATCCTCCAGGCTGTCATACGAAGACTGTGAAGGTCCGGATGCAGGACTGCTCCATTGGTACGGCCAATTAGGGAGATGGAGGTATTGGCTCTTGGCCAGATGGAGCAGTGGGGTGAACCAAGGCTGTCTTGGCCAGAAGGGGGTTAGTAGAATTGCATTGGAGCCATATCTGGTCATCTTGGCCATGACCCTGGAGACCATCAGCAGGGGAGGGAAGGCATAAAAGAAAGTCCCAGCTCCAGTCACAGGGGATCCCAGGCCTCTGCCCGCTCTGGAGTAGAACAGTCGACACTGAGCGTTCTCCTGAGTGGCAAACACATCCGCTGAGGGAGTCCCCCAAACAGATGTGAGGAGATGGAAGGCCTGAATTGAGAGAGTCCACTTGTGCTGAAGGACCTTGTCCCTACTGAGGGAATCCGCTAATACATTGTTCTTGCCTGCTAGGTGAACTGCCATTGGATGGACTGAGCAGCAGTGGCACCACATCCAAAAGTGTTGTGACAGGTGGAGGAGAACTAGAGAATGTGTCCCTCCCTGTTTGTTGATGTAACAGATGGTGGTTGTATTGTCTGACACCATCTGTACAACTCTGTGGAGGAGAGGCTGTTCAAAGGCCCAAAAGGCCTTGATAACTGCCAAGAGTTCCAGAGCATTGATATGTAGCTCCGACTCTTCTGGGGACCATTGGCCCTGCACATGAAAGTCTTTGTAATGGTCGCCCAATCCTGTCATAGGTGCGTTGGTGGTGACCATCCTGGAAGGTTCTGGGGTCTGAAAGGGCATCCCTTTTAGGATGTTGGAGGAAACCAGCCACCATTTGAGGGAGTCCCGAACATGGGGGGGAAGGAGAGCTTCTTGGACTGGCTGTTGCTGAGGTGGTCAAAAGCAGATATAAACTACTCCTGGAGAGGTCTGAATCTCAGACGGGCCAGATAGGTGACTACTGTTGTGGAGGCTAGATAGCCCAGTTGGATGTCTCTTGCCATTGGTTGAATAGTGGTGAGGACATAGCGGAGGTGGTCCCAGAGGGCTTCTGCCCTTCCGGTCAGTAGATAGGCCCGTACCATGCCAGAATCCAGCGAGGTGCCTATGTAATCTATCACTTTGACAGGTCAAAGAATAGACTTGGAGGGATTGATGGTGAGTCCCAAGTTGGTGAGAAGAGAAAGTGTAGAGTGGATGTCTTTGAACAGCTGGGTCTGGGAGGACGATACCAGTAGCCAATCGTTGAGGTAAGGAAAGATCTTTATATCTCACAGTCAAAGGTGGGAGATGATCACTGCCATGCATTTTGTAAAGACCTGGGGGGCAGTGGAAAAACCTAAGGGAAGGAAGGTATATTGAAAGAGATCTCCATCGACAGTGAAGCGAAGAAACTTGCAGTGTTGAGGCCTGATGGCCTGAAGTAAGCATCTTTCAGATCGATGGATGCGAACCGGTCCCCTTGATGCAGGAACAGAAGGATGGACTGCAGAGTCACCATCTTGAACTTGCAAGGTGTGATGAAGGAGTTGACGATTCTCAAGTCTAGAATGGGGCAAAGACCACCACCTCTCTTTAGAACCGTGAAGAATCGAGAGAAGGAGCTTTCTAGTCTGCAGCTGGGTGGGAATCTGTTGAATGACTCCTTTGTAGAGAAGGGAAGAGATCGCCTCTGGAAGAGGAGGGGATGAAGAAGTAGAGCAGAAAATGCCACTTGGAATACTTGAAAACTCTATGGCATATCCCAGGCAGATGATGGTGAGGACCCAGAAGTCTGAGGTGATTCGATGCCAATTGTTGTAGAAGTGGCGAAGTCTGGAGACATGGTGAGGATAGAGAGTAGGAGATGACAGGTGAAAAACTGGTGCCACTCCCGATGACCCATCAAAAGTGAGATTTAGAAGAGGAAGTTTTCTTGGAGGACTGAAGCTGTTGGTGCTGATGACCTTGGTGCTGTTGCTGCTGGTGCTGTTTGTAGGCCTCTTGGGATACTGCTGAGGAGAGCCCCTATAGCCAGAAGACATGCCCGAGTGAGGTCGAAAGAAGTTAGAAGAGGTGGGTCTCCTGTGCCATGGTTGTCTCCCAAACTGTTGTTTGTTGGAAGTCACATGGAGGCTTTTACCTTTAAGGTGAGCCTTGGCCATCGAGTCCAGGGAGCCATCTGTCTTGGCAGCATAGAGACCTTCCCCGTCAAATGGCATATCCTCAATTTTGGACTTGGCCTCTTCAGAAAAGTCTGTGGACCTGAACCAATCAAACCTACGGAGGTCTATGGCTCCAGGTACGATGTGGGCCAAGCAGTCGACTGAGTGCCTCACAGAGAGAACTTACTGAGTGAAACGTGAGAGGCCCTCACCATAGAAATCAATAGCCACCAATTTCTGTTCCGGAGAACGGGATGAATGATGCCATTTTGTCCTACAGGAACTTCTGATACGCTGCCATGCAAGCCTGCATTTTAGCAACTTTGGCATTGAGAGCAGCAGAGGAATAAAATCTTCTGCCAAAGATGTCCATACACCTTCTGTCCTTGTCCACTGGGGCAGAATGGTTTTTGCTAGAAGACTTGGATGTAGACTCAATCACTAAGGAGTTGGGAGCCAGATGAGTGAACAGAAAAGAAGCAGTGTCAGACTGTACCCTGTCCATAGAGTCTAATTTCTTGGATACCGGGAGAGTAGAGGCTGGCTTAGTCTAAGAGAGGGCCATGATGTCAGCAAAGGATGCCAGAAATGGGATATCAGCAGGCTGAGCTGGTCTTGCGAACATAGCATCAATCAGGTCTCTTGGTGGCTTAGGGGCCAGGTCTGCCTGAAGGCCAACTCCTATAGCCATCCCATCTACAATGCCCGAGAAAGGGTTAACATCCTCAATAGGGGAATGAGGAGCAGAGTCCTCCACCTCTTCATTGGGGGAGGAAACGACAGGCGTAGAGGAATCTGGAGAGCCCTACGATTTACAAGCCGATCTTCCGTGGAATGGGTCAGAGCAGCCACAGGTGAAGGGAGGCACTGAGCCACAGCTGGTAGCAAGGGAGATGTAGACGTCGGGAGTGCCAAAGCCAGGATTGTTGATGCCAAGGAGGCAATAGGGATGGTGGAAACTATCAATGTCGACGTTGACGTCATTATCGGTAATGACAATGAGTCTGGTGGCCTTGACACCATGGTGGTGGTGGGAGGTGGTGGTGAGGGGGCTCTGTAATCCTCATGGTCTCCCACTGGGGATTTAGATCGAAAACAATGTCAACAAAAGGACTCGAAGTGTGGATCCCCGTAGTAATACTGGTCTTTGTAGGATGGAGAGTAAGAGCAGTAGGAAGGGTGCTTTTCTCTCCAATAGTCTTCGTCTCGATGTCAAGCAACACATGAGACCGAAGAGTATGGCGAGTCAAAGAAGCAATCTTCAGATGGTACAGATGACCTCTGAGGCGACATGTGCCGAGGAGGTGGTGGAGGAGGTGGAAATCTCAACCTATAGGCTCTTGATGGAGTAGCCAAAATCTCCCGAGGAGACCATTGCCGAAGGTGAGGGTAGAGGCGAGGCCGTCAATGTCAGGAGCGACATGAGCCACTTTCCATTATTAATGTAATAATATCTGCATGTGTATGTGCATGTATAAATCCTTTTTGCATCGCCACAGCCACTAAATACAACGCAGACAACATCACTGACACCATTGTCGAGTTGAAAGCCTCTGGTGCCGAGACAGTGACAGGGACTGGGGCAGGAAGGTCAGATGCAGATGTCAAGGAAGCATGAGGAGCGCCATGGTGGAGTCGAGCTGGGCTGCTGCCATCGACACCGAGGCTGGAGCAACAGCCGGAATGGTGGTGGGAGCGATAGCCTCCCTTTCCTTGTGCTGTTTCTTGTGCTTGTCGCTGTCGTGATGCGACGACCTCTATTTGGCCTTTTTGAGAAACAGAAGGCACCTCTTGAGGAGACTGGCTGGAAGCCAACTGAGACATCGATGTAGCAACTGAAGATTGATGTTTCGATGTCAACGGGGTCAAAGTCGAGTGTGTCAATGTCAACATTTTCTGGGAGAGCTTAGGAATCCGCAGGAACTTGGAGATGGGAAGTTTGCCCAGGGGATCTGATTGCAGAGCCGACTTTTGAGAGACTGCTAGGCCTTTTTTTCCACAAAAGACTTGGAGAGTCACCGGGGTGAAAACCTTACAATGGACACATCTACCAGGGACATGAGTTTCGCCCAAACAAAAAAGACACTTAGAACGTCTATCATTAAGGGCAAGTTTGTTAGGGCAAATAGAGCGCTTCTTGAAAAGCGAGGGGGAGGCTATAAGAGGCCTGCGGAGTGGCGAGGGGCCCGTCCAGGCTAAGAAAACCTCGCTAAGCTTGCTTGAAGAAATGAAAAGGAGCTAAAAGAAATAAAACAAAGGAAAATGGAATAAAAGTTTCTAGAAGAATTCTACTCAGCTGTTTTAGAAGAAACATTCAACAATCCGAAGGAGATATTTCTCTTGCGGTGGACGAATGAGAACATGTAGGAGGAGCTAGATTGGCAGGATTGAGCATGCTCAGTGTATGGGAGGGAAGGGGCTACCACCAATCTGCTCAGCTTTTCAGCTATCCGAATGGAGTCTCTGCGCAGGCGCAGTACCCTATTGTATGAGGCACAGAGACCACGAAGAAGAAATATATTAACACAGAAGTCCTTGCTACTGTACATATAACAAAGGGAATCTTCTGAAGAGAGTTTGAACTATGGGAGACTGATTCTAGTAAACAGATTTATTGCTTTTACACATCCTCACTAACTGACCACTGTAAGGATCTGAAAGACCTGTATCACCTTATGAGGGGGTATCTAAAAGTTTTAATGATCACCTTTTTAAAAAATTGACAAAAAGTTTGTTTTGATTTGTAATTGTTAACTTATCTCAATGTAGTCACTATCCAGATTTATACATTTTTCCCAGTGTATCTTGACCCTCTGAATACCTGATACTGTAGAAGCCTGCAGATTGCGCCTGATGAGGATTTTACACTTTAGTCACTTCTGGCACAGCCAGTCACAAAAATAAAGGACGCAATGAGCTGATTTTCTCAGCAACATGCACTTAGGGACAAATTATGACACTGACAAAATTTCATCAATATGCCATAATAACTTCCGGGTGATAATTATAACTTTACGATACTCCCTCGTAAGGCACAATCTGCAGACTTTTACAATACAGTGGTCCCCAGGGAAACAAAATCCCCGGGAGCCGAAACCGTCGGGGCCGCCAAAAAGCCCCCAGGATCCAAAAGAAACCCCGGGATCCGAAGATTAAAAACCGCGCGGCCCCTTTAAATTGGCCGCGCGGTCCGTCCACTAAAGCGGTCCCTCGGGAAACGAAGATTTCCAGGTTACGAAAGGTAATCCGGAACGGATTACCTTCGTAACCCGGGGGACCACTGTATCAGGTATTCGGGGGGTCAAGATACGCTGGGAAAAATGTTTAAATCTAGATAGTGACTACATAGAGATAAGTTAACAACTACAAATCAAAACAAACTTTCTGTCAATTTTTTAAAAAGGTGATCATTAAAACTTTATGATACCCCCTTGTATCAAGCGATTTGAAAATTTAGGGTAGGGGTCATGATTTGCATCTTTCAGGATCCTGGATTACATTCTTTTATATTCTGTCCCACTCCCACAAATGTATAAATATGATTTATGCCTGAGGCATTAATACCAGCTGATACTGCATCCGAAAAAGTGGGTTTACATCCTCGAAATGCAAAAATAAAAATCAGTTGGCTTTTGCCTTCCTTCCCCCCTCCCCACTTCCTTCCTCCTTTCTACCGTGTTTCCCCTCCCCAAACATAAGACAGTGTCTTATATTAATTTTTGCTCCCAAAGATGCACTAGGTCTTATTTTTAGGGGATGTCTTATTTTTCCATGAAGAAGAATTCACATTTATTGTTAAACAAAAAAATGGGCACGCTTCCAAACAAAACTTTGCTAGGTCTTACTTTCGGGGGAGGCCTTATATTTAGAATTTCAGCAAAACCTCTAGTAGGTCTTATTTTCAAAGGGTGTCTTATTTTAGGGGAAACAGGGTATGATATAAGAGACTAACATGGATACTTCTTTGAAAACTCTACAGAAAGTGTATAGGTTTTGTTTCTATGTGTCTTCAAGTCATTTCTGACTTATGGAGACCTTAACCCCAATCACGGGGTTTTGTTGGCAAGTTATATTTAATAGATAAAAATATCCATTCAGAGGGTATGGGCACTCTGAACTAAACATATTTCCATTAATGCAGTATTTTGCAAAGAAAAAATAGAAATAAGTATTATCAATGAAACTTGGATATTTCTTTTAAAAGATCACAAATTGCATCTCTTTTTCTATACTATATATAAAAATCTGGTTAACTGGTTAAAAAAACCCCAGGTGGTAGTGATTTCTTGAATTTTTTTAGAAGCCTCATAAAATTAACCTCTATGGGTTCAATAGACTGAAAACTTAACCACTGTCAGTACAAAAGGTAGTATAGCAAATGATCTATGAAAACAATGAAACAGTAATCCACTAAATGTTATAATAATGACAGCAAATGGTTTCCTCTTGTAAAATTGTACAATTAAAGTCAATCAGATATATTTGAAAATGAAGCTTTTTGTATTATGTCCTCCCTACCAGTTAACACAGAACCAGGATATCAGACAGAATTACAAGCTGAAGTAGCTAAAAGGTCACGTAGCTTAACAGTGTGTTATGCAATTATAAACCCACTGCTCTCAAGTTCAGCAAGGATTGCATGAGTAAGTGCATACAGCACAATAAAAAGACACTCATGATCATGATATATTCAACCAGAAAACATATAAAATTAATTGGATTTTTTTAAAAATTCCTTTAACTAAGACCAAATGTGCTGTACATTAATTACAATATGTCTGGTTTTCAACATTGCCAATTAGGCAAGCCTGCAAATCTGAGGGTCATAAAAACTTTTTTAAAATGCATGCTGGTTTTGTAGGAATTTTGCATTCTAAATACCAAAAACAACCTCAGATTTCCTTCATCATGTACAGTTTTCTTACAACTTGCTTTAATGTTTCTATTTTTAATATGTGACTGAATGAAATGATCTTGCAAAGAATTATCCTTCAAAGTATAAGAAAGGGATCACATCTTCTAATCCGATGATATGAAACACAAAAATCCATTCAAAAGCACTAAAGGTAATTGTACTGGAACATCAGTGTCTGTACATAATCAAGGCTAAGTAACAACTGAATTGATAAAAAATATTGGTTTGCCATTTGTGTTCTGTTTTTTTTAATTCAACACCCCAAAATACATTAAAAACAGCTTCAATACTGAGGAAAAAATCACTGCAGGTCTGTTTTATCTGCCCATTTCAATTTATGTGTTCACTGACAGAGCTGAATCCAGAAGTCCAATAAACTTACTCCTATCAAACTGAAACTAGATACCAAACCTGCTTTCCAATTTCGTTTTCATATTCAGTAAGAATATAACATAGCCTTTTTCAACCTTTTTACCTTGGAGGAATCCCTGAAATAATTTGCAGGACTCAAGTACCCCCTTCATAACATAATTATACCTACATCTAAAAAAAAGTTGTTTTTCCTGCAATCACAATCTCTCATAGAATAGCAATCTCTTGTGGAACTCTACAGTTTCAGTGAAGTCGAAATGAAAAATTCTGGTATAACACAATTAAACTGAAAAGATGACTCCCACAATTAAACTACATTGCAGTCTTCTATGGGCAGACTACTTTAATCTGACTCTAAAAAAAACCACTACTAGTTAGCTATGCTGTACATTTTATCTGTTCTGTACTAATTTGAACATGCTATTCAAATTGACATTGAAATTGAAGTTCAAAACACTGAATTTTAATTGTTTTAAATTATTATTACTATTACTCAATCCCTATACAGTGGTCCCCCGGTTTATGAATCCCCCGGGGAACGAAATCCTCGGGGTCTGAAACTGGCGGGACCGCTAAAATTCCCCCGGGATCCGAACGATCCCCCCTTTAAATCGGCCGCGCAGTCCGTCCGCTAAAGCGGTCCCCCGGGATACGACCATTTCCGGGTTACGAATGGTAATCCGGAATGGATTACCTTCATAACCCGGGGGACGACTGTATCTATACAGCTGATAACTACAATTTTATTTACCCACACCTGGGGGAGGGAGGATCTCTCTGGGCATCTAGAGGTACTCCACTGTGATTCTATGGTCAACATCTAGCAGGTGCTGACCACAGAGTTATGCTGGAGAACCGTCAGATGCCTAGAATGAACACATCTCACACAGAGAGACCAAATTTCTAGGCAGCTGGAGGCCCTTCAGCATGACTCTATGGTCAACTTCCACCAGAAATAGAGGGAACATATCCTTGGTTGATATGGAGGTTGTACTGCACTGAAATGTTGATTACAAAAACAATACCTATTCTTTTAGCAATTTGCTATGGTTTTATCTTAACTCTCCTCCAATAACTACTAGGCATCATATATGGATCTTCCCCGTTTTCACAACCCTATAAGAAGGTCATTTGAGAGGGACTGACTTGCTTGAGGGTTGGGTTGGTCTATACACAGGTTGAGATCCTACACTGCCAAGTGTAGTGTAACAGTTCTACATGTCGAACTATGCCTTGGCTTCCCTGTCCCTGTGCTCTTTAAGGGATTTTGGACTTCAGTTCCTAGTATCCCAGACTATTGGCCAACATTTCTGAGGCTTCTGGGAGCTGAAGTCCAAAATCCCTTAAAGAGCACAGTTTGGGGACCACTGAGCTAGACACTTCTCTACGATCCTCTGTTCTCTACCTAAAGTGGAATAACCATGAGGGGAATAGTACGAATTACAACGAATAGTAAATCTAGGAGATGAGGCTTTGAACACTGTAGAGGGAGGAAGAGAATAACAATATCTGCAACAACTAAAGAAATACTGGTGGACTTACAGTTGTGTATGTTACCAAAAGGATGATATCCACAGTACTTGTTCTTCCACAAACAGTGCAACCACCTTTGAATTCTGCTTGTGTGGACAGTCACACAGGCCATACCAAACACAACCTACAATGTTTGCTGCCACTAAAAGTAGGGCAGTTGGGGCAGTGAGCATCATCTGCACCAAGATAATCTGGTTCATATATTAGATTGTCCACAAGCAAATCCCATTGATGGCCTGGACTGCTAGTGTGTCAAAGAAAACATATTATGTGAATCAGAAAAAATGAATCCTCCAATTCCCCCAAAAAATTTAAGAGAAAAAATGTGTGTAAAGGGGGAGGACGATAAAATTCAGCTGTAACAACTAAAAGGACACAGACATAAGAGCTCCACAACTTCTAACCCATCTGGATTTAAAACAAAAGATATATACATTATCCGAAACATCATGACAATAACAATTTAG
Source organism: Urosaurus nigricauda (assembly GCA_034509955.1). Taxonomy (NCBI): domain Eukaryota; kingdom Metazoa; phylum Chordata; class Lepidosauria; order Squamata; family Phrynosomatidae; genus Urosaurus; species Urosaurus nigricauda. Next base: position 157,152,913 of record JAOEGL010000005.1, on the reverse strand, counting down.
ATAATTTCAGAACATCCAGCACAAGGCAAGAGAAAACTAAACAGAGGACGTTTTTCTTAAGAAGCTACAACGTGCAGCTTAATAGATAACTTTTCTGTAAGAAGGAAAATTTTGGAATTGCTCAACCATTTTTATAATACTGAATTTAGTGATTAGCAATTAATCCACAACTCAGTAATGAGTATTTAAGTTTCAACAGAATTATATTCCAATCCAAAATGCATTACTTGGAATTAAGGCCTACTGCAATAAATGAACCCAGCTAATCTATTTTAAAACATGATTTTAATTACTTCTAATGTATCACTCTCTTTTGTATCTCACAGTGGTCTGGATTTATATATGCATTCAAAAGTGAGTTATGCTTACTTCTGTATCTAAAGTGCTTAAATTAAATGAAATATATGCTTGCAGGCTTTGCACACATTTGTTGCTTCAGCAACCATCTCCTTCCTCCCAATCTGCAAAAGCAAAACTCTCCATGGAAAGGGACACTGCTAGATGCAAAACGATGTACAATGCATAACTGGGAAAATGCTGTCTTTCTACAATGAGAGGAATCTACATAGAGGGCTGAAGAATTCATCAGAGACTATTTCAATTAGCACTTCAGTTGTAGTAGATGTGGTTCCAAGTGGACTGGACTAAAATTATCACATTAGGAGAAAAGGAGTTCATTCTTCCCCTTGCACCATTCTGCTGTATGGTTTCACATTCTCCCAACCAGATATTTGCCCCACTACCTGTAACATCTTTGCTCTAACAGCACTGGATGGTAACCATAACTCTGGAAAATGGTGCAACAGAATAAAGAAACCCTTGCTTCCTCAGCTGTGCAATTTCTACTTGTTTCTCAATCCCATCGGACAGTTGCTTTGAAAGGAAATTTAAATACAGGAGATCCAGGTGTGAATATGCAATCTTTCATCTAGTTTGGTTTTAACATTTACTCATTAAGTCAAATCCAACATCAACTTATCATGATCAGAATCCATTTTTTTTAGTTTAGTTCAGTGAATCCAAGGAGTGCTCATCTCTTTCTCCTTTCTTTCTTTCTTTCTTTCTTTCTCTCTCTCTCTCTCTCTCTCTTTTGAGGGCAGGAGAAATAATTTTCCTCTCCCTTCATGTACAAGAGAGGAAACTCAACAGCTTATAAACACCATTTGTGATACAGCAGGTAAGACTGCTGTTCAGTGAAAAAAGAGTTAAGACTTCTTCCAAGTTAGGATGGGCTTCTTCACATGAGCTTAAATGCTGACCACTTGTTTTGTGGTACAAATGTGCAAAAGGATTTTGAACAGAGCTGCTCAAAGTACCAGACACTGCAGGACTACAACTACCAGCATTCGTTATACTTGACTAAGCTGGATACGGCTGCTGGAAGTTGCAGTCCAACAACTCTGGCAGGTTGTACAACTGCTTTAGAAGCTGATGAGAATGAATAATTACACCATTTTTATTGTTTTCAGTCGAACATACATACTGCTATTGCCATACTAAACATCAAGAGAGATCACTGCCAATGTGACTTAGGAACAATATTATTTCAGCCTATAGATTCCATGTGGACAAGGCTTTACATGTTAATTTAAAACAGGAATAAGCAATTTCCTCAGTTATCACAAGAGTAATATAAAACTAGGAATCTTCCATCAAGGCTTTTCAGCTGATTTCAAGACTGCAAAGAAAGGTAATTAAAATGGTAATGAAAACTCCAGTGTAACAAAAGAACTATTTCTATGAATGGCTTAGAAAAAACTAGCAGTTTAGATGTTCACATATCCCAAAAAGCAGATAGCTTTTCCAAGCTACAGTGGATACCAAAACAGAATATTTTCTGTAATCTAGTAATCTAGTTTGCAAGTCAGCTAAAGTGTGCCAAAGCCAGTTGAATGCTGGTGCTTAAAGCCAGTTGAATGCTGCTGCTTTGAAAACAATGTTCCATGAAACAGCAGATCCAAATCAACCAGTGTGATGTGTGAGCCAGTATGGTGTAGTGGTCTGAGAGTTCGACTTGGACTCTGGAGACCAGAGTTCAAATCTGATAGTGCATGTAAAATCCACTGAGTGACATTAAGCAAATCACATTGGCTCAGCCTCAGAGGGTGGCAATGGCAAACTCCCTCTGAAGAAACTTGACAAGAAAATCCCATTATAAATTCACCTTAGGGTCGCTTAAGTTGAAATGACAACAAATAAATCAAATGAATGCATACAGGTCATTGTTGTTAGAAAGTTGTTTTAGTTTGTTTATTCTTCAGTAGCTATACTCTTTCACAGAACTTGCACCTATGCATGTCAAGTTTAACCGTGCTCTACTTCCTTTTTATCTGAAAAAGCATTAACAGGTAACTTACTCATTAAAGACCAAGTCAGGAGCAAAATAGAGAAACTGGCTGTTTGTATGCCTGTATGATCGCCAGCTCAAGGCAAATGATGACAAACACATCCAAGAATACTGGATTAGAGTAATTTGGTCCTCAAGAGGCAAGTTTCTGAAGCCTGAAATACATTTTAAAAACAACAGGTAAATATAAATGGCATTTCACTTTAACTACTTTGTCACTGTCTAAGGACGTTATCACATTGGGGAAATGGGGCAAAATCAGGGGTTTAAACAGCGATAATCCCATGCAAAACACAGTATTGTAATTAAACTTTTCACACAACATTACTATTAAACAGTCAATAAACAACAACAAATCATTCACAGGGAAATCCTGAAAATGATTTGTTGCTGTTTATTTATCTTAATTGCGATATCATGTTTTGCATGGGTTAATCACTGTTTAAACCCTGATTTCCCCTTGATTTCCCCTGTGCGATAAGGTCCTAAGTCTGAAACATAAATCATAATGCCTTTGCAATATGTAATTTATTAAAACAATTTTTTAACAGTGAAAGATGTTGCATTTTAAACACCCAGGAGCAAATAATTTAGGAAAAGAAATTCTGAGAGAAAAATTTAACTCTTAATTTAGTACTAACACTTTTTACCCCTGGAACCCTTCTTTACATCTACATGTGGACACACACACACACACACACGTCCCACCTGACACAGTGTAGGAATAAAAATATTTTCCTTATTTAGTTTATGTATTTTCATTCGCACATTCATGTGTATTTGTATTTTAACATTTTCTAAGGAAATAACATTGTTTAAATAAGAACAGTTTTGTTTACGTAAATTCAATATTTAACTCAATGCATGTGTAAATTTTACATGTAAAAAAGTTTGGGAAGAGGAGGAGGAGGAGGGTTCAGAGCTTTCAACTCTCATGCCCCCTGGAGGTCCCACACGATCATTTGCGAACCACTGATTTAGGATAAAGTAGACAATATGCCTAGCAGGACTTAGAAGCAGTGCTCTCTTAACTGGTGAAAGGCCTCTGTTTCTCCAAGCATGTGCTTCTTCACATGGTGGCATCTTGCATTCCAGCATGCTTAATGTTTTGTGATTGGTCAGCAGAAGGTAAACAAAGACTTAATCTTATTAATCTTTGCTAACTGCTAATCTCTGGGAAAATGCAGCCTACTTAATGTCTAGTGAGACATTCTGCACCCTTATCCCAGATATACAGGGAATGAGTCAGGAATACTCAATAACAAGGAAAATTCACTTGGCATATGTTTGGAAGAGAGCAGTCTTTACTTATTTTACAGTATCCATAGCTGAATGTTTGCATGCAATACAGATTCCAAGTAGAAACATTATGATGCATGAGGGGTGGGGGTGGAGGGGTGCTCTGTGCTCATAGAGTTATAAAAATATGAACAGAAGAATGACATTTTTTTAAAGGCTCCTAGTTTTGTTTAATATATTCTTCATCAATATTACATTATATTTAGGCTACAGTTTATGGAAATATATTTATTCAGTGTTTATTCAAGACAGTTATCTAGTTCAATTTCCATCCCAAGCACACAGAGGACTACTGCTTAAAACAGGAAGCTATTGATTAAATCTTGATACAAAGGAAGTATCAACATTTTTCCATAAAGCCAAAGCCAAAGTATCTACATTAAAAGAATACATTACACATTCAGAGACTGGGAAATTCGGAACCAATTCAACTGATATACTATACTATAAATGCAGAAGTTATTTTGGGTCTTGCTGACTGGGGGATCCTGAGAATTGTGGTTAAAAATATACTTTTCCAAGAAATCTTTACCTGGAAGTATCTTTGCCCATTTTACCACCTGAATCATCTGCTTGCCAGCAAGGCGGTTTAAAGTGGAGAGTAGATGTTCTGCTGTATCTGGCTTTGAACTATCGTATCCTGCATACACAATTTCAGGTTCAATGTTCTCTAGAACCATGGCAGGAGAAGGAGTAAGTGCTGGTGAAACTGCAGACAAGTGAGGAACAAGTGCTGTGTTTACAGAAGGTTCCTTTGCTGGAGCAATATAGGTAGTCCCTTCTTCTGGACTTTGGGGAGGTGGCTGTTGCTGTTGCTGTTGCTGTGGTTCTTCATGGATTCCTTTTAACTTGCCCAACTTTTTTGACTTCCGTGCTGTGAAAAAAGAAAGGATGTGTAAAAATGCTGGCATCGTGTTGGAGACATGAGTTATTACCTTCTTACCCTCTTTCAAAACATGGAAGACAGGAATGCTCCTTCAGGGAACAGTTACCAGGTCAGGGAGTAATCATAAGAGACCAACAGAAGAATTACTTTGGGTTTTTTTTTTAAAAAACTTGCATTTTAAAGGAATAATGTACACATAGAAAAAAGCAAGTTGCATTAGTATCTCCCATATATATCTCAATTTTAATGCATTTCTCTCTTGTTCACACAGAATCATGTGAGAATTATTAATTCTCCTAAAAGCACACACACCCTGTCACAAACCACTTAACTTTCTCTTTGTTCACTGAATCACTTTCAATTGTCATTCTTTTATTATCCTCTCAGTATTCTCTCACAACTTTGCTTTTTAAATTCTACTACATGTGTTCTTCAAGACAAAAGAAATCTAGTAAGTGTTCCAAGTAAAGAGTGTTAGCTTTAAACAGACAAACAAGCTAACTGTCCAATTCACTTTTTTTTGTATTTCCTCTTTCAAGACCTACCTGCGGGCCATTTTAGCTGCATTGACAATTTAGCAGAGGTGGCCTGAGAAATTTCACTATCTGAGCTGAAGAACAGGATGGCACCCACTCTCATTCTATACAGAAGCTGATTGGAGTGAGGATGAGTTAGAATTCACTATTATATCTTAAGACCAGTTAAAGGGGTACAGGAAAAAATGACTGAGATCCCAGATGAAAAGGGAGTAATGTAAGATTTCAACCGCACAATTCTGTGCCTCCCCAGACATCCCTGTTTACTATCAAGCTTCAGTGTGTTTGCTTCTTAATGACGGGGATTGGAAGGTGGGAAAGTTGATTCAGAAGAGAAAGATGCAGCAGATCTGGGCTAATGGGGAGGGGAAGAAATGAGAATGTGTTCACAGATGGAGTGCACTGGTCTTTCCCCTCCTCTCAGAGTAAGGATCAAACACTTCTTCTCTCTCTGAATTGTATCTCCACTCACCTTACTTCCAGTAAAGAGCATTTCTTGAGCTTGAGGATTGTGGAGGAGGAGGTTTTAGACAGGGCACAAAGGGCTCTGTCCAAAAGGAGATATATGTGCATAAGCTACATTTATGTGCACACACTGATAGGATTATTAAAAGGTAGGTTATCTAATTATCATTGTTTCTATTTACTTCTACTTCCAAGATCTGCTAGGTTCTATGGTACCCACTATATAGCAGTGAAGTGAACTAGGAAACCTCTTCTGTATTCATAGCCCCATTGTGTGCTAAATAAAGCTTATTGATCTGATGCAGGTAGGTAATTTTTTAATTCATATTACTTTAATAAACCAGGGGAAGTATTGACATAAATATTGCATTAAAGTTTAAAAAACACATTAAACAATATCTGGTAGCATACATTTACAAAGCTCATATATGGCTAATTCACTACCTAGAAATGTTTGTACAAAAAGATTTGACAGATATCTCATGGAAGTGAAAGAAATTTCTCTGAATGAATGGTCATAAGACATCTAGGTGCCTCCCCCTTACATAGAAAAGCAAGAACAAGAAGTACCATTTGAAGAGTCAACACCTTCCTAAACTTTGTGTGCACTGTCAACAGAAAAGCTTTCAGAAACTAAAAGGGCTTTTAGTATGGTACACACTGTACTATTTTTCACTTTGAAAAATACTTAATGCATGGTTTAAGTTGATTTTAATGTTACTAAAAAGTGGGACTGTTGTCAGAATCAAGTAGATGCTGACTTATGGCGACTTTCACCATAGGTTTTTCTTGGCAAGATTTATTCAAAGGAGCTGTCACTGCATTCCTCTGAGGCTGAGAGAGTATGACTTGCTCAAGGTCACACAGTGGGTTTTCATGGTGTAGTGAGATTTGAACCCTGGTCTCCTTGAGTCCTACTTCATCTCTCAAAACACTATATGCTGACTCTCTACTGATCATTCATATTTTAATAATCATCTTTTATATGTTTATTTTAATCTACAATTGATTTTTTTGGGGAAAAATGTAAGTTGTCTGTTCTGGGGAAAAGGGTGTTGAGAGCAGGGGACAAATGAAGTTAATGAAGGAATAACTGAAGCCTCGTTTGGAGAAATGCCTGCCCTATGGCACCAGCAATTGTCAAGGGCACCTTGTTTTGGAGAACTTCCCAGAAACCAGGCATTACAGAGATAGGCTGCTCATAGCATGCAGACACCTTATCCTTACAATAGTAATAAATCTGCCTTACTTTGTTTGTAGCTTCATGACCTGGGTAAAGGTACAATTGACAGTCAGTCCTTCACCCAAGGTAGTCAGTTGCCCCCTCACAAAAATACTCTGAACAGTTGGGGAGATGGAGTGGTGGGCTGCAGAAGGAACACACAATCACAAAAGACTGTGGTTGCTGCCACACTGCAGAAATAAAGCAGTTCTAATACCACTTTAACAGACATGACTCAATGTTATGGAATTCTGGGATTTGTAGTTTGACGGGACACCACCAGATCTCTCTTGACAGAGAAGGCTAAATATCTCACAAAACTATCAAAAAAAAATTTCGTAGCATCAAGTCATGGCATTTAATGGTGTTAAACTGCTTTACTTCTGCAGTGGCAGGAGACTGTCTAATCTGTTATCACAGGTTTATGTTTGTATTTTAAAAATAGGTTTTGTAATGTTTTTAAGAATCCACAATGAAAAGAAATTGGGGGCAGGAACTTATTCTCTTGTGCTCGGCAACAGATATTTATTTATCTATTTAAAGTATTTCTGTAATGTCATACATCTTGACCTCTCTCTCAAACACATACACATGTATGTAAATTATACCATTCTCACCATTCTCCTTTGCTTTGTCACCAAACCTTTCTTGGGAACCTTAAAAACAAAGAGCACCCAATTCTCCCTAATCTTCTAAACACAACTAGCTTGTGCAGAGCAGCAAACCCTGTTCACAGAAGGAAGTTCATTATTAAGAACAGGACAGGACTGAAATCACCCCCCCCCAACAGTCCTATTTCAGATGTATCTCATAAGTCTAAACTACAAAAAGTGTTGCTCTTAAGAAACAGAATAAGAAATCAAGATTTACAGTAAATATATGTTTGCATCTAAAGGTGTTATATTTCAGCCTGATATATAGGTGACTTTGGACAAATTACTATCAAAATTTCTCCTATTCTTCACAAATCAAATCACCTCCCCTCCCACCCTCAAAAGGAAACTGGAGTGACAAGCTGCAATGTAGTGCATTTATACATCTTCAACTTCCCAAGTCAGCCAAGGACAAACTCTATCCCAAAGAGGACAGTCTGTCAAGAGAATCATAGAACTATATGAAGTTGCCTATCACCTTGGTGAATCTTCAACGTAATGCAATGCAGTTCTGGACTGCCAGAATTTCAGGTGCAGTATATTTCAATTTGTGGCAAACACATAATCAAGTATGTAGTCTTCAATTGCTTGATACATTTTCATTGTTGGAATGTGTGAAATATACAAACCTATGCATACAAAGCTACCCGTCTATAGAATGATAAATATCCATCCATCACAAAGGTTCTCAAGCTTAGTTTCATTTTTTTTAAAAAAAAACCTACTGCATTAATTTATTTACTGTGCATGGCATGAATTTCAATATCTCTTTGAAAAGCAACTAATGTAATATAGATTGAGGATCCTTGCAAATATATTCACTTATATGTTAAGCATGAGTGTCCAAAGAATCTATCCCTGCTCTTTTGCATATTGTGAAATAAAAACAGATCAAACTATCTTTCCTTACACTCAAAGAACTGATTTCCATTCTGTGCTGCTGCTACAAGATTCATGCAAACTGTTTAGTATTTTGGATTGGATATATTTTACAGGAATACAACACAAGAGATGGACAATGCCACATTTCTATGGGAAACTTTAGAAATATACTCCCCCCCCCCCCAATGTATTTAGTGCAAAAGACATTTTGAAAGGAATTTTGAGGTACCTAAACAGGCATTTCAAATGCCTTTTGAAATGCGTGTTTATAACCTTGAAATGAAGAGCAGTCATTTTCTGTAGCATATCAGACGATTTCTTTGCTTGTAATGGCCTTTGGTACATCCAGAAGTGCCTTCAATATATAGTAGCTAATTTAAGTATTTAAGTTTTTCAAAGTGCAACAGTTACTTCTTTGAGAGGACACACCATGCAATGGTATTACGGAGTGTACACAGAACTCCAGATTAACATAAAAAAGAAGACATCAGAAACATCAGAAAACTAATGCAAATCAGAAACCAAATTCAGGAAGTATACTCATTCTATATCTTATATAGTCCATTGACAGCCAATAGAAATTGTTGTGTCTGTATGCTTATTATGGTGCTTGAACTGCCAAAGTTATACTTCCATTTCTCTTACTGAAGTTTTCCTGGAACAGAGACAGTGAAAAACTGATGATGCCCAGAGGGATTTAATAACTCTGTTAAGATTGGATAGACATTTGTCAATGGACAAGTCTGGATAATTCCTTTTTGCAAAATCATTTTGGATGCAGTCAAAGGGATGATGTGCAAACTTGGAAAGTCAAGTGAATTGTGCATTAGTGAAGGTGAGGAAGAGCAATCATAAGAAGTTTGAATTTGGGTGTGCTGAAGAATGACTCCTGAAGATGATGCAGTAAAACAAGAAGAAATGTGTGATAAGGACGAACTCAAGGGGCTGGCAGGTACTATTTCTCCTCCTCCCCAATGATTCATCACAACAAAGCATTCAGTGTTGTATGGGCCTTTTAGAGTAAACAGTTATGGAGACAAATCAAGGGAGAGGTTTTCCCCTCTCCCTCTCTTATAATACTAGAACCCAAGTCATTCAGTGAAGCTGAGCAGTGGGAGATTCAGAGGAGACAAAAGGTACCATTAAACTGTGGAATACAATGCCATAAGATGTAGTGATAGCTGCCAGCCAGGGTAGCTTTAAAAGAGAATTAGATAAACTTACAGGGGATAAGGCTATCAGTGACTACTAGTCATGATGGCTATATATTACCTCCAGGATCAGAGGGACTATGCCTTTGAATACCAGTTGCTAGGGAACATGAGCAGAAAGGTGCTATTCTGTGTATTTCCTTCTTTGCACCTTTTCACAGGCATCTGGTTAATGACTGTGGGAACAAAATGCTGGACTACATAAGCTTTTAGTCTGGTCCTGCTGGACTCTTCTTCTGTTCTTAAACTGATCCATACCATTGTATTTTGCAGCAAGAATCAAGCTCTCTATAACACACCTTTACAAGAGATGATTTACAGCAAGGAGAATAAGTTTAGCAATTATAGTCCAGGGGAACATGACAATAGTACAAGTCAGAAGTATTTTGATTTTCTTGGCTGAGATTTGGCAAAAGATGATAGATCTGAACACAAAGCACTATGGCTTCTCAGTAATTCCATAGTGATTTTACTGTTAAGGTTTCTGGTTGTCATGTTCTTAGTGCAGGCTCATTTGCAATATGATAGTCATCCCCATATTGTGTTCTCCAGTCTGCTTCTTAAAGGAGCATGTTAAGAAGCAGCCTCAAAGAGATACTTGACTATGTTAACTTTTATTTCTGTACTTTTAAGATAAAACACCATATTTTGCCTCATTTTTAAGGAAGTATGTATATGGGTGCAATCAGGTGTTAACTGTATCTGGTTACAGGGAATGTACAATTCCCTTGTTGCAACAGCAACACTGCTACTGGTCCACTGTTGGGCACAACTCAAAATCCTGGTTATGACCTATAAACACTTAAACAGCCCACTCACCCCAATGGGGTGGATGGCCACATGCGCATGCGGCTATGCCGCACACACCACCATTAAAATCCACAGGAGTTGACACAGTTTTTTTCATCTACAGGGGGTCTGCAATGGAACCCTCACAGATACTAAGGGCTGGCTGTATAGCTTAGATCCAGGTTATGACTGTGTTGTCCCATATGAACCTGCTCATGCTCTGAGATCTTCTGTGGAGCTCCTTTTTTTTTTTTTTTGTCTTACCATTCTCTCAGGTACATCTGGTGGGAACACAAAAGAGGTCCTTCTCAGTGGTTGCCCCCCAATATTAGAACTCCTTTCTCAGAAAAGTTAGACTTGCTATTTTTCTGCAGACCTTTGAAGACAGATTTCTTAGGGTAACAGGTCTTGCATAATAAGCTGATATTGTTTTGTTTTAATGGTTTATGTTTTTAACTGGTTTTAGTTTTCTGATATTGTAATTACATTTTTAACTTCTGTGTATTCTGAATTTTTAGCTTTAACTGTTAGACGTCACCTTGAGTCCTAAAATGGGAAAGATTTTAATACACAGGGGAGGAGTGGGGGGGGGGGGGAGAAAAATATTGAAAAATAAGAATGAGGGAAAAGTGTAAGACAATTTCTCATTCCATTCTAGAGATTGGTCAGACTGAGCCACAACAGAGAACATAAAAATAAGGGAGGAAGAGATAAAAAAATACAACCAAGACAGATACTACAGGGTGATTAAAAGAATGGCACAAATCTAAATAAGAACAGCTTTACCTCTGCATTATTCTTTTTGAATCACCCTGTACATGGATGGGCAACTGTATGGAGAGCGGTTAATTTTTGTACCCATGAGCCCCTCACAGGCTGCACTGTTGTGTCAATTCTGGTGTCATTTTTGGCTGATTTTCAACCATTTGTATTATTTCAGGGATTTAGTACTTCTGGAATATGCCAAACTGCCACATTTGCTGGTGATTTGGGGGCATTTTGGCTGGATTGGGGGAGGGAACCAAATGGAAATTGATGGTTTTTGATTTCTTTTGGTGCTTGGGAGTGTCACCAGAAGCCACATAATTGGAGACTGGGGCCACACGGGGTGCCAAGGGGTGGCATATTCATCATCCCTGCTTTATTGCTGTGGCCACTATTGTACTGAAAGGGATCTGTTACAATACACAATTAAATATATTCTCCAAAGCGTGAAAAAAATTACTTTTTTGGATTAAAACTCCAAAAAGCCAGCAGGGGGATCTGGAAGCAGAAGCCCAACAAGTGACTTTTCCAAGTCCTGCATTTGTCATTCTGTTGCAGTGCCTGGTAAACAGCTTAGGGCATTATGCACAACAAACTAGACTGTCTGATCCCAGACAGACATGTATAGTGAGACAGAGAAATGATAGGATGAGTTGAAGAGAATGTATTTACAGTGGTAGGGTGAATAAAACTCAAAACACAGTTTAAAAGCTACTGTACACTTGAATGTCAAGCAGAATCTTTAAGCAAATAATGTGTCAATACAACACCTGACGAAAAAACACTAAGTCAATTGCTGCTAGCAACTTGGATTTACTTGAGGTTCTGTCTTCTAAGCACAGCCAGGTGCTGCTTAATTTATTAAAAGTGACAATATCATGGCCCTAGATGGTCTGTCTCCCAGCTACAGAGACTCTCAGATTACATTACAGGCCAGAATGAAGATGTCCTCTATGACAACATGGAAGATAAATAAGGTAGGTAAAATGGTGATCAATGTTTTGGGTTTGGTTTTTTTAAAGACCAAATCTTCCCGATTCCACTATGAAATACACCAGAGTTCCTCATGTCCAGAAAATCTTTACAATAATACATGACTTACATTAAAAACATGATATGGAAATTCAAGAGGGAAAATATTCGCTAAAATCATAGGCAACAGAGCAAAACAAATTATCTTTCAAATTCTATTTGAAATTAATAATCAAAGGACATGTTCATTTGTTAACACCAATTAACAAATACATTTTGGGTTTTATGTTTTGTGTTAAAGGCCTTTACACAATCAATTAAGCACCCAAATGCTGGGGACTTTCAAATGCAAAGGGCCACATATTTACTTAACTAGTTATTTTGACAATACTGTACTATGTTATCTTATGCTGTGATTACTGTAATTACCTCTTCAGCACAATGTTGGAGGTGCACAGCTATTAGTGGAAGAAGAGTGCACCTAAGTCCTAGATTTGTCTATTTCCTGGAATAAACATGTAGACTCTATGCAACAGAAGCTATTGTGCTTTCCAAAACTACTATTCCACATTGGAAGTATCCAACTGGCTACCAGTACCAGTCACAAAGAATCTAAGAAGTGCAGCAGTTCAAACTATTGGAGAATTCCTTAAATGGATACAGCAGCACTCTAATGCTCAACTACCCTCTGTCCTTTGAGGAGTGCTCAGAAACAAGAATCATCTGGTGTGCATTGGAGAAAGTGGGTAAAATACCATACTTTGAAGCAATGGACAGGGGACAGGGAGGGAAGAGGAAAAACAAAGTTTTTTTTCCTGGAAACAAGACTGGCAGCTAATGATCTTTGGACTGGCATTATTCCCTCAACTACCACTGGTCTATATAATCCATCCTTTAAGCCACGGATATGAATCATGGAACCCTCCAATTGTTGTTGGACTACAACTCCCAGCTGTATGAAATGTCATAGCCAATTATGAGGTATACTAAAAGCTGCACTTCCTATAGCCTAGAGCACCTGGTATTTGTTGGTGGCCTGTTATCCAAGTACTAACCAAGAGTGAACCTACTTAGCTTTCCAAGATCAGACAGGATCTGGTGTCTTTAGGCCGCTGATATAGGCATATCCTGTTTAAATTGCTATTGTTTCTTTTTCACAGAAACTGATTTTATTTTGTGAACTTCACTTGATTTACCTGGTAAATCCAGAAATGTTACCATTTCTTTACCATAGTGACTTATACCTGATACCAGCTGCACTGATTCACCTTGTCCACAATTTATCTGAATTAAGCCAAAAATTAAATAGCAAAAACAGGCTATTGTCTGCACTACGTATTTCAAAAACAATGTTTAGAGCGAAACTATTTATTTAGGAAAAATAGAAAGATTTCATCTTTTAAAATCCAGATTCAGCAAAAAGTGGTAAAAGTATCCTGTTTCTGTATCATCCCTGGTCCCTCCTTCATTTCCTGGTACTGATCCCTGGTTAAGGTATTAACCTTTATTTGTATAGCGCTGTAAATTTACACAGCGCTGAACATATAGTCTGTAATTAGACAGTTCCCTAAGGTACACACCATCAGCCAACCTTGCTGCTAACTAAAATAGTATTTTTATGAAAGAGCCAAAAACTGATCCATTCCAGTTTCCCTCCTTTTGTTTCCACATCCATTTATTCTTTTTGACTGATCCATTCCTTATTTTACATACCTCCAGATTTTTCTGCTCCTGTTTCTAGCCTTTATTACTCTATGCCTTTTCCTAAAAGGCACTGTATTTCTTCTTCTTTTCTGTCCTTTGACCATCAAACCTCTGCTACTTAGGATCATTGAATCTTGGAGTTAGGAGAGGTCACAAGAGACCCATTGTCTAACCTCCAGCAATTTAGGAATACACAATTACAGAACTCTTCAGAGATGCCCATCCAATCTCTGTTTAAACCTATTTCATTTAACAACATTTTTATCACTCTGAATTCTTGAGCATGTTCATAATGAATGCATTTTGTTGTAAATGCAGATCAGAAAAATAAAGAAAAGAACCCAGCATGTCATTTGTATCTAATTTTTAAAAGGGTGAAAGACTTTTGGTGAGTTAAAAGAAATTTTGCAATTGGTCACCTTAAGGTTTCACTCACTCCATTAAGCCTTTACGTTTCTGAGGCAGTGTCAAGGTAGCCTCAGATCTTCAGGCTAAAAACTTGCCCTCCTTTTCAAAGATGCTATATTGAGCAGAAGGAGAAACACTATATATTTTGGTGAACTTTGTCTGTTGGGCAGATCAAGAGGAAGGAAGTAGATCACTGTAATTTCCAGGTAAGACAGTTGCCTGTCTGTTCCTGAGCTCGCTTGGAAGACCACAGCACAAGTACAGTGGGTTATATTGCTGCTTTATCTACGAAACATGATGTTATTACAGTAATTAATGTTGCTCTGTGGATTTATTAAATTAGTTATAGGCATAGTCTCACTTGATAGATATGGTCAAAACGTATTGGACACAACACTCATGACATCTGTCTCTTAACTGGGTCTTACAAACTTCTTTCCCCAGCAAAAAGAAGTGGAAAGAATAGGAAGGCTACAAGGAAGTAGAAAGAACAAGCACAGCTACAAGGAAGCCAAAACTGTAACATGAAGAAAGTATTGGGAAGCAGGATTTTGAAGAATGTAGAAGATGTATGTTTGGACTATAAATCCCAGAATCCAACAGTAACATGTTAGGTAAAAGATTCTGGCATTTCTTAACCAAAAAGTACATTTATTTATTTATTTTCCGCCTTCCTCCCTGTACAAGGACTCAAGGCAGCTAACAAAATTTAAAACAGTCCAAGTTAAAACAGTACAAAAAACTAAAAATAAAAAGTTTAAAAACAATTACATAATTTAAAAAGTTTAAAACTTTACATATTCAAATTTAAAATGTAAAACTCTTTATAAAACTCTTACAGTACCCATGGCAATGTGATATATTTTTATCTGCTACCAAAAGGAAAGCTGGGATGGAGCCAGCCTGGCCTCTCTAGGGCGAGAGTTTCAAAGATTGGGAGCAGCCACTGAGAAGGCACTCTCTCTTCTTCCCACCAAACGCACGTGAGAGAGTGGTGGAACAAAGAAGAGTACCTCTTCAGGCAATCTCAGTGTTCTAGTGGGTTTGGAACTGGAAATACTTTTGTAACTTTTATGAATTTTCTGGTATTTTTATATCCAATATCCACCTGCCTATCGCTGACACAGACATATTTTATACCATTCTGCCCTGCCCTACTTCTATTTACAGTAGGCTCTCCGTATCTGTGGACTTGTCACCTGCGGATTCCAGCATCTGCAGATGGCAAACCCACCGGGGGGGGGGCAGAAGAGGAAGAGGAGAAGGAAGAGGCAGAGGTGGCAGGGAATTGGAGGAAAAGGCAGAGACAGAGATGGCAGTGGGGAGAAGCAGGAGGAGGAGGCGGTGGCAGCGGCAGCAGCAGCAGCAGCAGCAGCAGTGGGGGTAGAGGAGGAAGAAGCAGAGGAGGTGCCAGGAAAAGGAGGAGGAAGAGGAGGAGGAAGATATGTCAAAAAGAGGAGTAGTAGGGAAGAGGAGGAAGAGGTGGCAGTGGAAGTGGTGGCAGCAGCAACGGGGAAGAGGAGGAGGAGGAGAAAGACTGAAGAAGGAAGGAAGAAGCGCTGGTGATGGCAGTGGGAAGAGAGGAAGAGAAGGCATTCCCCCTGCTGCCCACTGCAGTGAGAGAGGCGAGGCAGACTTTGGACAGTTGGGGCAGCAAAGTGTCATTGCCCCCAATGGTGATATGGCAGCACTACCATTGAGAATAAAGGGACTTGAGCATTTGCAGATTCTGGTATCTGCCAGGAGATCTGGAACAGATCCCCCGCGGATGCAGAGGTCCCACTGTACTTTACTTGGCAGAATACTTTTACAAAAGGATTCCATTAGAAGTGGATCTTCCTATACTGTAGTACTGTATTAAATATGAAACTATGGCTGGCATCCTGCTGTTGAATTATGATGGCATAACGCCATCACAGCTCACTTTTTGGTCCTTGGTAAAGTTAAAAACGCAATGACTCCCCCACAAACCCATCTTTTTCTCAGAGGTAGGACCCCGAATCTGACCAGTCCTTGGACAGTGGAGAGCAGGAGATAACTGTTCATTGTTCACTTATTTTCCTTAGCTTGCTATAGAACAATGACATCACCTGAAGGGGCCGCAGGAGAACCCTTGACGGTCCACTCACTCAGGTTGCCTGTCACTGTGTGTCCAGATGAAGGAAAATAGCTGGATGGCTGTCTGCTGCTCCTCTGCTCTTCACTAACCAGGAAATGGCAGGTCCAAGGTGTTGTGTTTGGGAAAAGGTGGTTTGGAGGGGATTAGAGGGGAGTCCATTGTTAAATACATCTCATAGCTGTGATTCTCGATGCAGGGTCTCAGCTATGTTGTTAACTAAGAGTGGAAAACCATTGGTGAACTACATCAACATCAGGCTTTCTTTTTTGACTTGCCACTTTGTGGGGGTTAGCATTTATGGGGGAATGGCAGCAAAGGCCATTCTTGTCAGGAGACAAAACTTCTTTGATAGCTCCTTATCTGGCAGGGCACCCTTTTCTCCAGATGAGGATGGCCTTCATTGCAGGTAGTTGCACTGCCTGTGGCCCCTTTTCCTCTACTACTGTGCCACATGCTCCCCCTTCTCCTGCATAGTTACACCAACAAATAGGACCTTGACCTCAATAACTACTGAAGTCATCCTAATCATGAAGTTTAATAATATATTTAAATTGACAAGCATATACATTTTTACTATATATTTTTTAACTAGGCTGGAAATTAGCAGAAAATTCTGAGAGATAACACATATCTTGAACTTTCCTTTGGCTACATCTATTTTGATATTCTTTTAAAATGTTCCCACAGCAGAATAATAATAAAAAAGTGCAAAACTCCTGATGCTTTAATCCTCTTAGCTGTGCAAAACTCTGCTAAAATTACTGTCATCATCTAACTCCCACTTTCCTTATTCAGAGCTATAAAATACATATTTCAAAAAACCCTCAGAATGACAATAGGGTACAATACTTTTGCACAATACTTCATTCTTAGTTGAGTAATTCAAGACAACTTCTGAGATCATCCAGCTGATAGCAGTTTAAGAGTAGTACATGTTTAAAACTTTTCATTTTGGCCAAGTAAAATGAAAATGTGTATTTATTTCTGTGTCCTTACCTCCCAGATTCATTCCAGCTTGGAGACATTTCTGTAATCGGCAAGCTGGACAATTTTTTCTTCGAATCTTGTCAATTATGCAGTCATTCCGTCCTGCACATAAATAATTGTGCTGCCCTGCATTGACAAAAACAAATGGTATAAGTTATTTTTAAACTTATATAGTTAAATAAACTGCCCCAAATCCAGCCACTGCTGCAATTTATTGGCCTGAATTCAATTAATTAGTCCCAACTAAAACAGACTCACTGAATCAATTTTTGAATAGTAAGTCAATATGTAAGTAAATCTTGGAGGAAGGGCAAAAAGGAGCGATTAAACTGAATGTTGACAAGGAAAAGGTAAGGACATGTTTGAGATTTCTAAATTTAGAGCAAAATTAAAATTCAGCTTCTCCTTGGGGTTACCCAGTGGAATTGATAGCCAGTGGAGCAGGAATGTGGAGACTGTGGCTTGTCAGATATTCTTGGAATCCAAATAACATAATTTCTGGCCAATAGCCATGCTGGCTGGGGCAGATAAAAGTTGGATGCCAACAACCTAGAGCCATGGCTTCCCCATCCTTCCAACCCCAACAAAAAAGAACACTTCAGCTTAGTTTGGTCTCAGTGCTATATCATAAACTGCAACTCTGCATTTGTTTTCATTTTTTTTTCAAGTTTACATTCTGAAAAAAAATCAAAATGTACAGATATAAGCAAAGTAAATTTAACACGATTAAGGCAATTATCACTACTGTGTGCTTTCCTAACCATATTATTAAAACAAAGACCTTTCATAGGCCCTGACTGTGATACAATGGCCAAAAGCAAAGTATTATATCAACTAAAACTTTTATCTTGATGCTTCTCACAGGACTATCACCAGCCTTAAATTCAGTAAGGCACATAGCTAGCCAAATACACAGGGATTTAAAGCCTTTGTTAAATGTTCATCAAAACTATCTTTTAGTACAAGTTTTTAAAAGTTTCTTATATACAATGGGGCGGGGGGGGGGGATGCACATATGCATGTGTATCTTTTTTTAAAATGACACATAGATATATGTGCTGGCAAGATCTTTATGTGGCACTTCAATTTCATAGCACAAATTCATATTGTGACTAGAAAGTATTCTAAGAATATTTTAACACCATTTTTTACAGTGCATATTCAATTATCATCTTTTCAATGGTGACATATAGAGGAACAGAAATATCCCTTATAGCATGGCTTGGTAATTATCAGAACCAAATGCCATATCCTAGGAAGTCCATATTAAAAATAATTAACAAATGGCCAGCAACATCCCACTTTTGATCATGTTCAAGGGCACAAGGAAAGAGAAGTTGAATCCCCAAAGTACTTTGCCACAGCAAGTTCATTTAAATTATTCTGGTTTTCAGCTGCAGAACAGTTATTCCAGTACTTGGCAGTCATCAAGCCAAATCTAGGTATGATAAGGAAAACATTTTGGTATCTCAGGTCCCAGAGTTTTCTTTCCCTCTCTTCTGCGCTATGTACTTGGAAAGTTTGAGGAACAAGAGTAGAAAGGATGAGACAAACAGGAGAGGAAGAGACAATTTTCCCACCAAGTACAGTTATTAACCTATTTTCTCTCTATCTTCTCAACCTACAAGGATTTTATGGGAGTGGGGAAGGAATATAATGTTTCCTATTCTCACAAACCACTTTCTTGCTGTGGCTCCATAAGGACTCAAATCTGCAGTGGATCAGCCTCTGCCTCATCATCCAGCTTGGGTCAACTGAGAAGCCGCGGGAGCGGAGGAAGCTTTGTTGATATATGAATATAGTAAACAAAAAGTATGCATGCGCTCCACAAGTAAAACAAAATTTACAGTTGTTGTGTGCCTTGCACTGACTGATCAGTTGATCATAATAATAAAATTGAATGGTTGTGTGCCTTCAAGTCATTTCTGACCTATGGCAACCTTGTTCAGAGAAGGCTTTCCACTGCCTTCCTCTGAGGCTGTGAGATTGTGACTTGCCCAAGAACATCCAGTGGGTTTCTATGGTAAACTGGAGATTCAGACTCTGGTCTCCCAACACTCACACTTGCTCTCACTAAATACTAAAAGTGTCACAATGATGAGCTTTCAAGTATTCATCAAGCTATGTGTCATAAGTGTGCAATGTCTGTGACATTTCATTAATCCTAATAATGAGATTAGGGCTAGTGTAGTGTAATGGTTTGCATGTTACCAAAGGAACCCAGAAGACCAGGGGTCAAATCTCTGTTTAGTCATTGAAATCCACTGGGTAATCTTGGACAATTCACACTATCTCAGCACTACAAAGGCAATGGTAACCCCCATCTGAACAAATCTTGCCAAGAAAATCCTATGACAGGGTTATCGTGTCAGAGGACATATGCAGGGGCTGCTGCCCTGGACACAGCATAATAAAACAATGTTTGATTTTTGGAACTTGAAGGCATATAATAACAACAAATGATGGCATTGCACAATTGTGATTCTTACTTCAGCCATTGGTCATGTTTATTAGCCATTGGTCATGTTCTATCCACTTCTGGTAATAAAGGAGTTCAGTGAGTGAAAACAAATGGTCTATTTTCATAATTTAAAAATTATTCATTTTCCTTATCATGCCAATGGCACTGGGTTCAACAGTATACTACTGTCACATTTAACTGTATGATCAAACTGTAGTCAACTGTGGCTGCTCTTTCCTGCACACTGTGCTCCAATTACTATATAACAGACTTGGCCCTGCTTAAATGCCGATTCTGTTTTGAAACTGAAACCCTACCAGTGTAAATGTCCCATCAGAGAGAGGTCATTGTTCCTCTCCATCTCTCTGAATTCAATGCAACAACAAAAAGAAAACATAGCAAACACTCGGCTTCATATAACAATTTTGCCTGTCTTACCCATGTAATTGGGCTATCTGGTAGTGGCATAGTAGGCTGTTTCAATAGCATGTGCTAAGGTGGAAATTTACTATAGTTGTCACTAGTTGATAGTTCCTGCTTACAGAATTATTCCAGTTCAGAAACATTAAAGATATGTTAATAGCACAATTTATTTTATTTTTATTTTTTTGTTACTGTTAAAAATATATACTCTGAGGCCAGTTAGATCCCACATACCATTTGGTTAGGTGCCTGTAATTGGCATTGTAAGTATCCTTATAACCTATGAGAAGCTTACAGCATTAGTGGAAAAGCAAAAGATTTCAATATAGGGATTATTTCTGTACTTGCAAGTGGTGTCTAGTTTAATAATTTCAAGGTTTTATTTTATCTCTGTGATTTGACCCCAACTCCTGTTTTGTACTGTCATTTCCCCCCCCCCTAATCAATCAAAGGTTAAACCAGAAATCATCAGCCTTGATTTGTGCTTATTTTCTCACAGTTGTAAGCCCGTAAATTAGGGGATAGCGTTCAAAATATTCAATTTGTGTGGACTGTAGCTTATTATAAACATCTTAATAATCATGCACTTTTCTTATTACAATTTTACTTCAACCAAAACAGAGCTCAGCAAGATATTTTTGTTTCAACTGCACAACGTAATCACATCTGTGTTTCTTACAGCCTCATGTGAAATTTCTACTGATTAAATATTTGGCAAAACTTCCTAGGTTGGGATAAACAGATGACAAGGGCGTAACAGTCAACACCCGTGGGGCAGTGAGATTGACTATACCCTTGACTGGGACGAGGGAGTGACATGATACAGGGTAGTCTGACAGTCGTCTATGACATCAGTGTAAGGACAACTGATGTATGATGTATGTGCCGTATACAAAGTCACATGTAGTCCAGTACAGTACTCTGTTCACACAGAAGCATGTACAAATCCCAGAGATAGGATATTAGTGCAACAGTACCTTCCTGCAGCTTGTTATACAGAGACATATTGGTTCTGATACTGGAGAAAATATGTAACTAACACAACTAGTAGCTCTCAATACAGGTTCAGTTTCCCTTATCCAAAATGCCTGGGAACAGAATTGTTTTGGATGTTGAATATTTCCCTCCAGATTTTGGAATATTTGCACATACATAATGAGATATCTTAGAGATAGGATCCAAGTTAAACATGAAATTGATTTATGTTTTGTATATACCTACATTGTATGTATGTATTTATTTATTTATTTATTATTAGAGTATTTATACCCCACCCTTCAGCCTTAAGGCATCAGAGCGGCTTACAATTATTATTTTTAATTAGATGGTTCCCTGCTCTTAGGCTTACAACCTAAAAAGACACCCGTATGGCCTATGTCCAAAGTTACACTGGTCTAGTGACCCAACAGTACTAGATCAGTGCTGGTCCAATGGCATTTTTTGCCAGAATTCCACCATCAGCATACCCAGTGACTATACTGATTAGGGATTCTGGGAATTTGTATCCAAAAAATTACTCCAGTACTGATGACCCTAAAATTGGTATTCAGCTTTAAAGGTGTTTCCACCTTCATGGTACCAATCCAATTAAATAACTTGTTCCACATGCATGCGTCAAGATTCCTGGTAGTACCCCCCCCCCCCCCCGCTAACCAAAAGAAGAACAGAATCAAAGCCAGATTCTCTCTTTGCATTCATAAGCTTGCTTCATGCTCATAAATAAACATTAGTAACAGCCCCATGGCTGCATTCACTCCACATACTTATTTTGGGTCTCATTTCACTTCTGAAACGGGCTGTTTTAATTATTTGCCCAGTGGAATGGAATGAAAATATGCTGTGGAAAATCAATGAGGAAAAGGCTGCCTGGGGGCAAGGTTGGGAGTAGGGGATGTAGAGAGGATGCATCTCTCAGAAATGTAGTTCACAAACAGGACTGTCTCTGTAGTAGAGGAATCCCCCCCCCCCAAAACACACACATAGACAATTTGTTTTCCTTGCCTTAGTGCATGGAAGCAGTTTTTACCACTGCAGTGCAAAATGATATAATTCCACTCCAGCTTTTTGTTTCTGCTCATTAAGCTCTATATGAAATACCAATTTTCTTGGCAGCTTTTAAGTCCCCATCCCCTCATTGGAATTAGTACTATTTTATCACCACATACCTGCAATTTCCTAATTGGTGAAAGATGATTGCTAAAGTGCACGTTGCTGTATGGTATTACTTACAGCCCAACTCTATCCCTTTTCAGCATTGGTATGTTTTTCAAAATGAACAAAATCTATCTATCTGTATACCAGATATCCATATCAGTTTTCTATCTGAATAGCATTTTTTGCAATTAACACTTTTTACAGTATCTATATCTTAAGCTCTTAAAAATACACCATATGTGAGAACAGAACAAAACAAAACAAGAAACTTACATGTATTTTAATTTTAAATGTAGTGTATTTCCCTAAACTGGACTTTGCATTTAAATTTTAAAAGGATCTTTCTCATTTTATAAAGTGATATAAAAAGATTTTCTCTTTCTTTCTTTCTTTCTTTTTTAAAGCAGTTGCCAACTGCCCAGCAACAGCAGCCTATGTTTGCACTCACTATTTTAGGCTACATCACATGTCAATTACATAACCTTGTTTCACTGCTCTTGAACTGGTTAGAACAACCTGGGAAACAGATTAGGGCAGTCCCTTGAAATTCTGCAATGCAAATTCAACTGCATGCCCCAATCCCTATCACTTTATAAAATATTGCATCTATGTTCATTCTTTCTCCATAACTGGTTACTTATTATTAGAGGAGACTAAAAACTTGTGATAATTAACTTTTCCAGTTCTGTTTAAACTAGTGCAGTCTGACTATGTAGTAGCAGTAAACTAATAAATATAATGTTCTTAGCTGCTTGGGTTTATGTATGGTGATTTAATTAATTTTAATTTACAAAATCTGGATCAAAGGTGTGCCAGTTGCTTGCAAGGCTTTAGGGAGAATGATCGACCTCGTGTTATACGAGGGTGTTAGCATTTAGATCTAAAAGAGCCATAATGCACAACCGGGCAAGGAATAAAGACAAGATTTCCTAGGTCTGCTCAAGAAAAAGTATTAGAAGGACAGCCATGTTAGAAATCTGCATAAAGACAGGTGAGAGGATTTATATATTTCCAAAACATCACTCCTGCTCGACTGTATCAGTGCAATGTCCTTGGAACTCCAGCATCCTCTCAGCACACTGCCTGCTGTGACTGTGCTTAAAAGAGCAGGCCGTGTACCTGAGAACTGATAATTCCCAGAGTTTGGAAGTAATTAGTTACAAGGAATTTAGTTACCCTAAAGCAATGTAGTTACCTATGCTAATCTCTCTTTTTATGAGGAGAGCATTAATGATGGGATACTGAAGTTATGTTTCAGAAGTAATACACAGAAGCAAGTCACTTTACTGGTATAACATGTTATAGAGTTATTTTTATGGGTATTTTGGAGGTATTTTAATGGGACATGTTCATGTTTTATGACATTATCTACTGAAGTTTGTTCAAACAAAAGTAATGTGTACTATAACAAACTGTGAGTCAGTGTAGTCTAGTGGTTTGAGTCTTGCACTAGGAAACTGGGAGACCAGGGTTCAAATCTCTTCTTGGCCATGGAAACCCACTGGGTGACCTTAGGCAGCTACACTCTGTCAGCCTCAAATGAAGGCAAAGGCAACAAACTCAGAACAAATTCTGCCAAGAAAATCCTGTGATAGATTCACCTTAGGATTCACATAAGTCAGAAATGACTTGAAGGCACATAACAATAACAACTAAAACTGGCCGTGTTTTCAACAATACGATAAGAAATAACACTCTTCTGAAATTATTCTTAAATGCTATTAGGATTAAAAGGAAATAATTACTTTTTAATAATAACTTTCCAAGTTCCATATATCCCTTTCTTTGATCCCCAGGGATCAAACCTATGTTGCTCCATAATACCACCAAATGCACTCCAAAGGTTGTGGAGGGCATTTCCAGCACGTGCAGAAGCCCTATTTTACCCCAGGGGGCATTTTTCATCCCCCAAAAGGATTTTATGTCCCCAAATGCACCAAAATGTTCACTAGGCACTGGGATGTACACATTTCTTCCATATTTTTCAGGCCCCCGGGCCATTTTAAACCCAGAAGAGGTCTTTTTTGTTTGCATTTATTTATTTATTTATTTATTTATTTATGATAGCAGCAGGTGTAGCCCTCCAAGGTCTCCTAGGGGGCTAATGTGCCCATCTAGCCTTCTACTTTTGCCCACCCATGTATGAAATAATCTAACATTATTATGGTTGGATGCAAAGTACAACAGTGGTTATGTGTGTGTATGAAAATAATCTATACATGGACACAAAACAACAACCCATCACACGCAGAAGCTGGGAATAAATTGAACAAAAGTATCATAAAAATATTTTTGTCTGCTTCACAACCCCTTGCCCAAAGCACATTTCAGCCTCTAAAGAAGCCTGCCCTATGATTCAAGGTGGACCAGTTAGCCACCCTTCCTTCTCTCCCCAATTGCTTCTGCCCTTAATATTTTCAGAGAAATAAAACCTAAGAGACTTTTTAATTTTATTTTTTGGTAATGCAATTCAGCTTTTTTGAAGCCAAAATTGCCAATGAGACGTTGTGCTATTTCAAAGTCTGGTTGTTCTGGAGGGAAGCCCATTTGCCTGAGGAGACACCAGGATTGGTCTCAAGTGGTCCAATTTGGCTCTGGATTAAGCCAGATACAACTCACACCCCCACAAGCTAGTCTGGCTGCTGGTTATGATGCTTAGGGGAATAGGGGAGACTAGTTTAATCACTGCAGCCAGCAGCAGCCCATCATCAACTTGGAAACCCATCATTTTCTGAAGTGAAGTCTACTCACTTCTTCCAATAAACCTTCTGACCTAAGCTTTAAGAAGGTCTGAATGTTGCTTGGACTGATGTTTCTCTGGAGGTCAAATACAACTATCAAGTGCTACCACTTGTGACAAAATTATCACTGTGGTCATAACATTAAAAAGTTAGAATGAGAATTATCTTTATGCACAGAAAAAGGAAGAAGAAGCAGCGGTACATGGAAGGCTATCACAAAAGCCATGGCTAAAGCTAGGGCCAACTCTATGTTCCTAAACAAGTTAAAGAGACATTCAAATCAAACAGGACTCCACAGAAAATATATGAGACAATGCATCCATTGTGAGTCACAAGGACACTGTTTTCATGGTACTTGAGTAAGCTTCCTCTTTATGGACTTCAATTCATGCCACAGAGTTCTATTCCTTATCATATTTTTTATGTTCTAGAAACAGATATACAAAATAGAAAAACTAAAAAGAACACATTTTTATGTTTTAACTACTTGCAAACAATGTATTAACCAAATGTATTTTCTTTATCTTTTATGCTATATGGTGATATATTTCCTCTTTGAGTTCCTTGGATGGTATTTTTCATCCATTTAAAAGGTATTTCCTTTCTGAAATGGTCTGATGTATTTTAGTTAGTACTTCCACAGGGTTTTTTTTAATTTTAATTCATCTTTCTTTCCTGACCTAGATCATTTCTCCTAGTTACTTTATCTTTCCTATTCTTTCTTGGGTTTTTTTAACCCACTATCTCCATTTCTCCCTTGTTCTACCACTCACTTTAGTCAGAGTATCTCAGTATTTGTCTGAATATCTCAGCTGTTTCCTCCATCCATATCACGGCTTCTATTATTTTGCTGACTAAATGGAACTATTCTCAAGTAACTGGATGAGGAAATGAAGCCAAAGTATCTTTATTACCTATGTAGGGGAATAAGTTGTTCACCGTTTAAAAAGATCCAGAGCTTTAATTCTCTGCATTTCATAATGTTTTATACTTCTCACATTTCTGTAAAAGCAAATCCTGAAATAACACATTAGTTTAATTAAAACAGCAAAAACATTTCTTGAAGCAATACACAAAAGAAATGTATGTCAAAGATAATTTTTTCTCACATAAACTGTATTATTCAGGAAACCAGGATTCAAATCTCTGCTCAAACAAAAAACCACTGTATGACCTTGGACAAGCCACACTCTCTTAGCCTCAGAGGTTGGCAATGACAACCCCCCTCTGAAGAAACTTGAAGAGAAAACCCTACAATAGGGTTGTCCTTAGGGTCACCTTAAGTCAAAAATGATTTGGATGCACACAGCAACAGCAAGCTGTATACTTCTTCATAATTTGCATGCATATTGATTTCAAATCTCCAGCGGGTTTTTTTTTTATTGTATCTTATCTGGTATTTCTACTTTTGCTCTTCAGAAACTACCTCCATATTCTACCCAATATACTTATTCCTAAACATCAGTTTATAGAAACTACATTGTCCAATATCATTACAATGCAGTATAACTTATATAAGAGCCCTCCCTTCAACCACCATCTTGAGGGGAGAGAAAGGCAGGCCACCTCCTGCTGCAAGCAAGAAGAGCCCTCCCTTCAACCACCATCTTGAGGGGAGTTAATTGTCTAATTAACAAATTGTAAGCCGCTCTGATAGCTTTGGCTGAAGAGCGGGGTATAAATAAAATTTATTATTATTTATTATTATTATTAATACCATATTATCTGAAACACTAACCCTATTGTAAAATCCATCTGTACACTTGCATCTGCATACTGCAGGGACAGAAATCACACAGCCTCCTATTTGTTTGACTGCTACTCCCAGCATGCTTCACCATGGGCGATGCTGTCTTGTGCAGCTGAGTTTTTCAATTAAACAACTGGAGGACGTGTGATTCCCACTCATGACATACAGAAAATCAGAACAGGTCTTGACAAAACCGTTCCTCCCTCCCACTCCTCTGTACACATTTGTGTGGGCACATTCTGCAAATTAACTTAGGACAACATACTATGGGGCAATCCAGGAAATGTGCTGTACAATGATGGTACCTCATTTGTGTAACCCCTGATCCAGAAATCTCACTTAAAACCACTTTGGTCTATTTGGTGAACCTGTCAACCCCCTTTTTGTTCCTCTGGTCCAGGAGCGGGCAAGCTTAAACACAGCAGAGGCCATTTTCTCTTCCTGTGCCTGCCTGGTGGGCCACAGCACCACATTTCAGCACATATGAAGTGATGTGATGTCACTTCTGCTCACCATTTTTGCCAATTATTTTTTCTTTTGGGGGGGGGGCACTGTTTTGGGGAAGTGAGAGGGTTCAGGGAAGCAAACTGTTGCCATTTTGTGTGGTTTTGGTAGATTAAGGTTGTTTAGAGGCAAAACAAATCCACCCAGAATCAGTTCATTTTTTCAAAAGAATGGGAGATTGAAGGGCTTCTGGGGATCCAAAAGGCAGCATTTAGGGTTTCCAAGGGTGACATGTGGCCCATAGGCTACACTTTACTCACCTTTACTCTAGTCTATTTAAGTCTGAGCATTTTAATCTGATTTTTGTTAAAGATGTTTAATAATTGTTGATGTCATTCTTGTTTAATTATGAAAAGATAACAATTTGCAGAATTGGGGGAGAGGGACAGAGGTTGCTATAAGTTTCAGAATCCTCCAGCCAAAAACCCTTTCCAATCTGGATAGTTATGATGAAGCACAACACACCTTCATGAACTGAGGGTGTAATACAACATTACATCCTACTGTCCCACCTGTAAATTATTTCATTAAACCACTTATAGTACGTCCTGGGCAATTATGCATATGGGGAGGGAACCTTGGGACTCTAAGTCTAAGTACTGTATAGGTATATTACTACAGTTGACAAAGCTACATTAATTAACACTCTCTAAATGCTTTAGAAAACATAACAGGATTATTCAGCAAGACAGATGTGAAAATCAGTTGGATGTATGTATTTTCTCCCTTCCTTTTTCAAAAAGAACTGCATAACTTAACAGGCTTTTGTAAGGCCAACATATGCTGGGCTTTATAGCTTCACATTATGTTTTATCTTTAGTGGGTTTTTACCCTTTCTTTTCATGTCCCTCTACCCCTGCCTTGTTGCTGCCTTTACCTCTTTTTGCACAAATGAGTTCAAATGCTCCTGTGAAGCTCAGAATATATGTGCACTTTCAGCTACAAACGTGTCCCCTCTGTTCTCTTTAGTTAGGAAAGGAGAAAGCAGACAGTTCAGTGAATAGCACTGTTAAAATTAATCTGCACAAATATAAAAAGGGGAGCCATTTATGTTAAAAGAAAACTTCTGATAAACAGGGTGTGTTAAACTTTAACAAAAATAAGAAACTGGTCAATTAAAATGCATTGCCTCCCTCACTTTATCTTTCATAAATCACACTGCCCATTCCAGATTATTACATAAACTTGATTGTTCTGTATCCCTATGCATTTCTTTCTCTTCCTTCCTTCCCTCCTATTTTTTACATTTATACTGTTTCAGTTTTCTCAGCAGGCCTTTAAGACGTTTTTCCTTCTGCACAAAGCTTTCACCATGCTCCAAAGGCTTGTTTTCCCTTTGTTTGTCATAGACAGATGACTAAAGAATAATATTTAACAACTGCAGTAAAATTTTCTAGTAAATCTCTCTCTATATGAGAACCACATTAATACTGAGGCAAACAGTTCTTTACAGCCCATGAATAACCTCACAACTGGAAATGCATAACTGCTTTTTGAAATTCAGAATGCATGAGAAAACAGGACATAGTTTAGAAAAGTTTTTTTAAAAAAATTACAAATCCCTTAGCAAACAAGATGTGATAGTCATGCAAACTAGGAGATACTGGGAGCGGCAGTCCAGAAAATAATATTTTCATGCTTATAAGTACTGAGGAAGTGGACAAGCTCCTTGGAAGTGTCAGGAAGACAACATGCCCCCTCGATCCCGACCAAGGAGGTGATGCGGTGATGACATTGCTTCAACTTGTCATCAGTGCATCCCTCAGGGAGGGCCACTTCCCATCTGCGTTGAAGCAAGCTGTGGTCAAACCACTTTCACAAAAGCCCTCCCTGGACCTCTTGATAAGAAATATCTACAGGCCGGTCTCTTTGTTACCATTTTTGGGCAAGGTGATCGAGAAAGTAGTTGCCTTCCAACTCCAAGCCGCCTTGGATGAAGCTGATTATCTAGACCCATTTCAAACTGGCTTCAAGAGGGGATACAGAGTCGAGACAGCCATGGTCGCCTTGGTCAATGATATCCGTCTGGGCATCGATAGGGGAAGTGTGACCCTTTTGGTGCTCTTGGACATCTCAGCGGTATTCGATACCATTGACCATGGTATCCTTCTGGAATGCCTGAGGAGGATGGGAATTGGGGGCACTGTTCTCCAGTGGTTCTGTTCCTACCTTTTGGGCAGATTCCAGATGGTGAAGCTGGGAGACAGCTGCTCTTGTAAAAGAGAGCTGACATCCGGCGTCCCTCAGGGTGCCATTCTGTCTCCCATGCTATTTAACATTTACATGAAGCCGCTGGGAGAGATCATCCAGAGACATGAGCCACAGTGTTATCAATATGCTTATGACACTCAAATATATTTCTCTATGTTTCCGACTGCTGCAGTGACCAAGAATGGCATCTCCTCTCTGAATGCCTGCCTGGAGTCGGTAATGGGCTGGATGAGGAAAAACAAACTCAGGTTGAATCCAGAGAAAACAGAGGTACTTGTGATAGGTTCCCCTAGCTCAGAGATGGAGATTTGTCAACCTGTCCTGGAAAAGGGTCACACTTACCCTAAGGGACAAAGTTCGCAGTCTGGGTGTACTCCTGGACTTGTCCCTCCAGCTGACTTCACAGGTGGAGGCAACAGCCAGGAGTGCGTGGTATCAACTTCAGTTGATACGCCAGCTGTGCCCCTACCTGAGCAAAGAGGACCTTGAAACATTGATATAAGCACTGGTAACCTCTCAATTAGATTTCTGTAACACGCTCTATGTGGGGCTACCTTTGTACCAAGTCCAGAAGATTCAGTTGATCCAGAATGCAGCAGCCAGGTTACTTACAGGGGCTTCAAGGACAGATAATATTACCACTATTTTAAAATCTTTACACTGGCTACCGATTAGCTTCTGGGCGCAATACAAAGTGTTGGTCGTTACCTTTAAAGCCCTATATGGCTTGGGCCCGAGCTACTTGAAGAAACACCTCTCCCTACATAATCCACCCTGCATTCTCAGAACTTCAGGGAAGAACTTATTGGAACTGAACAACAAGAGATTGATGACAACTTCCCATAGGGCATTCTCGGCTGTGGCCCCGAAACTCTGGAACAACTTGCCGGAAGAGATCCGTCTTATTACTATCTTAGATGCTTTCAAGAAGGCACTTAAGACGGATCTCTTCTGGCGGGCCTACCCACCCGACCTACTATAAAGGACTATTAAAGATCTACTCAGAATTAGATCAATAATGAAAGAACGATAGCAACTGACTAGGTCTAAGGATTGTATTGCATGGATTAACAATTGTTTGTATAACGGTTTTAAGAGAATGTTTTTGAGATAATTTTTAGATTGTTGAACTGTATTTTAATAACTGTTGGAATCCCGCCTTGATCCAATGGGAGAGGTGGGAAATAGAAATAAAATTATTATGATTATTATTATGATTATTATTATTACAATATTTGAAAACAAAACACCTAAAACAAAATATAGTGTAGACATTTAAAGAAAACATTTAACAACCAATCAAATTGAAATATTCAACACATAATAAAAGATGCAGCACATCTGTTGACCATCCTTATGTCCTAAACAATTAAAAGCAGAAGATTTGATTACAAAAAAGGCTGTACAACAGAGATTCCAGAGGGAAACATTCCAGAGAATGATTACAGAAAATCTTGGTTCTATATCAGAGCCCCAGAGCTCTAGCACATTGTTAACACCAGAGCTTGCAATCATTTTATGTACTGCATAAAAGAGTAGCTTAAGCAAAAGACCAAATTCTACCAAATCAGTAAGCAAGCACCTAAGGTCCCTCCAGATATTTCGAACAAAAACTCCCATCTTGCCGTGCAGGTTGGGCTTGATCTGTTTTATACAAGACATCATCTGGAAGAGCACAAGGTTGGGGAAGACTCTCCTAGACCAGGGTTGTACAGCCTTGAGACCTGCAAGATTTACTTGGTATTTTACCAAAATCCACAGTTCACAAATCTTTTTTTTTTTAAACCTCTACTCTTGCTTCTCCGCTAGGTGTTTTTCTTCAGCACCCTAGTTTTGAGAAATTAATTTGAGTTACTCCTATGAGACAACTGGAAATAAGAAACCAATTGCTGATCTGCTGCATGTCACTCAGAGGTCTGCCTGCAAATGTAGATTTTCCTTTTGCTTTGCCTGCCCTACTGTGAAGTGTAACTCCAGCATTCTTTCCCAATACAATGTTTAATATTCCATAAAATATATCCTGATTTTTCTTTAAATGGAGTCAGTATAACAAAGCAGTTTTTTTTATTATGAACTCTATAAAAATGTGTGAAAATGTCACAGATGCTAAACCAAAAATTAAAGCAAACGAATCTTGTGTATTAAAAGGTTTTTCAACTTCAGGAAGTAGGTTGTAATAAAATGTAGTAAGGCATTTCATAGAGCTGATTAGACTGTTCCCACTTATTTATACTCTGAAGCAGTGTGAGGTTTTCAGAACTGGAATGTGGCCAAAACCAACATTTAAAAACAATTAGAAACTTAAAAGGGCATAATTTATGTAGTGGATTTAAAACAAATCAGAAAGTAGCAGAAAACAAAAGGCCAAAACTCAGAAAAATTCAATAACGGTGTATCAGAGAGACAAACAGAACCAAATACACCAATACAGTATAAATGATTCCTATGCAAGTGGGGGTAGCAAGGAGAAGGATTGATGTTCTTTTGCTTATAAATGAAAACTGGCCATTTCTATTTTTCAGATTGCTATTATTTCAGTCTGCATCCCATCACAAAACAAAGAAGGGAGCAGGATTCATTGTAGTTGTTTTCCTGATGAAATGGCCACTGTGGTGAAAACAGCAGGAGCCCTGGTGGTGCAATGGTTAAATGCCTGTACTCAAGCCACTCACTCAAAACCATAATGCTGTGAGTTCAATACCTGCAAAAGGGCTCAAGCTTGATTCAGGTTTGCATCATTTCGAGGTCGCTAAAATGAGTACCCAGATTGTTGGGAGGCAAGTAGCTTACAGTTGTAAACCACTTAGACACTGTTTAGGCGGTATGAAGTGGTACTGTATATAAATGAAGCTGTTTGTTTGTTTGGTGATTCCTCTTCAATCTGCAGCCCCCATACATCTTCAAAACTAGCTCCAGACCACTACAAAAGGGAGAAAGAAAGTTCTGGCATGCTAGTGGATGGCTGCTAGTAAGACTTAGATCATAGGACTTAGTAAGATTATGCTGTGAAACAATATTCATTATGTGAAATAAAGCCTCCTTATGGAACAAAATTTAAGAAGTGTTCTAAATGTACCCATTCATTAGATTATTACTAACCTACACGTATGATGCCTTCAAAAAGAGCACCATCATCCATAATTCTCAATTTAGTAGTATTCCATGCATACACAGTTTGTGAGAACATAGGAAGCAGTGGTGTACCTGCAGGACATATGCTCAGATCTGTCAACTCAGGACAGAAAAAAATACACGTTGGGATGATACAGACTGTCCAAAAGTTTTTGCTGTGGATCTTCACCACAGCAGCTAGACGCCGCGGTGAAGCTCCGCAGCAAAAAAGGAGCGGGCAAACCACACTCCTTTTTTGTGCCGGAGTTGCGGCGCGATTTACGGAAAAGGTGCCATTGGGCACCTTTCCGCCAGCGCAACTGCAGAGCTGCATCTAGCAGTTCTGCAGCTGCCATTACGAACACCGTCTAAATGGCGTTCCGTAATGGCGGCAGGGCCATTACATGTTAGGGTTTGTGAGCTTGTGAACGCTGCGTGCTCACGAACCCTAATGGCACTGCCCAGGCGCCTCTTCAGGCCCATCTAGATCTAGAAGAAAAGAGGAAATAGAAATGTAAATGGGAAAGAGAAATATTATTTCTTTGGGATATGGGCTGGAAATAACATTTATAATTACGTAGCAGTATACTCTGCTTCTTCTCCTTTCGTACTGATTTTGAGCACAGTTTTATAACAAAGTACAATTTCTGAGAATGCATGTATTTCTTGCCTCTTTTAAACTCTTCCTCTTCTATCTAATTTAAAGCCCACTGTGCTGGCAAATAAAAAATGACAACAGGTTCTAATGATAAAAACTGAACATTAACATTCATGCCACATCAGCACTACTGTAACAAGAAGACAGACCAGTCTGGTTACACAAAGGTCCGTGCAAGGCACAAGGGTGCAAAGAAATGGTACTGTAGTCTGTGTCCTCAAACTCTTCAGAGCATTCTAGTTCTCACAAACCTGTCTGTACAGCACAAATCATTACGGCTCTTACAGTATAGTACAAGATGGTAAATTAGTACAGTATGGGCATTAGGCAAAGCAAGATGAACCTACTATGTTTCACTGCTGTGGTGCCCACCACATGGAATAATCTCTCCACTGAGCTAGAAAAGCCTCCCACTTTGGGACTATCAACTTGAAACTTATTTGTTTGCTCATATATTTTCCTAACTGATAATCTTTTTAATTAACTATGGCTTTTTAAATTAATTGCTTCTATGTAGTTTATTGTTTTATTATTTTTAGCTGTTGATTTTATTGTATCTAGTGTTATTTTTTAGTTTTTTTTAAAAAAAATTAAAAGGATAAATATTAATTAGTATTCAATT
Source organism: Urosaurus nigricauda (assembly GCA_034509955.1). Lineage (NCBI taxonomy): Eukaryota > Metazoa > Chordata > Lepidosauria > Squamata > Phrynosomatidae > Urosaurus > Urosaurus nigricauda. Next base: position 157,119,033 of record JAOEGL010000005.1, on the reverse strand, counting down.
AAATTTGGTTCACCGGCACTCAATATGTTAATACTGGGGCGTGTTATACTATACCATCAAAACTATGCATTTTGTTACAGTCAGGATGCTATATGGTAAGCAAAGCTAATAGTCATTTAATGCTTCACACAGTGTCAGCACTCAATAAGTACACAACAACAGTGCCAACATACACAGCCACACAGAATTCCTGTGTGAATTTTCTGCTTTCATGAAAGCAACGTAAGCTAAGGTAAAAGTAAAGGTATTCCCTACTGACAAGGTTGTCAATCATGTCCAACCATAGGGGGTGGTGCTCATTTGCGTTACTAAGCCAAAGAGCCAGTGTTGTCAGAGACTCTTCTGTGATCATGTGGCCAACATAATTGCACAGAACACTGTTTACCTTCCCACTGGAGTGGTACCTATTTATCTACTTGCATTTACATGCTTTCAAACTGCTAGCTTGGCAGAAGCTGGGAATAGTGATAGGAGCTCACCCCCCATCATGTGGCATCCAGGCCTCAAACTGCCAACCTGCCGATTTTGCAATCAACAGAGTCAGCATTTTAACCATTTGAGCCACCGCATCCCACAATGTAAGCTAGGCCGCTACTAAAACAGATTTTTCTCAAAGCCAGAAGTGGACATTTTTCTTCCAGTTTTGTCTTCTTTGTAACTTTATTTTATTTTGTTTGGTCCACATAGACTGAAATACTGTAATTGGCTCCAGCTGAGAAGCACAGCTCAAGGGTGTCTTCAGTGTACTGGGCTAAATAAAAAGTTTTCTACAAGCTGCTGTTTTTTCGGTTGTTTGCCAAGTATTGTTCAAACAACCTAAGATGCAGGAAGTGTATGGAACAACAATCATGTTCCAACTCCTTGTCTCCATTCTCTATGCCGATGGGGGGGGGGGGGGACTATGGAAATTTATAACCTTAAAATACAGCTGAAAACCCGAATCATACAACAGCAATTTAAGCAATGGGATGTAATGAATAATACCTGGCCCAAAATATACTGATTCTCCACTCTCTTTGAATTAGTTCTCGGTTTGGGGAGAAAAAAAATCACCTCCATGAACAGCTTATGCCTTGACCTAAATTCAACTGCTAGTCCTAACTTGAACAGAACCATAATAGCAAATTAACACTTCTGTAAATCCAATTGATGCAACATAGGTGCCATGTTAAAAGAAAAATGGAATGTTAAATAATTAAGGTAATAAATAAGGTTAAAGGAAAAAAGAAAGAAAAAAAATCAGAAACCTAGGCAAACTTTCCAGAAATATCTGTCCATCTCTGATCTAATAATAAGTTTTTAAAAACTGTGCTACCAAAACCAACGAGGAAACATCTTTCAGAACATTTTTTGATTATCTCAGTATTTCATGCACTGGAAAAAGCATGGCTTTGAAAGATGAATCTTCACAGAGTAAAAACAAAACTCTGAAAATGATCTTTGTTTCAAAGCCTCTAACACAAATAGTTTAAAAGGAAATCTCATATTCTTAGACTAATCTGACTGTTTTTGTCCGTCTTGATGCTTAACTGCTCCATTCACCAAACTGCATTCCAAATGTAACTGAGACATTCCAAAATGAGAGATTGTAATACAGCACCCTAATTCATTAGAATTTAACATAAGAAGTGTAAAAAGAACTGGCTCTCCACAGGACTGTGGCTTTGTATCAGGAAACCATAGTGACCAATTAAAGTGCTCTAGGCTTTGCTGAATTATTTCTCTCTAGCTTTGATGCCTGTGCATGCACATGTGCACACATACACAAGAGACTATAATTAAGAAAGCACTTAAAAATGGTATAGACTGGGAGGGGAAAGAAGTTAAAATTCCTAGTGAAGAAAATCCAGAGCAAGAGTTATACAATGCTGAACTAATGATTAATATGGTATGTGAGAGATCTTCTCCTTGGTTCAGTAAGAAAGACTGATGACCTCTATTTTCACTACTGCTGAGAAATGGTCAGTTAACCCTCATAATGAGTATAATGATTAATGCCTACAATGCAGACACAATAGGGCACAGAGCCAGACTCATGCTTCGGACACCTCTAAGTGGGAATTAGTTAACTTACAATAATGCATTTAACCACAAAATTAGCCTTGATGAAGTCTGTCAGTCATGTGGAGGTTTGGGGGGGGGGGGGGTAAGGGTATCCTTTGTCTAAATGTACACATTTTGATTGTGTGTTGAATTTGCCTTTCTCCCAAAATGGGATTCAAGTTATAGTGCTGCCAACCTGGGGATGGCTAGTCTCTTGTGACTTTAAAAATGGATTTATCTTGCAGATCTGTAAAGCAGTTGTTGTTTTTTTAACATATTTTTTAACATATGAGAGCCATGTAGCTATTAATGCTAATGAATTTGGCTTAACCAGGAAGGGGCAGGGAGATGGAAGGGGCTTTGGGTTGCATCCTTCATTGACACTATATTCACTGAAGCTGCTTCCATGAGCACACATGATCCCTCTCCCCCAGCCAAAAGGCATTTAAAAAACCACATGCTCTAGCATGTTTGCAGAGGGTAAGAAGACTGCAGGAAAGAGGAATCCTGATGTTGTGATAAGTGTCAGGGGAAATGTTAGGTTTTCTTTACACTGTTGTTGCAACCCTAAAGCAATCCTATCACTGGGTTTTCTTGGTAAGATTTGTTCAGAAGGTTTCTCTTTACCTTCCTAAGAAGCTGAGAGAATGTGACTTGTCAAAGGTTCTTCAGTGGGTTCCTATGACTGAGTGGGGATTCAAACCCTGGTCTCCAGAGCTGTAACTCAAGGTTCAAACTACTACACCACATGCTCTGTTTTTTACATACTGAGTATCTTTTCACTCTGCACAAGAAAAGCACAATGAATGCTTGCATCCAGTGGAATTTAGGGATTTGTAGTTTAGAATGGGGTGTTTATACAATTCTCGTCCAGAGAGCTTAGTGCCATCTCAAATTGCAAACTGCAGGATTCCACAAGATGTTGCCATGGAAGTTAAAAATGAATAAAACAGCTATAATTGTGTAGTGTGAAAGGGCCCCATCGAAACATAAATGGAATAACTTGATTAATACACTTGAGGGACTTAAAGCTATTTCAACTTCTGATTGACTTTTGAAATACAATTATCTGGCAAACCCTGGACAGGACAAGAAGAAACACTGCTGAAATAGTACAAATCCATGAGAAATGAGTAAGGGAAACATGGGAAAGCACTGGTATAAAGAACTGACTTCTGAAGCAGTTGTTAAAAATACTTTTACTCAGTCAAAAGGAGAACATTTGGTTAACAGAATGCTGGAAACACTGCTTATTGAAACATCAACTACAACGTAAATCTGAAAAATAAATCTTGTTTGTTCATTGTTAACTTCCCAAAGCAAGTTCCACATGTGTTCCCAAATCTACTCATATTTGGGAGTAATGTTATAGTGTCATGTACTCATATTTAATATTTTATATTACAGCAGCATACAAAATGTTATGGTATTGTCATGTATAGCTAATGGAAGACAAGAGTCCAGATCTGAGAGCATGATACAGAAGCGGTTTTCCTTGCTCCTTCCAATCATTTCCGTTATGACATGACATGGCATATTAGGGTTTGGGAGTTAGCCACTGAGTGAAGCTAGAGGTGTGCTCAGGCCTAGCTATACCTGATCAAAGCCTTTTCAGTGTCAGGTATTAGAATTCCACTCCTACGTATGACAACATAGTCTATTTTTCTTTAAAATAGGACAAAGATTTGTGGATTTGGGAATCGCCATTCCTACACTCTACGAAGTGTCGGTTCCATATGTCAGCTTCAGTTTAAGAACTAATGCTTTGAGGAAATGCACCTCTTTGCCATTGCCACATAATATGGTTCACTGAAGAATTCCACTTGCTTTTCAATGGTTGGGCTAGATGGACCAATGACCTGATTCAGTAGGAAGGCAATGATATATTTTGCTGCAGTGAACAGTGGACTCACGGCCCAAAGGACTGACACAAACAAAAGAAACATATATCCATACATATGTACTTTTCCATATGACAATCACGCAACATTACAGGTGGTGAGTGTCTCCCATAATGAGAAGGCTGAGTCTGGCAGATGGCTTGAGCTCAGGAGGTCTCAGCTGGCATGAGCTATGCCAATCAGGTGTTCATACTATGTCTGGTGTCAGCTATGTTGCAAAAGTGATGGAAAACAGCATGGAGCCTCACACACTTTGTTCCTGCCTGATGAACCAGAGTTTCCTTCTTACAGGCAGCTAACAAATGTCAAGATCGGATCATCTTGTCCTTGGTGGCCTTACAGCACATGCTGTTGTAGGTAGGCACCATCTGAGTGGATGCTAAGTAAACTCCTACTCAGGAATCTCCTCTTCCTCCTCATCAAGCCAAAACACTTTGTTTTTGTTTTATTGGAGGAATAGAAATCACTAATCTTATAATCACTAATCTTCCAAATGACAATTTGCATTACTGGTCAGGGTGTACTTTTTGTCATCAGGTACATTTTTGCTCCAGCTGGCACTTCTTGGCTATCCAAAATATGTCACTGATATCCATCAATCCAAACTTAGACCCAATTGCATAGTGTTAACACCTTAAGCAAAATCCCTGCTTTGCAGACTAGAAAATACCACCACAAAAAGAGTTTTTGGATTAGGGTTCTAGCTGTGGGTTGGGGAACACTCCCCAAATTCTTTAAAATGAGAAAAATACAACACCGAATCCCTTTCAGAATTAAGGCATAACTGGTCACCTTCTCCCAACTTTAGGATTAGGAGGATGTTGTAGTGGCTGTAGAGGCAGCAACTGACTGATATGAATAATCACAACAGTGGCCACATTGACAGTAGAACTCTGCAGTTAAAAAAATGCTCCCCCCCCCAGCTCTGTGGTTTCAGTTCTGTTGAAGTCCCTCACAGAAAGCTCAGGGTACTGTGCAGAACAATCTGGGAAGCCTGATCCCAGGTAGGAGTGTACAGGAACATAGGGAAATTGACACAATACAGTACAAGAAAGTTATTCAAGTGAATGTGGAGGAGTTGCTGCCATGAGACTGTGGGTGAGGGTGAAAAAAATTGCTGGCTGACCCCATAAATTAGGATATGTATGCCTATATAGGTAAAGAAGTAATTTTCCATGTGTGTTTCTTTTATGAGGAAATGGTCCGAAGAATGTTTGATTAAAAGAGAAAAACACAGGCTCTTTCACACAGCACATATGGTTCCACTATAACTTCCATGGTTCTATCCTATGGATTTCATGGAATCTGTAGTTTAGGGAGGAGCATTTACAATTGTCAATCAGAGAGCTTTAGTGTCTCAAAAAACCTACAAATCCAAGATTCCATAGGAATCAATCAGGACAGTTAAAGAATGACAGTGCTACTAGTTGAAAGAGCCTGAGAATTAAGACAAATTTTACCTGCAATATTTTTTTCTATTTACATCACTGCATAATATAGGCTCTGATGTAGGCTCTTCTTCCTCACCAGGTGCTTAAAACATTTTAGTTTAAATTTGTCAAAATAATAAACTGGCCACCTACAAAAATAAAAGCAAGAAAGTCCTGTTCTTGTTTTAATCTCTAATTTACAAGATTGTAGTTTTCTCTAAATCTGGGAATATATTACCCTTAGTAATAAGAATTGTGAAAGACTAGATCAGTGACCAAGTAATAAATCACACTTCATTATCTCCAAATAAATCAAGATTAAACAGTGGTTGTCATGCTCTTACTGAGGACAACAGTATTTATGTATTTATAATCAGTGTAAAGATATACTATCCTCATGTGACTTTGCCTCATGCTACAAAATGAACTGCACACAGGTAGCTACAAGGTGACCCTGTGGCAGAACAGCAAATATGAGATATTTTTCCAGTTCCCAAACTTTGTAAAGTACCTATCTGCCTTTTTATATTTGATTCTGCAGAAATTTCTCCTTATTGCTAGGCTATTCTGTTTTATGATGGCAAATGTAAAATTATTACTTTCCGACAGTGTTGGCTTTCATTAGTTTTTGATTTTACGTGCAAGTGCATACTAAACAATGAGTGCTGTTATTAATTTCTCCCAATAGTATATCATTATAATGACACACTATCAGAGCAAATAAGCACCTATCACTTTCACAACTTCAGCTAGCATTGTTAAGCATAGCATTTGCATGCATTACATGGTGCACAGGCTAACAGAAATGTCTTATTTCTGGATTCATGTGGCAGAGAATAAATGATTGAGTTCTTGGCTCTGTGTATCAAATTGCATTTAGAAGAAATGTGAAACTTCCTGACTTAAAGATGGATAAAACTGCTCTTCCTTCATAAAGCTGATATTCACCCTGTTTCCAAATATGAAGACAAAGGTTGTGATCCAATGATCCAGTGAACCAGAGTGTTCTGGACAAAGGTTAATTGGAGAGCTCACTTTCCAAGCTAATCTATGCAAATCTTTTCATAATTAGACATTTCTTTCAAGGCAAGTAAGCAAGCAGGTGCTAGGGTAGGTACTTGTAGATACAATAGAGAAGATCAACAGTTTTCTAATAAAAATTTGTTTTTATTTTAAATCAAAGATAGCCATACTTGGTGCCATGGGGGTGGGGGGAGGAATCCAATAAACTTCCAATTTCTCCAAAATTCATCACCAGCAAGCTATCCACTTTGTTGTTGTTATTGTTGTTTTATTTTGGAAAATGCCACATTAAGCCAATCTGAATGTAATCTACCAACTGAGAAAGATTTTCTTTTTTAATAGTCAAAAGCGGGATTCTCCCCTAAGGCCTGAAGTTATGGTTGCTTTTTTCCTACCTCTTTCCTCATCTGTGACTAAACGCAGCTTACAAAATTTAAAAAGATACAGCTAAAAACCACATTGTACAAATGTTAAAAATATAATCAAACTATCAATAAAATTACAACCAGTTTAATACCAATGCTTAAAAAAAAAGAAGAAATGCAAACACCTTAACACGTGCATCTGAGGTAGCAGACTCAAGTCTATAAAAGCACATGCTACCAGCTTCTTTCTTTCAGGTCCAAAACACACTGGAGAAATATGTCGGTTTGAGGTGTTTTAACTGCCCCGGTTTAACGCTAGGGAATCCTAGGAACTGTAATTTTGTAAGACATTTAGCCTTCTCTTGTCAGAAGCTCTGGTGCCACAATAAACTACATTTCCCAGGATTCCCTAGCTCTGAGCCAGGGCAGTTAAAGTGGCCTCAAACTGGATTATTTCTGCAGTGTGTTTTGGACCTTAGTCTCAAAGGTGCTACAGCAAGATCTTCCTTTGCACACAGATTTTCTGACTAACACGACTATGTCTTTGAACTTAACACATGGTAGTCTACTAGTCCAGACCAGTGTGTGAGCCAAAATGCAGTCGTGCATATGATGCACTCCTCCTAATTTTGCAGTGCTAAAACATAACAAAATATATATTAAAAAGCCAGCATGGTGTAGTGGTTTCAGTGCTGGACAAGAACTTGAGGAGGTGAGGGTTTGAATCTCTGATTGGCCACAGAAACCCTTTGGGTGACTTTTGGCAAGTCACTCTTTTCTCAGCCTCAACAGCAAATCTTTTTGGAAAAAATATTGCTAAGTAAGTTTGCTTTAGGGTCACTATGAGTTTGAAATTACTCCATGATACACAACAACAAATACATAAAAATGCACACTTTAGGACAAAACACATTTAGAAATGTATAATTTGAGAGAAGACAAAGTTAGAAATATCCATTTTGTGAGAAACAAAAAACTATTGGCATAGACGGGGAAACAGGCTGATCTATCTATGTATTTCTGCTCATCATCAAGGAGGAGGCCACTTTTGTCAGCTCAGGTAGGGAGACTGTCAAGCAGCAGGCTGGATGGCACACAAACAGAATTCGCAATCTGCCTTGATTGCATAGCTGCAGATGTCCTCAGCCAGATTTGGAAAAGGGACCATTTTGGCTAAGAGTTGTAAGAGCTGTAGTCCAGAAAGGTAACTTTTCAAGGCAGTGGCATCACCAGGCTTGGTGACACCAGTGCAGGTCAGCTGCAAAGGGTGGAAGGCAGCAGCAGACTGCCTTGGCCCATGCCTCCCTCTGCTGTTTGCTCCTTGTGGCTTTGTCACTGGCTTGGCTCTCTCCATGGGGAGAAAGCCAGGCCAATGACAAAGCCATGAGGCATGCAATTACTTGTCCCTCCATTGCCCTTGCTGCCATTCTCCCACCCAGTGTGGAGGGGCTGCCAAGGAGCAAAAGCAGTATCCTGCCCCCCTCCCGATCACCTTTTGTGGCTTGGTCACTGGCCTGGCTCCCTCCCTTGCCAAAGTCACAAGGGTTGTGCTCTCCCTGGGGACACAGCCAAGTGGCAATGAAGCCACAATAGGCACATTTACCCCTTCACAGCTACTGTTTCAAATCCCTCCTCAGGGAGGGAGCTGGATGATGGCAAAGCCATGAAGGGCACGCTTTTCCTGTACCTGCAGCAGGAGGAAGACCCCATCAGGCTGTCATCCCTTCCGTGGTTTGTCACCCACCGAGTGACACCACTGCTTCCAAACTCTGCTCAAAAAAAGCATTTAAATCCAGCAAGTACTCTAGTGAAAGAGATAAAATGCAGTTCTTATAAGCTACTGCAAACACTTGACACTCCAATCTTTCCATTCTGGTGCTGAATCAAGAATTCATAGGGGCTTGACTTTCAGCTTTCTAGACCCTCTGAGAATGAAATCTATGAAAGTATCCCTTTTTTGGATTTTGTTAGGAAACTTGATTTTAAAAAAAGCTGCAATAATATCTTCTTTTCCCATCAGGAACAGCTTCTGTTTGTAGTTACTTGCACTTGCTGGTCATTGACCGTAATAAAGTTATTGATTGATTGATTGATTGATTGTTACTTGCAGGAATAAGTCTACTAAAATGGTTATTTATTTTTCATTCACTTTAAAAATGTATAGACTTAATCTGCAATGGACCCCTCATCCCATGTTGCTAATTCCACACTTTATTGTCCTGTACATGTTCTGAGCTTTCAATTTCATTGTGCTGTTTCCTGTGCAGTTGACACAAGTCCATGGCAACAACCAAACACTTCATTATCAACAACCTGTAAGTGATCTATCATACAATGCCCTATCTTTAATTAATATTACTTAGTTTTATTGCAATTGTCAACCCACTTCCTATGGAACAACTACTGGCAATTTTATTATGCATAAAGTATTACATGTCACCTTTCAGAGTAATAGAACTGATAATATAACCTGACCAGAGTACAGTTTAAATGTTGACATTGAAAGGATCAACCAAAACTTTTTTTTAAAAAAGACAGTAAGACACAAGAGATAAGCATGAACAACAATGACCTTCCTCTCCCCCTGTACATCTGTGGAACAACTAATTACATTCTCACTTGAAATGAGTTATGAAATGAAATGGAAGAATACCTGTCATCTGTTAGAAAGACACATCTCTGTTCTAGTGGTTAGGAACAACAAATGGCAGCATAATGCCATGGTAAAATACTGACCTATTTCTGCTTAGAGATTTACTAAAATAAATGGGTCTTAGGTTAGTCACAGCTTAACTAACAGGGCTGAAACAGACCAACTCAAAGGGGTGGTGTGATGTCATCTCTAAAAAAGCTGGGTGGACACCACAGGAACCACAGGAACCACATGCCATCCAGCTTTTTCCAGTACAAAAAAAAAGATGATAAAATGCTGCTCCTTCTGCACCAGAAAAAGGGTGGTTTTTCCATCATGGCAGTGCCTTTTTGGCACTCCTGTGGTGTGTGGCATATGAACGCTGTATTGCCAAAGCGCTATAATACTGGCCACCATCAGGGTGGCATTGGGACATGCATCATCCATACACCACACTCCCACACCACCTGTCTGTATCAGCCCTAACCAATATGTATACATCAACTGACAGAAGATACACTGAAAACATGTTCTAGTCAATTACTCATTCATTTCAACAAGTTCCACATTGCTACAATTTGCTAATTCCACTGCAGCTGAAAGTCAGAGAAGAGATATTTGAAAACATACAGATACTGTGATATTGTGGGATAGTCACATCAAATAATACTGAATTCCAAGAGGTGCTGAGCTTGAGCAAATGAATTCAAGAAACTCCAGCCTCTAATGGAAAAATACTGGTTTCATTAGTGGTGAATTAATAAGAGAGCAGAAGGGAACATAAACTAAAAGTCTGTGATGATAAATGATGCAGACAAAAGTAATACATGCTAGAATGCATAAAAGAAAGATTAAATAAATCTTTTAAAACCAGTCTCTCAAAATTAATGGTATTAATGTATCTTTTGAAAAATAGAGTTTAAATTATCTCAACTTTTACAGTAGTTTGGGGGCACACATACAACCCCAGTGAAAGAACTACAAATATAGGCTCGCCATTTTTTTTTACCTGGGAGAACACTCTTCTAGGTATCTGTAGGTCCTCCAGTTCAACTCTATGGTAAAGATCTGTTGGTAAAGTCATTTTAAGTTTGGCATAAAAACACTACTCCCTTAATTATGCTGCATAATTATAAGTCTACAGACACTACCAGAACTGAAACGATTTATGCCAAAACCCTATTCACTGGGACAGTAAATAATATAAATTTCTGACACCAAAAGTAGCCATGTAAAAGAAATGTTTAACAACTGTCCAAAACCCTGGTCAGAAGATGCTTCTTGTTCACACACATACACCAACTGAACTGAGACATTTTTGCAACACTAAACATAATCTAGTACTCAAACCACAATATGTGCTTCCAAACACCAAGCAAACACATGAATTAGACATATTTGAGTTTTGTCTTCCATTCTCTCAGCACAAGACTTTACAGATTCACTCCTGTCTCCCTGGAGCAGCAGTCCTTGATGATTAAGAAAGGGCCACAAATATGCCCTGCCAATTCAACACTGTGCCAAACCATAGTTAGTGCCCATGTTTGGTTTTCTTTATACACTTATGTGGAGTTGATTCCTCATCATCTAGCCTCCTTCTATTTAATTTGGTTTCAGCCCAGTCCCCCTTTTCTTTTGTTTGCCTGATATTTTGGAAAGCATTCCACAATTCATTCTTCAGATCACTTTTATCTTTTTGTTTCTTATGTTGAACATGAACTTATTGGGACACCTGTAGTATGGATTGTAGTTCCTGATTAATTAATTGCCTAATTGTAGTAGTTAAAGAGAATTCCTGATATTCCTCATCCTCATTTATTTCTACATTTTATCTGGATAAAGTGGGCATGTCATCATACATTTTTTCCTTTAGTGTCATGAATTGGTGTTTATTTATTATAATGGAATCCTTTAATAACATTGATAGTTTGTCACAAGTCTCCTCCTCATCAGAACTGTCTGTTCTGATGGAGGGCTAGATCTGTTGTTATCAGATCTTATGCACGCCTCCCTTCTGGGGTGTCACACAGCTGTCTCAGATCCAACATTCTTTACAGTTTGGCCATTAGAGGTGGCATTTCCAGAGCTGGTGTTTGTAGAACTGGTGTGTGCCCCCCCCCCTTTCCAGGTACAGACCTGATTGCTTTCTATTCAACAGCCTTCTCCCTCATGGCTGTGTGCTTCGGAAGAGCTATTTCAGAACTCATCTCCATTGCACATATGTGGGAAGCGGCACTCCATTCAGAGGTCCCTTCCTGCTGGAACTGTGCTCTTCAAGATGGTGGCCACAATTGACTATTTGAAAGTCTGGAGTTGTTGCTCTGTGTTTCTCCCCCAACGTGGCAATTTTTCCATTTACCTGAGAGGTATTGCAATCTCTCTCTTTACAATTAGCATTCGCTTTTTTTAAAATTGTTTTTCCTCCAGTAGTTTTCTAGTGGAGTTAAGTTCTCAGACTCACTATCACTGGTAGTGATGAAGATTTTCACTAATTTGTCCTTTCCAATATCCTCACAGGCATGCTGTATGGTGTCATCTGGGAGCCTTTTATAACGTCCTCAGAGGCATGATGTTTAGCGGCCAACTGGGACCATTTCATAATGTTTCCTTAGTCTTTGTTCATCTTGTCCAGCTTATTAATTAAAGATCAGTCTTTGTTTCCAGATATTTTGTCTTTCTCCCCCCCCCTTACTACCTTCCTTTTGTTTTTCCTTACTAACTAATCTAATTTAAAGGTGTTTTGATTAAGGGACAAAAATGCAACCAATCGGTAGGCAGAATTAAAAGAAAACCAGCTGAGAAGACAGGAGTTCAACTGAAAGTAACTGAAAAAAAATTAGAACTCCTGCTGACCAAGTTGGTATGAGCAAATCCCAGCTGTAGTGGATTGCTCCTCCAGCCATCTTGTGAATGCTCCCCAAATCTATGGACTATTGTGCTTTATTAGTCTATGCATCAACAAAGTATCTTTAGCCAAAGCCCTTCTTTATTTAGATACTTTCCTTCCTTCCTACCTCTCTCTCTCTCTCTCTCTCTTACAACATTTATTATATTTAACTATAAAATGCACAATATTATACTGCAATATAAATATTTTATATACAAATGTACTACAGTGCCTATAATTTCATACAGAGATGAAGAAACAGAATAGTCACTGTAAACTACACTGTCATCTCATCTCTACTCCCAATAGAAGGGCATGGTCCAAGAAGGGAGAGGAAAATAGCAGAGGTGAATAACTGGCTCCGTAGATGGTGCCGCCAAGAACAGTTTGGATTCTTGGATCATGGGCTGCGGTTCCATGAGGAGGGACTTCTGGCAAAGGATGGACTGCATCTCACGCCAGTTGGCAAAAACGTTTTTGCCAACAGTCTGAAGAATCTGATCAGGAGGGCTTTAAACTGAGTTATGTGGGGGAGGGAGACATTATACTGGAAGGCAAAAGGGATGGAGAGAATAGTCCAAGTGGCATAGAGGGAACAAGGCAAACAGTGCAAGGACCCAACAGTAGGAGGCAAAAAAATGTGCAAAAGCAGCAAGTAAAGAGGACACATGGTCTTAAATGCCTCTCCACTAATGCACAGAGTATGGGAAATAAGCAGGATGAACTTGAACTCCTAGCACAACAAGGGAAATATGATATAATAGGCATCACTGAAACCTGGTGGGATGAGTCTCATGATTGGAATGTAGAAATAGAGGGGTATAACCTTTTTAAGAGAAACAGGCCAAGCAGGAAAGGAGGAGGAATAGCATTATATGTCAGGGATATTTACACCAGTGAAGAGATGCAGGAAGTCAATACTGGAAGTCAGGTGGAGAGCATGTGGATAAAAATTAAAGGAGAGGGAAATAACAGGGATGTTACTGTGGGAGTCTACTACAGACCCCCGACTCAGGCAGAGGAATTGGATGATGCCTTTCTAGAACAGATAATCACATACTCAGAAAAGAGAGATGTAGTAGTGATGGGTGACTTCAACTATCCGGATATTTGCTGGAAGTCAAACTCAGCCAAATCCTCAAAGTCTAGCAAATTCCTCACTTGCCTGGAAGACAATTTCATTGTCCAAAAGGTGGAAGAGGCAACAAGGGGATCAGCCATTTTAGATCTGATCTTAACCAACAGGGAAGACCTAGTTGATGGGGTGGAAGTGGTTGGATCCTTAGGTGGGAGTGACCATGTTCTCCTGGAGTTTGTAATACAGTGGAAGGGAGAAGCTAGGCATAGTCAGACACGCACTCTAGACTTTAGGAGAGCTAATTTCAATAAACTTAGAGAAATACTGGGAGTGATCCCATGGTCAGGAATACTAAAAGGGAGTTCAAGACGGATGGGAGTTTCTCAAAAGGGAGATATTGAAGGCACAATTTCAAACAGTTCCAATGAGGAAGAAAAATGGAAGATGTCTCAAGAAGCCAGGATGGATGACTAAGGAACTTTCAAATGAGCTAAGTTTTAAACGGAACATGTATAAGAAATGGAAAAATGGAGAAATCACGAAAGAGGAATTCAAACAAATAGCCAGCACATGTAGGGGTAAAGTCAGAAAAGCTAAAGCGCAGAATGAACTCAGGCTTGCTAGAGAGGTTAAGAACAATAAAAAGGGCTTTTTTGGATATGTCCGCAGCAAAAGGAAGAAGAAGGAAACAGTGGGGCCACTGCGTGCAGAAGATGGCAAAATGCTAACAGGGGACAGAGAAAAGGCAGAATTACTCAACACCTTCTTTGCTTCAGTCTGCTCAGAAAAGGCAAAGGGTGCTCAACCTAAGGATAATGGAGACAGAATAGAGGAAATTCAGCACAGAATAAGTAAAGAGGTAGTACAGGAATACCTGGTTAACCTAAATGAATATAAATCTCCAGGACCAGATGAACTACATCCTAGAGTATTAAAAGAACTGGCAAATGTAATATCAGAGCCATCGGCAATAATCTTTGAGAACTCCTGGAGAACAGGAGAAGTCCCAGCAGACTGGAGGAGGGCAAACATTGTCCCCATCTTCAAAAAGGGAAAAAAAGAGGATCCCAACAATTATCGTCCAGTTAGTCTGACATCAATTCCAGGAAAGGTTCTAGAGCAGATCATTAAGCAGAGAGTCTGTGAACATTTAGAAGGCAATGCCATAATCACAAAAAGCCAACATGGGTTTCAGAGAAACAAGTCATGCCAAACGAACCTGATCTCTTTTTTTGATAAAATTACCATTTTGGTAGATGAAGGGAATGCTGTGGATATAGTATACCTCGATTTCAGTAACGCCTTTGACAAGGTTCCCCATGACATTCTTGCAAACAAGCTTGCAAAATGTGGGATAGACAAGTTAACTGTTACATGGATTTTTAATTGGTTGACTGGCCGAACTCAAAGGGTGCTCAACAATGGCTCCATTTCATCCTGGAGAGAAGTGAGCAGTGGGGTCCCACAGGGCTCTGTCCTGGGCCCAGTGCTATTCAACATCTTTATTAACGATTTGGATGAGAGAATTGGGGGCATACTTATCAAATTTGCAGATGACACTAAACTGGGAGGAGTAGCTAATACCCCAGAGGACAGGATCAAAATTCAAAATGACCTGAATAGACTAGAAAGCTGGGCCAGTGCTAACAAAATGAAATTCAATGCGGAGAAATGTAAGGTTCTGCACTTAGGGAGGAAAAATGAAATGCATAGATATAGGATGGGGGACACCTGGCTGAATGAGACCACATGTGAAAGGGATCTAGGAGTCCAAGTAGACCATAAGCTGAACATGAGTCAACAGTGTGATGCGGCAGCTAAAAAAGCCAATGCAATTTTAGGCTGCATCAATAGAAGTATAGTTTCTAGATCAAGGGAAGTTATAGTGCCACTCTATTCTGCTTTGGTCAGGCCCCACCTGGAATACTGTGTCCAGTTCTGGGCACCACAATTCAAAAAAGATGTGGAGAAACTGGAGCATGTCCAAAGGAGGGCAACTAAGTTGGTGAAGGGTCTGGAAACCTTGCCCTATGAAGAACGCCTTAGGGAGCTGGGGATGTTTAGCCTGGAGAAGAGAAGGTTAAGAGGTGATATGATAGCCCTGTTTAAATATTTGAAGGGATGTCATATTGAGGAGGGAGCAAGCTTGTTTTCTGCTGCTGCAGAGACTAGAACGAGAAACAATGGATGCAAACTGCAGGAAAAGAGATTCCACCTCAACATTAGGAGGAACTTCCTGACAGTAAGGGCTGTTCGACAGTGGAACACACTCCCTCGGAGGGTGGTGGAGTCTCCTTCCTTGGAGGTTTTTAAGCAGAGGCTGGATGGCCATCTGTCAGGGATGCTTTGACCTGGAGTTCCTGCATGGCAGGGGGTTGGACTGGATGGCCCTTGTGGTCTCTTCCAACTCTATGATTCTATGATTCTATATCTTCACCTACCATCTCATCTTAAGCTGGATTCTCTATAGGTAAAATCAATCAGGTCTAAAATTTATTATCACTACCCTACAACTTCTGCTAACTATCTAAATTCCATGAAGTCAATCTGATCTGCTACTGCTACTAAAACTAACCTATCTATATACATAACCCACAGTAACCTTTAATACTAACATATGCAACAGACAAAGTTATCTGAACTTGGGAATAGTATCTTTTAATGAGGCGTGTTATACTTTATCTTACTGTTTTAAATTTTTAATATGTTTATTTTACTTTTTTAACTTTTCTACAACATGCTGTTTTAACTGTATCTTAGGCTGCATCGACACTTCTGAATAATCCATTTAGACACCCCTTTAACTGCCATGCCTCAATGTTATAGAATTCTGAGAACTGTAGTTTTGTGAGACGTTTGGTCCCCACAGTAAGAAATATCTGGTGCCACAATTCCTATTGTTTTTGGAATGTGGATGCAGGTTTAATTAAACTTATACTGTAAAATATCTCTGATCCCAACTTGGGAGAAAGGTGATATATAAGTTAAATAATAATACAGATATCCCTGTTACTATGCATACAATTTCAAAAGTAATAATTAAAAACAAGAAAAAGCTCAAAAATACATGAAATAAACTTTCATATACTTTAAATATACCATAAACAGCATTACAGTTGAAAAGTCTTTAAACCTGCACTTTTTCAACAACATCTCATTACATAACATAAAAGAAGGAAGTCCTTGGGAAGGGGATAAAAATCATAGCCTTTCCTACTACTCCTACTCCTTCTACAGATTCCCATCACATCCACTCCATCACATATTTAAATTGGGGTCAAACAGACTGGCAGCTTGGAGTGGCCTCTGGCTGCTCCAGCACCAATTGAACCCTGAGTGGCACAGGACCATGGTGACTGGAAATGCGGTCCCAAGGCTGGCCTCCACCATGATCCCAAATGGACCGCTAGGAAGGAACATTTTGCCAGTGTCCCTGGGCTGCCTTAGGTGGCTGTGGAGCAACTTCTTAGACTGGATTCTCTATATGTAAAATCAATAGTACATGCATCATCTGTACACCATGTCCCTGGAACAGCCTGAAGCTGGCACTTTTAGCCTATCTGCAGGTGTTTTTCAATGACTTTTTCACAAGCAGAGCACAAAGGTTTATCAATATTGAAACATGGGTTCAGAGTTGTATAACCTTCATGCATAAATTAATATAAATTACATTGTACACATGTTTGAGAAACAGTTGGACACATTGCTTGTTTCTTCCCACGTTTCCCCTTCAATTAATGAAATGTTTGGACATGTTTATTTGGGGCTACACTGATTTTTTTCTTTAGATCTGGAAGAAGAAATGAATCATGATTGTGAAGAATTAGAATTGTGAATGTGAATTAAAATTAAAGCTCAAAGGCATACAGCAGACCAGAGCCAGATGTTCTCCAGATGAAACAGAAGATGCATATATCAGTTGAGTCATTTTCAGCAATTCTTTTTAAATGATAAAGAAACAAGCAATGACAATTACTTATAATACTATTAGAAAATAATATAAAAAAGAACCCACATGAAGATTTACCTTCCACTGCTCTCTTGAAGAAGACTTTACAGCTGCCGCAAGTAACTACTCCATAATGGCATCCAGATGCCTCATCCCCACACACCAAACACACTTTGGAAGGTCTTGAGGATCCAGACGATACACTTCTTAATGAGGAGCTATGAGGAAAAATAACAAGATCAATTACTTCAAGCCAGACAACACATAAACAAACTCCAGTTCATGATTTCACTTACATTCACATAACTAAATTTCATATAATTTGGTTGTCCTTAATTGTATGTGATGGATTTTATTTTCTGGTTCAGAACACCTACAAACACTCAGCATGAGAGGCTGCCACAAATAATTTCATCTACCAACTTCTCAGAATCTTCCTGTTATTATTTCCTCAAAATCACCAAGGCAACATATCAAAACCACATTTTACTCTACTATAATAGAGGCTAAACATTAAACATCCTCACCTATAGGAATTTTTATGAAGAATGAACACAGAGGCATAGAACGTTCCAATACACAGCAAGACAAAATGATAAAATCTGTTTTCCTATACCCACTTACATAAAAGCAAGTCTCACTGAACTCAGTGGAACTTAATTCTGAGTATACATTTACAGAGATTACACTATAAAGTTGGTCTACAACCTAACAAAGTCCCCCAATCCGTCTCAGCATTAATTTAAAAATACTAGAAACACAGAATTATGACATTTCAATGAAATAACATTATCATCCCATACAACATTCAGGACAGAGCTCAGGGGTTGTTTTTGGATGAAAGCTCCTAGACTATCCCAGCCAGACTGAGGTTCTGAGAGTCATAGTCCCCCAAAATGTTTCCCCCCCCCCAACCCTCTGTTCCAGTATATTTTATTTAACCTCTTCTGATTCTCTCTCATTTCACAAGAAAGGAAACAGATAACTGGAATTTGCAGTTGGGATGCAACAACAGGAGTATCATTATTTCTTCATCAAACTCTGGAAGCCTTAATATATGAACCTAGAAAATTAATCCTAAAGGAGATGGAAATTTTGTTAGCTGTACTTTTGACACTGGGGAGCTTTCTCAAACAGCTACAGTCTGCTAGTAGATAAAGGTTTCCTCCTGAAGTGGGCAGGACAAACATTTCTATAAGGAGGCATGGTTGGCCAAAAATGCTTTATCTCTTCAGAGCAGGAATCAGGAGACAGAAAGAGTGAGGATACCCAAGAATGTTCTAAGGCAAATATAGCCACAATTTTGTCTCTTCTAACACAATACTATTTTACACACAGTCAAGCACACACCATTCAATTTCCACACTAGTAAAAGCCACATCATAGTAATGACAGCAGTATCTGAGACTTAAGTCATACCTGCCACTTAAAGCACCTTTGAGACTCTCTTCCACAATTGGTGAATATGCATGAAAGGCAGGAGTGTAGATTTAAATACTCCTTAATTCAATTGATGGACATGAAGGAGGATGCCACAATAGTCCACAACAGCTAAATAAAGCAGCTTCTAACCACTCTGAAGGAGGGGTGTTTAGATGACACATGAGGCAAAACTGAGTGGAAAGAAAAACGAAATCACATCCAGGGCTAAAAACTGGAGCAAAAATAAACTGGAATACTCTGATTCACGGCAGAAAATGTGTATCATTGCCCAGCGCTAGTATGGAGCAGCAGCAAAGAAAAAAGGTGATTGTCAATAATGCAATGGATGTAAATACAACAAATACAAACCAGACAGTGCAACACGGGGGGGGGGGGGATGGGGTGAAGGGGACATGTATGGGGGGCCTCCATGATTGTGCTTTGCCAATATGTCACTGGGCACACCGATGCACTGTACAGAAGGTGCACTGCCTGTGTGACCACTCAGAAGGGCAGGTATCTAGGCAGGAAGAGGGAGGTAACTGAAGTTCACAGGTGGTGTGTTTGTGTGATGGTGCACATGCATGGGGGGGGGGGGTCGACAAAAATAAATTACCATGCACCATTGCTTGATACCGTATAGTGTGGGCAGCTCATAAGCATTTGGGCTGCCTTGGAAATGGGCCATGCAGACAGCAGGGTTTTGATCTGCTTTCAAAAAACTTAGGATCAAGCAGCTTTTTCCTGCCTGGCTGCTCCAGCACCATGTCTAGACCCAATTCAGTTTCTACCCCTTGTTCTGCATTAAAAAGACTTTTCTTTTGCACTGGGTTCTCCATAAAATCCAAAGCAAAATGTGGCAACAGCAGGTGTCTCCCTTCCCACACAGTCCCTGCAACTGTCCCTGCCAAATCCTTCAATTGCTGCAAGTCATTTTGACCTCAGAGTGATTTGCACCCACAGCAATAGCACTGGCCAGCTCACAGGAACTGCTTGGGTCACTGCTACTGAATTTTAGTGCATCAGGGGTGGGAGGTGGGGAGAGGGATTCAGGGCCAGAATACTCTGGGGGCAGCCCAGAGTATTCTGGCAAATATAAACGAGCCCCTAGTTGCACTTATACAGAGCAAAAAGTCTCATGGCAAATGAGTAATCTATCAAGAGAAGTGGGCAGCAGAAGGTCAAAAGAGAACAGTAATTCCTGGCAGTAATCCTATACAGGATCCAAGACAGTTTACAATGTAGAATAAATAAATAAATAAAATACCCTCTTCTCCCCAGGGCTTGAGGCAGGGTACAGCCCAGCTCAAAATACAATATATATGAACAGAGCTACAACTCCATCAAAACATTAAAGAACAATTTGAAAACAACCGAAGAGCTACTGTATAAAAACAGTAAAGAATTAAATAGCCCAGCACTAGTATGTACAGGTTGCTTACCTGTAACTGTGTTTCTTTGACTGGTCATCTGTGCCCTTACACAATAGGGTTTGCGCCTGCACAGAGATCCCATTTGGATGCTGAAAAGCTAAGCAGATTGGTGGTAGCCCCTCCCCTTCCACTCCCTGAGCATGCCCAATCCCACCAATCTAGCTCCTCCTTCAGTTCAAGTCTGCCGCAAAAGAGCAGGGACCTCACCGAGGGGAGGTAGGGTGGGATTTGTGTGAGGGCACAGATGACCACTCGAAGAAACACAATTACAGGTAAGCAACCTGTACCTTCTTCTTTGTGGTCTCTGTGCCTCACACAATAGTGCAACTAAAAAGCTTCCTGTGGAGGTGGGAAGGTCACTGCAGAACAGAAGACAAAACAGCACAACCAAAACTGGCATCATGACTGGACCTGGAATCCAATGGTAGTGCCGAATAACCATGGAAGGCAGTGACTACGTAGTCGCCTTACAAACCCTTGGCAGGGGAATACCTCAGAAGAAGGTGGCAGATGAAATAATGTCCCGGGTTAAGTGAGGACCAACTGGAAGAGGGTGCTTAGCCAGATCATAGACTAGAGCAATGGTCTGGGCAATCCAGTTGGAAAACCTCTGGGAGGAAACTGGGTTGCCCTTTTCTGGGTCCACCATAACAAATAAACAATTTGGTGGACAACCTGAACTTTGCATAACGTAGAACATAAATGCCAAAGCACAACAAACATCAAGAATGCATACAGTCCTTCCCAGATGCGAGGTAGGGTCTGGGTAGAAATTTGGCAGTACAATGTCTTGAGAAAGATGGAACAGAGAAACCACTTTGGGGAGGAAGGAGATGTCCAGTCTGAGGACCACCTTATCCCCGTGGAACACAAGGAAGGGCTCATCCGAGCTCAAGGTCATCAGCTCAGGAGCACGTCTGGCTGAGGTATAGCCATAAGAAAAAACACTTTGAGTGTCAGCAATCTAGGAGAGGCTGAGCCCAAGGGCTCAAATGGAGGTCTCATGAGTTGTGAAGCACCAAGAAGAGAGACCAGGCTGGGGCCAAAGGAGGCAACAGTGGTGAAGGCCTTTGAAGAATCTCTTAAGAGTTGGTGAAGTGGTAGATTAGTAGCGATAGCAGAAAGGTATACCTTCAAAGAGGAGAAGGGCAGGCCCTGATCCCAAAGGTGGAACAGAAGTTGCAGCACTGATGGAAGAGGGACTGGAGAGGAAGGCTCTGTTCGAACCTCCATGAAGGCACGGAAGCACTCCCATTTGTGGACGTATGATAGTTCAGTAGAATTCTTCCGGGAGGTTGGCAACACCCACAAGAGAGGCAAAGGCCTGATCCTTCAAGCTGCCATGCATAGACTGTGAAGGTCCAGATGCAAGAATGCCCAGTGAAGAGGGACAGAAGGTCCTTCTTCATAAAAAGTTGGAAGTATTGGCCCTTGATCAGACAAGCAGCAGGGAAAGCCAAGGCTGTCTTGGCCACAAGGAGGTCAAGAGAATTGCATTGGACTCGTCTCTGGCCATCTTGGCACTGCCCCAGAGATCAGCGGCAGGGGAGGAAGGGCATACAGGAAGTCCCGGTTCCAGTAGTAGAGGAAGGCATCTCCCAGGGATTCCAGGGCTCAACCCACTCTGATATAGAACCGCTGTCACAGAGCACTCTCCATATAGGTAAAGAGATTCACAAAGGGAGTCCGCCAATGAGATGTGAGGAGATGAAAGCCTGAATTCGTACTGAGGGACCTTGTCCATGTCGAGAGAATCCATTGGTATATTGTCCTGCCTGCGAGGCACATCAGATGGATAGAGCGGTGGTGGCACCATGTCCAAAATTGCTGTGACAGATAAAAGAGAACAGGAGTCCCCCAACAAGATGTGAGGAGATGAAAGCCTGAATCGATAGAGACAATTCGTACTGAGGGACCTTGTCCATATCGAGAGAATCCACTGGTATATTGTCGTGCCTGCGAGGCACATCAGATGGATAGAGCGGTGGTGGCACCATGTCCAAAATTGCTGTGACAGATAAAGGAGAACAGGAGAGCGCGTTCCTTCCTGTTTGTTGATGTAGCAAACGGTGGTTGTATTGTCTGTCACCACCTGACCCACACTGTGGAGAGGGTAGTATCCGAAACTCGGAAGGCCTGATAACAGCCAAGAGTCCCAGAGCGTTAGAGTGTAGCTCCAACTCTTCCGGGGGCCATTGATCCTGCACGCACAGGTATTACAATGGGCAGCCTCATCCTTGGCGATCACCCTGGAAGGTTCTGGTGCCTGAAAGGACATCCCTGTAAAACGCTGGAAGGATCAAACCACCAATTGAGAGAATCCTGAACATGGTGTTGAATGCAGAGAGGAACCACTCCTGGAGAGGCCTGCACCTCGGACGTGCAAGATAAGGGACCGCTGTCATATAAGCCAGACAGCCCAGAAGGCGTCGAATGTTCCTCGCCGTCAGCTGAATAGTGGTGAGAAGGTAGTAGTGAGAAGGTAGTAGTGGTGACCCCCGAGGGCTCCTGCCCTTCTGGTGGATGAGTAGGCCCACATCAAGAGCGAATCAAAGGAGGTGCTTATGTAGTCTATCACTCGATGCAGGAATGGAAGAATGGGCTGCAGCGTTCCCATTTTGAACCTGTGAGGCATACCAAAGGGGTTGGTGACCTCCTGGTCTAATACGGGGCGAAGACCACTACCTATCTAGAACTGTGAAGTATCAAGAGAAGTAGCCTTCCAGTCTGCAGCTGATCGGAATGTGCTAAATGGCTTATTTGTCGCGAAGGGAAAGATCTCTCGAGGAAATAGGGGGTGACAGGTGAAAACATCTGAGTAACCTCTGAAGACCCCTCAAAATTGAGATTCAGAGGAGGAAGACTTCTAGGAGGACTGATGACATTGACCTTGGCGCAGCTGTTGTTGGTGTTCATAGGTTCCCTTGGGTCACTGATGGGGAGAACCCCTATATCCAGAAAGCATGCCTGAGTGCGGGCAAGAATAGTTGGAGAGGTGGATCTCACATGCTACTATTGTCTTCCCAGCTGTTTGTTCCTTGGCTGAGAGAACTTGTTGAGCAACAAGAGAGGGGGCCTTGCCACAGAAACAAATAACCGGTGTTTTCTGTTCCAGGGCAGGAACGGGATGAGCGATGCCATCTTGTCCCACAGGGACTTTATAGGCTGACATGCCGGTCTGCATGCTAGCAACTTAGACATTGGGAGCAGCAGGGGAGTAGAGTCTTCTGCCGAAATGACCGTAAGCCTTCCAGTGAACAGGAAGGGGGGGCAGTGACAGACTGTACTTTGTACATGGAGTCCAACTGCTTGGAGGCCGGAGAAGAGGAAGCCGGCTAGTCCAAGAGAGGGCCCGTGAAACCAACCAGACATGGGATGACAGCAGAGCAGTCTCACAAATACGGTGTCGGTTTGGTCCTCAGGCAGCCAGGGACTTGTCTGTCCCAAAGTTGACTGCAATGCCCATCCTGTCCACAATGCTTAAGAAAGGATTGACATCCTCAAAGGGGGAATGGGAAGCCGAGTCCTCCACCTCATCCCTGGGGAACAAAATGACCCGGAGAGCCCTCTGGTTCACAAGCCAGTTCCTCTGTGGAATGGGTCAGTGCAGCAGAAGGTAAGGGCAAGCATTCAGCTACAGCTAGTAACAAGGGAGATATCGACATTGAGGATATCGACGTCTGGGCCGCCAAGGTCAGAGCTGTCAATGTCGAGGAAACGACAGGGATGGTGGACACTATCGGTGTCAACATTGAGGTCGTTATTAGCATTGACAGTGAGTCCAGTGATCCTGAGAGGAGGTTCTGAATCCTCATGGTGTCCCATCGGGGATCGAGATCAAGAACAACGTCAATTCGAAATGGGGATCCCTGCAGCAAGCCTGTCTCTGTCGGGTGGAGAGTAAGAGCGGTTAAGAAGGGTGTCTCTCTCTCCAATAGTCTACAGCTTGATGTCGAGTAGCATATAAAGCCGAGGACTATGGCGAGCCACATAAACGCTCTTTGGATGGTACAGGCAACCTCTGAGGCAACATCTGCCGAGGGGGAGATGGAAATCTCAACCAATAGGCTTTCAATAGAGTAGCCAAAATCTCCCGAGGAGCCGTCGCTGAAGCAAGGCAGGGGCAAGACTGTCGATGTTGGGAAGGACACAAGCTGAGACGGTGCAGACAATGTAGCTGACACCGCAGTTGGGACGAATGCCCCTGATGTCGAGTCTATGACAGTGACTGGGATCTGGACAGGAGGGCCAGATGTCAACATCGAGAGGGGCCAGAATGGTGGTGGTAGTAACAGCCACCTTTGCCTCATCAAGTCTAAACCCTCCGATGTCGAGTCTGTGACTGGGATTGGGGCAGGGAGACCAAACGCTGACATCAAAGGAGGCAGCAAGAAGGCTGTCGCCATCAACATCGAGGCCGGAGCAGCATCCGGAACGTCGATGATAGTAGCAGCCACCTTTGCCATGTCGAGTCGAAGCTTCCGATGCCGAGTCTAAGACATTGACTGGGATTGGGGCAGGAAGGCTGGATGTCGACATCGAGAGAGGCATCAGGAAGGCCATGGTGGAGTCGGCTAGGCTGCCGCCAACAACATCGAGGTTGGGGTGGCAGCTGGAACAGTGGTGGTAGTTACACCCACCTTTGCCTCATCGAGTCGAGAGCCTCTGATGCTGAGTCTAAGACAGTGACTGGGATAGGAGCAGAAAGACCAGACGCTGGCGTTGAGGGAAGCATCAGAAAGGCCATGGCGAAGTTGAGTTGGGCTATCGAAATCTGCACCAGAGCTGGAGTGGCCGAGACGGTGGTGGTCGCAACAGTCTCCATCGACTTGTTAGGCTGAAAGCCTCTGATGCCAAGTCTAAGACACTGACCAGGATTGGGGTAGAATGGCCAGACGCTGATGTCGAGGGAAGCAACAGAAAGGCCATGGCGAAGACGAACTGGGCCATCGACATCTACACCTGGGCCTGAGTGGCCGGGACAGTGGTGGTCGCAACAGTCTCCATTGACTTGTTGGGTTGAAAACCTCTGATGCCGAGTCTAAGATAGTGACTGGGATCAGGGCAGGAAGGCCAGATGCTGAGGAGGAAGGCATCAGAAGGCCATGGCAGAGTCGAGCTGGGCTGCCGCCATCAGCGTTGAGGTCGGTAGCAACATTCTCCTTTGCCTCACGGCAGGGAGGTGACTGGGACATTGATGTAGAAACGAGTAAGATGGATATTTCAATGTCGATGGAGCTGAAGTTGAGAGCATCAATGACGACGTCGACGTTGATGCTGGAATTTTCCAGGAGAGCTAGGAGCCCATTGAAGCCTGGAGCCTGTAACGGAGAGTTACCAGTGAAAACACATCCATGAGGGACATAGGGTTATTCAGCAAAGTGGCACTTTTGCCATAACTGCAAGCCTGTTAGCAGCATTTTTTTTAGAGAGAGAGAGAGAGAGAGAGAGAGAGAAAGAAAGAAAGAAAGAAAGAAAGAAAGAAGGAGGCCCTGAGAGGGGCCCATTAGGGCTGAGAAAAACTCACTAAAATCCCTTTGAAACCAAAGAAAAAAGGGGACAGTTCAAGGGAGAGAAAGAAATAGGAGGATAAAATAAAAACCAAAGTCTCCAGAGGAAAAATCTATTCAGCCGTTTGGAAGAAACGTTCAGCAACCTGAAGGAGATGTTTCTCTTGCAGCGGACAAAAGAGAACTGAAGGAAGAGCTAGATTGGCGGGATTGGGAATGCTCAGGGAGTGGGAGGGGCAGGGCTACTGCCAATCAGCTCAGCTTTTCAGCATCCGAAGGGGATCTCTGTGCAGGCACAAACCCTATTGTGTGAGGCACAAAGACCATGAAGAAGAAACAGGTTTAGTCTTTTGGATTTCAGTTTTTTTTTCGCATATTGGAATATTTGCATTTGCATAATGAGATATGAGAGCCAGAATGGCATAATGGTTTGAGTGCTGGACTATGATTCTGGAGAACAGGCTTCAATTCCCAGCTTGGCCCTCTCAGCCTCAGCAGAAGGCACTGGCAAATCTCTTCTGAAAAAATCTTGCCAAGAAAATCCCATAATAGGTTTACCATAAGTCAGAGACAACTTGAAGGCACACAACAACAGCAATGAGATATCTTGGTGATGGGGACCCATTTAAACATAAAATTCATTTCTGCTACATATACACCTTATAAACATATAAAGAAGGTAATTTTATAAATAATATTTTAAATAATTTTGTGCATGAAACTAAATTTGTGCCTACTGAATCATCAGAAAGCAAAGTTGTCGCTATCTCAGCTACCTATGTAAACAATTTTGGAGTACTTCCAACTTCAAAATTCCAGAAAAGGGATTCTCAATCTGTATAAAAGTATTTAAAACATAATGATGAAAATGTACAAACCTCCCTCCTGTTAAAAGATTCCCAGATTCTCAGAAAAACCAATTAGCAAACAGCAGGAGAATGGAAGATGGAAAAAGTAAAGGAATGAGAGCCCAGGTAATGCACGACCATATTTGGACAGTGAGGTAGACTACATACTATCACCATCAGTCAGCATCTAGAGTGGCATTTCCAGTACTATTTGCTAGGGATGTAGTGACATAGGTGTAAATTGTGAATAGTAGTAATGTGAGGTAAAAAACAGTATGGAGATTAATTCTTGAGTGATAATCAAAAGGTTCTAATGTGCACATGTGATTGTGGCCTTATGTCTCTCAAAAATAACACAAAGTATGCCCTTGTGTACTACATGTTGACTGACGGCAGATCAGGTCTCCCACATCCCTTCTTGTTCTCAAGTCCTTGAACCAGGATATGCTCAACAGACACCTTTATTGTCTTCTCTTTTCCCCTGCATACAACATCAATCTCATAATCTTAAAAGCTCACTAATTTTAAGTCTCTTTGGTTTTTTATGATACCAGGTTGGAAAAAAAATATCCACAGAAGAGTTTTATATCAGGTTCCAAATTTATTCAGTTATACAAAGACTATTTCATAATTGTGCACAGCTATATAAATGGCATATTATGGTGTCAGGATAATTTGACATTAGAAAATGGAAGTCTGCAGTCTAAAAATTCACAGGATTCAAAATTATATAACCTTCACATTGATTACAAAAGTAGGCGATAATAAAAGCTGCACCTTTTTGATCATATAGACTGGAATAGAAATAATTGCTTTCGGAACACCCAGGAAATTACTTGGATTTTATTTTATTTGCTACAACTGTCAGTATCCTCCCCTAGAATGGGGGAGGGGGGGAGATGCTGGGAGTTGTAGTAAGTAACTTCTCCAATCTCTCCCCAGGATCTGAGCATGCTCAGTGTTATTTGTAAATAACATTGTGAAAAATTCAGCATAACCTAATGATAAAAGTCCATCATTTCAAAATAGATTTGACATGTGGCTACAGTTCAAGAAACACAGTCTTAATGCTCCTTTTTGGATACTGGGAGCTCCTTTCATGGCTCTGTAGATACCCAATGTCTTCTTAGAGGTCAAAGACACACCATCCTTTTTTACTACTATGCCACATGGCTACACCAACTGAGCTGGGAAGAGGTCATGCAGTTTATCCCAGGTCATGTCACAAATATGGGTGGCTCAGACCAGATTAGGTACTAGGATTGTATTGGCTCTGAGCCTCTTACACGCATATAACTACACTGCCTTTTTAAATGAATCTGCATTCAAAGTATTAATCCCACACTGGAAATAATGCTGCTTCTCCTGTTTTGCCTCTGCTAATCTGTGAAGTTTAGTAGCCCTACTCATTGTGATATTTATACATTCATTACATAACAGCATAACACTGTCTGACAATTGTGGGATGATGACAATGCCTTGTTTATTCTACTGTTCAGGGAAGACCTTGCAAATGCATATGAATGAATATGCAATGTTCTTTTACATTATAGTTCTGGTGGTAAATTACTGTATATTGATCCCTTCTTAACAGCAATATGGTTTGCTGCTGTCCTAATTCTGGTGCAGCCATATATTTGGAGGAGGGAGTTAAATGTGGTTTTATATTTGATTTGAACAATAAATCTGCAGTTCAGTTCTCACTTAAGAGGTCAAATGAAAGGGCAGATAAAAGCAACTAAAAGAGTCTACAAGAGATACTTTCTTTCATGTAAGCGTTTACCTTGACAATATCAAAAAGATTAGCCTAGAATAATAGAATCATAGAAACATGACGTTGGAATGGGCCTCATGGGCCAGTGAGTCCAACCACTTCCTCAGTGCAGGATCTCCAGCTGAAGCATCCCCAATGGTTAAGTATCCAGCCTCTTTTGAAGATGCTGACTGAAAGAGACCACCACCATTCCAAGTAATTGTTTCAACTGCCAAGCCACTTTTAATGTCAAGAATTTCTTTTTAATATTTAATCAAAACCTTTTCTCTTGTAACGTAAAACCATTGGACCTGGTCCTAACCTCTGGAACAGCAGAGAACAGGTTTGCCCCCGTTCTCTCCGTGAAACCCTTGAGGTATTTACAAAGTGCAATCATGTCACTCTTCAGTCTTCTCTTAATCAAGCAGAACATGACCAGCTCCTTCAACCTATCCACATATGTTTGTTCTCCATACTTCTCTCATCATCCTCGTTGTCCTTCTCCGAAACTGCTCCAATGTGTCTTGTATTCTTTTTAAAATGAGGTGGCCAGAACTGAATGCAGTACTCCAGATGATGCCTGAACAGCACAGAATATAGTGGAACTATTACTCCCCTCAACTTGGAAACAATGCTTCTTTTAAAGTAGCATTTGCCTTCTCTGCTGCAGCATCACATTACTGGCTCATGTTTATTTTAGGATCAACAATAATCCCAAATTCCTTCTCTCTTTTTTCTCCCCCCCCCTTTTTTTTTTTTTTTTTTGCACATAGTACTGCTGATCCATATCTCTTATCCTATAATTGATTTTCCAACCAATTATGGCTCCATCTGATGGTGTTTCCATTCTATTCCACGTTTAATCAGTTTGCTAATCAAAATATTATGGGAGACCTTATCAAATGCTTTTCACTATCTGCTAAACTAGTAACATGATTTTATTCAGGACATAATCCCCCTACCCTGGAAGATTTCTTACACAATCCCCACTGAAATAAACAGGTGTGCATAGGGAATGAAAGGAAATATTGGAAAAGAACACAACTTCCATTCCTTTCTTTGTAATATGCACAAGATAATTTTTTAAATCTATTTATTTATTTATTTTGGTAGTTACAGGCCACCTTGTGTAAAATTAAATTAGGGCAGTGAATAATACATACATAGTAGAAACACAAAATCACAGTATTAAATAAAAAATACTTTTTATTTTTAAAAAGTCATAATATAAGCTTAGGAGTATGTGAAATGCCCTGTAAAACAGAAATGTTTTATCACAGAACTGAAATTACTGAAGGTTTGGTGTCAACTAAGAAATGGCTCACTAGCTTGTTGTCATACATACTGGGACCCAAAAAAATAAGAACTCAAGTTTCCTTTACTGCCTGTACATGGCTAATTCTAGATATGAAGTATCAGTGGTTCAAAAGCTCTCTTTAGGTGTGGACATTCACACATAGGACCAAACAGAGAAATGCTATCATGAGCCACCATACACAGTGGGACATTTGAAGTGGTGTCACGTCCCCGTCACTCCTTCCCACAAGTTGAACTGACTATCTTCAAAGAAGAAAATCTCTGAACATTTAATAGAATGCTCATAAGCTAATCCTTTGCAAAATGAGTACAATGTGTGAGGACTGGAAGTTTGGATCCAATGTTAATCCAGATCCAATGTTATGCCAACCAACGTAGAGCCACTAAAATGAATGGGATGTGTTAATCACAAGCAGGGCTATGATGGGAGTAATGGAATTGGAATTAGAAGCAAGTTTGGGCAGAGTTGGAATCAAGAAATGCACAGACTCTTATAATATTAATGGGCTAGTTTGTTGCATTTCATAGGAATTTGAGAAAGTTTCCTTGTTCAGAAAAAAATAATCAACCAAATATATTTTACGTTCTCTCAATCTAAGTAGTCTGCTGATTCATGTGGTGATGATAAAATGCCTTGTGCTATCATTTTACAATACTGTAGTAATTTTTATTACTATTTAATATGCATTTGCTATATATGAAGAAGTTGGGAGTCAAGAGTTGGACTGTAGAAAAACAGAAGAGTCAGAATCAGACTTGGAGTCAAAGTCAACCCTGGTCACAATTAGCATGTTTCTGGATCTCAATACTCTAGTTGAAACTCATAATGGATATAGCCTATGGTTTTACCCTCCAAAGGTTTACTATCTCTGTATGTCAGAATTCATTTCCAAACATGGACAGAGAGCCATTCCTTATACCACTGACCTCAGGGTGTAACAGATAGCATAAAAGGACCTTACCAGGATTGCACTGCCACAGTTTGTCCCAGAACCACTGCAGCCACATACGCCTGACCCTGATCTAGGCTGCCACCACGATCCTACACTGGGCGCCAAAAAGAAGAAGTATTTTACTGCTCTTTTTTGGGCTGGTCCTTTCAGGATGAGGTGCACCTTCCAGCCACATTCAGGGGCATGCATCTTCTGAATGCCATACCCCAAACACACCCCGACAGTGGCCCTTCTTGGCTGTTTGTCTGAGGCTCTCATTTCATTCACAAAACTAACAAAAGTATAATAGAAATCAGAATAGTTTAAAAAAACTATTGCTTTGTTACTAGTGCACTATTAAAAAACCAAACATATGGTCCGTTTTACATTGGCAAAAGAGGTGTTGTGAAGGCTGCTTGAAAACCCAGCTTTTACATTAGAAAATGGGAAAGTGTGCCATGAAAACGCCATTTTGGCGTTTTAAGGGAAAAAACGCGCCTTTAAAAAGTAGTTCGGTTGACCCACTACTTTTTTAAAAAGTGCGTTACAGCGCTAGTACATCTAAAGGCTAAGGTGTAGTTGCGCAGTTAAATGGGGCTCTGTTTCCTTAAGGCGCCCATTTAAAGGCTGCGCTGCAGGTGCGGATCAGAATGGATCGTGGGTTGGGAGCATGCGTGGTGTGGACTTCACTCCTAATTAAAACGTTCTATGCCCTCCAGGTGTAAAAGCTGGGGTTTAACCGCGCAGTTTTTTAAAGCTCCCAAACCCCCTTTAAATCATTTAAAACTGCGCAATTCGCAGCCGCAAACAGCGCAATAGCGCAGTTCAAGCCTCGACCATCGCAATAGCGCAGTTCAAGCTAGCGCAGTTCAAGCCTCGACCCTCGCAATAGCGCAGTTCAAGCTAGCGCAGTTCAAGCCTCGACCCTCGCAATAGCGCTGTTCGCGGCGGCACGAACAGCGCAACAGCGCAATTCGCAGCCGGCAAGGAAAAAAATTAAATCCGCCTGTATTTGTAGCGTTCTGACAGCTTCCCATGTAACTGCTGAGCCACAGAAAAGACCACTCAGATAAGTCGTTCCCACACCCCTCAGTGTAGCAGCTCTGCACTTTTTTAATGCACACCTGGGGCTTGCTATGTAGCTGCTAAGCATTAAGATAAAGGCGACTTCAGGTCACACTTTCTTGCCAATGTAAAAAGCCCCATATGATAGCTTTTTAAAAAGCTGATTGTGCAACAACTCCAGACATCTAATAATATTATAGAGCAAGGCTTGGATAATAAGAAAGACACATGAAACTACACAAGCACATTCACTGAAAGAGCCATTAATTGAGAGATGTGTGACAGTTTTTATTTAGAAAAAGTCATGCAAATTAAGAGTTTGTACATCTTAGTGTAGTAACATTCTTATCAAAGCCAACAGAATTTCTCAAGAACATCAAAGTATACATCATCAACTAAAAATATTGTACATGTGTGTCATGTATGCATGCATGTATGTTTAATCTTTTTCTTCACATAATTTGTCTAATTGTAAGTCATTTCTGTATACTGTATACACTCATGTATAACTCTAGAAGTTTTAGTCAAAAATTGACCCCAAAAACCTGGGTCGACTAATCCATGGGTCAATGTAAGTACTGTTTTTTAATTTTATATATATTATGCCATCCCCTTTCTCTGAATAGAGTGGTAAAAGGCGAGAGCTTAGTCCATCCTGGGAGCACCAAAAAGAAGCATGGATTCCGTCTACTCTCTCATCCACTCAGCCTTTAGGACAAGCACAAACAGTTATGCCTGCAAGAATTTTCTAAGTTCTTTGCATCATTTTCCTTTATATCATTCTTTACATCCTTTGTTACATGCCCATAGGTTTTATCCTCGACTTATCCACAGGTCACATCAAAATCCCTAATTTTGGCCCCAAAACGTGCTCTCGATTTATACATATAGTTGAGTATATACGGTATATTCACCACAGGTGAACTGATAAAGGACAATACTGTAGTACCGTAGCACTACTACATAGTAGAGCCATTGTACTGTATTGGTTGGAGTATTACACAAATTTTATTCCCACACTGCAGAATTAATGCAGTTTGACACTGCTTTAACTGTCATGGCTCCATCCTATAGAATCCTGAGATGTGTAGTTTAATGTGGCATCAGAGCTCTCTGACAGAGATAGCTAAGTATCTCACAAAACTACAGATCCCAGAATTCCATAACACTGAGCCATTGGCCATTAAAGCTGTGTCAAACTACATTAATTCTGCAATCTAGATTCACCCCAGGAATCTGGGAGACCAGGGTTCAAACCCTTGTTCAGCCATAGAGACTCACTAAGTGACTTTGGACAAATCACCTCCTCTCAGTCTAAGAGGAAGACAGTGGCAAAACTCCTCTGAATAAATTCTGCCAAGAAAACTTTATGATAGGAACACCCTAAGTCACAGTCTGCTTGAAGGCACATAACTGCTACCACCACTGCATTACTGGGAGAACTATATGGAAACTTTCTGCACTGAGTTCATGTTTCTTTCTCAAAGAAATTCAATAATAGCACTGCTCATATTTCAGAAAATCAGTGAAAATGAGCTTAATTTGATGTGCTTAATGCAAATGATGGTTCCAAACGATTGACCTTGACAAACTATTTCCATACGCCTGTTTTTGCCTTTCTGCATTGGCTTAAGTAAAATTTGTATACAATATTAATTTGGAAGAACAGATTTTGTTTGAAAAAATTAAATAATCAGTATTTTGAAAGCTGATTATATGGGTTATTATCCTTCTCAAACCAGATGCCAAATATATGAAGGAATTTTTTTAAAGCATGATGATAAAGTGTGTATGGAATGCTTGTTTTAACAACCTGATTACTAAACCTGAACAAACATGTTCCAGAATGCTTTTATTTCTAATAAGCCTAAATGAGTAATTATGAGATCAGTTTTCTACAGCTTTTCTAACATCATTCATAAAAATAACTAATGCATGCAAAGAACCTGAAAATACAATCATGCTAATTTTAAGTCTTAAACATTAATGGCAAGGCAAAAGAAATAACTTTATATTTAGTCAAATGAACAGGATGACACAATGTTTTTATAGGCTATTTTAAGTACTCAGCTCTTCAGTCTTATCACATAATTTCAATGAAACTATGTATCATGGACATCCCAAGGTAAGTAGAATATTAAATTTGAACTCATGTACGAATTGAAATAATTGTACAGTAAGCTCCCAAAGGTGAATAGTCAGGCTCCACAGGACTCCAGGCAAATCCAGGGAAGCTCCTGTGAGTTAGGAATTAAGGTGCTATGCAGCCCCTGAGCTTTGCTAGCCCAACAGGCACTCAGCTAAATGAAAGATTCTTCTTTCTTTAATATAACTTTGGACACATTTTCAAAGCAACCTGAATGATACTTTGAAGGTGTACCTGCAGAATCTCGTTTTACACTCCAAACTGAAAAAGAACCTATCTGGGCATAATGCTTAGTTCAAAATATGACCTTAACAAATTCTTCTTAAAAATTAGAGATTGGAAAATTATTTTTAAAATACAATTCTTTCTTTCATGTGTAGCACACCTTTCTCCCAGTATGAGACCAATGGCAAAAGTCAATTAAGAAGTGGGCAGGAAAGCAAAAATGAATAAATAAATAACACTGTACAGTGCTTGCTGTGTTCTCTCCTGACAATAGTCAGTGGCAAGTTTTAATGCCACTAGTTTTTAATCCATTTACATCTGCACATACCCCTCAAAAGAGGTAGATATAAATAATACAAAAACAGTGCTGGGCCCAAACTCATTTTACATACTTGTTTTACTGCAACATTAATAGCCAAATCAAACAACTACAATTTATTCTTGTTTATGTCTGGTCTTTGGGTGAACTATAAATTACCAAGAACCACAAAGTATAAATGCACTATAGCTATAATTTGCAAGGATAAAGATACATGAATACAATTTAACAATAACAAAGAGTTGACAAATGAACATGCATACTAACTATGAATATGAAAGAAGATACTAATATAGAGTCCAAAGTGTAAATGAAGGGTATATAATTCAAAATTCTATTCCATGCTTCCATATAGCAATCCATCCATAATATAGCAAATCCATATAGCAATTCATCCACAATGAAGGACATCTTTAGCACAAGAATGAAAAGTCCATGATAGAACATCGAGGAGAGAGAATATAACACCTGTGCTCAAATCTCTCCACTGGCTGCCGATTAGTTTCCGGGCACAGTACAAGGTGTTGGTTTTGACCTTTAAAGCCCTACATGGCTTGGGTCCAACTTATCTCAGAGACCGCCTCCTCCCATATGAGCCCCCCCCCCCGGTACACTTTGGTCCTATTAAAACTAGGCTGTCGCAGACTTCCCAGAGGGCCTTCTCTGCTATTGCTCCCAGGGCGTGGAATGATCTGTCGGATGAGATGCATCTTATAACAACCTTGGATAGCTTCAAAAAAGCAACTAAAATGCATCTCTTCCGGCAGGCTTTTCTGGACAGTAATTAATCCCCCGTCGCCTGACGACTCCTAGCTCCTTCCCTCTCCCAATGGACACCTGGCTGCCCACATTGGACCTCGAGATGCTACGTTGTTTTTAGATTTGTTTTAATTGTGATAGTTTAATCCTGTTTTAAGGGGTGGGAGGCGGGTATCTGTTGTATAGATAGTAATATTTTAACTGTATATGCTTTTACATGCTGTACCCCACCCCAATTGCTCACTCATAGGGGCGGGTTAGAAATAAATATTATTATTATTATTATTATACTTTGTGGTTCTTGGTAATTTGTAGTTCACCCAGTGGTATGATTGCTCTCCCCTTTTTGCATCAGTCTGCTGTAAGCCTCCTGTCTTGTTTGGTTCTTATGTCTGGTCTTTACACTTCATGCATCTAAGGCAGCATTCATAACTCTTGCAGCTAACATGGAACCTTCCAAATAACATGCTATCCATCAGTTTGATGTTCCCTGATTCTGTAATTCAGAGACCGTAAAGCTTCTCTCACAAGATACTTTGGTTGCTCAAGATCCTGCCTTGCAAGCCCACATATGCTTCAGCCCGTTCTAATTCAATAACAAAAAATTACATTCAGCTTGGCAGGCAGATTTGCAACTTCCCACGTAGACTTCTGAGGACAATATAAGGTCATGGTACACAACCTAGTTCTGTAATCATGCTCGTTTTTCTTAGTAACTTTCTTTACTTACCTTTTCCTGAGAAAACTACATTCTTTCAACCTTTTTTGGCTCTAGTCATCATATCATTCAAAGTCCCAGAGCAGGCTAATGAATTAACAAGCTCCATCTATCTCAAACATAATCTGAACCAGCAGACAGTTTTCCCATCCAAATGATGTGGGTTGTGTACATCATAGATGACAAGGCATCCTTTCCACAAGACAACATAGAGCACACATCAAGAAGCATTTCACCTGCAAGGATTAAGCACCACAGACTGAAAATCAGGTTTCTTGTTTGTGAATCATCAATAGGAAGCATCTGTATTACATTTAGCCTACAAGAACACCATATAATATCTGCGCCTCTATAAATGTGAAGCAAGGGTGTTCAATCCAGCGAACCACCAACAAGATTCAATTTCTAGTTAGAAGGATAGACACTCATGACATTGGATACCCTCCAAATGCTTCAATGTGGCATGGACAGTCCCAATTAATCTTCTGCTGTTCAACCTTTTCAGCTGCTTTTAACATATCCCATTTTCTCTATCTATCTCACACTTTCTCCCTTCAGCATTAGTTTTCTTCAATTGCTGCTGAGTTCAAAATGCAAAAGTAGTTTGAACTCAAATCAGTCAGGCGAGAGGATATGGAGGGGTCAGAATCTTGCCCTTCTCTGTACATTCAGGAAAAAACAAATTGCAGCAGTTTCTCCTAGTTTGTGTATTCTTCCTCATTAATACCTTTTGCTATCTTGACCACTCTGATGTTGCTTGGCCACATGTGTCTTGGTTCTCATGAGTGAATGGTGAAAGTATGACACTGCAATGAGTATGGAGTGCCCAGTATTTCCCCTTAAAACTATCTTTTTGAACTAAACATGCTTCATTTTATACTCTGTGCTTATCATCTACTTTTTGACCTCCTTTTTATCTTCTACTTTTGTTACATAAAGCCAAAGAAGGCCGTCAGATAATTTCTCTGGAGGGTGTGACTTACTATATACTGGACTAGTACTCTAAGCTCTGATTGGCAGCATCTCTCTAGGGTCTCAGGCAGAGGTCTTTCACCTGATCCTTCTAGCTGGAAATACATCCAAACTATAATGGTACAGTACTGAAGATAGGAATCATCAAGTAGTGGTAGCACCCTCTCTCTACACCCTGCATTTCAGAATTCAGTTCGTAATTGTAGTTGGCTACTAAGAGACCAAAGTCCATTTTATCAGTTATCTCATTTTCCCACCTTCATGTGAGCTGCTGGATGCACAGAAAATGTTTCATACAGCATAGATAAAACAAGAGTTCTTTTCTACAAAAACTGCCCACTCATGCCCTCCAGCAGAATAAACATCACTTACATTAACATTATGAAAAATTCTAAAGTAAGTGCATGCCCAAAGATTTCTGAGGAAGGCAGAGTTTTCTCATCATTGTTTAAAACTGAATATGAACTGGCTGCCTTGTTAAGGATTTAGCACAGAGCAAGGAGCAGGAGGCAGTTCTAGATCCATAGCCTCTAAAATGCAGCTGTATTTTCATACCCTAAGAAACAGTGTGGTGCAGTGGTTTGAGCACTGAGCTGTAATTCTGGAGACCAAGATTCAAATCCCTGCTAGGCCACGGAAACCCACTGGGCGGCCTTGGGCAAGTCATACTCTTCCTTCCTCAGAGGAAGGCAAAGGCAAACCTCATCTGAACTAACCTTGCCAAGAAAACCTCATGATAGGCCTAACAATCACCATAAATTGGAAATGACTTGAAGGCACACAAGAACAAGATTTCTTTTTCTTACCCAAACAAGTTTACATAACCAAGATATGGTGTTAATTTTGGGGTGTTAATTTTGTTTTATTTTATTTGGAAAATCATCTTGGTAAACTGTTTAAAACCATTAGTTTCCCAACCTTTTTGATTCCCAGAACCCTTATTTCTATAGCGGAGCCCCTAAGAGGCCTACCCTATGTCTTACAAGTTAGTGGTGTTTATTCTTATTCTTTTATTTCATTCAATTTTTATTTCTTTGATCTTCCTGGAGTGGCTGCAGAGCACTTGGGAAGTGCCCATGGAGCCCTAAGGGCTCCTGGGAGCACAGGTTGGGAATCCTTGGTCTAAAGGATGTAATGGAAATCTCCCAAGCAGATAAAGAGATACATTACAAAGTAATATGGACCTTCTGTTACTATTTAACATCAGGTTCAATTACAGAATGATGGCCATGCAAACAAAAATCCAGCTTCCATGTTACTTATGCAAAATACAATATATGTTTACATTCTATTATATGGCAAGGGAAGGCAAATCCATTAAAGAACATACCGGTAGTGAATTATTGTTGGTTTATTAACAGACTTTCCACTACACATGTCAAGTATTAAATGATACCTTTTTAACTGTTCCAGATCACAAAAATTGTTCTGTTTATATGAAATGAGAACAACAAAAAAGGTTAATACAACACTTCCAATTAATGACTGAACATTTACTGATGTTTCAGTAAATTGTTTTATCTTGTTGAAACTTATGGGAGAACTCAAAGAATTACTGTAATTACTGGAATTCACATTTTTTTTAAAAAAAGTCAGTAAATTTTTAAATGCTAATATAAATCACAGACACTATAAATGTTTTGAAAATAAAAGTCTTGGGAATATTCAAAGCTTCATTTTAGGTGAAGCCATAAAAAGCTGCTGCACATAGAATTAGACTACTGGTCTACCTAACCCAGACATGGAGAACCTGAGGTCCACATCATATTCTCTTGGGGTCCCAACCCAGCCCTCGGGATTTCGCATGCCCCCTCCCCACAGAACCACAGTTCTGGTGGTTTCACAGCTTTCATACACTCCTCCCCCACAACCACACGCACACAAATGATCACAACCATCATTATCATACCAAAAGCGCTTCCAATGAGAGCTTCGAGCAAGAATATGCTACCATCTTTCACCCTTTCTTTTTGACTTTTGTTCCATGTACCACTACAATGCAGAGATACTCCTGCCTCCCCCCCCCCCCTCAGCTGCAAATTTCCTCTGAAATTGATTTCAGACCCCTTCTTTAATCCAGCATTGATTACACTGGCTGACAGTGGCATTTCAGGACTGCAGGCTACTTGATCACCTGCCACCTAACTGTTTTAAATTTAGATGCTGGAGAATGAGTGAAGGACCCTCTGGATTCTGCATTGGAGAAATGTTCCTGATTCAAGCTGCATATGATACTTAACTATGGGCCTCTCAAAAATTGCTACAAAACTTCACTCTAACTATTTCAAATTAAGTGGCATATAGATTGGAGTCCACAAACTCTAGCAACAATTCACATGACTGGCTCTTTTGTCAGAGCACTGAAAACTGCATGTATATGCACTGGATTTTTAAAGCTATCTTCTACTGTGAAGAACACAGACTGATATATTTTGTCTTCAGACAACTTCAGGTAGGAAATTAGAAATAGGGAAAAACACACAAACAAGTACTAAATGTGCTTGGCGCCAAGCCCCTCTGTGTTTTCATAGATATCTGTAGACTTAACAGAGGCAGGCCCATGCAATGGGATATTCAAAGGAGAAAGGAGGTAAACCTTAAACTTCTCATTGGCATAAATCCTGGAGGTATACAGTAAATGCTCTGTTCATTGATACCAATGAAAAAGCCACAGTTAAAGAGACATTGTAGAATTAGGTCATTATGACAGAGATAGAGAACCAGGGGTACTGAAAGCAAACCATAATATATTTATATTTATATATTTAAATCTTTAAAAGTTCAATCAAAATGAAATATACTCATACTGTAGGCTACAGAAACAGGTGTTAACAAGCTAAACTTTTACATGCACTGTCCACTTTAAATGATATTTTGAATCCCAAATCAGATAAAAGGATTGCTTTTGCTTTTCCGGTCAGCCACATTACTATTTTTGTTCAGCACAGAATTTATCTTGGGACAACAAACAGAAGAATTATTCACAAAGATTTTTCTTTTCTGTCCTTAGAAAATTTTAAAGTGATCTATTCTTCCTGATCCTAACTCATAAATCAGGAATGCAGCCAAAAACATGTCAAAAACATACAGTTTTCCAAATTGCTTGCATTTCACAGATTTGGCTGGAGCAGAGTTCAAATATAAATTGATTTAAGTACTGGTACCTAAAGAACCATCAGTTTCATAACTTATCAGCCCTGGTGGCGCAGTGGTTAAATGCCTGTACTGCAGCCACTCACTCAAAACCAGAAGGTGGCGAGTTCAAGACCAGCAAAGGGCTGAAGCTTGACTCAGGCTTGCATCCTTCCGAGGTCGCTAAAATGAGTACCCAGATTGTTGGGGGCAAATAGCTTACAATTGTAAATGAAGCTGTTTGTTTAACAAATTGTAAGCCGCTCTGATAGTCTTGGCTGAAGAGCGGGGTATAAATAAAACATTATTATTATTATATTATTATCTATCAAGCCTGCAAGGCAAGTTAGGCCAAGGCAGGGTGGGAAAAGTGTGGCCTCCATATGCCACTGGAACTCCAGTTCTCATCAGCCTTAGCCAACATACCCAATGCTGAGGAACACTGGGAGGTTCACTCCAACAACATCTGGGTTGTAGTTTGTCAACCACAGGGTTCAACGGTAGAGAATCTGAGACTGCTATCAAACATAAGAACACCCTGTACATTTTTATTTTAAAAAATGCCATCATATCTCATCTGCCCATGTGCAGATTTGTCATTTTATTACTAATTTAAATTGAAAGTATATACCATCTTATAATCTCAAAAAACAATGTAAGGTGGCAACATTATATAATCAATAACACCAGCTAGAATCAAAACAACAGAAGGAAGGGAAAGAGGTGATACTAAAACCAACACAAGCAATATGATTACCTCCCACCCTCCCCAAAAAATGCTGGTAACAATAAATATAAATCTAGGCAGACAGCTAAAATGAAAAGTTAAGATAAGACAAGACAAGACAAGAAAAATAAACTATTTCATTTTAACCTAAATGAATGCAACGAACATTCATTTTTTACTGCAGTGTTTGCAGTTGTCCTTGAAAGGTCTTTTTGACTTTCTTGCCTGCTTTATTACCTCAACTGCCTGCTTTGTACTGTATTCTGTCTCCCACTTTGCTCTAAGCCTTGTCTGTTGCTTCTCCTCTCCTCTCATCTAAATCGCTATACTTCTCTATTTTTGTTGCCTCTCCATCCCTATGACTGCAAGTTGCCTCTCCTTCCCTATGACTCTCCTGCCCTATGTTGCTTCTCCTGTGTCACTCCACATTTCTCATCACAATAAGAACTCTGTCCATGCTCTCTTTTGTCTCATTTAGAAGTTCTATGAATATGGCTGCAGTGTGTGGTGTGAAGAGGAGAGGAAACAGTATATGTTTAAATCAAGATGAACTTGCATTATTTCAAATGCTCCAGAATCTTAAAAGAGATCTCCTCAAGTATCAAGATACTCTGTTCTCTTAGTTGTTAGTACTGATGTCTAGCTGTTCATCTATCTGGGAGTCTGAGAGGTATGTCCACAAAATCACAGAGCTTTTAGAAATGAAACAAAATAATTTATTTGTGCTTTTCACTTAATCAGATTATTCAGTGTTCACTGAATATTCAGATTATTCCATTCCCAGGTCCTTTAATAAATGCCAAAATGGAGAAGCTATGCACAGAACTCAGAACTTTCTGTATGTAAACCATGTCCTGTATACAAAGGATGCCACTGATCTACACCCCTGCCCCCAACCTATACCAATATTACGTGCAGCAATAGGTGGCATTCACACTGCAAAATTAAGCCAGTTTGACACTAACTAGCATGGTTCAATGCTATGGCATTCTGGGAATTTTAATTTTGTGAGACATTTAGCCTTCGACACCTTGTACCTTGAACTTAAAACTTTGAAGGAAGTGCCACTGATTATGACTTGTTCAGCATAAAATGCAATGACACTTACAAGCTTGTAGACAGATCTGAGAAAAAACATTTACTAATAAGGCTCAGCCTGCTTCCTATGAAGTATACTCAGGATTTCAGCCTTTGCCATCCAAGCTGTAACTGTGATATACAAGCACCCAGCTATGTAACCTGCTATAGAAAGTTTTATTTTTTAAAGAAAATCTCGAGATGAATATAATAGGCTGAAAATTGCCATGGAATATTTTGGTCATGTATCTGACTGGAGCTGAAATCACCACTAACAGCAAAGGTTTTGGGCATATCATCTGAAGTGATGACAAGTACTGACAAAGTTCAAATTTGCCTTGACAGAATTGTCAAGACTAAACTAAAAATGTTCACAACTTGAATCTATCAGTTTGCTACTACATAGTTGAAATTCGTTGGGTTTCTTAGCACCAATGCCTTACAGTGCTAGAACTAAAATCCACATCTCAGAGAGGAGGAGGGGGAGGGGGATTGAAAAATGAAGGTGCTCACCTTTTCCCGTTTCTTTGTTTTTAAAACTTAATTTGCATTCATTCTAAGAACAATACACTACAAATATAGTCAGCCCTCCATCTTTATGGGTTTGACTTTTGCAGATTTGCCCTATGCCATCTTTAATAGGGATTGGAAGCCTTCCTAGACTGAGACTGTATATGAGGCTTGTTAAGTTCCTATTAAAGATGATGGAGGGCAGCAGTAGAGCCTGTGGCAAGTCATGCCAGCCACTCAGTTCTGACATGCAGTCCCCATGCCTTGAAAACAGCCATGGTGGATTGATTCTGCAGGTTGTACTTTTTGTGTATGTTAAATATGGTTTGATGGGGGGGGGGGGGCTAGAATTATTTACAGTTTTTGCACTTTTGCAGGGGTACTATAATACTGCCTATGTACACTGGTTTTGTCTTGAAAAGTCACCAAGACCATGATATTTTTTTTGTTT
Organism: Urosaurus nigricauda; assembly: GCA_034509955.1. NCBI lineage: Eukaryota > Metazoa > Chordata > Lepidosauria > Squamata > Phrynosomatidae > Urosaurus > Urosaurus nigricauda. The sequence continues at coordinate 157,076,409 of JAOEGL010000005.1, read as the reverse complement.
TGCAAGAACACCTGCAGGTTGTCACCTGTGTTGTCTTTTGGTGGTCATGTCCCACACTAATCCTCTTCACTTACACATAGTTGCTGTTATATTTATGCATGTGCAGGCAGACCTTAGCTGATTACAGTAACTGAAATTCAGTATAAAGTCTGAGTGAGCAGGAACTGATGCACTACATACAGTGCAAGTGCTGAATTATTAACAAGTTTCTTACTGTGTAGAAGCATTATATGGCAAGCACTCTTTTCTAGGTATCACAGTTGCCACAGCAGACCTCAAGTTATATTTAACTCCTAGGACACAGCTGCTTAGATACATTTATATCATTTGAGAAATAGGTTTGCAGGAATTATTTTTTGCCACAAAAAACCCCTACATTCTATATAATAAGAGCACTTAGCAAAGAAAGTTATTTTACTCCATTGCAAAGAACAACATAAAACATAACTTTGCAGATAAAATTGCTTGGATCTGCTCTGTCTTGAATGCTATTGTTGATACAAGTCTGCTGGTTGTAACCTCTGCTCCTGCTTGTCAAGTGTTCATGGATGTTTCAATTTGTGTAGTGTGGGAATGTGGACAGGATCCTTGGAGAGGTGAAAGCCACCACATGCATACCAGACTCATGTCCTTCCTGGCTGCTCAAAGCAGGCTAAGTCAAGACTGATAGATTGGGGGTTAGTAGTGAATGCCTCCTTACAGCAAGGCAGGTTTCCAACTTGTCTAAAACAGTCTGTGGTGAGGCCATTATTGAAAAATTCCTCCCTGGACCCCAACATACTGGAAAACTATCAACCAGTCTCAAGTATTCCATTTTAGGGCAAGTCACTGGAGCATGTGGTGGCTCCCAGCTCCCAGTGTTCCTGGATGATACCAATTATCTAGATCCATTTCAATCTGCCTGCAGGCCTGGCAATGGGACAAAAAGGTTCTGGTGGACAGGGGGAGTGGGTGTCTTTGTTGGTTCTGCTAGACCTCTCAGTGGCTCTCAATACTATCAATCATAGTATCTTTCTGAGTTGCCTCTCTGGGATGCAGCTTGGGGGTACTGTTTAATAATAATAATAATAATAATAATAATAATAGATTTATTTATATTCCGCTTTTTCCTCGCAAAATACAAAAGAAAGGTGTCAAATACAAAACATATAGCCTCCCCATCCATTGTAGCACAAACATAATATGGGATCCGTCTAATTTAAGATTGTATGTACAGCACTGTGTAAATTTACAGCGCTATATAAATAAAGGTTAATAATAATAATAATAATAATAAAATATACTGTACAAAAGCAGAAATAAATAATAAAGAATACAACAGACATAATCCAAAGTACAGGACATAGCATAATGCCTAATAAAAATATTAAGTACAAAATCCAAAATACATAACATAGTAATAATTAAGGCATAACATCTAGATTGCAATTCCCGACATCCCCTAGCAGCAAAATAACAGAAAGGCAATACAATAATGCAATACAGCAAAAATTCAATAACAAGAGAACATGGTCCCTTTTACTCCCACAAGCATTATATAATAATAGCAAATGTAACTCTAATGGAATACAATACAATACAACTCTAATACAATACAACACAACACACTTAATTTCCCCTCCCCCCTTCACATATACAACAAAAACTCCAAATTTAACAATGACAAAACATAAAATAAATCATTAAAACCATTAGTCAAATAACCAAAACAATGAAGCTCCACCTGAGTCCTCTGGTGCCTTTTGAGGCTATGATGTTGGGTGGGGCAAGGCAGTTTTACGGTGGGTCTAGTCTATCTTGTAGGGGCAGACTGAGACGGTGGTGATGGTGGGAGTCTTTTCAATGCCCCGGCCACTATCCTGTGGTTACCATGTCCCTCAGGACTATGTTCTGTCCCCCATGCTGTTTAATATTTACATGAAACTGCAGAGAGAGGTCTTCTGGAGTTCTGTGTAATCAGTATGACGATGTCACATAATTTTATCTCTCCATTTCATCCAATTCTAAGGAAGCTGTTTCGGTACTAAATCAGTGTATCCTGTCAGCACTGTTTGGATGAGGGTGACCAAACTGAAACCTAATCTACACAAGACAGAGGTAAGGGAATAGAGATGTAGCCTGTGTTGGATGGGATTACGGTGTATTCCTTGATTCGACCCAGGGCCTAGATATGCAGGTTTCAGCTGTGGGCAGGAGCGTATGTGCACAGTTGAAACTAGTGAACCAGCCACAACTCTTCCTTGAGAATTCATATCTGGCTACAACAACACATGCCTTGACTACATCCCATTTGGATGACTGTAATGTGCTCTATGTAGTCCTGCCTTTGGAAACTGTTCAGAAACTTCAGTAAGTCCAAATGCTGCGGCCAAGCTGCTTGCAGGGATCATGTGATTCTCCCACTGAAACAGCTTCATTGCCTACCATTTCCAGACAAGAATACAAAATGCTGGATTTGATCTTTAAAGCCAGCCCTACAGGGCTTGAGTCCAGACTCTCTCATAAAGGCTATATCTCCTTCTATATCCCAGTGTGAGTTGTACATTCTGCAGGGGAGAGCTTTCTCTCAGTCCCACCACATTCACAGGCATGGATTTGGGGATGAATCTCTGTAGAATGTTTTAATTTTTGTAACATATAACAGTCATTATACTTTTTAAGGAATGTCCTATATTGTTTCAATTATTTGTATATGTTTTAACTGTATTGTTTTTTAATGTTGTAAGCTGACCCTGAGTCCCAGTCCTGGGAGAAGGTTGGGATATTAATATTAATAATAATAATAATAATAATAATAATACATTATCTTTCTTGGCTTCAGATAATTTCCCAAGAGATTATGAATTTTGAAACATCCTCAGAGACATTTCTTTTCTGATAAAAACTTTGAAGCATTCTCTCTTCCCTCTCTTATCACAACATGCATCACTAGCAGGCCCTGGTAGAGGCTCATGCAATGATAAGACTGTGCTCCCCCTGTCTCTCTGCTATTGGCAAAGTACACAACAAATACAGGTCTAATTCCTGTTGTTAATTCCCACTACGATAGAGACACTGAATAAATTGGATTTACCTATTTACCTCACCAGTCACAACACAGTTGATCAAATACAGTGGGCCCTTGGTATCTGCTAGGATTTGATTCCAGAACCCCCTATGTATAACAAAATCCGTGGATGCTCAAGTCCCATTAAACACAGTGGCATAGCAAAATGGTGTCCCTTATATAAAATAGAAAATCAAGGTTTGCTATTTGGAATTTATATTTTTAAATAATATTTTCAAGCCGTGGATGCTTGAATCCATGGATAAAGAAAAAAATGGATAAGGAAGGCTGACTGTAATACTATTATAGTAGGAATAAAGAGAGCCAGCATGATGTAGGGGTTGGGACTACAGATTTGACAAGCAGTGTTTGAATCACTGCTCAGTCATAGAAATTCACTGGGAAAAGTCACACTCTCTCATCCTCAGAGAAAGGTACAAGCAAACTCCCTCTGAACAAATCTTGCCAAGCAAGCACTGTGACAGAGTCACCTTGGAGTTGAAGTAAACGACAACAAAATAGTTGGGGCTAACACAACAATTGATTAAATGGTTCTACTCTAGCTGGGACTAACCAACGAGATGCTACCCACTGTGCATTAAAGATCAATAGATAAATTGGCTTTATTTATAAGAACTAATGCAAAGATTGCAATGCTCTTATATACTGAGGTACAGTACAATGCCATCCAATTGCTACCAAAGCTAAACTTCCACTGATTTTTACAGAGCAGGACCGCAGCCTGAATGTTCATATATGACTGAAAACAAATTCTCTATCATTGCCATTTGCAGTAGGAGAAACAAAATGAGGATTCTATCTGAGAAGCAGGTTTGGGTCACTATATAACAACACGAATTATTGACCACCACCACCCCATATTCAAGGACGCGGCAGCTTATATTAGAGGGCAGCAGCAAATTAAGCATTTGCAGCATGAGCAAGCATGCATCTGAACTGCATCCAGTTTTCTTTTTGAACAGACACCAGCCAATAACTATCAAAAATGATCATGCTGTCACTGCAAACTGCCTGGGAGCCAGAAAGCAAAATGCTACCAGCATCTAGATTCTCATCACATCTCAATGAAATGCAACATATGGCAGCAACTATGTGATGCAAGAATTACATCATACAGTTATGCAACATAATACAACATGGCATTATTACCTTATAGAGATACTCTTATGTTGTTGTTGTATGTCTCCCAGTCAGTGCTGACTTGTACCGTGTTTCCCCGAAAATAAGAGTGTCTTATATTATTTTTTGGTCCCAAAGATGCGCTAGGTCTTATTTTCAGGGGATGTCTTCTTTTTCCATGAAGACGAATGCACATTTATTGTTGAACAAAAAAATAATATTTTTATTTATTTATACATACCCCGCCCTTCAGCCCTAGAGGCTATCAATATTAATAAAAAATTAATATTTATTACATATTGTATATATATTTATATACAAAAACTTTGCTAGGTCTTACTTTTGGGGGACGCCTTATATTTAGCAATTCAGCAAAACTTCTACTAGGTCTTATTATCTGAGGATGTCTTATTTTTGGGAAAACAGGGTAGCGACCAAGGTGAACCTATCTTGGCAGAATGTGTTCAGAGGAGGTTTGCCTTTGCCTTCCACTGAGGCTGAGAGAGTATGACTTACTCAAGGTCACCCGGTGGGTTTTCATGGCTGAGAAAGGATTTAAACCTTGGTCTCCCACTTTCCTAGTCCAACACTCAAACCACTACACCATGCTGGCTAAAAAGAGATACTGTACCCTTAATAAATGGGCAATTAGTTTACCTCTATTTTAATTTGATGGTGTTTCCTGAAACTGAAATGATACAGTGGAAAAGGGCGATCATTTCCCTTCTCATTCTTTGACTTTGATTACAGATAATCACACTGCAGTTTATCAGAGCATTCTTGAAGAATGCAGTTCTACATCTATCGTCACTATTTCTATGCATCAAAATAAAGAAGTTTGGTAATCATATGTGAAGATTGTTGCAAATCTTGTCATTGCAAATCACAAAAGTTTAAGCACACTTTTCCTTTTTTCATCATATTAAATGTATGGTAAATAAAAGGAGTGGTGCAGGCAACAGAGGAAAGTGAGATTAAGCTACTAGTTTTCTGAATGTAGCATTTCTTGAAGGCCTTCTCAGTGGCTGCCCCAAAAGTCCAGAGCTCCCTTCCAAGCAGAGCTTATACAAGCCTTCTTCCTGTTGTTCTTCTACTCCCAGGAACTTTAAGCAACTAACTAGTTAAGAAAAGGGTCTTTAGCAGAATTATACTGTATGAATTCTACTTTTTTTAATGAATGGACCATTGTTTTTTGTGGGCTTTTCGGACTATGTGGCCATGTTCTAGAAGAATTTAGTCCTGACATTTTGCTCACATCTATGGCTGGCATCTTCAGAGAATGCTGGCATGGAAGTGAGAAGATGCCAGCGACAGATGCCGGTGAAACTTCAGGAATAAATTCTTCTAGAACATGGCCACACAGCCTGAAAAATCCACATAACAACTATGGATGCTGGCCATAAAAGCCTTCAACTTCACATTGGACTGTACATTGTTTTTAATTCATCAGTATTTTAACATGGTAGTTAGTTCGTTAAAATTACAATGCACCCACGCCAACCACAGACTTGCCATCCACGGATCTGAGCTTTCACAGACGGCAAGCCCTGGCTTTTTAAATGGGCAGGGAGGCATGCAGCCATGTGTGCTGCTGTGCGCGCCATTGAAAACAATGGATTTCACGTTTTTTGCTATCCGTGCTGGGGGGGCGGTCTGGAATGGATCCCCCATGGATAGCAAGGGACTATTGCATAGCAAAACAAAATTCTGTGTTTATCTGGACTTGTTTTTATCAGTATCAGTTTTAGTCTTTGAGACTAACTGAAAGTTGGTAGCATGAGCTTTTGTAGACTTGAGTCTACTTCCTTAGCTGCATCTGAAGAAGTAGGCTCAAGCCTACTAAAGTTCATGCTACCAACTTCTGTCTTTCAGTTAGTCTCAAAGGTGCTGCAAGATTCCTTTGAATACTAATTTTCCAGACTAACATGACTGTCTTTGAGTTTTAGTCTTGTAGATCATCTTGAATTCAGTTTTGAGGAAAAGAAGAAAATAAAATCAAAGTAGAGGTAGTGTGAACAGATTCTCAGCAAGGAGAATCAACCTGAAGTGGGTACCAAGGGACTCTTAATTTTCTGGAGTAATTCTGTAGATCACCTAGTTATAAGGAACATGCCACTACCTGCCCAAGTGTTAGGTTCGTGCACATCCTTACCTCTGTTCTACTCCTTAGTTAGCAACCTAACCTCCTAATTATGTCAAATCATAGTTTTTCTAGTTTAGATACAACAACAACAAGCACCCTATGGTTTGGGCTGAAGAGGAAGTAAGGAATTTAACTAGAGAGAGTAAAAGAATGGAGAAAGCATTTAAGCACAATATTAGTTACCATCCTGAGACTTAGTTTAGTATTATGTCTAAACCCAGCTGAAACATCTGATTATTCATCCATTTTTAGGTCTACCATTTCACAAGATTTTTGAGTAGAATAAGCGAGAATGGAAATTTATGTTCATAATGGTATTGTCTCTCATTAGGGATGAAAACATTCCATGTCTGGTGAGGAAAAATAATAGAGTTCAATGGACTTCACATTTCAGCTGTGCCTAAATACTTCAGATAAACAGAATCTACCAACAGTGAATTGTTATTTACATCATATTTACAGAAATATGAATGCTGATGAAACAATTCCTTTCACTACATCGGGGGGGGGGAATTGAGTGGGTAGTCATACTGCTTTTCATAAGACTATATATGCCAGGGGTAATTTGCTTAGATATCTTACTGATCCAGCTGAATGTTAAGCAGTTATTTTGCTTGCATTTTAATATACTAAAATGTATGCACTGATTTTTATTTCATAGCCGAATACAGCTCCCAATAAATTTTAAAGTACAAATGCTCTGTTAATCATGCGAGTTTTAAATACTAACATTATATTACAATTGTACAAACAAACTGTTGCATTTCTTTATTACTGTGCACCTTGTTATTAGAAAAGCTGTTACAAGTCAAGCATTCATACAAAACACAATTACTCAGAAATAAGCCCCAATATATTCAATAGTCTTACTTCACGGTAAATGGGTAGGATTGCAGCTTTAATCATATAAGGAATCTCACAAAATCTTTCATCATCTCTTATGCAAAAGATTCTTCAATTTATGTTTCACTACAGGAGGTAAGTTAGAACAGAATAACAATATTTTGCTTTTCAAAATGTTTCATCTAAAGCATGATTTCTAGCCATTTCTGAAAATAAGGCCCTAAACTGTGGAAGATATTATTACCAGCCATTACAGAAATAAAAAGGAATACCCCATGCCTGTTCCTTGGTTTTTTAAATGTTCAATAGTTCACAACATGGCCTCCCATGTTGATTTTATAAGAGAGGCAGCATACTGTATTACTGTTAAATTCAGCTGGGTTTCATTTTCTGATTTAAGGCTTTTGTATCTATGCAACTGCATGAAAAGAACAGAGTAGAATCATAGAATCATAGAGATGGAAGAGACCACAAGGGCCATCCAGTCCAACCCCCTGCCATGCAGGAACTCCCAATCAAAGTATCCCCGACAGATGGTCATCCACCCTCTGCTTAAAGACCTCTAAGGAAGGAGACTCCACTACACTCTGAGGGAGTGTGTTCCACTGTCAAACAGCCCTTACTGTCAGGAAGTTCCTCCTAATGTTGAGGTGGAATCTCTTTTCCTGCAGTTTATATCCATTGTTCCGCGTCCTAGTCTCTGGACCAGCAGAAAACAAGCTTGCTCCCTCCTCAATATGACATCCCTTCAAATATTTAAATAGGGCTATCATATCACCTCTTAACCTTCTCTTCTCCAGGCTAAACATCCCCAGTTCCCTAAGGAGTTCCTCATAGGGCATGGTTTCCAGTCCCTTCTCCATCTTAGTTGCCCTCCTTTGGACCGGCTCCAGTTTCTCCACATCTTTTTTGAATTGTGTTGCCCAGAACTGGACACAGTATTCCAGGTGAAGCCTGACCAAAGCAGAATAGAGTGGCACTATTACTTCCTTTGATCTAGACACAATACTTCTATTGATGCAGCCTAAAATTGCATTGGCCTTCTTAGCTGCCACATCACACTGGTGACTCATGCTCATGTTGGACTCCTAGATCCCTTTCAAATGTAGTTTCATTTAGCCAGGTGTCCCCCATTTTATATCTGTGCATTTCATTTTTCTGCCCTAAGTGCAGAACCTTACCTTTCTCTGAATTTCATTTTGTTAGCACTGGCCCAGCTTTCTAGTCTATTCAGGTCATTTTGAATTTTGATCCTGTCCTCTGGGGTATTAGCTACTCCCCCTAGTTTAGTGTCATCTGCAAATTTGATAAGTATGCCCCCAATTCTGTCATCCAAATCATTAATAAAGATGTTGAATAGCACTGGGCCCAGGACAGAACCCTGTGGAACCCCACTGGTCACTTCTCTCCAGGATGAAAATGAACCATTGCTGAGCACCCTTTGGGTTCGGCCGGTCAACCAATTACAAATCCACCTAACAGTTGCCTTGTCTAGCCCACATTTTACAAGCTTGTTTGCAAGAATGTCACGGGAAACCTTGTCAAAGGCCTTACTGAAATAGAGGTATACTATATCCACAGCATTCCCTTCATCTACCAAGCTGGTAATTTTATCAAAAAGAGATCAGGTTTGTTTGGCATGACTTGTTTCTCTGAAACCCATATTAACTTTTTGTGATTATGGCATTGGCTTCTAAATGTTCACAGACTCCCTGCTTAATGATCTGCTCTAGAATCTTTCCTGGAATTAATGTCAGACTAACTGGACGATAATTGTTGGGATCCTCTTTTTTCCCCTTTTTGAAGATAGGGACAACGTTTGCTCTCCTCCAGCCTGCTGGGACTTCTCCTGTTCTCCAGGAGTTCTCAAAGATTATTGCCAGTGGTTCCGATATTACATTTGCCAGTTCTTTTAATACCCTTGGATGTAGTTCATCTGGTCCTGGAGACTTATATTCATTTAGGTTAACCAGGTATTCCTGTACTATCACTTTACTTATTCTGTGCTGAAATTCCCGTATTCTGTCTTCTGCTCCATTATCCTTAGGTTGCGCACCCTTTGCCTTTTCTGAGCAGACTGAAGCAAAGAAGGTGTTGAGTAATTCTGCCTTTTCTCTGTCCTGTTAGCATTTTGCCATCTTCTGCACGCAGTGGCCCAACCGTTTCCTTCTTCTTCCTTTTACTGCGGACATATCCAAAAAAGCCCTTTTTATTGTTCTTAACCTCTCTAGCAAGCCTGAGTTCATTCTGCACTTTAGCTTTTCTTACTTTATCCCTACACATACTTGCTATTTGTTTAAATTCCTCTTTGGTGATTTCCCCATTTTTCCATTTCTTATACATGTTCCGTTTAAAACTTAGCTCAGTTGAAAGTTCCTTAGTCATCCATCCTGGCTTCTTGAGACATCTTCCATTTTTCTTCCTCATTGGAACTGTTTGAAATTGCGCCTTCAGTATCTCCTTTTTGAGAAACTCCCATCCGTCTTGAACTTCCTTCTCTTTTAGTATTCCTGGCCATCGGATCACCCCCAGTATTTCTCTAAGTTTACTGAAATCAGCTCTCCTAAAGTCTAGAGTGTATGTCTGACTATGCCTAGCTTCTCCCTTCCACTGTATTACAAACTCCAGGAGAACATGGTCACTTCCACCTAAGGATCCCACCACTTGCACTCCACTGACTAGGTCATCCCTGTTGGTTAAGATCAGATCTAAAATGGCTAATCCCCTTGTTGCCTCATCCACCTTTTGGACAATGAAATTGTCTTCCAGGCAAGTGTGGAATTTGCTAGACCTTGAGGATTTGGCTGAGTTTGACTTCCAGCAAATATCAGGATAGTTGAAGTCACCCATCACTACAACATCTCTCCTTTCTGAGTGTGTGGTCATCTGCTCTAGAAGGCATCATCCAATTCCTTTGCCTGAGTCGGGGGTCTGTAGTAGACTCTCACAGTAACATCCCTGTTGTTTCTCTCTCCTTTAATTTTTATCCAGATGCTCTCCACCTGGCTTCCAGTATTTCCTGGATCTCTTCACTGGTATAAATGTCCCTGACATATAATGCTATTCCTCCTCCTTTCCTGTTTGGCCTGTTTCTCTTAAAAATGTTATATCTCTCTATTTCTACATTCCAATTGTGAGACTCATCCCACCAGGCTTCAGTGATGCCTATTATATCGTATTTCCCTTGTTGTGCTAGGAGTTCAAGTTCATCCTGCTTATTTCCCATACTCTGTGCATTAGTGTAGAGACATCTAAGACCATGTGTCCTCTTTACTTGCTGCTTTTGCATGTTTTTTAACCTCCTACTGTTGGGTCCTTGCACTGTTTGCCTGCCTTGTTCCCTCTATGCCACTTTGACTATTCTCTCCAGCCTTTTTGCCTTCCAGAATGCTGTCTCCCTTCCCCATATAACTCAGTTTAAAGCCCTCCTGCTCAGATTCTTGAGACTGTTGGCAAAAATGTTTTTGCCAACTGGCGTGAGATGCAGCTCATCACTTGCCAGAAGTCCCTCCTCATGGAACTGCAGCCTATGATCCAAGAATCCAAATCATTCTTGGTGGCACCATCTACAGAGCCAGTTATTCACCTCTGCTATTTTCCTCTCTCTTCCTGGACCATGCCCTTCAACTGGGAGAAGAGATGAGATGACAACTTGTGCATCCATCTCTTTCAGCTTCTTTCCCAGAGCCTCATAATCCTTTATGAGATTCTGAAGGCTGTGCCTTGCAGTATCATTGGTTCCCACATGAACCAAAAGAAAGAGGTATTGATCAGTAGGCTTGACAAGTCTTGTCAGCCTCTCCATCACATCACGGATCTTTGCCCCAGGGAGACAACACACCTCCCGAGACATCTTGTCAGGGCCACAAACCACTGCTTCGGTACCCCTCAGCAGGGAGTCCCCCATGACCACCACACGCCTCCTCCGAGGCTTAGCAGCTGCTGTTCCCTTTCGTGGTACTCTCAGGCTCCCCTGCTCTGTTCCTGACGTCTGTCCCTGCTGCTTTTCCTCATCATCCCTGATAACAGAGATTCAAAGTGATTCTGTAGCTGCAAGTTGCTCACAGAACATTCCTTGGTTTCCTTACTTCTGTGTGAGACCTTCCTCCAAGCATCTACCTTGTCCTCCTTCACCCCAGCAACTTCCACTGTGTGTTTCCCATCCAAAACATTCTGGTCTGGTCTGTTCTGTTCAGGAGAATCTCCTGCTCTCTATGATGCTGAAGTGCAGATACTTGGGCCTCCAACTGCTGTACTTTCTCTTCTAAGAGGGTGACCATCTTGCACTTGGGGCAGGTATAGTTCCCCACATCTGTAGGCAAGAAGACAAACATCCCACAAGTGTTGCAGGTGACTGCTGCAGGGCCTTCAGTGTCCATACTGAGAAGTCTTAAGGAGGCACTGAAACAAGACTGTGGGCTTCCCTTGCTAGACTTGGCCTTTGTTCCCAAGCTCTGTCACTGAGTTCAAGTCCCAGGACCTATAGCTATGTAGAGAGCTCCTGGCTACTAGCTCCCTCCAAAAGGCAAGTCTCTGACTCACTTCCTCTGATGCTTCAGGCCAGCTTCTCTTCTATTCTCCAAAAACCTCCTTGACTAGATAAGAAAAATTAAAATTCGCACGCCGTTAGGCGCGCGCCTCTGTAAGCCTTGTGTAGACTTAAGAGGTCTGGCTTCTCCCAGCAGTGACTCCCAGCAATGGGCTAAAGTGTAAATTAGACTAGATCTCACCCAAGCACATGGACTAGAGCCTCCTCCTCCTTCTCCTTTCTTAAAGGAAATGAACCCTCTGCAAGCCTTGTGTAGACTTAAGAGGTCTGGCTTCTCCCAGCAGTGACTCCCAATAATGCAATGGGCTCAAGTGAAAATTAGATTAGATCTCACCCAAGCACATGGACTAGAGCCTCCTCCTCCTCCTTCTCCTTCTCCTTTCTTAAAGGAAATGAACCCTCTGCAAGCCTTGTGTAGACTTAAAGAGATCTGGTTTCTCCCAGCAATGGCTCCCAGTAATGCAATGGGTTCAAGTGAAAATTAGATTAGATCTCACCCAAGCACATGGACTAGAGCCTCCTCCTCCTCCTTCTCCTTTCTTAAAGGAAATGAACCCTCTGCAAGCCTTGTGTAGATTTAAGACATCTGTACATTGCACATGGTGTAAAAGGCAAAATGTGCTTCAGATTTTTAGCAGCAAATTCTTTGTATTGTGTGCAGTCATACATACACCTCTAATTACAGTACAGTGGTCCCCCGGGTTACGAAAGTAATCCTTTCCGGATTACCTTTCGTAACCCGGAAATATTTGCAACCCGGGGGACCGCTATGTTTGCCGGACCACGCGGCAAATTTAAAGGGGCCGCACGGTTTTTTTCTTCATACCCCGGGTTTTTTCCGTAAGCCGGGGCCGTTTTTGCGGCCCCAGCTCTTTCATACCCCGGGGTTTTCGTACCCCGGGGGATTCGTAACCCGGGGTACCACTGTATACAGATTTGAAATGAGGTTTATACAGTTTATAGTGTCCATTGCACAGATTTGATTTTCAAGAACACATAAGCCAATTAATAGAGGCATCTCAGTGTCCCAGATAAAGAGTCAAGAGAATAGCTGGATTAGGAAAGGTCTGACACTACCATAATAAACAGGGAAGGTATCACATATTTGTGATTTCTCTTTCTGATTTCTCTTTATTCCATGGCATCAGTAAAAAAAACACAATTACACTCATCAGGGTCATACAACCCTGGCACCTCCTAAATCAAGTTCACTATCTATCATCTACACCAGTCCATCTGATGCTCAGTCTGATGTAAGGGACTGATAATCCCCCCTCCCCATGTGCCAAGGACCAGTACCATATTTCTGCTCATTGGCTAGAGTTCTTTCTTTCTTTCTTTCTTTCTTTCCTGGAAACTTGCCAGCAACCAGTGGCCAATAGCTCAGGGACTGGCACCATTTCACAGACCACCAGTTTAAGAAGCATAGATCTAGGTCACACTAATGAATGATCTAGCATGGTACAATACCAATTATACCTTCTATGTGTCTTAAGGTTTGCATTTCCACATTCTTTTTTCAAGACTTCTCCAATGTTTTTAAAACTGTAAATTCCCGTGACAGAATGTGCTGACAGATTTTAAGGAAGTGTTTGTTTTTACTTAGCATAACATATATATGTCTTGCTAACATCTCTGAAACCAGCAATTCACAAGTGAGATATATATATATATATATATATATATATCATTTCAACTACAAGCACTGAACTGTTAACCTTTAAATTAAAACAAACACTTTCCTAACAAAACAGCACAGCTGTATTTGTGAAACATATATACTAGTGCATACATGAAATATCCTTCTCTTCTCAAAAATTATTGCGTCTGACAGAATAGGTTTCTGGGTTTTGTATGGTTCAAGTACAATTAAACATTAATGACTTTAAACATTCTACTTTCATGTAGGCCAACTTTTTTGGACCCATGCAGAGAAGGTGCCAGTTCCTTGGGGAACTTAATTAAGCTTACGGGATGTGCAACAGGCGAGTAACAAATACTTACTTATCTCCAGTGCAGCTACACTATCAGACTGTGGTAGAGGAGCTCCTCCTTATACGCAAATATTGGGGGCAATCTCCCCAGATTCAGGATTTAACTACTTCCCACTCACTCCTCCAGGATCCACACATTTCTGTGGTTGTATGAGATAAAACTCAAGTAGAGGGAGTGGCGTTCCCTGCCCAGGATGTCACCTGGTGCAGGGAGGCAGGGCTTACAGGGACAGGGCCAAAATGGCACTCTTCCCTCCTTGCTGCCGTGGGGTGTAAAATGGCGCCATGGAAGTGAAGTGAGGGCACTGGAAATGGTGCCATGGAAGCAAAGCAGCCCCTCCCCCCGGCCTTCTGAGTTCCACGTGGTCATTGCTGCATGGGTCCCAGAAAGCAGCCACTGTTCACCCACCACTGATCTTCTGAGTCCTGCACAGCGGTCCACACCACCACATAGTGATGCCACTTAGTGGAGGAACCCAGCCCCTCTAGCCTCATCGTTTTGAAATGGGCAGGCCTGAGGAAGGCTCACACTGGTGCGAAACAGACAGGCATAAAAAGCCGGCTTCTGAGTGTCTTGGGGCATGGTATACAGATCACACACAGACAGACAGTCTGTTTCACCCCATCATCTTTCAAGAAACCTCAGGATGCTTGATAAATGACTAATTTAGATCAGAAATGGAAATCATTCAGGCCTCCAGATGTTGCTGGGCTGAAACGCTCACTATTCTTCACCGTCAAAAATGCTGTCTAGAAGGGTTTGCAGTCCCAAAACATATGGAGGCCCTTCTGATTTTCATCCCAATTTTGACTTTTTCCTTAAATATGGTGGGTGGGGGATTCTGGCCCTCCAAATATTTTAGTAATGGAAGTCTCATATTACCTCTATTGGTTATGTTGGCTAGGGCCAATGGGAGTTGTTGGCTAAAAACATTTGGAAAGTCGCACTGGCCAACCCCTGTCTTAAACAACATTGTATTACCCATTAAGAGGAGGTCTATGGTAACTCCACATGGTTCCCTTCACCCAAATGAGCAGTCCTTCAGTAAATCAAGTACAGTGGGCCTTTCACATTTGCGGGGGTTTGTTCCATCACCACACATATGGGGAAAAATGCAGAAGCTCAAGTCCCATATAATGCCATGTATCACCACTGGATACTATGGGTTGTGGTGATCTGCAGACACTCAAATTCACAGATGGGAAACCTGTCAATAGAGAAGGCCAGACTGGTATCAGGTGTGCAGCAGCCAGACTGCTGTCATATGTGCATTTCAGAGACCATATAACAGTGGTCCTGCAAGAAATGCACTGGCTTCCAACTTGCTTCTGTGCCCAATTCAAGGTGATGTTTTTGACCTACAACACCCTGAACAACTTGGGGGCAAAGTATCTGAAAGACTACCTTCTCCCATATGAATATGCCAGAAATTTGATCTTTTCAAAGGAGAAGAACATAGTGAGTGTTCCAACACCTCATGAAGTTTGGTTGTTGGGTGCACGTAATGGGGCTTTCTATGTAGCACCACCTCAACTGTGAAACTCCTTACCCAAGGAAGTTAGGCTGGCCCCATCTCTTTTAAGCTTCCAATGGGTAACCAAAACAATGCTGCTTTGCACGACAATCAAAGCTTGAAAATGCTGTTTTAACTGGATTCTACTATTGCCTTTAACCTGCTTATCAAATGTATTCGAATTTTTTTTTAATCTTTAGATTGTTTTTTATTAGTTCATCATTTGGGAGGCAATACAGAAATACTTGTTTGTTCTTCCATATCAGCAGCCCTAACATTATAAGAAAAAGAAGGTAATTTCTATCCCCTAGCAATGAAAATCAATAAAAGAACCTACAACACCTTTTTCTCAGATTTACAGAGCCCACAGATATCCATCAAGGATTGGTCTCTTGGATTGCAGTGCAGAGTAATGTTATGTCCTAACGGTATATCTCAAGTTGAATTTCACTTCAGATTCAAAAGCAGTTTATCAGAGCCACTGGGAGTGGGGAAATGAGACCAAAGCTCTGCTCACTACACAGAGGAAACTGTATGTGAATTGTAGCCTCAGTGTTTATGCTGAAAGCTCTAATTCAAACTTCACCTTTTCCATCCTCACTCAGAAAAGGCTGGTGGCTCTTGGTCCTTATTCTATTCTGCCTGAAGGTTATAGAATTTTGTTGTTACTGCTACAATTTTTTAAAGGAAAAGGTGATTTTTTTTAAAAAAATGATAGTAATATGTGGCTTAGAAAGGGAAAACAACCTTGCCTTAGAAGTAAACTTGTCCTTCACAATGAAGTATATTTTTGTTGGATAATCCATACACATTACTTCCTCAGGGATTTCTGAGTCATTGTGTTCAAAAGTCATCTTAGATAACAGTAGAAACCAGAAGAGAAAATAAATCTAGATGTGCACTATTTTTGAGACAACAGAACCTATAAGGATCTCTTTTGATGTGAAGAATTTCTTTGAAGATAGCCTACCCACAACGGCATTGTCTCATCTAGAAGCAACTTTTAAAATACAGCTCAATAGTTCTAGATTTTAGCTACAGTTTGTAATTTCTTTAAGTATGAGAAAAGGAAAGAGTCACAAACACTAAAAAATGCATAAGTGGGTCTCTCAATTTAAATTTAGTTGATTTTGAAGGGAATTGAACAATTTTAATGTGGACAAACATGATTTAGGACCTGGTTTTCCTATAAAACTGATTTGAATCACAGTGCTTCGGCAAACATTTTAGATATGCCTCTTTGGGAGAAATGTGTCCAAACATCCCTTCTGTATGCCTTACACCTGTGAACAGGTTACATTACAACAGCTGATAATATTCTTGCAAGATGGAGTCTTGTTGTAACTGAGGAGCTTTTGGGTCAGGACCCTAATCAACTACTGAAGAATATATGCACATGCTATGGAATTCTGAGAGTTGTAGTTTTGTGATATATTTAGCCTTCTCTGTCAGACAGCTCTGGTGCCAAAACAAACTACAAATCCCAGGATTCCATAGAATGGAGCCATAGCAGTTAAAGTGGTGTCAAACTGCATTATTTCTGCTGTGTGGATGCAGCTTAAGTCTAGAACAGCATTGGTAAACTGGCATCTTATCAACTGTTATTCATCAAGTAATTACTGGAAGCCTCCATAAACCTCTCTCAGTTGCACAGGCCAGTCAGGCCAAAATAAGCTATAACAAGTAGATGAACATAGTGGGGGATCAGAAAAAAAATTAGTTTTCGCTGCCAACAAATTAAAATCATTCCTATACTTTTATTAATAAGACACACCCATATACACCACTATATAAGTAATTTATCAATCTTGAACTTTTGATACATTGCCAGCATATTTAACACAGCTGCTTAAAACTGTATCTCAAGAGGAATAATCTAATCTAAGTATTTCAAGTACTCATCCTCTTAGCATAAATACCTTCAAGTTGAAAGAATACAATTTCTAATTCGTTTTTAATATTGGGCATGTATCTGGGAATTCTAATGCAAAACAAGAGTATTTGCTTATGTTTCCCTTAGGAGAAGGAAAATATGGTTTCCGTGTTTTCAGTGCAGTGGTTGAGATCTTCAATCAAGTCAAGATATTCAGTCAAGTGTCACTTTACACTCACAGAGTTATGTGATGATTGTGTGGTAGTGAATTACATGACTGAGCAAGTGAATTCCACATTGAGCCTCAGTCTAGGGCCCTGATGGCGAACCAATGACACGCATGTCAGCACTGACACATGTAGCTATTTTTGATAACACGCGGCCGCTGAGGCAGCCGCATGCCAAGAAGGATATTTCATCCTCGGCTCCTGCACGGCCAAGTGCAGTAGCCAAGGATGAATAAGACTCTAGTCGCAAACGTTTCATTCTCGGCTACTTTATTTGGCCGTGCTGCGTTCTGCTTCTCCCTGCTCTGCCGGCGGAAGTGAGGGCAAAGATCCCTGTTTAACCGGAAGTTGCAGAACTAGACTAGACAAATGTTTCATCCTCCCCTATTAGACACTCTGTGCCAGAAGTCTGTAGGCCAAAACAACAGAAGTCTGTCACAGAGTATCTAGTTCTGCAACTTCCGGTTAAGCCGGGATCTTTGCCCTCACTTCTGCCGGCAGAGCAGGTAGCAGCGGAACGCAGCGGGTGACACATCTCTGGGGGCCCAGCCATTACCAATAACCAAATAACAGTTAACCACAGCAACCATTATCTACTGTTCTGGGGTGTCATGGATTTTTAATCCATCATTACTGAGATAAGTGATTTAAACTATAAATACCACGAAATAATGGGTTTTTTTTTCCTCAAAGTGACACACCACCCGAGTTATGCTCAGTTTTTTGGCGAAGTTTGACACAACAAGCTCAAAAGGTTGCCCATCACTGGTCTAGGAGAAAGGGCAGGGTATAAAAAAAGTGAATGGTTGACTGCTTGCTTGGTTGTGCACACAAATGTGAAATGCATAATTGATATATACAATGTAGATCTGCATATACAATAAACAATATACATTCTGCTTATTTAGTGTAAAGTAGCAATGTGTGAGCGAATCTACTTCTGCAGTCTTCAACTGAATATGGACTTCTGCATTGGACAAAAATGCCAAGCTACTTTGGTAGGAGAAGTTATGCACTAACAGTATGCCAGTCAGTTTTCATTGTATGTCATAAGATGGAAGAACATAAATAATCATGCTGGTACTTATCATTTCAAACAAAACAAAACAAAATGTTTTTTTTAATGGTAATTTAAAATGCATTTTGACTCAGGGTATAGAAAAAGATTATGACCCCACTTGCTTCTAAATTGATTTTCAGGATACTATTCCCCCTTAATCTACAAGTAAATAGGAAAACAGGACAAATGGCATTGCATACAGCTGAGTTCCTGCCTTTTCAGAAAACAAAAAGAGGTAATACAACATTGCCTTTTTAGTTGGCATTTTGAGAAAATAAGTCCTTGCTCTGGGCCTAATGCTTTATGGTTTCCTCCATTTGTGAATTTTGGCTTGTATATTGACCTATTTGGCTTTTGGTCTTCCTTGCATCAAGGGCCTGGTTGAGACATTACATTTCTTATCCACAGAAGTCATTCAGGCTGTTTCCAAGTATATTCATGTATTTACAAAGGCAGTGTATGAACTGGGCCAGTGTGGATTTTGGCCAGCAGAAATCTTCAGTGTTCAGAAACAGTGCCATCAGATGTAGCTGACATTAAAACTGTGTGATCTGCTAGCTTACAAAATGTCAAACGTAAACCCAAGAATGTGTAGCACTGATATATACTAAAGAAGTCTTGGTTACCTCACAGTGACCTAAAACCTAACCCGCGTAAGTTCCAGGCTCTAAGTACATACTGTACTATGCATTACAACTCCCTTATGGTGTTCCACCCTTACCTGTATCACTTGTGCAATTCAGTTAATAAATTCACTAATTGTGGACCTCCATGTGCAGCTCCCATAATCCCCCACCACTGGCTATGCTGGTGGGGACTGATGAATGTTGTAGAAGAAAAAAACATCTGGAAAGTCAAAGTTGCCCAACCCAATGTAAATGTACATACTCTTTCCACTTTACTGCATTGTTTCCCAAAATGCAATGTATACAAGATGTTCAAATCAAAGATAACTGCAAACACTTGCAATAAAATTGTCATTTCAACGGTTACACTGAAAACAGAAAATGTGTCGTCTGGCCCTCTGTCAGAGCAAATCAGTGTATTGCATATAAACACCTATTTTTGTACAATATATACAGATATATTATAATTCTTTGATAAAAGTTGGCTAAAAAAACCAAACAAAAACATTCAAAATCTCAGACAGGAGCTATATATGGAGTTCTCAAAGTGAAAGAAAAAGTTATTTTAGAAATTAAAAGGTTGCTTTTGAGATAGCGTCTATTAATCAATAAATCATCAATAATAAAAAATTCCAAACACTGGTAAGAACCAATACATGAGACTAAATCATCTAGCTTAATCAAACATTAAAATCTTACCAATGGTTACAGTTCTAATCATTTTCATTTAGCACAGCCCAGTAACCAGTTTAGGTGAAAAACCTCCAAAACATATACAATTTAAAGACCCCCCCTAAAAACTGCATGAAGGGTGTTGTATTGCATCCCAGTAAACTTTCATTCCATGGACATAAAGCCATTGCTTTTTAAAAGGGCAGAGCAGAGCAAACCAAAAGCTTTCCTGTCCATGTCCACCAACCTGGGAGTTATCCATGTTTTATTTGGCAATGCAACTATGAGAATACAGTAATCTCACTCACACATTCCCGATTTGTTGTTCACACTGTTGTTTTTTTTAATCGGAACCACAACTCTGTGCATCTCTTTGAGTTCTGTTGCCCACACATGTCAACACTGTGAATACAGATGGAGTTGATAATGCAGATGTATTTGAAACATGTTCAAGACATACAGAGTTTTATGTCAGTTTATCCAGGGTCCGTCCGCATTGGTTATTTATGCAGCGAACAATGTGTATCTTTCAGGAAAACTCGAAGAAAAACAAAGAGCTTACATTTATATACCGCTTCATACCCTTAAGGAGTGTCTAAGCGGTTTACAATTGTAAGCTATTTGCCCCCCAACAATCTGGGTACTCATTTTAGCGACCTCGGAAGGATGCAAGCCTGAGTCGAGCTTCAGCCCTTTGCTGGTCTTGAACTCACCACCTTATGGTTTTGAGTGAGTGGCTGCAGTACAGGCATTTAACCACTGCACCACCAGGGCTGATATAAAAACAAACCCTGAGATAGATTATCCCGGGTTTTGTTGGGTTTTTAGGGAGCCCTGGTGGCTCAGTGGTTTACTACATCCACAAGGTTGTGAGTTTGATCCCAAGGGCTCCAAGGCTGACTCAGCCTTCCATCCTTTCGTACGTCAGTTAACTGAGTACCCAGCTTATTGGGGAAATTAGTTTATGGACTGTAAACCACTTACAGAGTGCTGAGTTCACTGATAGGCAGTATAGAAATGTACATGCTATTGCTATTTTTGGCAGTCCCTCAGACAACTTAATCGGATGCATTTGAAATTCATGTGAACAACACAGATTCAACCTACATTGTACTAGGATTATTTTACACCATCTGAATAACCTCCTGGTTATGATCAGAGCCAGAAATGTGACAAGTTTCAGAAAATGTCCAGAGTGTCAACATGCTGAGAAGACTGACAGTGGTTCCTCAAGTAACTTGGTCTGGATCCAACTAAGTTTTAAAAGCTTAAATAGCATTTGAAATACACTCAGATATAAACATTAAATATTCACACCCACTTTTCTCTACCATTTCTATTTGGTACACAACATTTATCTAAGGTCTGTATCTATAGATACATAGAATCATAGAATCATAGAATCATAGAATCATAAAGTTGGAAGAGACCACAAGGGCCATCCAGTCCAACCCCCTGCCATGCAGGAACTCCCAGTCAAAGCATCCCCGACAGATGGCTATCCAGCCTCTGCTTAAAGACCTCCAAGGATGGAGACTCTACCACACTCCGAGGGAGTGTGTTCCACCGTCGAACAGCCCTTACTGTCAGGAAGTTCCTCCTAATGTTGAGGTGGAATCTCTTTTCCTGCAGCTTGCATCCATTGCTCCGCGTTCTGGTCTCTGGAGCAGCAGAAAACAAGCCTGCTCCCTCCTCCATATGACATCCCTTCAAATATTTGAACAGGGCTATCATATCACCTCTTAACCTTCTCTTCTCCAGGCTAAACATCCCCAGCTCTCTAAGTCGTTCCTCATAGGGCATGGTTTCCAGACCCTTCACCATCTTAGTTGCCCTCCTTTGGACCCGCTCCAGTTTCTCCACATCCTTTTTGAATTGTGGTGCCCAGAACTGGACACAGTATTCCAGGTGGGGCCTCACCAAAGCAGAATAGAGAGGCACTATTACTTCCTTTGATCTAGACACTATACTTCTATTGATGCAACCTAAAATAGCATTGGCCTTTTTAGCTGCTGCATCACACTGCTGACTCATGTTCAACTTATGGTCTACTTGGACTCCTAGATCCCTTTCACACATAGTTTCATTCAGCCAGATGTCCCCCATCCTATATCTGTGCATTTCATTTTTCCTCCCTAGGTGCAGAACCTTACATTTCTCCGCATTGAATTTCATTTTGTTAGCGTTGGCCCAGCTTTCTAGTCTATTCAGGTCATTCTGAATTTCAATCCTGTCTTCTGGAGTATTGGCTACTCCTCCTAATTTGGTGTCATCTGCAAATTTGATAAGTATGCCCCCAATTCTGTCATCCAAGTCATTAATAAAGATATTGAATAGCACTGGGCCCAGGACAGAACCCTGTGGGACCCCACTGGTCACTTCTTTCCAGGATGAAAGGGAGCCATTTTTGAGCACCCTTTGAGTTCGGTCAGTCAACCAGTTACAAATCCATGTAATGGTTACCTTGTCTAGCCCACATTTTACGAGCTTGTTTGCAAGAATGTCATGGGGAACCTTGTCAAAGGCCTTACTGAAATCAAGATATACTATATCCACAGCATTCCCTTCATCTACCAAACTGGTAATTTTATCAAAAAAAGAGATCAGATTTGTCTGGCAAGACTTGTTTCTCTGAAACCCATGTTGGCTTTTTGTGATTATGGCATTGGCTTCTAAATGTTCACAGACTCTCTGCTTAATGATCTGCTCTAGAATCTTTCCTGGAATTGATGTCAGACTAACTGGACGATAATTGTTGGGATCCTCTTTTTTCCCCTTTTTGAAGATGGGCACAACGTTTGCCCTCCTCCAGTCTGCTGGGACTTCTCCTGTTCTCCAGGAGTTCTCAAAGATTATTGCCAATGGTTCCGATATTACATTCGCCAGTTCTTTTAATACTCTAGGATGTAGTTCATCTGGTCCTGGAGATTTATATTCATTTAGGTTAACCAGGTATTCCTGTACTATCTCTTTACTTATTCTGTGCTGAGATTCCCCTATTCTGTCTTCTGCTCCATTATCCTTAGGTTGACCACCCTTTGCCTTTTCTGAGAAGACTGAAGCAAAGAAGGTGTTGAGTAATTCTGCCTTTTCTTTGTCATCTTTGAGCATTTTGCCATCTTCTGCACGCAGTGGCCCTACTGTTTCCTTCTTCTTCCTTTTGCTTCGGACATACCCAAAAAAGCCCTTTTTGTTGTTCTTAACCTCTCTAGCCAGCCTGAGTTCATTCTGTGCTTTAGCTTTTCTGACTTTACCCCTACATGTGCTGGCTATTTGTTTGAATTCCTCTTTCGTGATTTCCCCATTTTTCCATTTCTTATACATGTTCTGTTTAAGGCTTATCTCAGTTGAAAGTTCCTTAGTCATCCATCCTGGCTTCTTGAGACACCTCCCATTTTTCTTCCTCATTGGAACTGTTTGAAATTGCGCCTTCAGTATCTCCTTTTTGAGAAACTCCCATCCGTCTTGAACTCCCTTCTCTTTTAGTTTTCTTGACCATGGGATCTCCCCCAGTATTTCTCTAAGTTTATTGAAATCAGCTCTCCTAAAGTCTAGAATGCGTGTCTGACTATGCCTGGCTTCCCCTTTCCGCTGTATAACAAACTCCAGGAGAACATGGTCGCTTCCCCCTAAGGATCCAACCACTTGCACCCCATTGACTAGGTCATCCCTGTTGGTTAAGATCAGATCTAAAATAGTTGATCCCCTTGTTGTCTCTTCCACCTTTTGGACAATGAAATTGTCTTCCAGGCAAGTGAGGAATTTGCTAGACCTTGAGGATTTGGCTGAGTTTGACTTCCAGCAAATATCCGGATAGTTGAAGTCCCCCATCACTACTACATCTCTCCTTTCTGAGTGTGTGCTCATCTGTTCTAGAAAGGCATCATCCAATTCCTCTGCCTGAGTCGGGGGTCTGTAGTAGACTCCCACAGTAACATCCCTGTTGTTTCCCTCTCCTTTAATGTTTATCCAGATGCTCTCCACCTGGCTTCCAGTATTGACTTCCTGGATCTCTTCACTGGTGTAAATATCCCTGACATATAATGCTATTCCTCCTCCTTTCCTGTTTGGCCTGTTTCTCTTAAAAAGGTTATATCCCTCTATTTCTACATTCCAGTCATGAGACTCATCCCACCAGGTTTCAGTGATGCCTATTATATCATATTTGCTCTGTTGTGCTAGGAGTTCGAGTTCATCCTGTTTATTTCCCATACTCTGTGCATTAGTGTAGAGACATCTAAGAACATGTGTTCCCTTTACTTGCTGCCTGTGCAAATTTTTTTGCTTCCCACTGTTGGGTCCTTGCACTGTTTGCCTTGTTCCCTCTATGTCAGTTTGATTATTTTCTCCAGCCCTTTTGCCTTCCAAAATAATGTCTCCCTCCCCCATATAACTCAGTTTAAAGCCCTCCTGATCAGATTTTTGAGACTTTTGGCAAAAATGTTTTTGCCAACTGGTGTGAGATGCAGCCCATCCCTTGCCAGAAGTCCCTCCTCATGGAACCGCAGCCCATGATCCAAGAATCCAAACTGTTCTTGGCGGCACCATCTACGGAGCCAGTTATTCACCTCTGCTATTTTCTTCTCCCTTCCTGGACCATGCCTTTCTACTGGGAGAAGAGATGATATGACAACCTGTGCATCCATCTCTTTCAGCTTCCTTCCTAGAGCCTCATAATCCCTTATGATATTCTGAAGGCTGTGCCTTGCAGTATCATTGGTTCCCACATGAACCAGAAGAAAGGGGTGTTGATCAGTAGGCTTGACAAGTCTTGTCAGCCTCTCAGTTACATGATGGATCTTTGCCCCAGGGAGACAACACACCTCCCGAGACATCTTGTCAGGCCCACAAACCACTGCTTCTGTACCCCTCAGCAAGGAGTCCCCCACAACCACCACACGCCTCCTCCGAGGCTTAGCAGCGGCTGTTCCCTTTCATGGTACTCTCAGTCTCCCCTGCTCTGTCCCTGATGTCTGTCCCTGCTGCTTTTCCTCATCATCTCTGATAACAGAGAGAGATTCAAAGTGATTCTGTAGCTGCAAGCTCACAGAACGAACCGTGGTTTCCCTACTTCTGCGTGTAACTTTCCTCCAACCATCTCCTTCTTTTGTGTGTGAAGTGACCTCTTCTTCCTCAGCAACTTTCTCTGTGTGTTTCCTGTCCAGGACCATCTGGTCCTTTCTGTTCAAGAGAACCTCCTGCTCTCTGTGATGCTGAAGTGTTGACACCTGGGCCTCCAACTGCTGAACTCTTCCTTCTAAGAGGGCTACCAACTTGCACTTGGTGCAGGTGAAGTTCCCCACATCTATAGGCAAGAAGACAAACATCCCACAGGTGTTGCAGGTGACTGCTGCAGGTCCCTCAGTGTCCATAGTGAGAAGTCTTAAGGAGGCAATGAAACAA
The DNA here is from genome assembly GCA_034509955.1 of Urosaurus nigricauda. Taxonomy (NCBI): domain Eukaryota; kingdom Metazoa; phylum Chordata; class Lepidosauria; order Squamata; family Phrynosomatidae; genus Urosaurus; species Urosaurus nigricauda. The sequence continues at coordinate 157,051,319 of JAOEGL010000005.1, read as the reverse complement.
GACTGTGGGCTTCTCCTGTAAAACACCAGTGTAAAAAATCCCTGTGTGGCTGGCCTTTGTCCCCAAGCTCTGTTAGTGAGCTCAATCAACTGGGCCTATAGGTATCTAGAAAGTTCCTGGCTGCTAGCTCCTTCTAGAGGCAAGTCCCTGATTCACTTCCTCTGAATCCCCACAGCCCCTTAAGGGAATAGTGGGAAGAAAAGTATAAATATTGAATGAGTTTGTCCTCACTGTGTTCAGGCTACCTTCTCCTCTGTACTTCCCCCCTGCCTTGGCTATCAAATATAAAAATGAGTATGAAAAGAAAAAATTCTCCTAAAATGAGATTTCTCTTTCCTCCTCCCCAATGAACCAATGAAATGGCTCACAAATTCAAATTTTAAGGTCTTACCCAATCAAAAGGCACACAGAGAAGCACAGGTTTACCTTGAGGAAGGTATGGCCAGAAGCCTCTCCTAGCAGTTATATAAAATGAGATTTCTCTTTCCTCCTCCCCAATGAACCAATGAAATGGCTCACAAATTCAAATTTTAAGGTCTTACCCAATCAAAAGGCACACAGAGAAGCACAGGTTTACCTTGAGGAAGGTATGAAATTGAAATTAGTGATTGTTAGCACTGGTGTCTCAAAGGCCTTCAATGTGACCAAAAATGCTGAAGCCAGATACCCAGTTATTTCAAGAAGTCAGCCCAAGCTTCTTTCCAAAACTACTATGAAAGAAATTCACTAATCTAATTCACTAAGCTAATCTAAAGCTTTTTGAATTGTTCAGCAGCTTTAGTGCATAATGACGTATGCAGCTCTTACTACAAGTGGTCTCAAAATGGCTGTTGCATCCTACTTCAATTTTGCTACTGGCGTTCTCTACAATATTCTTCTGTCCATGCACCCATTCATCAAATACTTTGGTTCCAACTATCATTAAACTTTAGGCACGCAGTCTTGGGCATATAAAATATTACTGTCTCTTGCCCAAGGTTCAGAAATGTCATTTTTGGACTATAACACCATAACGTCTGGGGGATTTTAGCAATTGTAAACCAAAAAAATTGACTTTTCCAGTCTCTCTCTCTCTCTCTTCTTTTTCTTTTGCCCCTTTCAACAGTAAAGATTCATGCCACATTGCAATTTACTCTTCGTTCGGCACTGAGATTTGCTGGCATGGAGAGCTGCTATTGGAGAAGCACATAGCCAAAAATAAAAAAAAAAAATAAAATAATCATGCAGCACTGGATGTGGTTCTTTGAATCCTGGCTTTAACCAACAAAAGCAGTCCAGAAAACTGCATTCCTTTCTGTCTTCTGGAATGTAATTCATTGGCACTACCTTTCCCCCCTCCCCCCACCACAGGCAACCATGGGAAATGATGACAGCTAAGACTTGTAACTGGATGCACTGACCAAAATCCTACATAGAACAGGTGAAGTGTCATGGTCCACCCACATACTTCTCTGTCCTTCCCTCTACCCTGGCAGCTGTCAGACCATGCAAGAGAGACCTGCTGCTTACTGAAAGGGAAGGAAAAGGAAATTCTGATGCTGAAGCAGCAGCTGGTCTCAACTGTAGTTCCCAAGAGAGAAATGACAATGCATTCACAGATTTTCTTCTTGGGAGCCCAGAGCAGTCACATCTTCTCCACCTGAATTGTCTACCCTCTCAACTCCCTTCCCCAACAATAAGCAGCAGCAACCCTTCACAGGGCATGGCAGCTACTGCAGCAGGGAGATACATGGGGTACAAAAGACCAGAGAACAGCCCTGTGTCGTGTCTAAAAAGAGACATACACATATTTATATGTACATATGTCACTAACAGGATGCCATCTATCACCTGTGTTCCTACTTCTGTCCACATCTATTTTCCATCACACCACTGATACAGCCTCTCTTCGATGTTCATATAATCTGTTTTATAGACCTTTAAATGTCCAATTTTGTAGTGTTCTTCTGAAAATCCTACATATTGTTAGCAACATCATTTTTGAAAAATGAAACCCTACACTGAACACAACCCTTTCAAATAAAATTTTACTAATGTTCCAGCTAGTGATTTTGCTGCTATTTAGCCAGTCATGTGGCTCTGGAAGCAAGGTGAACAATCTCAGGTCAGATTGCTGGGGGATTTCATCTACACATACCTCCAGAAATCCCTGGATCTCAGCAGATAGGGAAATCTTCCTAACCCTTTATGGCAAGGTACAGTATGTGCATGTGTGCACAGATGTGTGTAGCCCTTCGTTTCAACACACCAACCAACATCAGATGGGTTCTTTAAGACTGAAGTACTTGTGAACCCTTGGATTACTAAAACCATGTGAGGATGAGTCAAAGCACCATGAATTAAAGGAGCCTACTTTCACAATGTGCTTCTGTTCATTACTTGGGCTCTTATTTCTATGTTTCTTTTTCTCCTGCTTACTTAGCAGTTGTTGCACATCTCCAGCGTCTTGTGTTCCTAGTTCTAGCCATGTCTGTTTCACAGCTTCACACAAACTAGCTTGGCTGTACTAAGTACAGTAGGTTTAAAGAATGTTCCCTTATGATGAAGTCAAACACTGTATTAGTCTATTATGGTGTAACTGTGTTTTTAATACCAGAGAATTGTTCCAGTTTTTGCCTCATTCTTCTGCAGCTCAGTTTGGATAAGGAATGCATTGAACACTGCCAAGTTTCTTCATGCTGCTCAAAATAGCTTCCAGCTTGTGGGAGAAGGGGGGAAAGTTCTTGCAGCACCTTTAAGCAGCAGAGCTGCTTTTATGGAACATAGGGCACTCTTCTAAGCAGGAAAAGGAAAGATATGCAAGGAGCAAAAGTGGTATAGGACTTGAGCAGTTTGAGAGTCAGGAAAAAAATAGATCAAATAGGAATGAACTAGGCTTCTGTTCAGTAAGGCCTCTCAGGTCAACTTACTTGGAACTGCTATAGTCAACGTTTTTTTCTTTTTCTTTTTTTTAACTGAAAAGCAAATTACGTGGTGGACTTTGTAAAGTCATGCCTTCCTGCTTCTATGCTTGTTAAAAAGTCAGATGGCCTCGGCATGCCAGATTATCCAAATGAAAACTCCAGTATCTATTCTGAGATCACTATTTAGACTAAAACAATTCAAAACTGATAAAGAGAACTGTGGTTTCTTTTTCTTTTTGGTCAATTCCCCTTTTTTTTCAGAAAGGGAAAAATCCTACAAAATGACTCATATTGCTCTAGGCTTAATTGGCATCACTCAAGAGTCTGGGAAATTTCATGATGGTTGAAAATAGATCTGCTACTATTGTAAATGATTCACAACGAAAATATTTGAAACTTTGGCCCAGTAAAATAGGGGCAGGTTTTCAACCTGTTTTTGAAAAAAAAAATAAGAGGGAGAAATAGAGAGGTTATGATTGAAGGAGTTGGATAACAAGACCCTCTTCTTGGGTTGTATTCAACATCTTGTCTCAATTATCAGTAGATTAGCAGTCTTTCCAAGATGCTCTAGGTATTTTAAAAATCAAGCTACTTTAATTAGAAATATGAAGGCTCTTGTCTTTGGCTGATGATTAATCGGGTTATACTAACCAGGTATATATGGTCTAAATCCTCTTTTAATTCTGACTACAGTAGACGTATTGAAGCCATTAGATTTATCTAGATACAGTATTGATTTCATTCAACAATTGAGTGAATAAGTATATTCCAGTTGGGACTAACTAACAGGATGTCAGCCTTAACAGTATTTGTTTTTTGTTTTTTGTTTTTCTATCTGCAAATTAATTCATTCTTAGAATTTGGCTGCAGGCAGCACACAACTCTGTTGTTACAATACCTCTACTGGCTGCCAACCTGTTTCCAGGCCCAAGTGCTGGCTTTGCTCTATAAAGCCCTATTTAGCTCAGGCCTAAGTTATTTGAAGGGCTATATTCTCACAAGGAAGAATGCAGAAAGACACTATCTGTTGTCAAAAAGAAAAAGAAGTCTCAATGGATGACAGATGGATCACTACAGGCAATGGAGGACAGATGAGAAGCAAAAGCAAAAGGTGACAGGAATAAAATCAGAACCCTGAATGCAGTTATTCAACAATTAGTGTGCAGGGATAAAGAGAACTGGTTATAATCAATGCAGAGAAATAGAAGTTGACAACAACAACAAAAAAGGAAGAACAAGAAACCTCTTCCACAAGAGCCATGAAATCAAAGAGAAATTTAAAGCAAGGGTAAGGATGCTCTACAATAAGCAGAGGAACACAGTACACAACCAAGATGAAATAAACAAACTACTGAAACAGTACATGGAAGAACTATATAAATGAGATGAAGGGTTTGAAGACAAGCCATATGAAGACAAACATCAAATACAAATTAACTGAAAGCTACACTCAGAGCACTGGGAAGAACAAATCACCAGGAACAGATGGCATACCAACCGAACTGATCTAACCTACAGAGATCCAATCCACTCTAGTTCTAACTAAAATGTGCCAATAAATATGTAAAGCAAAAAAATGGCCCACAGACTGGAAACACTCAATATGCATTCCAGTCCCCCAAAAATGGGACACAAAAGATTGCGACAGAACGACTGAATTAAACCCCCATGCAACTGAAGTCATGCTCAAAATTCTACAGCAAGGACATCTAACAGATATGCAGCAAAAAATGCCAGATGTTCAAGCTGGATTCAGGAAAGGAAGAGGGATCTCATTGCAGAGGGATCACATTGCAAACATACAAGTGATAATGGAATACACTAAAGAATTCCAAAATAAAACTAGCATATGTTTCATAGATTACTGCAAAGAGTGTGACTTACCTAAGATAACCCAGTGGGTTTCCATGGTCAAGCAGGGAGTCAGACCCTGGTCTCCAAAGTCATAGTCCAACATTCAAATTCCTACACTCTTCATATCTGCAGGGGTTCCATTCCAGACTCCCCCCATGGATAGCAAAATCCAAGGGACCTCAAATCCTGTTGTTTCCAATGGTGACACGACATGCACACAACTGCATTAGCATGGCTATGTGCATGCACTGCCATTGGGGAGAATGGGGCAGGACCATTTGCAGATGCTCCAATCCATGGATGGCAAGCCCGCAAAAAAGTAGAGCTGACTGTATCTTATTACAGAGACATAGCCATGTCATTCTGGAATATCAGTATTCCAAGTGATCTAGTAGCACCTTTGAAACGAACTGAACAAAAGACGTTATACAGTAGCATACGCTTTTATACACTTGGTCCACTTTAAGACTACACAAGCTTATGGCACAACTTCTTTTGCACAATTAATCTCAAAGGTCCTCCAAGTTCCCTTTGCATGCTAATATCTAATTACAGTTGAATCCTGGCTTTTGTAACTTTAACTTCTCTGGCCACATCTGGGACTACAAACCCCAGCATGACCTATGACAGCAGAACAGAAAGGACATTTTGCTCAGGTTCTTGACCCCATGCAGATAGGAATATTGACTGGTTAAGGTTTCAGGGGCCTAGAGATATTCACAATTTCCCATTTTTGCAGGGGTTGTATGACCCCTAGCCACTGCAAAAGTGGAGGACCAACTGTACAGTTAATAAACATTAATAAAGTGGGTAGAACTGAAGTTTAAATTCATTTCTGTTCGCTTTGTGCTTATATTATAAAACTGAAAAGAAGAAAATAATTATATGTACAGTACGTACTTTTAATAGTAGCATGCAGTATTATAAACCAGACAAAGCTTCTTACATTACTTATTAGATAGTCTGGGGTTACTAACTTCTTTCTATATGCATAATCTCCCATGATTAGATAAGTAATCTTAGAACTGAGATACTAATCAGCAAAGGCAACTAAATGGCTTTATTTCTAAATACTAACTACATTCCTTCAATATTTCAAAATAGTTCATATTTAGATATTGTCAGAACTGTGATGTCTTCTTTCATTCTTAAATTAATCCTGAAAAGGCTATTAAAATTTAGAAAAATACTCCCAACTCTTGCATTGCTTCTCCAAGTACTGTACATGGCTAGACTCCAGACTGAATAGCTGTCCTCAAATGCCTTCCAATGAGCTCTGCCAGATTCTGTAGTTCAGAAGTAATTTAAAAGCAGAAAGCTGTAGCAAATGAGACCTAATGGAAAACAGGGAATGCTTTAGTTCATTCTAGCTGTTTGCAGAAGAGAAATGGAACACCACAAAGGAGGGAAAAAAGGAAGTGCCAAAACATAGCTCTTTTACCACATGAGGCTAAGGTTTCACATTCATTTTTCTCTTTAAATAGCTGAGATTCGTGACAACTGCATAATACTTCATTGTTGAAATTGAAATTATATATTTCTTAAATATAATCTATTTTCGCTCCTGTTCCAGACATATCTGCTTGTTTGAAAGTATTTTTGTAATTATTGTTTCAGTCATTAGTTAAGTGTATGAATACAGGAAGAACAAACATATTGCAGATATCATCAATATTCTTATGTACCCCTTGTTTTAAAATGTGTTTATGCTGTACTCACATCAGGAGCTAATGGTATCTTAACTTCCAACAGTAATTATGCCAAAAACTCACTTGAGTTTCATATATTAAGTCATATCATCTTTGTCAGAAATTACTTCACTAAGCAACCTCATGTTCAGTGGAGGCTGGTCTATGAGGGCAAATAGACTTTGTTAAGACTGAAAAGCTAAGTCCTCCTCCTTATAAAAACAGATAGACAGCATAATACCACCACATTCTTTAGTTCAGTTAGCTGCTACGTGTTAAGGGGCTGTACTATGGTATCATTCCAAGTGAGAAGCAAGGAGACAAAACTAAAATTGGTTAACTGTGCTTAATGTTGACTTTGGCTTCCCCTTACACAGCCACCTTGCCCTACCAATCCTGAAGGGCACTGGTCACGTACATGTATAGGAAGATCTGCGAACTGCTCATTCTACTCACAAAACAGTGAAATCAAGAAGACAATCTGACTGACCCTGGCACTCTAATTGTATGTGCTGATGGTTAGAGATGAATTTGGAATGGAAGCACTTTAGTCAGTATACAATTCGCATAAAGACATTTGCCCACTGAATGCAATGGATTTTTACACAGGATATCTAGAGTGTAAAATATATACACATCAATCATGAAACATACATATGTATGCTATTCATGTCTTTTGTCAACTGTGTATTTTCCATGTACAGTATGCACTTCACAAATGAAACCATCACCACTCACACACAAATCCTGCTTATTTTATCTGCACACTTGAGATTTTAAAATAAAGCCACATAGCCAAGGCAAAAAGTATACACCAGTCCTTAAAATAAGCATCTTGTTCATACATCCAGCAGTTTTGTTTGTAGGTCAAGAGTAGTTTATTCAACCATCCTGCATGGTAATGGAACTTTGCTGAATCGAATAATTTTGCAAAAAGAATACACTGGTCTTCCATTTTTCTTGAACAATTTAAAAAGGAAGTACAAGAACACAAATACTAACAGCAAGTATACAGACTGCCTTATTGTGGACTCTATATGTCAGCTTTGCTATTCAGCAGAAAGTTGTTGGCATCCAAACTAGTTTAAATTGACTTCACTCTTATTTCATTGACTTCAGTTACCTTTTTTATCTTATCCTAATGCTTAAGTAGTGATCAGAAGAGTCCATGGCTTTTAGTAGACACATTTAAAATTGCGTGTAGTTAGTAAGAGCTATGGGTTCACATGGAGCTAAATGCTAAAATATGTGGGCATGACTAATATTCTAAATAATTAATCCTATTTCTAGCTAATTATGAGCCATTACAGAAGTAGCCCTACTCTTCCAGAAACGGTAGCTTTGAAGCAGTTTCCACTCTATAGTATGCCATCTTGGCTAGGTGATATTGGAGTTGTGGTTGAATTTTGTTTTCCTTTCCATGTGCTTGTACCAAAAACAGTTCTTCTACCTTCCCAGTTGTGACAGAAACAAGAAATGTATGGAAATGGCACATGGCAAAGCCCACAACTAAGTAACTTTATATCAACTACCTTCCAACTTTATTCAGAGTTGACTGAACAGATAGTGGGATTAATTAGGAGGAGCAGAGTAGAAATGACTGCACTGTAGTCTAGAACCTGAGAGGTTAAAATGAGTCCCAACTGGGAAGGCTAGGATGCATGTAATTTTCCCCATCCATTTGCCTATTACCTCTGATGTATGGGTTTGAGATTCTCCTTTGATAAAGGCTTTGACTGATATAGCTGGAAAAATGTTATTAGGTCCTAAATTGGCACTGATGTGAGTCATTATATAGTAAATAGGAACTGAGCACTGTGCGGTGGCATATTTTCGGGAGAATAAGCAGTGGTGAGTTCTCCCAGTGCCAGCAAATTGGGCACACAGTCCACTGTAGGGACTGCCCAAGAGTCATACCCCCCCCCCCAATGCGGGCAACAAACAGCATGAATATCTAACACCACCTGCACTTTTTGATCATGTTTTATGTCAATATAGCTAGTTGGCTGTATGGTATTGCTGTGATATTTTCCACTTTTACACAAATACAAGTTGTTAGCAATAAAGCTGAGAACCATTTTCAACACAGCTCAGTGTGTGGCCCTTGCCCCCTCTCCTTGATTTGCTCCCCACTGCAAGAAAACAGCCAAATGCACAATTCAAACAATGTTAAATAAACAAATCGAACATCTTTCTTGAAGAGATGTGCACATAGAAACACAACTAAAAACCAAATACAAATACAAGTGGCAACTGTGGTAAGAACAGAAGTAGTGGTGGAAGTGAGGGCCACCCAGAATGCCTTATGTTTCAAGAATGCACATAGTAAAAAAATGAGGAGAGCTCTTTCCTGGAGCCTTACCGAATCCTCTATTTTATTGCTACAATGCAAGAGTGCAGGAAATATGATACCCTCATCACAAAACAGTAACAGGGGGAAGATACATATTAATTACAGTAGTTACATTTAGCAGCAAACATTTCACTAAACTGGTTAAATATGATGAAAACCAACTAGGAATTCTTTGCAGATGGCTTTGGATGTGTAGCCAGCACACACAAAAGTCTCAGATTTTATACTGTTAATTCCACCCCCACCTCCACAAAAGACATGTGGGCTGCTTCACGGAAACTATGTGCTGCATTACAGAAGAAATACCCTTTTGAACATATTATTTATGATAATCAAGTTGTGCTAGCCCTCCTTCTCTTCAAAACATTTAGTTTCGCTTACTTGTGATAATAACATCAATAGATTATGCACTTTGCTCCTCACCCACCAGTATCCAAGATGTAAAAATATAATATAGATAATTAGAATAACATGGAATTATCTTTTCAGATCCTGTTTTTTAAACAGTTCTTCCTTCTAAGTTAGACTATGATGTAAGAAGCCCTCTGGATGCTCAAGAAAGAGGCAAAGACACTCTTGAGGCATTCTGCTTTCTACGATATGAGTTATGAGAAAGGTATTCTCACATCACTGGGCCTTTTCACTGAACTTTGTTTCTAGTATGTAAGGATGGGCTTTTTGTTTGGGGGTGGGATATGTGTGTGTTTGGCAGAGGAAAGATATTTTTGGAGTCAATTGGCCCTTTCCGCTTGGACAGCTTAGCCTCCATTTTGCAAAAATTATTTGTGGTCATTGCACCACAGTTCAATTAAATCAATATGTTTATTGCTGAAAACCTCTCTCTATAAATATTACAGAAGGCTTCTACAGAAGCAAGCTTTTATGAACACTATACAATTTAAATTCTAGAGAATCTGAGCATTCACTTAAAATGTAATCCTAGAAAAAAGAATTTATCTGGACTATGGTTAATTTGAGAAGTGAGACTTTTAAACAAACATTTTTAGGATCGTATGCAAAAGGATACTGTAACAACTTGGCGACTGAGAAAAAAATGTTTGTAGCACACTTTATGCAACAAATCCCTATCTCAAATTGACCACAGTCCAGGTAAATTCTTCCTTTTTTTTCCTTTTTTTTTTTTTTTTTTTTAGGATTGCATCTTAAGTGAATGCTCAGATTCTCTAGATTTGAAGTAGAATATGTTTATGCTACAAAACTATTTCAATTAATCTCAAAGGTACTACAATATCCCTTTAATCTGGTCCAGCTATGTCTTTGGGTTTTTAGGATAGGTTTGTCAAGACTTTTCTTCAAACTCATTATATTTCTTCCATAAATATTTTATTGTGCATGTTACTGGACTGAGAAGAGGAGCTACTAGAAACTGGCAACTTCTTAGTCTCTCACTTTGGTCCTTAGAATCATAGAATCATAGGGGCTTTCTAGATAGGCAGGAAAGTGTGACATGAAGTTGCCTTTTCCTTAATGCTTAGCAGCTGCACCACAGCCTTTAGATGGAGTTGCGCTGTTCCGCAGTTTTTAAAAAAGAAGCTGGGAAAACCAGCACCTTTTTGAAGGCGCTTCTTCTTCCCTAAAACGCAAAAAAAAAAAAGCGTTTTCATGGCACACTTTCCCTTTTTCTCATCTAAAGGCTAGACTTTCATGCAGCCATGAACACGCTTCTTTTTGCCAATGTAGATCAGGCCATAGAATCCTTAAGGAAATAAAGATGCTAAATAATAGCCAATGGAGAATTTTAAAAAAACCATGATATGCCTGATGTGTTAGCAATTTGGAACACCTATTTCCCCTATTTAAAAGGTTCCTGAAGATGAAATTAAGACAGGGGCCAGTTCCCTAATATACAAGATGGTAATTTGTTTTCACAATTATCCACTGCAGCTACTTGTGCTTGCTGCCTTTATTAATTTACTAAATTTTAATGGCCATCCATCAACATACATTTTCTGGGAAGCTTACAAAACCGCAAAATAAAACGTAATATTAAAATATAAAATACAATAATTAAAAGCAACAAAGACAATAAAATCTGACATCAAAACATTTTCCTTACTAGCAGAAGAAAACAAAAGCCAATTAGCAGCTCAGATTATTAAATGAACAGAACACTGTATTGAGAGTCCAGATTTGTTTTGTTTTAAAGCACAGGTTCTTTAAAGAAGCTTGGCTAGAGAAATGGGTCATACGTTGGTGCCCAAAAGAAGAACAAGAAGGTAAAAGGTGAGGCTTTCTGAGAGTCTATATCCCATAGTCAGGATGAAAGTGTCAAGAAGGCCCAACATCTAAGTACCCTACACACCAATAATTTCACTCCCTGTGGAAAAACTGGGGAGAAAGGAAGTATGTCAGAGTTTTAAAAGTTGAAACCCAGCATTTTACATTGGGTTAAAATCCACAGAATGAATTAAAAGGGATGGAAACAACAGTGTCTTTATAATATTTGAGAAACAAACACATTTGAGTCCTTGATTAAAAATTCACTATAAACAATTCTAAACTCATATATCATGCTAGAAGAACCAGTGTTGTGCAGTGTCTTAAGTGCTGGACTAGAACTATGAGACACCAGGGCTTGAATCTCCACTCGGGCATGGAAACCCACTGGGTGACCTTGGGCAAGTCATACTCTCTCAGCCTCAAAGGAAGGCAATACCATGCTCTTTCTGAACAAATCTTGCCAAGAAAACCACATGATAAGAGTCGGCTTATGGTCACCATAAGTTGGAAACATCTTGAAGGCACATAATAACAAGTATCATAATGAACCAGAGCTGATAAGGAATCTAGCTGTTAAACATTAGCTGGGCTTTCATTTTTTCTTTTCTTTTTTTTAAATCAGATTCTAGAAGGAATAATTTCTTTTTAAAATTTAGAGAGTAAGTTAATAAATATTCAAGGTCACTAAAAATGCATGCAACATTATAAAGGTCAGAAGTCAAGTCTGGAGATATGGTGATATTTGTTGCCCTTTCTAATTATCTTGCGATCAGTATGGCAAAACACTTTGGAAACTAGCTACAGATGAATGTGATAGAGCACATCTGAAAGTATGCTTACCAGCGGCAGTTTAAGTGTGTGTATATGTGTAAGTTGTTCCATTATAAAATCTCTCTCTCTCTCAAACACACACACAGACTGTGGTCTTGTACATCTCAGCCCAAACACAACTGCACAAAATTGGTTCAAAATGAAGAGTCATGACCATGGCAGCAAGTTCTATTATTTCATTTAATGTTTTCCGTCACTAATATAAATAAAAACTGGAAAGCAAGGATGTGTAAAAATCAGCTTACTTTCAAGTTCACATCACTTTGATTTGTTCCCCCCCCCCCCATTCTAGCCCATGCCTGCATAACACTGCAGGTAATCTACAAGAAAATCAATTATTATTATTAAAATATATTATTTAAAATATATTTCTCTATACATTTTCTTTCATAAGATGCATTTAAAATTTATTTTACAAATCGTTGTACCAAAAACTGCATTGGCACACAGAAAAAATGTGGAGACCCAACAGATAACATTGGGGCGAAACAGATGGGCAGGAAGAAGTGGCTTGAACCTGCCTTTTCTAAAGCCACATTGAAACCCCACCAAACGCACCACTGGCTCCCAAAGCAACTGGAGTGCTCATGTCATGATCACATGACATGGCTTCAAGCCAGGAAGAAGCGGAAAAAAGCAGCTTCTTTTTGAAACGGCTTTTCTCTGCATAAGGCGCCTAGAGGGCATTTTCCCTCTGGCTTCAAGGCATGTGTCATCTAAATGCCACAAGCACCTCTTTTTGCCTGTCTGTTTAGCCCTATAGTTTTGATCTGTATATTATTCAGGAAGCTGCAGATCAGGTCAGTTCATGCTAGAATCCACAATGATCAAATTCTTCAGGCATCCAGGGCTGGCTCACCTTTGGTAGAGACAGTTGCCTCAAACAGTAGATTGTGGGTATCATAAACAACAGAAAACTGACAGTTATTTAATTTCTTATTGTAAGTTTCCTGCCAGGAAGGCAAAGAGGGCCAAGGAAGATTTTGTGCTTCAAGTGCCAAAATAATTTTGCTGATTTTAGGTACTGATTTCAGTGGGTTGTTGTTGTTTTAACTATGTTATTGGAGGAGGTGGCACTTGCTTCACTGCCTCAGGTAGGAGAATTTAATGTGATGACTGCAAATATTCCTATTTAAAATAATGGCTCCTCAAATGCTTAAGAAAAAAACTTTCAAAAAGATGCCTTATTTTACTGTCCTCATTATTTTAGGAAGTCTTATGAAGTCTACAGTTGGCTAGTAAAACTGAATCTTTGTGAGGAATTCCAAATTGATATGGAATATCATACTTGGGTTTCTGATAAAAGTATATCTTGAGATATACTGAATACCATGCTGAATTTCTTTGTGTTGCAAATGGAAGTTAAATTTCCTGGACTTTGAAAATCTCCCAGTTGCCACATGGCCAGAAAAAGGAGGTGCCAGCTTGCAAGCGAAACCCCTCCATACCTTCTGAATAAGAACAGCAAGATGCAGGTCTATAACTAACTTCTTTAATTTTTTTCTCCTGTGTGGTTTTTAACATCTTGCCTGATGAAGAAGCCAGTGGAGCTTTTAACGCTTGCAACATGTATATTGTGTATTTTGGTTATCCCAATAAAAGTATCACTGGTGGATTTTTGGTATTATTGGATTTGCTATATAGCTGACACAGACCTGAATGTTTTTTTTTGGGGGGGGGGGCGTTTCTGTAGTAAGACTCAGATCACTTAAGCATTCACTGTGCTGATCTAGGTCTCACAATCCAGTCCTGAGCAGTGTTCTGCCAGCTTGTCAAACAGTTAAAATGTTTGACTTTAACTACCCCTATTCTCTTTGGTTAGTTCATCCACTGGGGGAAAGGTATGTGTACATTTCCTCTACACTGCATGGTCAGCACCAGGCCGCTTCCTGGAACAACTGAATTTGTGTTGCTCTTGATACTTTCACAGAAACAAGAATAGACTCTAACAGATGAGCTGTTGCACCAACTTCTAAAGCACTGAACAAGGCTGATAAAAAAATACAATATACAGTTGTATTCTGAAGTTCATTAATTCAAAAGGAACAAATGGAAGAAACCATTTCTCAAATCCAATTTCTGAACAATCAGTAAAGCTTCCATCAATGAATAAAGTAACCTACAAATCCAAAAATGAGCAGTTGAGAAATGAAGGGTATGTGTTCAGTAGGTTTTCATCAAATTCAAATTGCTTGCTTGCTCACTAATAGGAACAAAGATAAGAAAGACCCCTACCGTTGTCCCTGGTATTGGGAACAGTGTTGGGATAGTTAGTCTGACAGTATAAAACAGCCTCATATGTTCACTTGTTCTAGCCTTTAAACTGCTCTTACTGTGAATCATTAAGTCTTAAGAAAGGCATTTCATACTTTTAGAACAGAAAGAAAAACTGTGTAAAAGATAGGAAGCCACAAACAGTGTTGTCATGGGAAAGAGAGTCTGGCTATTTGAAGTCCCTGCTTTGTCCCCATGTAGGATTAGATTCAGTTATGGGGCCTGAGGTCCCCCATTTCCATTGACTGTTACTTTTTTGGAAAAAAAAAATTAAAAATGTTTAAATTTATTAGATTAATAAGGGAAAGCTTTTTTAATGTACCACGTCATTTTAAATGCACCATATTATGTAAATTAGTGCAACATTCTGCATTCAAATTGAGCACACGATCCTTATTAGGTTCTATTGGGGCTTTTTACATTGGCAAGAAAGTGTGACCTGAAGTCGCCTTTATCTTAATGCTTAGCAGCTACATAGCAAGCCCCAGGTGTGCATTAAAAAAGTGCAGAGCTGCTACACTGAGGGGTGTGGGAACGACTTATCTGAGGTCTTTTTTGTGGCTCAGCAGTTACATGGGAAGCTGTCAGAACACTACAAATACAGGCGGAGCTGCTACATGGGCAGCAATAAACGCGGCTTTAAACTGCGATTTTAAATTTTTTTTTCCTTGCCGGCTGCGAATTGCGCTGTTGTGCTGTTCGTGCCGCCGTGAACAGCGCTATTGCGATGGTCGAGGCTTGAACTGCGCTACTGCGAGGGTCGAGGCTTGAACTGCGCTAGCTTGAACTGCGCTATTGCGCTGTTTGCGGCTGCGAATTGCGCAGTTTTAAATGATTTAAAGGGGGTTTGGGAGCTTTAAAAAACTGCGCGGTTAAACCCCAGCTTTTACACCTGGAGGGAATAGAACGTTTTAATTAGGAGTGAAGTCCACACCACGCATGCTCCCAACCCACGATCCATTCTGATTCGCACCTGCAGGGCAGCCTTTAAATGGGCGCCTTAAGGAAACAGAGCCCCATTTAACTGCGCAATGGCATCTTAGCGTTTTGATGTACTAGCGCTATAACGCACTTTTTTAAAAAGTAGTGGGGCAACCGAACTACTTTTTAAAGGCGCGTTTTTCCCCTTAAAACGCCAAAATGGCGTTTTCATGGCACACTTTCCCATTTTCTAATGTAAAAGCTGGGTTTTCAAGCAGCCTTCATGACACCTCTTTTTGCCAATGTAAAACGGACCATTGTATTTAATATGAAGTTTGTCAAAAATGATGATTAAATATCTAATCTTGATTTAATTAGAAGTGAAGGTATATGCTATGTAACAAACATATCCATTTGTATATTCTTTGGTGGCAGGGAGTTAGACTAAATGGTGTCCTGTTCCACCTCTATGATTCTGGGCCCTTTCACACTACACAACTGTAGTGCTATGATTCCACTTCAACTGTCATGGCTCCATCCTATGGAATCCTAGAATTTGGAGATTCGTGTTGTTGTTTTGTGCCTTCAAATCATTTCTGATTTATGGTGACCCTCATGTGAACCTGTCACAGGGTTTTTATGGTAAGATTTTGTCAGAGGTTGTTTGCCATTGCCTGCATCTGAGGCTGAGAGGCTGTGACTTGCCAAGGCCACCCAAGTAGTTTCTCTTGCCAAACAGGCATTCAAATCTAGTTTTCCTGCAATCCTAGTTCAACACTCAAATCACTACACCACACTTACTACCATTTGCAATTTTGTTTGTTGTTAACTGCCTGCAAATCAACCCCAACTCATGGCAGCTTGTGGATGAGACATCTCCAGTCCCTACTATGCTCTGCTATCCTTCTTAGGTCCTCCAGATTCAGGCCTTTGATCTCCCTGATTAAGTCTGTCTTGTGTGCAGTCTTCCTCTTTTTCTTCTCCCTTCCATCTTCCCCAGCATTATTGTCCTTTCTAATGAGTTATGCCTATGTCATGATATGGCCAAAATATGACAGCCTCAGCTTCATCATCTTGGCTTCTAGGGAAAGTTCAGGCTTGATCTGTTCTAGGATCCATTTGGTTATCTTCTTGGCTGCTCATAGTAACCTCAGCACTTTTCTCCAATACCACAGCTCAAATGAGTTGATTTTCTTTTTCTCTGCTTTCTTCCCTGTCCAGCTCTCACATCCATACATGCTTATGGGGAATACAATGGATTGGACAATTGTAACTTTAGTGCTCTTTTGTATATCTTTACTCTTTAGGATCTTGTCTAGTTCTTTCATGGCTGCTCTTCCCGTTTCTAGTCGTCTACCTATTCCTTGACTGCAGTCTTCATTCTGATTGATATTTGATTCACATTCCGGGAAACTGTTTTAATTTCTTCATTATCTAGGTTGAATTGATGAAGATCTTCTGTGGTTATTATTTTTGTTTTCTTTATGTTCAGCATAAGCCTGCCTTTGCACTTTCTTCTTTGACCTTCCATAGTAATTGTTCCATGTGATATTTTCTGCTAGTAGTATGTTGTCATCCGCATTATCTTTGATTGTTGATGTGCCTACCTCTGCCTTTACTCCTCCTTCTTCTGAGTCTAAATCTGCTCTTTTTATCAGATTTTTGTGTGTGTACAAGTTAAAGAAGTATGGTGATAAAATGCAACCTTGCCTGGTACCTTTGCCAATTGGGAACGATTCAGTTTCTCCACGTTCTATTTGCTGTTTAGGGAGGCATAATTAGAATCTTCCACCAGAGAGCTCCAGTGCACCATCAAACCCCAAACCCCAGGTTTTTTATAGGATAATTGTCATGGCAGTTAACATGGAATCATCGCACTAGAATGGTGTAGCATGAAAGGGGCCACCTGTGATTTCAAGAAAGACTCTGAGCTGTAAACTACAATGGGCAGCTGAATCTTTATGGCAGAATTCATGTTAACATATAAGGAGTTCTGGCTTCAATCTTGACTTTAGTTTTAAAGATAAGAAAGACCCCTACTGTTGTCCCTGGTATTGGGAACAGTACTGGGGTAGTTAGTCTGACAGTATAAAACACCACATCCTAAATCGGCAAAAGGATTAACAGAAAAGTGTTTACTCAGTCTGTTCTTGCTTGGGAGAGGGTGTATAAGTTATATTTTATGTTTCAAAACTAACTGGAGAACTCCCACTCCCTTTTAAAACTTCCATGTACAGATTTTAACATGGAGATACAATAATAAACTATTTGTGCCCTAATTTTCAAAAATCTAGTTTTGTTAGAGCATACATAAAATTAATAGAAGACAAAATATCATGTAAAATAAAAAAATATATCAGCATTTTTATCCGGGTTGTTTTGCTTACACAAGTATACAAGGAAATGGGTGTTAATGACAAATAGGCTTCAGACCAGTCTGTCAAACCTCTTTGAAAAGGACGCAAAAGGAATTCTATTCTGTCCACACTTAAAACATTGCAAAATACTTTCCATAATTTAACATTTTACAAATGAAAAGATGTTTCAGACTTCCTGCCAAATAATATGAAAAAACAGCTGCTAGAAGCAGCTCAACAGATAACTTTTAGATTGACTAAATTATGCAATATAAAATCCTTCACTCAACAATTTTTTAAAAAGTTGGTCCACTCTTATATTCGTTTAACTTATTTTAACGAACAAGGAAGAAGAAAGCAAATAAGAGAGGCAGGACTGTAATTCTTGAACACTTGCCAGCTTACAGTATTAAAAAAAGAATCTGCGCCACAGATTGGCAACCTTCCATATTTACAGTAAGCATCTAGTGTTTCTCCCAGGCCAAGGACAAAGGATTCGGTGGATTTGTGTTTTGAACAACCAGTGGACAGTCCCAGTGGGTTGCACTCATAACCTTCAGCAACACAGTCAACAGGAACTGAATAAAAACCAATTCATGCAATAAAAACTTGGTTTAAAAAAACATGAATAAATAAGTCTGAAAGGGTTGGGATGATTACTGTTAACACAGTAATATGATTAAGACTTTGAATGGGATAACAAAAGATCTAAACAACAGCAAAACTAGGCACAACTGCCTCATGAAAGTTAAACACTTAAAGTGAATATTGTCCACCTTTAACAAGGTCCAGATAATATGCACTACCATTTGCACAAAGGAATGGCAATAACATACTAATTCACATATCCCACAGCTCAGTTTAACAACGTCAGAGAAACACCATGGTTTCTAAAGAAACACAGAAGGCCTATCCCAGGATTATCATCCTTTGGGACACAAAGGTCACCCTCTTTCAAATAAGTTCTTCTTTTTTCTACTTCAGCAGAGGAAAATGGTGCCATCTCTGAAACCACTTGTAACTGTGCACAGGGAACAGTTAAATCCCGAACCTTGAGGTATACTGCCTATCTCTGTGGCAAAGGACAGATTGGAAAGTAGAGGAGTTAACCTTGATGATTTTTGAACAATGTATTTCAGGAGCACAAAAGCAATGAGCGCATTGTTCAGAACCACACTCTGGCATTATCTGTCTGAACAGGCAAGAAAGGTTCTGGATTACAGAGGCAGAAACAAACACCCTTATAGGCAATATAATACAGATAAAAGAAAGAAATGGATGGGCTCTTTGGGTGCAGGAAAACTGGAAGCTCAAGCTGTCGAACATGGTAGCAACACATTCAAAAATTATTTTTAGGACACACAGCCCTGGCAGAAGGCATGCGGTAGTTTAGAAACTTGAAAGCTATCAACCAAATTGGTTCAACGTCAATGTGTTCAGGATTCTCTTGTTGCCAGCTGGTCTGCTCCAATTATTTTAGCAGCTAATTTCTTTCAAAATAAATGGTTGCCAGTTACCAATGGTTCTCAACTTTAAACAAGTTCTCAAAAAACAAATAGCAAAGATAGATACCTCTATCAGAACAAAGAAGAAAAACGAAAGAAAATAATTAGTAGCCACTGGCAAGATGGTTCTTACTACTGCCCTCTGAGCAGTTGCAGAACAGTAGTAATTCCAGGTTCATCCCCATTTCCAAAAAGCATCTGTTCTCCTATCCTCACTTGGCACTGTTAGATTTCTTTACTCCAATGTTTCTGAGATGTCTGAATAGCAGGTGTGCAAAGGCTGAGAGAGATTCCATCTTATTGTTGACCCCAGGAAGTAAAAAATTCACTTATTTTTGAACCTGGGGAGGAGTAACTGGGAGGCAAAATCACTCACTGTGGTAGAAATTAAATAGCTGTAGTACTACTAAAAGTCCTCACAGTCTGCCCTCTGAGCAGCTGCAAAACAGAAGTAATACAGAACTGGGCCTTAAAGCAGCTCCCTTTGCCAAATGAATGTAGTGCCGGTTTCATCATCCTCACCTTGATGAATCAAAACATTATGAAAAGTCAATTCTCTGACATATAGTACTTCAGGGAAGAAGAACAGGTAGAAATTACTTCTCTTTTATGATTATAGCTACCACAATAAATCCCCATATTTAAAGCTTAAGAGACCCTAGGGGTGTCTCTTAAAATGTAACTCAGACTGTGAGATACAGGGGAAAAGAGCAAGCAAATAAAATGTACTCGGTACAAAATGTGCTCATTTTTCACTTTCTAGTGTGGGCTACAGGAGCAGCAAGACACCATATTTGCTTGTCCAGCACAGCGCTCTCCCTGTGATAGTTTCTAGAGGTGCCAGCCAGTTACAGAGTTTTCTTCCTTTCAGAGCAGAGGAAGGTGAGATGAAAAGGCAAAACACATCACATATTCTGTATATACCTTGGCTGACAGAGGCTCCATTCCTCAGGTGTTATGCTATCATGACAGCTATGCTCTCTCTCCCCTTGGCTCTTTGAAGTGCAGGACAGTGGGGAGAGAGAAAGGGTGCAGTTACTCTGTGCTCAGTTTGATAAGGGGAGAGCACAGATGCTATAGATCTGCCTAGAAGATATGAGAAAAATTGCAAGAACTGAGCAGACAATACTAGTCAAAGGGGTTTATCCAGAAGTTATTTTCATTGCTAGTGGAAAATACAGGAAGCCTTCTTCTAGCAAGCCAGCCATTTCTTCCCAATTAATCCAATACCATCTACACTGACTGGCAGCCACTATTCAGAGTTTCAGTCAGGAATTTTTCCATGTCCTATCGACCTAAATACACCAACAATTGAACCTGGCACCTTTGGCATGCAGAACATGTGCTCTAATACTAAACTGCAGCTCTTCTACTCAAAGACTGTGAAATCAAACAATCATTTTGCACTCCATAAACTTTCTTGCTCCGAACTCTATTTTTGGCTTAATAACCAAACAGCCTGTACAATATTTTACAGCTGCTCAAGTCAAACTGTTTGGGTTTTGGCTCCCATCTTATTCCTACTCATACCCACTGTATTCATTTTCTCTCTTTGTCTTTATGCATCCTGTAGTTTATTGCATTTACTTGACATTATGAACCAGATGAGATATCATTTGGGAATAATTTCTTTGCTTCTCGAGTATTCTCTCATCTGTAAGAAAAGAGAGAAATGCTAGCTGCTCTACAACACTTTGGCACCAATTCCTCATCCCTAAAAACGTTGGAAATGGCTTCCTCTGTCAAAAGGTCCAAACTGAAGCAGATGCACCTAAGATGGATAGATGAACGGAGATAAAGACAAATGAGGCAAGAAGCAAAAGGAGTGATCTAAAAGAGACATGAGGGAATTAAAGCATATATTCCAAGGGTCATGGGAGAATTGCAGTCAAGACCAAGACCAGAGGATGAAAGCCAAGTAACCTGAGAAGTATCAGTACTAAGAGGTATGACAGACGATGGCCTTAGATCAATGCAAGTGCGAGGATTCAAACTATAACTAGGACAAGGTTCAAATCAAGCTCACATGATTCAGCAGATCTGATTTTATGGCTAAGCAAATAGCTAACAAACTGCAAACACAAACCTCAGAGAGGAATTTGCTGCAAAGCCTCAAGACAATCGAAGTATAAGGGTGTGGAATACCACTAACATGCAGAAACCATGTCATGGGTAGCTCAGGCTTCCTCACTGCTAGTTCATTTTGCAAATTCAAAAGTATCACTTGGCATTCTGTAATATAAATATTAGTTTTACCAATACTCTCACTTTTTATGCTTTGCAGGTACACCACCAGTAATGCTAGAGTTTAGATACTAGCTCTATGTTCTGCTGAAAGTAGAACAACAAAGGTCACCTTCACATGAAACACGCACACACAACAGAGAACTGTAATTTTGAAATGAAAGCAGCCTCAAGAAGAGCATTTTTAAAGGACAAAAGCCTTGGAAAAAGCTAAATACTGGAAATATTGATTAGAGTTCCTTCCACAATAAATTACCTGGGCAACGATGTAGGCTAAAACTAGATTCTCAGACACTATCCTTATACACTTGGAGAGCTGTATCCCGTTTTCAGTGTTCTTAAGTTCTTTTTATATGTTAAAAAGAAAATATTGTAAAGAGTCTTGTATAACAAACATCTTCCATATAAGCTTAAGGATCAGTGGCAGGGGAATAAAGAACACAGCTTAGGAAAGGTAATTTTTAGGCTATTCTCAGTTCTCAAGATTTCTACAAGTCAGCACTGATGGGTGCAGAAATTTAGAAATGTCAAAACTAGTAATTTTTCCATGTTCTGCAGGATACAAATCCAAATAACCAAGTGTATTTTTCAATAATTTCTAGGCAGCAGGTGTCAGAAAGCAGCATTTACTCCAATGCTGCTGGAGCTACATACTTAACTGTGTGGACAAAGCATGTAATTGTTAATTATACAGCAGCCCCACCTTATCCACAGAGTATAAGTACCAAGAGCCCCAGTGGACACCTGAAACCATGGATAGTAACAAACTCTATCCTAGTAGTTTGTGGACCACAGCTGACCACAGGTAACTGAAGACATGGAAAGCTAACCTGCAGATAAGGGGTACTATAAAAATATCTCGGCCAATCTGAACATTCAAAAAGACAAATGGGAGCAGAAACACATGATTGCAGTGTGGAGTGCTCCTATTCACTGTTCTAGATAGTGACCTACTGGTGTGTCCTTGTCTAGGATACTCCATTCTATTCCCCTTCCAGCGAGTCTATTCCCATTCTTCCATTCCTGTATATACACACACGGAAGTCAGAGAGCAATGTTTCAATACTGAGCATGCTGAAACCTTAAAAGCTTCTTTGGTGGGTGGAAGGAGAGATCTCAACCTTTGTACTTCTCCAACTTGAGGTTCACTAGCCTGCAGCTTCTTTCTTGTAAGCATAGACAGTGCCATTTGGAGTACAAAAAGATCCAGCTGCAAAGGTTTGCCTCTTAACTTCAGAAACAGAGAGAATCTTCTCATAAACAGTTTGTAATCATCTGTTATGGAAACTCACTCCTTGAGCAAAAGGGAGAATCTCTGCTGGGATGTAGAGGCCAAGCAGAGATGCCAAGCTCCCATGGGCATCACTTTCTACTTGGGCAGAGCCTCAGTACTTGGCCCTGCCTGGTTCTCAGCTCATGGGAGGGGAAGAGTTATTCACTCTGCATCTTCTTCCCAATTCCCTTGGCACTTTCTCCTTCAAATATCCTGTGAGCATCTCAAATATGCTGTGAGCATCCCTACCAGCTTTAAACAGATGCTGGAAGTGGTGTCTTCCTTGAAGTATCCAAGATCTGTTCTTAGAGCCACTACATCTCCATTACTTTATCAAAGCAGCACATCCCTGGAGCATGACCTCCCTTCTTAGCCTTCTTCCCTGCTCAGGCTGTTTCCTTGGAAACAGCCATACAGCACCAGCTATAATCAACTTCTGTTGCTCTTCTGCAGTAGTCTTTTCCTTCATCTTCATCCATATGTTTGGAAAACACAGCCTTATGGTATCAGGACAAGCATCTACATGAAGACCACATGGCGAGTGTACCACTGTGTCAACACCCATAAACAGAACATGTTCCTGGGGATGGTCCTCTCGTGTACCATATGGGGTGGGGGGACCCAGTTCTATCCCAAACTGGCACTGAGGCATATTAAAAATGCATACTGGAAGGCCTGCCTTAAGGACTAACTCAAAAAACATGGCAGCTGTTGACTGTCAATTTAAACAGAGCTGGCTGAAGTAATTTGGCTCAGTTTACTCAAGTGTTTGTTGGTGAGTAGGAGGACTGCTTCAAAAACCACCAAGAAAGGAAGATTTGCAGCTGCTAGGAGTGAAACAACTGTAAATTTTACAGTTGTCACTTTTGAAGAATACCGAGTAGAGAGGATTGCTAGGATCAATAAAAACAGGGGAAATATATTTTATACAAGTATTGTCAGGAAGTTCTAGGCCTCTGGCTATATGGCATGAGGAGTCATCTGTAACTGAAGTGAAGTCTGGAACCTATAATTCCAAACAGGTCCCCCATGCACTGGCAAATCATTTCAAATACTAATTTTAAATATACATATTTGAATGCTGTTTGTACAAAAGCAAATTCTTCAATACATGACATCGTCAATAATGTCATATTATTCATACAAAATAGCCAGTACTTGGTTCAATAACCTTTGTGGCTGAACTGGGCTTTGAATCTGTGCCTCCTCAAGTCTAGATACATGTAAGCACTCTTCTTCTCTCAAACATAATAAACACATAGATATAGCTACTGAATATTCTGTTTTTGGTTTGCAAGGGGAGATCATGTGTATTCTTTCTAGAGACAGCACAAAATATACTATGCGCTGGGGGGGAAATCCTAAGGGAAAACCTCTTGAAAATATTAATATTCCATAATATTAAGAAACTATCTGTGTCTTGCACTAAAATATTTACTGAACCGATTCTTACCATAATGAATTATCCGTCAGAAAAAGACCTTTAAGGTCAGCCTTGGCAACAATTAAAAGTAATGGAAAGTATTCATCCCCAAGGCAGAGTTACAATATCTTGCATGCTGTATATTTTATTAGCTTTCACTTTTTAATTATTCATTGAAGCCTGTTATATTCCATACAGCAACTTCAGGTTGTTTAGATTTCCATTTGAAATGTTCTTTTCAGTTCAAGGGCATATACTTATACTTCCATTTACTAAATATATGTTAAGAAACGACAAGTTCATTAGTCACTCTTTCCTTCAGTTGTGCATGACCCATCTCATATCTACTCAATAGAACCAATAAAAAGATGTTGTGAGCCCACATTTATCTACCACAATATCACCATGAAAACACATCCATTTTCAACTAGCTACTTCTTTCTTTGCCAACTAGGATCATTTTTATTCTTGTCTCATTTGCAGTAGCAGCTCACACTAGCTCTTCTTTTTTTTTTTAAAGGAGCTCACTGAGTTCAAACCAGGAGATAGCTTCGTAAAACAAAATTTATGCACAGCTGCCATTTCTAAAAACACAAACAAGTAAAAGAAATTTAAAACAATTAAAAGAAAAAAATAAGGTGCTGCTTGGACTTGACATGGTTCAATTAGATACTTTCCACACATTTTAATTTGACTCAGTGTAAAGCATGCAAAATCTAAGATTCAGAATACTGCAATATTTAATTGAAATGAAATCAGACTTCCTTATACATATTTGAATAACAGACACTGAAATAGCATAACCATTTTAAAATTCTTTTATTCTGACTTTTCCATGCAATACTGGTTAGCTATATTAAACTGGATGCCCATAATCATAATCTTGATTGCAGGACAAAAGCAGGCATTGTAAAGCATTTCCTCTGACAAAAAGGAAAACCCACTTGGTAGTGTCCTTGACCAAAGCAAGGCTCTGCAATTCATTTGACCTCAAAGAAAATGTCTTGTGGTTTTTCTAACCAGATGGACAGTATCACAGCAATCTCACAATCTGCCCTTCCCAACAAAGCCAGTTTAAAAAAGCACACGATTCAGAGCCACTTCTCTTGTACTAGAACATTAGCACAAAATGCTACGGATTGTGATCAGGGATATCCTGAACCAATGAACACAGAACCAATCTCTGAATAACATATCACAGATACATATAGTAGTAAAATCCAACAGTCGGAGGACTAAAGGACTTGTTTGAACCATATTAGGAGAAAGGATGGATGGAATTGAGTAACAAATCAGAACAAAATATCCTGATAGATGTATATTGGAAAGTAAGTCTGGAGTGTTCAGACTAAATCAGAGCTCAGAATTTTACAACAAGATTTTTTTAAATTCTCCAAGTGATGGCTGCCTGGGAATATTATATTCTTATTTGATATGTCTTCAAGAGCACTGCTTCCTACTCAGAAGAGCACATTTGTTCTTTTACATATTCTGTCCTTTTACATTCCTATACTACTCAGCAGCATGAGAAAATATCCAGAAATTACACAAAGACAATGTTTTGTGCTAGAAAATAATCCTGACAACAAACTTTGTTCTCAAAAACTGAAATCAGCACATAATATCCTGAGATTAGAAGATCATGCTAAAAGTTTATGATTAGTTATTTATTTTGTTATAATCCTGATGGCTAGCAGAAATTTTTATTTATTGGTACTAAACCAGATATGAATTTCAGGTTCCACAGCTAACAATCTACAAAATGATTTTTTTTAAAATCAGCACAACAGCATCTTGCATACATGTACAGGCATCAAACCTCATAGTAGTGTAGACTTTAATGTAGATTTAAATGTTAGTTCATCTTAATGTTAGTTAAAATCACTAGGTGTCAAGAGTTGTGGAAGATGTGTAGAAGAGGCAAAGAAGACCCTGAGGCAGAGAATGTGACAAGTGATGGCACATGACTGAAGAAGCTGTGGACTAGAGCAGTGTTTCCCAAACTTTGGTCCTTCAGATGTTTTGGAGTTCAGCTCCCAGAATTCCTGGCTGTTTGGTAATCTGACAGGGCTTCTGGGAATTCAACTCCAACATACTTGGAGGACTAAAGTTTGGGAAACATTAGACAAAAGGGAAGGCTTTGGAAAGGAGCCAGGAGAAATGGTGCGAGGATCCAGCGCACAGGTAAACTACTGAGACTGAAAAGTGTTTACCAAACTCTCCAAGTATAACTTGTGATACTATTAGAGTAGAGGTAGTTATAGAGATTGACTATGAGCTAGTTGGGACAGTGAATCCTTATTTCCAGGGATATTCTATTGATACTAATAACAGGTTTAACATTATCTGAACGCCTTCAAGGTATCAGTAATATATCATTAGGAGTTGAAGAAGATGTGTAGAAAAGGAAAAGAAGACTACTATTAGACTACTATTAGTATTACTATTATTTGGTGTCATCTCATAATGCATTTTCTATATATTGATTGATTTAATATTCCTAAACATCTCATTTGTCTTTCTTACATCCATGCCCAGCTACCAGAAGGCAATAATAAAGTTAACCTGCAGTAGGATTCTTGTCAAGCAGTATATAAGTGGGTGGATACATCCACTAACATGTAGCAACTTTCTTGACATGTGTAAATTCAGGCATTGTTCCAGTTTTCACAATTTCAAAGTAATGAAATCAAATTAAGATCAAAACAATATATTCCCAACAGAACATTCTCCATGTTAGCCACTATAAACCATGCAACTACCATTTTCTTGTTTTTGCTGGAGAAGCCAGCCAGTCAAATTAAAATATGCTCAACTCCAAAACAGAATCTGACTACTGTATATACTCAACTATAAGTCAACCTCATGTAATTCGAGGATAAATTTAGGGGGCAAAATTATGGGTTTGGTATGACCCCTGGGTAAGTCGAGGATGAAACTTAGGGGCATGTAATAAAGGAACTAAATAATGAAGCAAGGGAAAACAATGCAAAAGATCTTACACAGTCCTGGCAGGCATAACTGTTGGTGCTCATTCTAAGATTGGATGGATGAGAGAGTAAAGCAGGGTCAGTGCTTTCAAGGCAGATTACACTATTGGTTTTCACCACAATATGTTTTTTAAAAAAATAAGAATTAAAGTATACTATTTACATCGACCCGTGGATAAGTCTACTGAGGTTTTTTGAGTCAATTTTTGACCTAAATTTCTAGACATATACATGAGAATATACAGTAGTGTAGGCTTTCAATAAAGTATATAATAAAAACAGTCAATGGGCTAATACAAACGGCCCAAAAGGGCCGTCTGTGAAGCGTGAATAGGGTTACTGAGGGCGCAGCATCTACACCCTCCCTAACCCTAATGCGTATGGATGCTGCCATTTTAAAATACGGGCGTGCCATGATGGTGTCATGGTGCATGTAATGTTTAGATAACACTGTGCGTGCCTGATGTCATCACAAGTGGGAGGTCGTCAAGTGCGCTCTTTTCGCAGTGCTCAAAGGAGCCCCAAAACGGAGCTCCTTTTTTGCGCCTGGTCCTTGACATGGCCTTTAGATGGCCGCGCCAAGGACCCCGAGGGGAAAGGGACCCCTTTCTCCCCTCGGCAGCGCTGGGAATAGCGGGGTGTAGTGGGTGCCCAGGGCTCCTGCTGCATCCCACTTTCAGGCTGTGGAGAAGCGGCCGTTCTCCGCTTCTCCGTGGCCTGCAGAAGCACTGGGATGGGGCCTCTGGGGCTGCCGGTGAGGCAGCCCTGGCCCTATCCCAGTGCTTGTTTGGGCGAGTACAGACTGCCCCTTTTGGGCGGTCTGTACTGTCCCAATGGCATCAAATTGTTTTTAAGCTGTCATCAACACTGAAGTAATATGAGAATCATCAAATATATCATCTTTGATGATGGTGATGTATTTTATAGATTTCACATCAGGACATAAATCCAGTAAGAAAAAAAAGAACTGTGCACTGTAGAATCAATATTTCATTGGATAAGATTAACCTCACAACTGTTGCTAGGAAACCCCACCCAACATTTACTTTCAGCTTGTGAAGAAATTGGCTAATTTGGTGATCAGATCAGCTCTTGTTTCAAAGAAGCTAAGAGAAGCTTTTAAAAATGGTTGAATAAAATGTTCAGCAATCCCACTTATAATAATATTGTTGTGCCAAGGAGGTTTGAATATGTAACCTCATTAACAATATGTGTATAAAGGAGGGGGGGGGGGACACGAGCAGCTGCTTTTTGTTCTTTAGATTACCTAGTTTACAGTATGTTTAAAAGGTCCTTTTTCTCTCAAACCCCATATTTTAAAAGAAAAAAAATTAATATTTGGTTTTCTAGTGAAAGGCAGGGGATTATAAAATAAATGATGATGTAATAGATATTAGGAGACATCCAAGAGCAACAAAAAGACAGCTGCACAAAAGATATGGCTCCAGTGTTCCAAAAAACTCTTTGTGACGGGAAATGGTTAACACTTTTTGATAAAAATGGTTTGGGACAACTTTTCATTTCATTTCAGCTCACACAACCCAAGGCCTATCTAAATGCACTGAACCGGAAAGTTGTCCCAATTAGTTTTTACCACTGCTCATCTGGCCTCACTGCCAGTTAGCTTCCAGGCCCCAGTCAAGGTGCTCTAACTTAAAAGCAATAACTGACTTGCCACCGACTGGTTTCCCAAATGTTCCTGTAGCTTCTTCCACACATTCCTCCTGAAACCAGCCAGGAAGTTTCTACTCTGGGTTCCCCTTCTTTCTGAAGGAGAGATTGGTGTAAGGTCATTTTCTGTGGTTTAACCAAAACAGCACCTATTATTTTTGCTATTGCTAGTCAATTATTTTCCTTGTCTGTTTGAGACAGTTTACTGTGAGACTGCTGGTTAGTTGGTTATTATCCCTGGATTACTGTTGTTGCTGAGTGATGATATGATTCATATCTTTATACTTTAGTTGTTGGTTCTAGTTTGCATTATTTTTATCACATACAGATGAATATTATTTCAAATAGTGTTGCTGGATTAATAATCAGAGCACAAAGCATCAGATGATTTAAATGGGAATTAAAATGTGAGTTTTAAATTTGAATTTGATTACAGGTATCCTGGTATAACATAGTTCAAAGCAGATAAGGTGGTTGCAAACAATATGAATGAATCTTGTTTAAACAATGGTAGATTAAATTGAGGAAGTTAACAGAAGGAGAAAATTTTCCACTGCATTGCATCGCATGTTGTCCCTACCCTCCAAACAATTTTTTTTAGGAAATACAAGCAAGGAGGGGGAGTGGGTGGGAATTTTTTATTCCATGAATTTACTCACGTTAACCTATCCTAGAGTCCAGGTCATTATCTTTAAGACAATTTCCTACGTCAAAAGCCAGTTAACTAAACCCTGTCTTAAAATAAAATTTAGAATAGCCAATTAGTTAACACTTTACTATTCTAAACTATATTTTGAAGCCCTAGGGTTGGTATAAGTTGGAAGTGACTTGAAGGCACACAGCAACAACAACAAGAAGAACAACATTTTACTAATTGACAAATTCAGTCAATTTGTTCAAACTGAGAGGAACTGGATTATATTCACTTTAGTGAGCCTAACTACTCAGTTACCTTATGTAAAGTTGTTCTGTCAAACTCCAAAATGTGTCTGATATTTTATTCATTAAAATCACTGCATTATATTATCCATCACTGTCAGTGACATGCTGCCAGTCTTTACACTTTCACACCTTACTATTATGTAAGTTATCATGTTAATGTTTGCTTAACAACTGACATTCACAAGCTAATACAAATAAAGTAATACAATTATACTGGTACAATAATTGTAAATGAAAATGTCTTGTCCCCATGATTGGGGGAAAAGTCCCCAACCTACAGTGTAAATAAATAAATAGATCTTGTAGCACCCGTAACTGAAAGAAAGTTGGCAGCACGAGCTTTCGTAGACTAAAGTCTACTCTCTCAGATGCATCTGAGGAAGTAGGAATTTGAGGAATGCATCTGAGGAAGTAGGCTCAAGTCTAGGAAAGCTCATGCTGCCAACTTCTTTCTTTCAATTAGTCTCAATGGTTCTACAAGATCTCTTTCTATACTAATTCTACAGATTGACACAGCTGTATCTTTGAATTCTACCACTAAGTAAGTAGGGCAGCTTTCTCCAAGCTGATGGTCTCCATAAGGAATTATCATCATCCCATCATCCCCAGCCAACTTGGCCTACTTATAGGAACACTCTGTCATTTATTTGAAAGATAGAAAAACTGCTGAGCAGTAATTAAAAGATGCACCTGCTATAAAGAGCTAGGAATAGGCAGAAGTCTCTTATGCTGCCTGAACTTTCTTTCTGCAGACTGAGCTGCCTTGATGCCAGCAGACCCTTCCCACTGGCAGATCAGCTGGCAGAGGGATCTCATAGCATGACAGCTCTGCAGCAGAAGAGAGGAAAAGAGGAAAAGGGCAGAGCAAGGGAGAAGCTGAGTTATGCCAGGTCCAAACCCCTTCTAGCCAAAGGAAGCAAGCAAGCAACACCAAGATTGGGTCATTTAATTTTCAACTTTCCTAGGCCAGGATGACTTTTAATTCTACACCTGTGCCAATACCCTTCCAGTTACCTGTTTCTATGATTCTAAAACTGAGAATCTTGAAAACAAAAAACTAAACTTTTTCGTGAAACCCAAAACTACAGATGCAAAAGCTTCAGGGGAAGAGAATCAGTGTGATGTGCACGCATGGCAATCCTTCTCCCTAGCTACCCACATTCAACAAAAAATACTAAAATCTACAAAGGCAATCTGTATGTATGTAGTACAGTACTGTGCAGACATACGTTCAATAAACTCAAAGAAGGCACTGGAGGGTGGAATTTCTTTCCGCCCTGCATTTGCCTTTCATCTACAGATTCCTTATCTCTATTTAAAAACAAAATATATTTATCATCAATACAAAGCAAGATAGCAGCCAATCCTTAAGATTTATTCTTAAAAACTTTCCTTCTCTAATTAGGACATAATTAAATCAGTGAATGCAACATTAAATTAAATAAGAACTGTGGGAGGTTGAGACGATCTTGTTGTTTGCATGGTTCCTGAAGTATGAGACAAGGTCGGTGTTGGAATATACTTTGGAGCTATATAAACAGAATGGTCTGCCCACACATTTCCTTTTAGATTTGTCTGTTACTGAACTAGAAAAAGAATTACTTTGAATCTGAAGAACAGCTTTTTTTTTTCAGGTGAAGGACATAATGACAAGCAACTCATTTTTACCTGATCTCAATTTGTTCACATCTAAGGCAGGAGGAAAAGAGCACCCAGCACAAACGGTGGAAATGTAAATATACATTTGCAGCACAATCTATACATGTCTGCTGAGAGGTGAGTTCCACTGAGTTTAATGGTGTTTACTGCAAGATAAACATGCTTAGGACTGCAGCTTCAATTCAGATAAATGTACAGAGAGCCTATATCCAACATGAACATTTAAAACATCAATTCCATACTATTTATTTATTCTCTGCCTGTTGCTTTCACTTTTAGACCACCCGATAATCAGATTTGATTGGGCAGTATATTAAAAATATAAAATACCAGAAGTAAACAACAATGAAAACATATAATAAAAACATGATAAAACTAACAGCATAGAATAAAAATACAGCAAGACATTTTTACAAAGGTCAGCAAACAAACAAAACTATGACCTACAAAGCTTTTGTGGGGGGGTTCTCAAAATACCTCGGAGAAGGGGGAGGGGATTTTCACCTGGCACTAAAGAGATAACACTGGCATACCAAGTGAGTCTGTCTAGAGTGGGAAGTCTACAGATCAGTTGTGATGACTGGAAAAAAAGTGCTATCTAGCCTGCTTCATCTCACTCATATAAAAACATGAAGTAAGGACCTAGGAATAAATCACATTAAACTCAGTGGAGCTTAATTCTTTGTAAGGACTGCAGTGTAAATTCCATTCATTTTAGAATAAAATTTATTTTCAGAATCAATTCCGTTGCACAAATGTTTGTTGTATCTTTCAAACTACAGCCCCTTTTTAACGAATTAAAATTTGTCTTGCATAGATGAACAACTGAACAGAACTGTTGTAAAGAATTAACAAAATTGAAGAACAACTAAACTGGATTGCTGTTGTTTTTACTTACAATTAACAAAAAAACTTTTTAAAACAAAGCAAGCAACATAATAAATGTAGATAATTAGAGGCTATCAATAAATTAAGCAGGAAACCAAATCATCAGTACTTCACAATGAAATCAGTATTGTACTTGTAAATAAAGCAATCTGTAGACTGATGATTAATAAATCATGGCAAGTACAAATTATCTATTAAGATTTCTTGCACTCACATAGAACTCTTGATTAGCAAAAAGGTCTCTAGGTTAGCTTTGTTGAAGCTAACTTTAACTGAGCGTGTGATCTTCCCAGAAATGGGAAGTTCTCATACTGGCAGTTTGCCAAACCACTGAAGGACTTTATGAGGGTGGTAGGAATTTTTCAACTTTTTAGCTAACTCTGTCTTAGCTACCAAGAAGAAATAAGAAAAAAGGGTGCTGATGTCAACACAAAGGGAATATAGGCTGGAATGGTGTCTATAGTAAGATTAATCAGGTATAAATTTTAAGCCAATGCTCTCCCCTTCAAGGATATCTCTCTCTCTCTCTCTCTCTCTCTCTCTCTTATTTAAAAGCAGGTACTTTGACAAAGGTCCATTTTATTAAAGTTTGCAATGTATTCCACTGGTCAGTAGGTGGCATCCTACAACCTAGATAATCAAACAATAAACTGGCTAGAGAGACAACACCCTTGGCAGAAGGGTCAAATATGCATTTCTCATGTACTCAATCTCAAATCTCATAAATGGCTGGTGAAGTTTTGTTACAGTAGCTGTGTCTACAGTGGCCATACCAAATGAAAATTAAGGTTGCATCAACTATTCATCCATTTTGAACCGAAGTATCAGTTTCAAGGAGAAAGAAATGGCTCCTTTAACATTCTCAAGTGTGGAGCTGTTTGAATTTGTACCACATTTCTCTCTATGGTTATAGCTTCTTCCTCCTTACTGGAGAAATTCCAGACAAGTGGATATCATGTCACATATGACAACATCACACAGTGTGATTTCACAAAGCCCATTTAGAGTGAGGGCAATGTCTCCTAGGTGGGACTCATGAATTATCCTAACTTCCTGTGAAGCATGCAGTAAAGTTGATAATATTACTGAGGGCAAGATATTGCTCCCTGACAGAGGAATACTTTCATCCCTTTTCACAATAATTTCCCCCTCCCCTCCAAAACTGCATTAGACAGATGGGTGCTCTTCCTCCTTACCTAGCAAAAATGTCTGCATAAATTACTACTTGTATTTTTGGCTCATTTGTAAAGAACATGTGAAATGGAGAATGCCATGCATTTCAGGAATAGAGTTCTTATGCTGTTCCCCTGTAGAAGCAAGCAAAGGACATGCAGGCCAATTGCTGGGCAACCACTTCATGTATATAGAATTTTTTCATACCATTCTCTGAAAGAAAAGGTAGATTCCCCATTTTTCCAGCACAATGAGGAAGAGCCTTGTACACATACAATCCTCCACATATAAACAAACACCCAAAACCATGTGTCTGCTCAAAGTGATCCTCTGGCAAACTTAAATAAGAAGCCATAAGCCTAAAACAGATATATGAAGGAAGAGACAGTTTCCCTGGGATTCTGAACCCTGGCCATGAACTGGATTCATACAGTCTAATTTTACAGTAATCAGTATCTTCTAATGCATCCGTGGAAGTTCAAAGTCTTTTAAATAATAATAATTTAAAAATCAATGGAAACACAGGGACTAATTCAGAAGTAGGCAGTGTGGAACTGTTTTAAATTTTAATAATACAGTGTTCTCCAGAGTTTAAGATATCTCCTAGACAACATGGCAAACAAAGGCTTCATTCCAAAGTATATGGGAAATCCAATTTCAGATCTGTAATGTCTCTTTCATTCAAACTATGTGAGGCAGTTTATGTGGAAAACAAGAAGGTTATACAAAGCAACGTCTGCAGCCACTGGTAAAAAAGAACAGGAAGTCACTTTTTTAGGATTAAGAAAATTTATTTTCCTGCACATAGACACACACACACACACCAGTTTTCAGCACAAAGTAAGCCATAACTAAAATCATAGCTGCGTTAACCCACAACAAATAAAATAAACCCTATTCTCCTAGTAACTAATTAACCACTGACCTTTTAAAAGCACTTATAGGCAATCTGTTCTCCTCTTTTCACTAGTCCCAATTACCAGTGCCTTGATTCAGCATAAGCAAAAATTGAAACCTTTTTTTAACCTTTCTCCAATGCACTCTGATGCCCTAAAGTACTGTAGAAAGAAATCATCTCCCTCAGATATGATGGCTTCAGTCCAAAAGTTCTCCAGTCTGATTACTGTACACATACAAGAGGTTGCTTCCACCACTGAAACCCTGCTATATGAGCAGACCTCCCATATATAGACAGAGCCCCTGGTTATGTCTGTACAAGCACAAGTCACATCCCCTAAAACTGAACATCGCATTTCCTTGACTGTTCATGCTCAGGACTGTACCCTGTGGCTGCAATCCAAAAAGTGAATTACACAAGCATTGCTGGGAGGGCTTTCCTATTATCTATTATGGATCAGCTTGCATGCAGAAATGCCTAATAGTAGCACCTTTTGCACATACACACTTGACTGAATCAAAGCCAAAATCTTTACTAAGTTATATTAGGCAATGCTAGAAGGAACACAGTCTTTATTTTAATACTTCAACTACACATTTACAAGGAGGGAGAGCTCATTAATTCAGATTCCTTACTTCCAGATAACCAAATTGCAGCTGGAGAGGTATTTAGATTTCAAGACTTAAAAAGAAGCAGCAGCAGCAGCAGCAGCAGTAGTAGCAGCAGCTATTTAGAAACTCGTCCTGGTTCAAGCACGCAGACTTAGAAATACCCTTCCAAGCTGACACTAATTAACACAGTGAGATCTTTCTTCTGAAATATCTTCCATGTCTATAATCCTTTTATGTAATAATAATAATAATATAATAATAAATAATAATATTTATTTCTATTCCGCCCCTCTGAACAAGCAATCGGGGCGGAGTACAGCAGAGGTTAAAACAATATCAAGTTAAAATACCCCTTCCTTACCCTTACCACCCTCCCTTAAAAAAGAATTAAATCACAATGGAGTTAAAAAACATAATAAATTAAAACAGCAATACACAATAGTAGGGAGTGGACCCAGCTTAGGTTGTATGGAGAAAAATGTAGGAAAAGATTTAAAAAGCCCTTAAAACCTAGGTATGGAGCTGGGGATATTCACATTCTCTGGAAAGGCTTGCCGGAAGAGATGCGTCTTTAGGGCTCTTTTAAAGCCTTCTAAAGATGTAATGAGACGCATCTCGTCCGGCAGGTCATTCCACAACTTGGGGGCGACAGCCGAAAAAGCCCTCTGGGAGGTCTGTACCAGCTTGGTCTTCATGGGTTGAAGCAGGTTCCTCCCAGAGGACCGGAGTGTGCGGGGGGGTTCATATGGGAGGAGGCGGTCCCTTAGATAAGATGGGCCCAAGCCATGACGGGCTTTAAAGGTTAAAACCAACACCTTGTACTGTGCCCGGAAACTGATCGGCAGCCAGTGGAGGGCTTTTAGCACAGGAGTGATATGCTCTCTCCTGGATGTTCCAGCCAGAAGCCTGGCTGCCATATTTTGGACCATTTGTAGTTTCCGGGTTAGGCACAAGGGTAGCCCCATGTAGAGTGCATTGCAGTAGTCCAAACGTGAGGTTACCAGCGCGTGTATCACAGTTTCCAGATCCCTCCTCTCCAGGAAAGGGCGCAGCTGGCGTATCAGCCGAAGCTGGTAACAAGCGCTCCTGACCGTCGCATTCACCTGACTTGTCATGTGAAGCGACGGATCAAGGAGTACCCCCAGACTGCGAACAGAGTCCTTCGAGGAGAGTGTGACTCCATTGAGGACTGGAAGTTGTATTCCCAAACCTGGTTTCGGGCCTGTGACTGTGAGCACCTCCGTTTTGTCTGGATTAAGCTTCAATCGGTTTTTCCTCATCCAATCCATTACCGCCGCAAGGCAGTCATTGAGAGGGGAGACGCCATCTGAGGTCTGAGCAGACGATCTGGTCACAGAGAAATAGATCTGAGTGTCATCAGCGTACTGATGACACTGAGCTCCGTGCCTCCGAATGATCTCACCCAACGGCTTCATATAAATATTGAATAACATCGGGGACAGAATAGCGCCCTGTGGAACTCCACAGCTAAGCTCGATTTTAGAAGAGCAGCTGTCCCCGAGTCTCACCCTTTGAGATCTGCCGGAGAGGAAGGAACGGAACCACCGGAGCGCGGTGCCGCCGATCCCCAACTCTCTCAGCCGATCTAAAAGGATGGAATGATCGATTGTATCAAAAGCCGCGGAGAGATCCAAGAGCACTAACAGGGTCACACTACCCCTGTCAATGCTCAGGCGGAGGTCGTCAGTCAGAGCAACCATGGCTGTCTCCACTCCATAACCTGCCCTGAAGCCGGTTTGAAATGGATCGAGATAATCGGTTTCATCCAAGACAGCTTGGAGTTGGGAGGCAACCGCTTTCTCAACCACCTTGCTTAAGAAAGGCAGCAAGGAAACTGGTCTGTAGTTGTTCCTGTCCAGGGGATCAAGGGAAGGCTTCTTCAGGAGGGGCTTAACAGCCGCCTCCTTCAGACTAGATGGAACGTTGCCTTCCCTGAGAGACGCATTGATCACATCCCGAAGGAATGTTCTCAATGCATCCCCTCCCTGGACGACCAGCCAGGATGGACCTGGGTCGAGAGAGCAGGTTGTCTTCCTCACGCTTCCAAGGAGCTTGTCCACGTCATCGGTACTCACCGATTGGAACTCATCCAGTAAACTGACAGCAACGGAGTTGCTGGATACCTCACTCATGGACTCTGAACGAAGGTTGGCGTCCAGGTCGGCTCTTATCCGAGAGATTTTATCTGCAAAGTGGATATTAAATGCCTCACAGCAGGCTGTTGTAGGATCTAGCAAGGGGTTTGGCGCAGGGGGGACCTGTGTCAATTCCCTCACCACCTTAAACAGCTCTGCCGGGCGGGACTCTGCAGACGCAATGCGTGCAGAGCAGCGAGATCTTCGCGC
Organism: Urosaurus nigricauda; assembly: GCA_034509955.1. Classification (NCBI taxonomy): domain Eukaryota; kingdom Metazoa; phylum Chordata; class Lepidosauria; order Squamata; family Phrynosomatidae; genus Urosaurus; species Urosaurus nigricauda. The sequence goes on along the minus strand of JAOEGL010000005.1, from coordinate 157,014,254 downwards.
TGCACGCAAAGCCTCTCCATAGATGCGAAGATGCAATCTATAGAGAGTTCTGTCGGATGAGAGCCAAGTCCTTCGCCATTCACACTCTAGTCGTTGTCCAGCCCGCTTCATTTCCCTGAGCTCTTTCGTATACCAGGGCTTCCTGTTGGGAGCAGGCTGGAAAGGACGCTCGGGAGCGATTGTGTTGATGGCCCTGGTGACGTCGGTATTCCAAGTGTCTACCAGGGTCTCAACAGAATCGCCGGCATTCCCAACCAATAAACCCTCTAGGGCTTTCTGGAAACCAATTGGTTCCATGAGCCTTCGAGGGCGGACCATTTGAATGGGTCCGCCACCCCCGGGGGGACGGAACGTGGTCTTTAGCTCCAGCTTGATCAGGAAGTGGTCCGTCCATGACAGTGCGGAGGTCTTGGTTACCTCCGCCCACGGATACTCCTGTTCCGTACTGAAAACCCCATCGAGTGTATGGCCTGCACAATGAGTGGACCCGTTGACCAATTGAGATAGGTTCATGCCTGTCATGGATTCCATGAACTCCCGAGCTGCTCCAGGTAAATCCGAAAAGCTGGCCTCAAGAGGGATGTTGAAGTCACCTAAGACAAGAAGTCTAGGGGACTCCAACAATAGCTCAGAGACCAGCTGGGTCAGCTCGGCTAGGGAGTCTGTTAGACAACGGGGTGGCCTGTATACTAACAGAATCCCCAGACTATCCCTGGTTTTCAGGGTGAGGTACATACACTCGATGTGGGCTGTTTTCCGGACAGGTCTTCTGATCAAGGTCAGGTTGGTTTTATGAACTATAGCGACGCCGCCCCCCCGTCCACTCTCCCTTATCTGCTCACTGACCGTGTACCCAGCTGGAAGAGTCTGCGCCCAAGTAGTAGAGCTGGTATCTCCCAGCCAGGTCTCGGTGAAGCAAGCCAGGTCGGCTCGTTCATCCACGAGGAGATCGTGGATGATGTGAGTCTTACCCTTGGCCGACCTGACATTGCAAAGGAGCAGATTAAGGGATTGTGGAATGGTTGGTATGCTCTCCAAATTATCCCGGGCAACAGAGTGAACTGAAGAAGGGATAGATACTAGACATCGATCCCTACTTCTTTTGTAACATGTGTTCACTCTGTTTCCGTCATACCTTCCCCGCCCCCACACAACCTCAATCGCCGCCCCCGAATTGTTCCCAGCTCCATTATCTGCAAGTAAGGGCAAGCAATCCAGCTAAAACTCTCGTCTCAGAGCAGATGTATAACATGAAACAAACAATAAATAAATATTGTTTGTTCTCCCATCCAGTCCATTCTCCCGCAATAAACATCAGACCAACAAGTTGAAAGGAGCTGTATATGCCGTCACCAATATAGTAGTTCAGATGAGCGCCCACAGCTGCCCTTTCCCTGTGACAACTGAGGGGACGAGTAGTCTAATTTGTCCACCACCATTCCAGCGGCGCTTCTGCAGGGAGGGAGGGTGGCCTGGGGCCCAGAGGGGCCCAGGTGTTGCTGCCGCCGTTCCGCTGTTCCGCCGCGCTGCCGGGTGGAGGGCGCTGGGCCTTTTGAGGCCTAGTGGTCTCTTCCTGGCTCCTCCTCTGCCGCAGCGTTTCTGCAGGGAGGAAAGGTGGCTTGAGGCCTAAAAGGGCCCAGGTGTTGCTGCCGCCGTTCCGCTACTCCGCTGCGCTCTTCCCCACCTCCCTGGAAGAAGCTGGAGGATGCTGGGGCCTTGGAGGGGGCCTAAAGATGGTGGTGAGGCCTGTTCTCCTCCTGCCTCTGAGCAGTCTGTCCACTGGGGGAAGGGAGGCTTTTTGGGCTTTATATAGGCCCAGATGGTCCGGCCTACCTCTTCCCCACCTCCCTGGAGGACGTTGGAGGACGCTGGAGGACGCTGGGGCCTTGGAGGGGGCCTGAAGATGGTGGTGAGGCCTGTTCTCCTCCTGCCTCTGAGCAGTCTGTCCACTGGGGGAAGGGAGGCTTTTTGGGCTTTATATAGGCCCAGATGGTCCGGCCTACCTCTTCCCCACCTCCCTGGAGGACGTTGGAGGACGCTGGAGGACGCTGGGGCCTTGGAGGGGGCCTGAAGTTGATGGTGAGGCCTGTTCTCCTCCTGCCTCTGAGCAGTCTGTCCACTGGGGGAAGGGAGGCTTTTTGGGCTTTATATAGGCCCAGATGGTCCGGCCTACCTCTTCCCCACCTCCCTGGAGGACGCTGGAGGACGCTGGAGGACGCTGGGGCCTTGGAGGGGGCCTGAAGATGGTGGTGAGGCCTGTTCTCCTCCTGCCTCTGAGCAGTCTGTCCACTGGGGGAAGGGAGGCTTTTTGGGCTTTATATAGGCCCAGATGGTCCGGCCTACCTCTTCCCCACCTCCCTGGAGGACGCTGGAGGACGCTGGAGGACGCTGGGGCCTTGGAGGGGGCCTGAAGATGGTGGTGAGGCCTGTTCTCCTCCTGCCTCTGAGCAGTCTGTCCACTGGGGGAAGGGAGGCTTTTTGGGCTTTATATAGGCCCAGATGGTCCGGCCTACCTCTTCCCCACCTCCCTGGAGGACGCTGGAGGACGCTGGGGCCTTGGAGGGGGCCTGAAGATGGTGGTGAGGCCTGTTCTCCTCCTGCCTCTGAGCAGTCTGTCCACTGGGGGAAGGGAGGCTTTTTGGGCTTTATATAGGCCCAGATGGTCCGGCCTACCTCTTCCCCACCTCCCTGGAGGACGCTGGAGGACGCTGGGGCCTTGGAGGGGGCCTGAAGATGGTGGTGAGGCCTGTTCTCCTCCTGCCTCTGAGCAGTCTGTCCACTGGGGGAAGGGAGGCTTTTTTATGTCTTCATGTCTCCCAAATGGGAAGGGTTTCTCTCAGTCCCATTATCATTGCAGACTTATTTGGTGAGGACACAGGAAAGAGCCTTCTCAGTAGCTGCTCCCACTCTTTGTAATTCTCTTCCACAGGAGGCTAGGCTGGTCTCATCCCTGCTCTCCTTTTGCCAGCAGGCAAACAGCCTTTTGTTCAAGTAAGCTTTTAATGACTAACAGCTTGCAGGGAGCTTTTTTTGATGGGTGGCTGTGTTTTAGCTTTTGTACATTTTTTATGATGTACATGATTTATCCCGTATATAATGAATTGTTTTAATGTGATTTTAATTTTTTTTTTAATTTCTGGTTTTAGCTATTTCTTTTTGGGAGCTGCCTTGGGTCCCATCCCATGACAAGGGTGGCATGTAAAATAAATAAATACATAAAATATATATCTGTCGTTCTGTGCATCTACATGTACACGTACAAACAAAATTAATTACTGCCTGTGTCTCTACATTACTGAAAGAAGGCATACTGGGAGCCAGTGAAACGTTGCCACATTAATAAAATTGGTAAAATACAGGCAAACTAGAAAAATATATTTTAAAACTATAAATTTAAAATTACTGCCCAATCCTAAACACATTATATGGAAAACAGTTTCTATGAATTCCAGCAGAACGTATTTCCAAGTAATCTGTTTGGATTCCAGGTGTTAGAATGTCACTGACCAAGTTTGTCCAACTATCACTAGAATCCAAAAATCAATACGAACATCCTCATTTTGGCAGTTATCCTAAATGTGATTGCCTCAGCAAGGCCCATGGGGGTTCAGCCAGCATAAACACACAGCTCTTCTTTCCCATCAGAACAAGGAACACTTTTGAATAAAGTCCACAATTACTTCTCACAATCTATGAGCAGAGTGAATCCTTACACATGGCTTCCCAACTACTGCAAAAGAGAGGCACATATCATTTTGTTCAGTTTTATAAAAATGGCATACATCAGGGAAGAGAAGTAAAAACACTGGGCAGCTGTAGAGAGAAGTATGCATAAACAAGTTTGACAGCATACTGTCTTACAGTTTGTAATGCAATTTCAGTATCATTCCTATAAAAGACATCATTCTTTTTAAAAAGTTCACACAAAAATACAAATGCCCAGTTGTCTTTTTTTCATTAAAAAAATAAAAATCTCTATTTGGAAAGCAATGAACAAAATCCAAACAAAGTGTGGCCCTTTCTTGGTTGGCCTATATTTCAACGTGTGTATACCCAAGTCAAATATTTGCAGAGTTTGCAGTGCTTCAAATACCTGCCTGCAAGCCCAAGGGAATGTGGCTACAATGCCAATTGTTAAATTGGGCAGCAAAAGGGACAATTTGGAAAGGGCAGGAACCTCGGCAAAGAAAACTGGAGGAGAGAAACTGTAATAAGAGTTGTTCTGTGGCCACAGAGCTGAAGGCAGGTACTCACTGGCTTCTGTCACCAGCCAAGACACCAAGGGCATGGAAAGGTGGTACCTTTGGCCTCCCAGGTACTTCTTGGCATCAGGAGACAGCTTCCCAAACAATTAGCTTCTATTGCTCCAACGTTTGCTATCACTTTGTGAGTCCACACAATCCTTTTTGTTTCATATGTCATCTTTTAATAACAGAACATATTGGCCTGATCTAGATTGGCAAAAAGAAGTGTGTTCATGGCTGCATGAAACTCTAGCCTTTAGATGAGAAAAAGGGAAATGTGCCATGAAAACACTTTTTTTGTGTTTAAGGGGAGAAGAAGCGCCTTTTAAAAGGTGCTGGTTTTCCCAGCTTCTTTTTTAAAAACTGCGGAACAGCGCAGCTCCATCTAAAGGCTGTGGTGCAGCTGCTAAGCATTCAGGAAAAAGCAACTTCATGTCACACTTTCCTGCCAATCTAGAAAGCCCCATTGTAGGTTTTACATATGAGTAGTAATAATACCCGAGGATTTCCACTGCCCCGTACCAGATTCGTCCCTTCTCACTTGCTGCCCCTCACTCCTGGAACCTTCTTCTCCCACATGTGCGCCTCATCACTTCTCTAACCAGGTTCAAAATTAGGTTAAAGACTATATTGTTTAGGGAAGCATTTCCAGGATTGTGCTGTCTGCCCCAGGATGCCTCCTTTTAACTATGTATTAAGAAGCCGTGCCCTCCCTCCAGTCCATCTGCCTTGGCCCAGGCCCCAGAGGGAGAGAAGAACCACTGGACCTCATCTCCTTCCCACCACCTTCCCCTTTTCCTTTTGTGTTGTCTCTTTTAAACTGTAAGCCTGAGGGCAGTGATCCGTCTAATTATAAGACTGTATGTACAGCACTGTGTAAATTTACAGCGCTATATAAATAATAATAATAATAATAATAATAATCTAAATATGTTGGAATCAATGTCAATATATAATAATAATATAATAATAAAAGTTTATTTGTATACCGCCCTTCCTGCGATCAGGGCGGTGAACAATACACAGTAAAATTCACATAGAAATAAAAACATATCAATAAAACAGCATAAATATAAAATCAAATCAAATGCAACAACAGTGATATATTGTAACAAAGTCCCAATCCAGCTATAGTAGTGGAGAGGTAAAAAAGTCAACAAGGGGGTGAGTCAGGGAAAGCCTGCTCAAACAAATGTGTTTTTAGTCCTTTTTTGAACACGTTCAGGGAGGCAGCTAGGCGGAGCTCCGTTGGCAACGAATTCCAGAGGATCGGGGCTGCAGTAGAAAAGGCCCTCTTCGTTGTGAGGGACAATCTAGCCTCTGGGACTCTTAATGAATGTTGCCCAGTAGATCTGAGTGTGCGGGGCGGATTGTATGGGGAGAGACGGTCCGTCAGGTACTCTGGGCCCAAGCCATTTAGGGCTTTATAGGTGATAACCAGCACTTTGTATTGAGCCCGGAAGCGGATAGGCAGCCAATGTAGATCTTTCAGTATTGGTGTTATATGGGCGGCCCTGGGAGCGCCAGTGACCACCCGCGCTGCCATATTTTGCACTAGTTGTAGCTTCCGAGTGTGGTACAAAGGCTGCCCCATGTAGAGCGCGTTGCAGAAATCCAACCGAGAGGTTACGAGAGCATGTACTACGGTTTCAAGGTCCCCCGGTCCAGGTAGGGACGCAGCTGGCGTATCAGCCGAAGCTGATAACAGGTGCTCCTGACCGTCGCGTCCACCTGAGAAGTAAAATGGAGCGACGAATCAAGGAGCACCCCCAGACTGCGTACGGTGTCCTTCACGGGGAGCGTGACCCCGTTCAGGACAGGTGGAACCACCTCCATCCCAGGGCCAGGAGAACCTATCACGAGTACTTCCGTTTTCTCTGGATTCAGACTGAGTCTATTTTCCCTCATCCAGTCCATTACCGATTCCAGACAGGCCACGAGAGGAGCGACGCCATCCCTGGTCACTGCGTCAGTCGGAGACATAGAGAAGACTATTTGGGTGTCATCAGCGTACTGATAACCCCGCGCCCCATGCCTCCGGATGATCTCTCCCAGCGGTTTCATGTAAATGTTGAAGAGCATGGGGGACAGAATGGCTTCTTGAGGGACCCCGGAGGTGAGGGCCCTCTTATCGGAGCAAACGTCCCCCAGCTGCACCATCTGGAACCTCCCAGAGAGGTAGGACCGGAACCACTGGAGCGCAGTGCCCCCGATTCCCACCTCAGCCAGGCGTTCCAGAAGGATACCATGGTCGATGGTATCGAAAGCCGCTGAGATGTCCAAGAGCACCAACAGGGACACGCTACCCCTGTCGATGCCCAGACGGAGATCATCGACCAGGGCGACCATGGCAGTCTCAACCCCGTAGCCCGCCCGAAAACCGGTTTGAAATGGATCTAGAAAATCCGTTTCATCCAAGACCGATTGAAGTTGGAATGCAACCGCCCTCTCGATCACCTTCTCCAAAAATGGCAGTAGCGAGACTGGCCGATAGTTATTGTGTAACAGGGGGTCGAGGGAGGGCTTTTTTAATATAGGTTTTATAATGGCCAATTTTAGGGTGTCAGGAAATTGCCCTTCCCTCAAAGATGAATTGACGATCCGGTGCAACAATGTGGTTACAACCGGTCCCCCCTGTGCCACTAGCCATGAGGGACAGGGATCGAGGGAGCAGGTTGTCTTCCTAAGACTTCTAAGGATCTTGTCCACATCCTCGGGACTGATAGACTCAAACTGATCCAGTACAACAGAGTCCACGGTCCATGTTTTGGTGTTATGTTTCTTTTGATACTGTTTCTTTGAAAATGCAATAGATTGAATCCAGATTAACAGTGCAACCGTCGGCATGACCACTTGAAATTTATGTTTAACTGAGTTCAATGGGTCTTACTCCCAGTAAGTGAGACAGGATTCCATCCTAAATTAAGTACAAAACGCAATGCAGAAATAATCCAGTTTGAGATTGCTATAACTGCCCTGTCTCAATGCTAGGGAATTCTGGGAACTGTAGTTTTGTGAGACATTTAGCCATCTCTGTCAGAGAGCTCTGGATTCCACAATCAACTACAGTTCCCAAGGTTCCCTAGCTCTGAGCCAGGGCAGTTAAAAAAGTCTCAAACTGGATTATTTCTGCAGTGTATTTTGGACCCTTGTCAGGCCCACTGCTGTGGTCCCTTTGCACCTATAGAAATGAGATCCTAAACAAAGAAAAGTAAAGCCATGAGAAGTATCTGGAAACTTAACAAAATGTCTGCGTGTATAATTTTTTTAAAGGGAATTTTTTAACTGATGCTGTCCAAAAGGTCATCTTCTTCAATTTTATTGTGTGTGTGTTTTCAAATGACCATGACATTTTCCTAAACCACTTTTGAAAATTATCTTGCTGGCATGATCACAAGTTTAGAAATGCACTATCACTCAGACGGTAATTTTAATAAAATATAATATTTGACTCTTATTGTCAGTCACAGAAATGACACAAATAATATATTTTGACTAGCCCTAAGCCTTCCTTGGTAACTGAAATAAAGTAGTTTTTGTAGGTTTTTCAAGCTATGTGGCTGTGTTCTGGAAGAGTTTATTCCTGACACTTCACCAGCAACTGTGGCTGTCATCTTCAGATGCTACAGATGCTGGCGAAATAAAACTCTTCCGGTACATGGCCACATAGCCTGAAAAACCCACAAAAAACTATGGATGTTGGCTGTGAAAGCCTTCGACTTCACAATGAAATAAAGTATTTTATAAGTGTATGAAGGTTTTGCAAATTCAGGGTGAAAAGATTATTTGATAGTCAACTGAAGGGCAAAGCAGACAGGCATAAAAGAAACAATCTTGGGCTTAATATGTCCTCTGGTTATAATTATCTCAAGTAGTTTCGCACAGTATATTTATCTGATTTTGATGGGAAAGTTATCAACTTGTTAAGGGGCACCTTTGTAAACAATGTACATGGATAAACTCCCCCAATCAGCCCATTATTGGCTGATGATCATGGCAACTTGATGGGCTGCTCTGAAAGCGAGCCGCCACTGCAATTCCAAATAGGTCTCCCACAAGGAGCCTGTCCTTTTGCCGGCAGCTTTGGGCCCCATTAAGTAGTTTCTAAGCGCCTACCAGCGCACCAGGGTCATGCGTCAGTTGCACGACACCCCCCCCCCAAAGCTGCCTGTCTGTTTTGGGCCTCAAAAGAAGTTGGGATGGTAGATCAGCAAGATGGAAGCCACTGCTGGCTATTTCACTCCCACACAGCTCTGGCAACACAAAAACTCTGGAGGCTAGAAACTGGAATCTTTTTTACTTCCCACAGTAATGCTGCCCATCATGACACAACTCTACAGGGAAGTTTATTTACAGACTTTCACACCAGCAGATCTGCAGTCGATTTATCTACAACTCCATAAACTCTTTCTTGTTCCCACCCATGCTCAGCTGAGGCAAAAAAAAAAAACTGCTTGCATCATTTCCTGGTTTCTGGATGCCAAGAAAGCAACAGAGAACCTATAATTACTCCACTAACAAAAATTAAAGCAACCAATTGTTTAATTGTTCTTTCCACAGCGTACCTTTGAAACAGAGGGAACTACAGCTTTCCAAGCATTTGGGCAGTTTTAATATGTGGACTTAATTGTTAGGTCCACCGATTTCAGGTCATCGAGACCTAGAATACAAAGACAGAAGAAATTCTCTCTCCACTCTTTCTCTCTCTACTGACAACTAGTGATTCTACAATCCTGGGGCTAATCTTATATGCCTTATAAACTTTATTAAGGAAATTGTTATAAGTTCTTTCCACCTAAGAAGATTTGTCTATTCATTCTGACATCTTCAAGAAGCCTATCAGGCTTGAAAATAAATCTAGAAAAATGACAAACGTTTTCCCAGGATAATTTGCTGTGTTTTTGGACTTCCCTAGAAAACCCACACAGAAAGATACTCAGTCTGTCACTGACACAGTGACACCCACAACATGCTTATTGCTGATCATTAATGTTTAGCCCATATTTCTCTTTGTGCGCTTCAGTTAGGGAAAATGAACTTAACAGCTGAAGGCAAGATTACAACAGGGAGGTTACGCTGGTTGTTAGTCTATTATTTTAACAAAATGTTATTAATTAATGTTGGTATTCAAAATGCAAACTTTCTGTCCTATAGATGAGAAATGCAATCAAAATTGATATGACAGACAATGTTGAGACCAATAGTTTGAATGACGTTTATCAAGTTTAAATACAGAGACAATCTGCATTGTTGATCGACCATAGAAGTCATCTTCAGAGACATCACTGTATTATTCTGTATACATATATATAAAGGGATCTTGTAGTACCTTTGAGACTGAAAGGATTAAGTTTGTAGCATTAGCTTTCATAGACTCAGGCTGCATCTGCACTGCAGAAATAGTGAAGTTTGATACTGCTTTAACTGCCATGGCTCAATGCTAAGGGGTTATGAGAACTGTAGGTTCTTGTGGCAGAAGAGCTCTCGGACAAATGTCCCATGAAATTAAAAATCCCAGAATTCCACAGTTTTGAGCCATGAGAGTTAAAGAGGTGTCAATTTGCACTATTTCTATAATACAGATGCAGTCTCATTCTACTTTATCAGATGTTACAAACTCAGTCTCAGAGTAGCTACAAGATCCCTTGTACAGAGACAAGAAAAACTATCTTTTTAAAAAGCCTTCCCTTGACCCCTGGATAAAAACAACTATCTGCCAGTTTCACTTTTACCTTTTCTAAGTAAGGTGATCGAGAAACGGTCGCCATTCAACTCCAAGCTGTCTTAGATGAAACGGATTATCTAGATCCATTTCAAACCGGCTTCAGGGCAGGATATGGAGTTGAGTCTGCTATGGTCACTTTAGTTGATGATCTCCGTCTGGGCATCAGCAGAGGAAGTGTGACCCTGTTGGTGCTCTTGGACCTCTCAGTGGCTTTCGATACCATCAACCATGGTATCCTTCTGGAACGCCTGAGAGAGTTGGGAATCGGAGGGACTGTTCTTCAGTGGTTCCGTTCCTACCTCTCAGGCAGATTTCAGATGGTGTCGCTGGGGGACAATTATTCAGTCAAGAGGGAGCTCAGATCAGGCATTCCTCAGGGCACGATTCTGTCTCCAATGCTATTTAACATCTACATGAAGCCATTGGGTGAGATCATCTGGAGACATGGTGCAGAGTGTTATCAGATCACACCCAAATATATTTCTCTATGTCTCTGATTGATGCAGTGTCTAAGGACGGCATTTCTCCTCTGAACACCTGCCTTGGGGTGGTAATGGACTGGATAAGGGAAAACCGACTCAAGTTGAATCCAGGTAAGACGGAGATACTTGTCATAGGGACCCAGAAACCGGGAATGGAGATATGTGCACCTGTTCTGCATGGGGTCACACTTCCCTGAAAGACTGTGCCTGCAGTTTGGGGGTGCTCCTTGACTCATCCCTCCAAATGATAGCTCAGATAGATGCGGCAATCAGGAGCGCCTGCTATCAACTTCAGCTGATACACCAGCTGTGCCTCTTCTTGGAATCGGGCGACCTTGAAACAATAGTAACCTCCTGGCTTGACTTCTGCAACGCGCTCTACATGGGGCTACCCTTATAGCAAGTTCAGAAACTTCAACTGGTACAGAACATGGCAGCCAGACTAGTCACGGGCACTCCATGATCAACCCACATTACCCCAGTTCTAAAATAGTTACACTGGCTGCCCATCAGTTTCCTGGCAAGGTATAAGGTGTTGGTTATTACCTTTAAAACCCTACATGGCTTGTGTCCTGACTACTTAAAGGAACGCCTCCCCCCATACAATCCACCCAGCACTCTTCGGCCCTCTGGGAAAAGCTACTACAAGTAAAAAAAGACCAGATTATCAGTAGTGACTCAGAGGACCTTCTTGGCTGCTGCTCCTAGGCTCTGGAACGACCTGCCGGATGAGATATCACCACTCTAGAAGCCTTCAAAAAGGCAATTAAGACGGATCTCTTCTGGCAGGCCTTTCCAGATTAGCCTTATTCAGTCTTCCCCTTCCTCCTCCCTTCTCCACTTCTCCCCCCTAGGATAATATGCTTCCTCCTCCCACATTAGAAGTTGTATATAGATTTACTTCTATTTAAATCTTTTGTATTAGATATTTTAATCCCTTCTATTGTTTAATTCTCTTTTAGTTTTAAAGTTTTAAATTTTATATGTCTTGGAGGGGGAAGAGGGAGAGGAAGAGGAAGGGAATTTTAATCTCATTGTAATTTTATGCTATCCTGTTTTAATACCTGTTGTAATCCACTTTGATTCCTCACCCAGAAAAGGCGGAATATAAATAAATATTAATTATTATTATTATTATTATTATCATCATCATCATAATCATAATCATCATCATCATCTTTACAGGAAGCCCTTTTTATATCAATCATTCATTCCACGTCCAAGTCTTTTCTATGAACCAAGAACCATAAAGCTCTAATTATTCCACATACCTGACAAATCCATGGAAATCACAGTTTAGTTTTGGATAAAAATGAATGCTTGAAGAGAAAACATATCACTGGATAATTTCATCCATGTACATTGTTTATAAAGGTGCCCCTTTACCTGTTGATAACTTTCCCATCAAAATCAGATAAATATACTATGCAAAACTACTTGAGATAATTATAGCCAGAGGACATATTAAGCCCAAGATCATTTGGAAGTTCGAAACAAATGCATCAAACATTAATTTATTTATGCATATGAGAAGGTGCTTATTCATTATAATGAATAAAGCACAAAGTATGTGTCTGTTTTGAAAAATGTTATTCTAGCAAGTTTGAACTACTATTACCTTCATAAGTAGGAACATTATGTAGATTCTAAGAAATGTAGACATAAGATCATATATCATAGTCAACCATTATCAATTTTTAACTACTGATGAAGAGGCTCCGTCCGTCTACCTTGCTATACAGTGAATTTTCTCTAGGGTTTACTGGAGAGAAAACATCCTTGATACAAGATATTGTGGGGGTGGTTGTACATTTCCTCTTTCTGTTAACTATGTCTGAAGGCCTCAAAAATATAGTCTGCACTGTTAATTCCCCCTTGCCAGGGCTACTGTGTTGGAAAACTGGAACTGCCAATTATATTTAATGTAGTATTTTCCAATGATACTGCTTTTCACAGAAGTTCTTCTACATGTAAAAATGCACTGTTATATGAATTTAATTAGTTACACAATGAATTCAATATCTGTCAAACTTCAAATTAGTCATTTAAAGCCATTCAAAGTTGTAAACAGCTTCATCTATAAACAGAACACTTGTACATCTAACATGCCGTGTCTTAGATATTAATGTCTATTGAATGGGTCTACTGAATTTAGCACTAATACAGGTAATTGGATTTTTCTTTAAATATAACATTTTATTTTTTTTAAATATCAGCAATGTTTACAGAAGAGTATGAAGTTGAACTGAAATGTCGATCATCTCCAAGTCAGCTTTGAATATAATACTAAAGCTATGTGAGGTGCTCTACAGAACTTTTTCTAATCAAGCACTAAAGTACTCCTAGGTCCGGGGCGGGGGGATTAAAAATATTTATGAAGCATGTAAGATGTGAAATACTACCACAGCTTTGCTCACTAAATATAATTTTTGAAAAAATCCGTAAGAAAATGGAAAATATGAAACTTACATCAATTGGGTGACAGATGTGACTGTCAAGTATGAGATATGCTAAATTCAGAGAAAAATGAGGAACTACCTTAACTATTTCCTAGGATATCCAAATCACATTTCAATGTTAGTATAGGATAACTATTTTGGAGCAACCTTTCTGACCCCTATTTTGAGAGAGATGCATTTACTAACTCAACATGAGGTACTACCAATTCCTATACAATTAGCAAGGCCCAATAATTTTATAGTTTAATGACTGTGCAATGGCATATTTCCTTCTGGTGACCTGGTCATAACCAAGCACAAGTGTTAGACCAATAGAATGATATATATTCTATATAATGAATACACACACACACTAAGAGGCTGTGCAAACTGTCCCTAAGGGGCAGCCTGCAGCCGCCTTCAGGTGTTCTGGATCAGGGCTGCGGAAACCAAACAGTGCAGCCCCAATCTGGCCTTTCCAGGATGCAAAAAGGAGCCGCAAAAAGCAGCTCCTGGAATAGCCTTGGTGCCACAGCTTGAAGGCACTTCTTTGCTACTATGTCATGTGGACACAGCACCAGAGGAGTGTTGTGACACCATGCACTATGTGGAGTGGCATGCAGCGTGATGGTGCCCTGGGGGGCGGAGTCGGGGCATGTGTCATGTGGATGCGACTCCCAGCCCCCACCTCCAGGCCAGCTTTAATGGTCACTCTGCACAGGACCTAACATTAAATCAAAACAAGTGACAGCATAAGTCTATTTTACCATTGCCCAAAACTACCATAGCCCAAAATAAATCTATTTTACCATAACCCAAGTGAGAAACTAGTATGCACTGGTGTGCTAGGTAGTGTACAAGCTACTAAAATAATGAAAAATAATTAGGTATGCTTTGTATGCCCCAATGAAACACACACTCTCTCAATACAATTCCATAAGACAGATATTACGAAATGCACTTTATTACTGCACTTTCCAATACACAAATGTTTTAACTGTAATTTCATTACAATAGTGGTAACCAACTTGAAGCCCTCCAGATATTACTAGACTGAAACTCCCATCAGTCCCATTCTGCACAATTATGTGCAATTATGAGGATGATGGGAGCAAAAATAAAATAACATCTGGAGAGCAACAAGTTACCAAACTCAGCTTGCATGTTGAACAAAATACTGGAAAGATAGCAAGCAGGTTGCAATTTCTTAAGTGATCAAAAGGAATCTGATGATTTATTAACATAATAATAGAATTGCCTTCTTCAGACAAAAAGTCCCAGCTTTTTCATCTTAGAAGAGTCACAATAAATTTGGCAAATGAATCAGTGATACCAGAGTAGTAGGATAACAATTCTTATGTGAAAAGTAGTCTGGTAAGGTACATTGCCAACATCCATTCTATGCAGGCAGTGCAGTTTTACTTTAGGAAAGTTCTTCTTTGATGATTTCTTGGCAGCAACATTTTATTACTTTAGATTTTTTTTAAAAGCAAAGGAAGGTTAAAATGGTTGTGTCAAAGAGAAAAGAAAAAGTCAGAGGGAAAACATAATCTATAAATATCAATAAAGTGGACAAATCAGAAGTCTTAAAGCTGAATACATGAAGAAGTGGAAAGAAAAGAATCAAAGAATGTTCAAAGACTCAGAACTTAAAAAACAGATAAAACAAGAGAAGGATACTGAGAAAGGCTGAAAAGGAAGAAGAACTTTTTAAAGCAGAGATGGTGGAAAAAATGGGAATCCTTCCTATGCGAAGCAGCAGAAGCTAGCATAAGAGGGGAAGGAGAACATACCAGGCATGCAACAGTAGGTTTGGAATCTATTTATGCCAATGATTCCAAACCTACTATTTCATATCTGAGATAAAATCATATGGTATAAATCAAATCTGAGACCAAAAGATTCAAAAAATAGCAATAAACAAAAATCTGAAAAGAGCCAAGAGAAAGTGACCAAGTATTTATCCTTAACTGAGCTGAAAAGTCTTTCCCAAGCCCAGCTACTGTAACTCCCATAATCCAAAGATAACACAAAAATGGTGCCATATAATGAGAACTGAACTTCAAAACTTCTAGAGGAAGTTGAGGAAGACTGGGATAACTCCTGCAGAGAGCTCACAGTTCCAGTGTAACTAGGACAGTAAATCTGCTCTGTACTTTAGCCTGAATTACAGGAAGTCAACATGATATAGTGATTTGAGAGTTGGACTATGACCAACACTACGAGACCAGCATTCAAGTACCCATTTATCCATGAAAACCCAACTCTCTCAGCCTCAGAGAAAAGCAAGGGCAAAGCTCCTCTGAAAATATTTTACCCAGAAAGCCCCATGACAGGTTCACCTTAGGGTTGCTAAAAATCAGAAATAGCTTGAAGGTACACAACCATAACATATTAGAACTAGCCAAAGTATTGAACCCATTTTCAAAAATAGTTCACCACTCTGGATGGCTCCTTTAGCATCTGGGTCTTCTCCTGACTGATATTTGAGCCCTCAACCTGCAATGGTAACTGCAAATTACTGTATATTCAAATCCCTGAAAATGAATCATAACGTCGCTTTTTAAAAAATGAAAATTTTATTTGAGAAGAGGTTAAGAGCAGAGGAGTAGCAGGGGAAAGAGGGGGTGTTTGAAACTTTACCTCCCCCACCATTCTTCCACTCTAGATAATTCTCGTTCACAATAATCCATTGTGTGAAAACTTGCTTCACTGGACAATCTGGACTATAGATACAGGAGACAATGGAAAGAACTGGGCATCCCTTGTGTGTTCCACCTGGAAATCATCCATCCTTGAATAGGTTTTTCATTTTAACATATGTAACCACAGCTTGCTCAAATGTGTTTGTATCTAACACAGAGATGTAGGGATCACACAACTACTAGCAAAGGACTGGTGAAAAATCTATTACTAAACCATGGTCCAAAATACACTGCAGAAATAATCCAGGTTGGGACCGCTTTAACTGCTCTGGCTCAGTGTTAGGAAATCCAGGGAATTCTAGTTTATTGGGGCACCAGAGCTCTCTGACAAAGAAGGCTAAATATCTCACAAAACTGCAGTTCCCAGAATTCAGTGAAAGCAGTCTCAAACTGGATTATTTCTGCAGTGCGTTTTGGACTCATGTTAGATGGCAAAGAGACAGAGAGATGAAGTAGATATCAAAGACTAAACAAAGATCCAGAAGTAATAATACAAAGGGAAGACCTTTAGATTTTGCCATGACATCACTAGAAACACGAGTTAGAACAATCTCACTCTCTTAACACTCACTCCTATAGTGTAAAGGTTAATCCCTCTGTGTATAGTTGTGTGACAACTATGGAACTGTGCTACGAAAGTAGCTAGGCCTGGCCTTGAGTAAGCAGGCCTGTGATTTCAGGCTTGTATACAAAGTGGCCATTCTGTTATGTAGGGAATAATCACACACTGTTTTGAATGGAGAGAATTGCTCTGTGTTACAACCCTCGTTCTTTCAAAAGGTATTAGGCTTTTCTATCCTACTTTCAAGAGGCATTTCAGTGTACGTATATTTAAGTGAGAGTCCTTGGAAATCAGTACATAGTGAAATTCCTTGCTAAAAGCCTCTTATGATTTTCTAATTTTAGCCCACTGGATCCTAAGCACACTAACAATCACAGAAACATCATGAAAGAAACCCTGACAGACAAGTCAATATTTTTTCATTCATACATTTAGTACATAGTTGCAAAGCACTGAAAACAAATGTTTTATCAGTTAAATCTTCATGCAACTGTTCTTTAGACAATGCTATTTGAAACCTAGAAACCTACTGAGGTGCTACCAACAAAATAAATGGGAATATAAAACATTTTTAGCAAATTAAAATTATTAACATTCTGCTTGAGTGAATATATTGACCAGTACCAAAATCTGGCAAGTTCACAGTCAAAAGAGTCTGGTATTCCAACATTACACTACATATAAATGACCAAGTATTTATCCATATAAATATGAAGTTTCTAAGACTATTATTACACAAAATATTCTGCTATACGCTAGCAGAAAGTACCTGCAGTGTAAGAAAAGCACACCTACCTTGACACATTTTCTGGAATGTATTCTAGAACTGGATACCCATCATTTCTTCTAGCAGATAGTTCAGAATGCGATTTCCATGACTCCACTAGAGCACTTACTGGAGGAAATGAGCTCATATGCTGAAAAGACTGCTCTCTACCAACAGGTCGTGATAAAGATATTCTGCCTTGAGCTCCAATCCTATAGTGAAATGATTGTCCACTTGAATTTACACCAACAATGGCAGAGGATGGCATAATGTTCTCTTGATAATAGCTGCTTTCCTCAGGCTCCTGTTTAATTCCTACAGATAGGCCTGGATTTGGAAATCCACTGTTTTCACATCTGTCATCAAATGATGAAATAGGTGGTCCTAAAATCCCAGATAGCGAATAGTAGTCTTTATCATCCATGAAAGAAAAATATGACCCATCCATAAATGGAAATGGATTTACAGTTTGATTCCCTTTAAAAGAAGCACCAGAACAAGAATGTTTAGCTGATTCTTGTTTTATTGATACTGAAAATGGGGAATCAGAATTGATTTTGCTGTTCTCTCCAAGACATGAGCTACTGAAAACTCCCTCTGGTTCAGGCTTTATAAACTGAACAAGATTCATTTGATTAGCTACTTCATTGTTAGAGATGGCATTTTCTATTTCCTCTATTTTAGGAAATATGATTTCTGGAGCACCTTTAATGTCCTTGGTATCTGGACTAGAAACAATGTCTTGGCCTGTGCCAGGTCCAACAGGTGTGCTAGATGCAGGAAAGGCTAGTGCACCATTTACTGGACTACACATAGAGGACCCCACATTACTAACAGCTGGACTAGAAAGAGTGGACCTATTATTGGCATTGGAAGGGCTGGCAATAGAGCACCTTGAATTCATATTTGCAGGACTGGATACAGAGGATCTCATGGTAATATTATTAGGACTTGAAACTGGAGATTTCACGCTACAGTGACTAGGTGGGCTTGAAATTGGTGATTTCATGCTACTTATAGGACTAGAAAGAGGAGAGCCCATATTGCTAGCGTGTGGAGGACTGTGCAACATTGAACCTCGGTTTTCAATGTTGGGTGAGCATGACAAAGGCGTTCCCTGGTTGACTGGACTATTTACTGTGAAATTTCCAAAGTTAGTAGGTGTAGTTGAAGACACAGAATTAATTCCAGGAGGGCTGCACACTGAAGAAGTCATACTTTGAGGACTACAGTCAGGAGGACTCTTCTCTTGAGTTACTCTAGGGCTTTTCATCATTGGAGGCATGATGCTGCCATTCATAGAGCTTGCACAGTCTACAGAAGGTCTCAAGGGCCGGTTTGCAGTGTTCAATGGAGAGGTGTGATGGCCATTCTCCTTGTATAGTTTTACCAGTTGCTCAACATTTTGATACATCTTTCCAGGGTTTATGTTTCCTTGTTGGCTTTGCTGATCATAGGTAAAATCAGCATCTCTTACAGAATCCATGTACAGACCCATTGATTCAGCTACTGTTGCAGAAAGTTCCTTTGAGTCTGATTCAGTTTTTATGTCAGAGGTTGAAATTCCAGAATGATTGTGATCTTGCTGTAGGCAAGAAAGTAATTCAGATTTTTCTTTGTTGCTTCCTTGAGCACTGCTGTTTGGAAAAGCACCAGATACACAGCTCACGTTGACAATTTCCATATAGTTATTACTTTCTTCAGTCGATGCTTCTGCTCCTGCAGAAGTATACTCCATGGACTGAGAACCTTGACTCCAGCGTCTCTCCATATCTAAGCTTTCTGGATAACTGCGATAGCCTTTGGTCTCCATAACTAATAAAAGAAAATAGCAAATTAAAGTGTAAGTATATATGCTCATGTAAATTCTGTCACATATCAAGGAACTATGGTAACACTCAACTCAGAGTAAATCTCAGAACATACTTCCAAGATACTACTTCCAAGAAAATATTCAAGGGATAGCACAGCACAAATTGCAAATATCATCCAGATTTTAAAAATAGAATATTAGTGTTCTGTTTTATTCCCTGTCCATCCTTGAGAACTTTTTTTTCAACTTTCTAAGCCAGAAATAATACCTGAGACAATCTAGTAAAGTTGTTTAATTTGCTTTGCTATTCACAGTAGATAAAAATGATCTCAAGAGTACATTTAATCCTCAATTTTCAAGCTCCAAGCTTCTTTTGGTAAAACAGTTGATTTTACTGTTTTTACTACTATAGTGATGATGAGAATTTAGTAATTGTCTCATATCCAATGAACCATGACAGATATAATTGAGTAAACTCTGAGGCTCTATAGATCAGTAATAAGTGCCAGCATCCGGGAAGCGTGGGGGCATGGCATTTGGACGATGCATGCCCTGATGCCACCCTGATGTTGGCGTCACATCGCCTGCCTGACTGCACAGCATTGCGGAGCTCCTTTGGTGCGGCCTTCACATGCCACACGCCAAAAGAAGCACCAAAAACCCCATTTTCTGGGCAAAAAAGAAGCATTTTGCCACTTCTTTTTGGCCCAGAAAAATGCCGGATCAGGGTTGCAGCATGCAGCTGCCACTGCCCCAATCTGGCGCTCAAAGAGGCAGCACAGAGCTGCTCCTTCAGGACAGTCTGCTTCACCCCTCAGACAACTTTTTCCTGGAACCCTAAGAACTGCAGTCCTGTCATGAGACAGTCGCCAATAAAAATGACACACAACACCCAAGAATTCCTGTATATAGAGTAAGTACACATTTCCCAGCCAGAAGGCATTTATCAAAAGCAAATAAACAGGGTAAATAAATATGACAGAAACAAAGTGTGTAGCATGGTTCTCTCCCTTCATAAAAGCACAAAATCTGATTGTTTGAGTGCATGAATCCCACAGAAAGCTGCTAGAAATTGCTCTACTTTTTGAAAGTGGAGCACTCCTTGAAGAGACACTGTACAATATATATTTAATACTCAGTAAATGTATTTTACATGTACTATATATACACATATGTACTTGTACATTTGTATATAAGAAAAAACACAACTCAGTACTGAGTTGCATTTGGAAATAAAAAGAGGACAATATTATTTCAAATTAGATACAAGTCTGTATTTTCCAATTATGTGTAAAAGCAATTATGCTTTTGTTGTGGAAACCATCTGCAGCTTTACTATTTTGACTGAACTAATGTTAACTATTTTATAAGGACATACAACCCGACTTGAAGAGTTTGATTAATAGTCAACATAGCCCTAGACAATTTGCAGCTCTACAGAGTTTGAGAGTGGTTTTCCACAATAGTGACTTGAGACTGCAGGGTCTGAATTTGGAATACTGTACTCTTCCCAGACTTGTAAGATCATTGTACAGTATTCCAACTGCTAATAGCAAATGGAAAATAACAATCTAGGCAGAGGCTGCCAGAGCACAAGAGGAACACTGACCTCCCTCATCCAGAGATTTTAAATAATTTTAAGCCTCCCTGAACATAGAAGAGTGCACAGCCCTAGGCCACATTCAATACTAGATGTGATCCTGGGCTACACCAGCAAACAGACAGCATTTTTCTGAGGAGCAGTTGAAAGGTTCACTAGTTAAACACTACAATCTATAAGCTGGAGGGGTGGTACATTTCCCTCCTCCTTCAAATATATCATCACATGTAAGTTTGAGGCCCATGTGTATCTGTTTGTTTAAAATTGTTATTTAAACCATTACCTCTATAGATTCTGACACAGTTGCTGAAAAGACATATAATTACAGAGATAAGAGCATTTACCAAATTTATTAGATCAGGAATGATTGGCTCAAGAATTAGATCAGGAAACAGGCAGGCTCATATATTATGTGTTAATAAGAATATTTTCTGTTTTCAAAAAAGGCAATCATTTTATACTACAACAATAGATACCATAGAATTAACTCTTTTCTAATCATTGGGAATGTGCAGTAAATATGATTGTACCCTCACTCTTCAATTTAACATTACTGCCAGCATGTCTTTCAGGACAAACTAAAATAAAGTGTAAAATGCACTTATACCTGAACAGTTATCTAAAAAGTCACTTAAGGCTTCTGCATAATTCCAGGAAATTGTCAAAACTCTACTCACATGGGCACAAAGCTATTGTATCCTTACTAATATCGATATAAGAGCTGCCATGCCAGCATGGTGTAGTGGGTTGAGTGTTGGACTATGACTCTGAAGATCAGTGTTTGAATCCTTGCTTGGCCACGGAAGATCCCTGGATGAATTGTGCCTTGGACAAGCCACACTCTCTCAGCCTCAGAGGAAGGCAAAAGCAAACCCCCTCTGAACAAAGATTGCCAAGGAGATCCTGTGCTAGGTTTTGGCTTAGGTTCACCATAAGTCGGAAATTACTTCAAAGTGAACAACAACAACACGCCTAAGGCGTGGGTTGGACTAGCTGTGAACACATATTAAACCATCTTCATAGCTGGGAAGCTAATACTTCAATGGACATGAATCTACAATGAACACTACCTTCTTTCTCAAGAAGCTCTTTAAATTAGTAGCATTATCTTCATGAGGAGTGTGGAGAATCATTTCTGATATATGTGAAACTACCGGTACTAGAAGAATATAAGGAGACAAAGTAGGAAAATATATTTTTTATGCTTAGCATAAGAAGGGCTTTCTTTCCTATCGTACAATCGTTGTCCTCTTTTCCAATATTGCCCATTTGGGAAGAAACCTGCTAGATACAGTGTTTCCCCCACACTTACTGTAAATTGTGTATATATAAATTCCCATGCAAACACATTTGATAATGCACAATTTATTATAATGAGAAGGCAAAGTCTGAATTATCAGTTATACATGCAATACACAAACTTTACATCGAACACATGAAGTCCAAGGTGAGGTGAATGAGTTGATACAACCTTGCTGCCCTACCATACTGACTTTACCCAGCTTGCCAGCAGTATGCAAAATGAAATCAAAATTGTACATGGAGTCTACCCGGTAAGAGTACAGGTTGAGTCCCCCTTATCTGAAATTCTGAAATCCGAAATACTCCAAAATCTACAATGGCTGCTTAGGATAGTGACACCTTTGCTTTCCAATGGTTCAAGTGTACACAAACTATGGCCCGAAATAATCCAGTTTGGGACTGCTTTAACTGCTCTGGCTCAATGCTAGGGAATTATGGGAATTGTACTTTTACGAGTTATAATAGAATCATAGAGTTGGAAGAGACCACAAGGGCTATCCAGTCCAACCCCCTATTTAGCCTTCTCTGTCAGACAGCTCTGGTGCCATAATAAACTACTATTCCCAGGATTCCCTAGCACTGAGCCAGGGCAGTTAAAGCCGTCTCAAACTGAATTATTTCTGCAGTATGTTTTGGACCCATGTTTCATACACAAAATTATTTAAAATATTGTGTATAAAATTACCTTCAGCCTATCTATACCAAATATAATTTTTTACAAAATATAAATGAATTTCATGTTTAGATTTGGGTCCTATCTCTACAATATCTCATTAAGTATATGCAAATATTCCAAAATCCAAAACACTCTGGTCATAAGTAATTGAGATAAGGGAGACTCAACCTGTATTATCATTTCTTTCTAACTTTCAGTCTCATCCTTATTCTTTATAGTCCTGTTGATGCTTATATTTTCTCTAAATGGATTGAAAATACTTTTTGCAGACTGATCTAATTCATGTTTACTCAGAATTCAGTTCCACAATGGTTATTTTCAGATAAATAGGTACAGGATGATAGCCCTGTAGTTCAATCCTTTGCACATTTATTCAGGAGTAAAACCTATTGCATCCAACTGTGTTTATTCTGTAAGAGATATGTTTATGATTACCACTTTAGTCTTTGTAAATCATTCTTCCTCATCATATAATCATACAAAATAAATGAAACCTTAATCCAAAACGCATAGGTACATTGTATAATTTTAATGAGTTAATTTATGTGTTTAGGATTGCAGTTGAAGGCTGGTTACATCCACTACATCTGAGCTCAACAACAAGTAAACTATCTGCAAAGATACCTTTCTGTACGCGACACAATGACAATATCTAAAGCAAAGGGCCTGCTGTGTGTGCTAATATTTTTACTATAATAAACAAGCAAATCACTTGAATTACTAAGAAATGGAGGGATATAAGACACTGTTCTGTTACCCAGAATATATTTCTCATAAGATGAATGGGTTAGAATGAACTATTAGCTTACATGTGCTTTGTTCCAATAAATGGCTTTTTTTAAATTTTGCAAATATGTTTGCATTATTCATTTTTCTACAATATACCTCCTACTTCATCATTTATTTACTTGCCCTTGCTGTACTAGAGTAGATGATGTACTATTTAAGTTATTTAACTGTTTAATTCCTGAATACTACTCTAGTCATCTTATTTATACTGAAATATTTATGTTGAATCTACATCTAGACTAAATTAAATATAAAATAAAGTCATAATTACCCAAATATGACAAGCATACCATTTTAATTTCTGCAACTAATAAATAGGAAAGCTGTCAGTCTACTTCAAATATATAAGGACTGGTATATAAAGATGTCATATATGTAATCTTATAAAGCAAATGACAACAAAAGCATGCATAACATATCCATAAAATACTGATAAAAATTCATCAACTCACATTAAGCCATTTGTTGCAAATCATGGCATGTCTGCACCAAATTTGTATCACATCATTCAACTTCCTCCTGGATTTAAATCAAATCGGATGTTGCACATTAGTGGAAAAAAACCTAACTGTATCATAAGACGTACATTTTTATGTACATTTTTAAAATACAAAAAATGAGATTATTTAACTTAATAGAGAGAGCAAGCATTTTCAGTAGAGGGGAACAATAAAAATGGGTAAATTTATAACTAGCTTTATATGCTCTTCTATCAAAATATATGAACAAAACCAAGAATGTGTTTTTGACTTTGACTAGTACAGTTCACCTAGAGACTGACAGAAGGTTTTTTTGTTTTGTTTTTTTACTCTGCTCACGTTTCTACACCCAGCCTATTACTGACCATGATAAGAGATGTCTTGGGTGTAAAAAGCTGAAGGTTAAGTGATTCATCAGTTGAGGTGCGATGTGGGTTGCTAAGGGACTAACATCAGGACCAAGAAGACAATAGGGGATTAATGCAGGAAGGACTATTATTTCTCCTTTAAGTTTCAAAAATGTTGGCAAGCTCCATAACTTGAAAGTGATACCTTGAATAGTTCATATACCTGGTCTGAAGATTTTTCACTAAATTCACCTGATGACCTGGCAACTGTAATTCATGCTTTTTAAAGCTTAAAAACCTAAGGCCTGGATCTGCAACACGCTGTATGATACCTAATTTTATTCTCAGGGCAGGTAGCTTCACAGAGTTAGCGTTATTGACATTGTTGCTACAACTGTCCATTGCCATTTGCAATGATCTTTCCTGCACTTACTCCCTATCCCTTTCTTGATCCTGATGTTAGTCCTTTAGCAACCCACATCCCAGTTCAATTGATAAAGAACTTAGTCCACTAACTCATTTTCTAATAAAGCACTTAGTCCACTAATTCATCTTCTAAGACTGACTTAGTAGGTGGCTTCTGCACAAACCACTTGCATGCCAAGTTTGGCCAGGGAAAAAACACTAAGGTGGGCTGGCTCCATGATCCAATGAAGGTTTACATACACTTTTTATTCTTTTATAGGAAAATAAAGGACCTGGATAAATTGGAACAGCTTGTCCCTTATTTTGCATCAAGCACTAACAATATAAACCAGCAACACATAACATTGACTCCACTCAATCCACTGCCTTTCCTTTCATCTCTAATTCTGGAATAATCCAAAGCAACATTCCATCTACCAATATTTAATACTATCTGGACCAAAGCTGACTTTTCTATCATGGCATGTAGCAGAACTTAAACAGCTGTCTTCAAATATGATGAAAAAGTAAATAAAACAAGTTCAGTTTCCAACAGAAGGTCAAGGATGGCACAGTATCCTTCACCAACCCATCCCATGTTTAACTTATTTCAGTACGATCTGCCAAACATGCATCTGAGGAAATAGACATAAGTGTACAAAAGCTCATGCTACCAACTTCTTTCTTTCATTTAGTCCTAAAGGTGCTACAAGATCCCTTTGCACACTGATTTTCCAGACAAACAAGGCTTTTTGAATTCTGCCTGTTCAGAAGTTTACTTGAAACTAATACCACCTCTAGGTGTATTGAGTTAAAAAAATGGTCAACATCTTGAGCACAATTGAAATACCTGAAAGCTAAATTTTGATTTATTCAAATATCAGTTCTGTTGCTTTAATAATATCCATGTAGGTTTTTTATAATATCCATGTAGATAATATCCGTGTAGATATCCACGTATGAAGAAAGGCTTACAGAGCTGGATATGTCTAGCATGGAAAAGAGATGGTTAAGAGGTGATATGATAGCCCTGGTTAAGTATTTGAAGGAGTGTCATGTTGAGGATGGAGCAAGCTTGTTTTATGCTGCTTCAGAGAACAGGACCCGGAACAAATGAACGTAAGTTACAGGAAAAGAGATTCTACCTAAACATTACAAGGAACTTCCTGACAGTGAGAGCTGTTCAATAGTGGAACCCAGTCCCTCGGAGAGTGGTGGAGTCTCCTTCTTTGGAGGTCTTTAAACAGAGGCTGGATGGCCATCTGTCAGGGGTGCTTCGATTGTGAGTACCTGCAAGGCAGGAAATTGAACAGGGTGGTCCTTGGGGTCTCTTCCAACTCTATGATTCTATCATTATAAAGCAACCATTTGAACCCCTATTTGATTCCTGTGAACCTTCGAACTGGATAGCTGCTGCCCTGAAAACTCAGACTGAAAACCTAGCCTGCAGCCTCCAGACACAAGTCTAGCTGCTAAGCCCAGCACGGAACCCAGGTTCCCACCCAAACAAAGCATGCAACCCCAGCCTAAAAACAGAAGTATCTCTCCTTTAGACTTCACTTGTAGACATTCTTATTCTGACTCTGGTTGGGTTGTCAGCCCACCGCAGGAGTTAACTTCCACCCCCTTTCTCCTCCCAAATTCCTCCTTAATTCAGCTGGCAAACCTTTCCCTAAGGAATTAGGCTCGCTAGGCTCTGCTCTTTCTTCCTCCTGAGGATCTCCTCACCAGGGAATCTGCCAGGAATAACTGATTTAAAATTACACGGTCTGGCAGGGGACCTCTCTGCCTTGCGCAGCCCAAACGATCAACAAAAGAGAGGGAACACGCAACACATAAAACACAAGAATACCTCACATGTAAGCATAGCATTCCTAATCTAAGACATATAATAAAAAGGATTCTCCCCCTCACCTCCTACTTAGAAAAAAGAAGCCCCTCCCCAGTATGAAAGATTAAATGCAAAATTAATTTAAGGGATTATATGATAAGCTCCACAGTCAGCCACAGAAACCAGTGAGTGACCTTGGGCAAGACACACTCTCTCAGCCTCAGGGGAAGGCTGTGGCAAACCCCCTCTGAAGAAACTTGCTAAGGAAAAACCTTCTCCTCCTACGGGGGGGGGGGAGCCCCCACACTATAAAAAATTAAATGCAAAATTAATTACATTTTAAAAATTAAATGAGAGCCAGCATTGTGTAGTGGTTAAATGCCTGTACTGCAGCCACTCACTCACAAACCACAAGGTTGTGAGTCCAATCCCAGCCAGGGTCTCAGGGTCAACTCAGCCTGGCATCCTTCTGAGGTCGCTAAAATGAGTACTTGGCTTGTTAGAGGCAATTAGCTTACAGTTGTAAACCACTTAGAGACTGCTCAGTGCCATATGAAGTGGTATATAAATTGCGGTTCAAGCCTTGAATTAGGACGCCGGGAAACCAGAGTTAAAATCCCAGCTCAGCCACTGAAACCGGTGGGTGACCTTGGGCAAGCCACACACTCTCATCCTCAGAGAATGGCTATGACAAAGTCTACTCTGAAGAAACTTGCCAGGAAAACCCTCTGTGTCCTTCTGCTTGGGGGGGGGGGAG
This sequence comes from Urosaurus nigricauda, assembly GCA_034509955.1. NCBI lineage: Eukaryota > Metazoa > Chordata > Lepidosauria > Squamata > Phrynosomatidae > Urosaurus > Urosaurus nigricauda. Next base: position 156,987,333 of record JAOEGL010000005.1, on the reverse strand, counting down.
GGAGGAAAGAAGCCCCTGCACGATTATAACAAAATTAATTGCAAAATTAATTGAATATTAAAAAATTAAAATGACGGCGTAATGGTTTGAGCGCTGGATTAGGACCCTGGGAGAGCAAGGGTTCGAATCCCAGCTTAGTTATGTAGACCCATTGGGTGACCTTAGGCAAGTCACACTCTCTCAGCCTCAGAGACAAACCCCACTCTGAACAAAACTTGCCAGGAGTCCTTCTACTTGGAAGAGGAGGGGGAAAAATCCCCTGCACAATAACAATAATAATGATGATTAATAATAATAATAATGGCTCAGTAATGCAAACCCATTGGGTGACCTTGGGCAAGTCACACTCTCTCAGCCTCAGAGAATGGCAATGGCAAACCCCCCTCTGAACAAAACTTGCCAGGAAAAACCCTACAAGTCCTTCTACTTGGGAGCGGGGGGGGGGGAAGCCTCTGAATATTAATAATAATAATAATAATAATGGCTCAGTAATGCAAACCATTGGGTGACCTTGGGCAAGTCACACTCTCTCAGCCTCAGAGGATGGCAATGGCAAACCCCATTCTGACCCAAACTTGCCAAGAAAAAACCTAGGATAGTTTCTGCTTCATAAGGGAGGAAAAAAGACTTGTGAAGGTACACACAACAATAACAATTTACTGTATAATCTATATATATATATATATATATACAACTCCCACCCTTTCCCAGCCTTTGCCCTTCTTCCACCTGTTGGAGGAGGCACAGTCCACAAAAGTCATCCACCTAAGCCCCCACATGCAGCAACACAACACACAAGGACCCTCTGGAGTTGTTGTTGTTGTTTGTTGTGGGAGGAAAAAGAAGATAAGGGATTCTTTTCTGCCAAATGACAGGCACAGTCCAGGATTATGGAGGAGGAGGAGGAGGAGGCTCCACTCCAGAGAGGGAGCCCAAGTCCTTTTCTGACGAAGCCCCGCCCCTGCCGCTCTCCCATTGGCCGCCGAGGCCCGAAGGCGCTCCCCATTGGCCGGCGGGCGTTGTCACTCACCCGGCGGGCGACATGACTGAGGCAAAGTTGCTGCGACACAAGCGAGAAAATGTAGCTCGCCTTAAAGCTGCAGGGCGCCCTTCGAATTATTATTATTATTATCATTATTATTATTGTTAATAATAATAATAATAGTAATAATAATAATTTATTTATTTATTTATTTTGGATTCAATATATTAAAGCTCTACCTGAGGAAAAGAAAGAGATAAATAAAGTGAAATAAAGCAAAACGTCACACCAAAAAATTGTGTCCAATGACTTTTTATTTAAACCATTTATTTAAACGACTTTTTTATTTTTATTTTTTAAAAAATTGAGGGTGAAATAAATATCGCTTTTAACGGCCATTTTTTAAGCTTTAAAGCGGTGTCAAACCGTGTTACTTCGACAATGTAGACTGGCTGCATCCACATTGGGGTAATAACTCGGTTTGGCACCGCTTTAACTGCCCTGGCTCAAGGCTATGGAATTCTGGGAGTTGGAGTTTGTTGTGGGGCCCTCTGGGCCCCACAACAAACTCCAACTCCCAGAATTCCATAGCCTTGAGCCAGGGCAGTTAATGCGGTACCAAACCGGGTTATTTCTCCAGTGTGGATGCAGCCTCAAATAAACACACACAGAGATCCCCTGACGAGGCTTTTTAGGGTCCCAAAACACACATCAGACATAAAATAACCCAGTTTGAGACCGCTTTAACTGCCCTGGCTCAATGCTGGGAATTCTGGGAGGTGTAGTTTTTGCATTGTTGCAATGTGCTTTGGACCAGGCTAAAAATGTCTCACAAAAAGAACTACAGTTCCCAGAATTCCCTAGCACTGAGGCAGGGGCAGTTAAAGCAGTCTCAAATTTAGATGATTATCATCATCATCATCATCATCATCATTATTGCAGTGTGCTTTGGACCAGGCTAAAAATGTCTCACACAAAACTACAGCCCCCATTAATTTCCTAGCATTGAGCCAGGGGCAGTTAAAGCGGTCTCAAACTGGGTTATTTCTGCAGTGTGTTTGCATGGGGGGGAACCTAAAAAGTCTCCAGAAAATCCTCTCAGCAGCAGCCCCAGAAAAGGCTCTCTCACGCCCTCAACCTGCCTCTCCTTTTCCTTTCAGACTGGGCACACATCCCTCCTTCCTTCCTTCCTTCCTTTGAATCCTTTTCCCTCCTCTCTCTCTCCCTTTTTCTCTCTCATGTCATGGAGGCCACATCCAGCTTATAAATAATAAGGGTTGGCTTATCCCAGGCTTCCTTTGCCCGCCTCTCTCTCCCAGTCCCAGCCCTTGGGAGACATTTAACTCCATTTGTGCCACCACAAGGTGAAAAAGAGAAGAGAGAAGCTGAGGGGAGGGCTTTTTCTGAGCCCCTTTCCCCTCATAAAAACAACCTCAATTTTTAATAAAACCCATACAGTATTTTAAGCAAGAAACACAACAACCTCCCTCAAAAAAAGCAAACAGAAACCTATTCTTAACTCAAGGACTTGCCCTCTAAGTTCCCAGAATATATATATATATATATATATTACTGCTTAGACTCCAAATTACCATTTTTATATCCCTATTATCATTATTATTATTATTATTATTATTATCCCTATTATCATTATTATTATTATTAAAGTTGCAAAGGATTATTATTATTATTATATTATTAAAGTTGCAAACTGCAAAAACTAGTCCCAAACTCCACACAGAAACAGAGACAGAGACCCTGTTCTGAGGGGAAAAAGAAAAACACCACACACTCTCTTTGCCTTGAGTTGTTGGCTAAATATATATTTTAAGAAAACAATGGCAGCCTTTGTTTTGTTTTTTATCCCAAATACACAAAGGCACCCCAGTTCTTCGAGAGAAACCAATTTAAGGGTCCCCTCAGCCTCAAATATGGAGTAAAAATGTCTCCCCTCAGTTCTCTCAGGCCCAGCAGACATCTCTCTCCTCCCCTTGTTGGAGCAGTGCACACACCCATCTTGAAAAAGCCCTTTTTGCTTTCCAATAGAAGAAGAAGACCCAGTCCCACATATTTTATGGGGGGAAAAAAACTCCATCAGAAATTATTTTTCAAAACTTTTAATGCAATTTCAGACAGCAAGGAAAGCCTGGAAAGTGTATTGGGAGGAGCTTTTTTAAATAAATAAGGACACCCCCCTTTTTTCCTCCCTCCTTTCCTGAGTTTTGAATATTAGTAGATTTAATATTTAAAAAAAAAACTCAGGAAAGGAGGGAAAGGGGTTGTCTTTCCTTACTTAAACTAAAAAATGGCCCTAAAGGAGTCGAAAACAGGCACAAATTCATGGTGTTACATTGTCCTTCAGGGTGTTTAAAAACCCTCCACACAGGTTCCTTATTATTATCCCAGCCCTCTGGGGAGCAATGGGGAGCCCAAAGCTGTTTCTTTCTTGCTCTCCTTTTCTTAAGTTTTCCAAGGGGCATCCATGACCTCCTGGATGCCCCTTTCCCTCCCTGTGAGGAGAGCAAGTTTTTCCCCCATTAATTTCATATATATATATATATATATATATTTCACACCCATCCTCTTGAGAGGATCCCAAAAGAAGTACTGTATTCCCCTTTTCCCCTGTTCTCCCCTATTAATTCCTATTTTCACACCCATCCTCTGGAGAGAGTCCCAAAGTGTTCCCCTTTTCCTCCCTGGAGAAGGGGAGCAAGTTCTCCCCTATTAATTCCTATATATATAAAATTCACACCCATCCTCTTGAGAGGATCCCAAAAGTGCTCCCCTTTTCCTCCCTGGAGCAAGAGAGCAAGTTCTACACACACACACACACACACACACACACATATATATTAAAGAAATTAATGGGAGGTCTTCTCCTTCTCTCTCTCCCTCTCCCCTCCCTCTATATAAATAACAACATTCACACCCATCCTCTGGAGCAGATCCCAAAGAAGATCCCAAAGAAATGCTCCCCTTCCTTTTCCTCCCTGGAGAAGGAAAGCAAGTTCTTCCCCATTAATTCCTTAATACAAACATATATATATATATATATATATATATGAAGTGCTCCCCTTCCTTTTCCTCCCTGGTGAAGGAGAGCAAGTTCTCTTCCATTAATTCCATATATATATATATATATATATGGAATTAATGGGGGAGAACTTGCTCTGCTCTCCTCTCTCTCTCTCTCTAAATAATAAAATTCACACCTATCCTCTGGATAGATCCCAAAGAAGTGCTCCCCTTCCTTTTCCTCCCTGGAGGAGGAGAGTAAGTTCTTCCCTATTAATTCCTTTTTATTATATATATATATATATATATATATATCCATCCTCTGGAATGGATCCCAAAGAAGTGCTCCCCTTCCTTCTCCTCCCTGGTGAAGGAGAGCAAGTTCTCCCCCATTAATTCCATAGATATATAGATATAGATTTATATGGAATTAATGGAGGAGAACTTGCTCTCCTCTCTCTTTCTCTCTAAATAATAAAATTCACACCTATCCTCTAGATAGATCCCAAAGAAGTGCTCCCCTTCCTTTTCCTCCCTGGAGGAGGAGAGCGAGTTCTTACCCATTAATTCCTTTTTATAATACACACACAAACACATATTTACATATACTGTATATAAAATTAATTCACACCCATCCTCGAGAGTGGATCCCCAAGAAGTGCCCCCCCTCTCCTCCAAGCTCTTATTTATTTCTACCTGCCCATGCAAAGCAAAAAAAAGTAAGGCGGGTTTGTGATTGCTTTTTTGAAATTGGACTCACCTTCCTATTTTATTTTGTATTTCTGTAGTTCTTTTCCCCCACTGGGAAAAAAAAAAAACCAGCAATGGTCGGGAGGAGGCAAGTCCTTTCAAGCTGGGATCCAAAAGGGACTGACAGCAGCGGTCGATGAAAGAGAGGAGAAAAAAACACACATATACACAAACACACACACATAAAAATGGCAAGGGAAAAAAAGGTGGCTCCAGAAAAAGCCTGGGATGCAAGGCTAGCTTGCAAGCAGACCAGGAATGATGGGGGGGGGGGGGGGGAGGTTGATTGGATCTCACACACAATATATATATATATATATGGAATAATAAGGGTGGCAAAACCAGCAATACTTCCAGCCTCTCTCTCTCTTTTTCTTTCTTTCTCTCTGGAAACTGGAAAACGAAGTCCACTCCTCTCTTCAGCCTCTCTTTTGGTGACAGCTCCCCTGCAAGGAGGCTGGCAAGGTTTTGCCTCCCTCCCCCCTTTGGCTGTCACATTGGGAAAAGGAGGGAGGAAAGGAAGGCGGGGTCCAGGAGACTGTTGTTGTTGTTTGTTTGTTTGTTGTTGTTGTTTAAAAAAAAAGAGCGCGGAAAGGGGTGGAAAGGGGAGGGCAAGGTTTCCTTCTCCTCTCCTCTCCTCTCCACCAGCCCCAACCAAAGTTATGTCATTCCAGGTAAAACTCCCATATTCTGCGCCAACCTTGGGAGGAAGAAGAAGAAGAAGAAGTCAGTGGGGATGGTGGGTGGGTGGCAGCAAGGGAGCAGCTTCAGGAGGGTGTAAACTTTTTCTTTCCCTCCCCTTTTCCTTCTTCTTCTCCTTCTCCTCTTCTACAAAGGCCCCAAAGAAGCCCAGCTAGTCTTCATCCTCCTTCTCCTCCTGGTCGGGGCGCGCGTCCTTCCTTCTTCAGTTCACCTTCCTTCTCCACCTTCTGCTGCTGCTGCTTCTCTTCCTCCTCCTCCTCCTCCTCCTCCTCCTCCTCAGTGTTTCCCTCTCACACACTCACACTCACACACACACAAGGCTGGTGTTGCTGCTGTTGCTGGAGCTGGTTCCTGGTTCGTGTGGAGAGGAGCTGGCTGCTGGAGGGAAGGGAGGAGAAAGAGGAGGAGGACAAGGAGGAGCACCACCATTGCGCCCTCCCTCCCTCCTCTCTCTGCCTCCTCTTCTCCTTCTTCTCTCCCCTCTCCCTGGGCTCTGAAAGGCCCCAAAGCCCAGCTAGTTAGCCCTGGTCCTTCTCTTCCTCCCTTCCTCCCTCCATGATCCCCCTTTTCCTTGCCTCCCTCTCAGCCCCCCCCCCAAAAAGAAGGGAGCAACTGGAGCTCTCCAAGGAGAGTAGTCCCTTGTGCGCTTTTACGCGCCGCCGCCAGTCCCTCTCTCCATTCCAAGGGTGTCTTCTGGAGAGGGCTGCCTCGCTTTTTACGCACAGGCTGCCCCCCAGGGAAGGCAGGCAGGCCGAGCAGGAGCACAGGAGGAGTCACGCGGAGGGAAATGCTGCTGCTGCTGAGAAAGGAGGGAAGGAGAAAAAGAGGAGAAGAAGAAGGAGAGAGAGAAATCTGGGTGGGGAGGAGGGATGTTTTTGGCGCGCCTCCTCCTCTTACTGTACCTACTGTACGCGCGCCTTTTGCTCAGTGCCAGCAGTCTAGCTCTAGCCTCAGCCTCCAGCCAGCCACGATCAGTCTCAGAACAGGTTTTTGTTTCTTTTTCAGCAAGGATCTTGTTGTAGCATCTTCGAGACTGACTGTGTGGAAGCAAGAAGGTGTTGTAACCTGAGCTTTGGGGAGAGGGGACAGGCTGCTTCCTCGGAGGCATGTGTGAAGGGGAGAGGCCAGCAGACACACATACCTACTGCTTCAGATGGATGTTTGGAGGGAGAGGTCAGAGGTAGATCTTCCTCAGATGCAAGTTTGGAGGGGAGAGGCAAGAGACAGACCTCCTTCCTCAGATGAATGTTTGGAGGGGAGAGGTCAGAGATAGATCTCCTTCCTCAGATGAATGTTTGGAGGGGAGAGGTCAGAGATAGATCTCCTTCCTCAGATGGATGTTTGGAAGGGAGAGGCCAGAGGCAGATCTTCCTCAGATGCACATTTAATAAATAATAATAATAATAATAATAATAATAATAAAATTTATTTGTATTTCCCGCCTCTCCATCTGATCAAGGCGGGATTCCAACAATAATAAAATACAGTTAAAATACGATTAAAAACATCTAAAATTTAACAAATCTTGTAAACACAGTATGTCAATAACCTTCATTATTAACGGTGTAGCAGCATCTTAATTAATCAGGGTACTGTTGCTTCTTAATTCTCTGCTAAAGGAGGCCTGGTGGATAAGCCCTCAGGAAGAGATTTGGAGAGAAAGACATCTGGAGAGATTTGGAGAGAAGAGTCAAGACACAGACCTCCTTCCTCAGATGCATGTTTGGAAGGAGAGGCCAGAAACAGATCTCTTTCCTCAGATACCCATTTGGAGAGGAGAGGTCAGACAGAGCTCCTTTAACAGAGGCATGCTTGGAGGGGAGAGGCTAGGTTTGGAATGCAGGTTTGGAATGGAAAGACAGATCTCATTCCTCAGATATGTGGTCATAGTGGAGAATCCGGAGACAAACCTCTTTCCTCAGATGCACGTTTGGAGGGGAGATGTCAGAGATAGACCTCCTTCTTCAGATGCATGTTTCGAGGGGAGAGGCTAGAGACAAACATACCTCCTCAGATGTATGTCTGGAGGGGAGAGGCCAGAGACAGACCTGCTTCTTCAGATGCTTGTTTGGAGGATAGGCCAGAGACAGACCTCCTTCCTCAAATGCATGTTTGGAGGGGAGAGTCAAGAGATAGGCCTTTCTCAGATGCACATTTGGAGTGCAAAGGCCAGAGACAGAGCTCTCTCCACATATGCTTTTTTTGGTGTGGAGAGACCAGAGACAGACCTCCTTCCTCAGACATATATTTGGGTAGAAAGTCTAGAGACAGACCTATTTCTTCAGATGCATGTTTGGAGGGGAGAGTCCAGAGACAGACCTCTTTCTTTCAGGTAGTCTCAAAGGTATTACAAGATCCCTTAGCATACTGATTTTCCATACCAACAGGGCTATGTCTTTGTTTCCTTTTCAAAGTTCTGCCTGTCCATGTCTCTGCATTTGAGAACTAGAGGAGAAGACTGCCCCCATACACCATCAGGTCTCTCAGGATTTCATTTATACCACACACGCAAAACAGAAAAAGAAAATTTAAACCTACCAATTTAAAGGCCACTGTATTGCTGGCGATAAAAACCAATGGTACCAGAAACGTATTTGCATGTTGAGAGGTCAATTTTAAGTGGCCCTTGGTTGTGAGGTGAAATAGCCACCAATAAATGAGATAAAAGTGATAAAAATGGGTAATAAAGCTTATCATGGCTTCCATCAAATCTATCAAAACATCTAACCTTGCATCTGAGTCTTCTAACTGCAGTGTAAAAATAAAATGTATATCTATCTGTATGCCCTGGTTAGCATTTTGGATGAAAGAGCCCCAATGAATACCAAATGCTGTAATTTATTTCAGAGGAAGGAACTGCCAAACCCACCTCTTCTTGAGTATTTGTTGCCTAAGAAACCTCTATGAAATTCATGGGGTAACCTTAGGTCAGTAGGTGATTTGAAGGTACTGGTATTCATTGGAGGTCTCCAATTCCAGCTACTAACCAGTCCTGACTCTGCTTAGCTTCCAAGAACAGAACAGATCTGGTAATTTTAGGCAGGGCTAAAGAGATACCATGGCATAGTGATTTGAGTCCAGGGTTCAATTCCCAGCTTGGCTATGAAGCCCACTGGGTGACCTTGGGCAAGTCACATGCTCTCATCCTCAGGGGAAGGCAATGGCAAACCTCCTCTTAACGAATCTTGCCAAGAAAATCTCATCGTAGGTTTGCCATAGGTTAGAAAGGACTTCAAGGCACACAACAACAAAGATCACAGACTCAGCATTTAATGTTGCCACTGTGATACAGAAACATGAATATGAAGCATGAGTGCTGACATGGTTTTTGCATGAAGGTCCTCCATGTCTGTTTTGCAATCACGTCATAATAATTAAGAATGGGACCCATAGTAATATGAGCCAGTGTGGTATAGCGGTTTGAGCATTGGACTAGGACTCTAGGAGACTTTAGATTTGAATCTCTCCTCAGCCAAGGAACCCTGCTGGGTGGTGACCTTGGGCAAGTCACACATTCAGCCTCAAAGGAAAGGGATGGTAAACCTCTCAGTAAATCTTGCCAAGAAAAACCCATGATAAGGTCACCTTTGGGTCACCATAAGTCGGAAATGACTTCAAGCCACACAGCATCAAAGCAATAATTCCAGATTATTTATGCCTTATTATATCTTCATGGTGTGAAAACAGTGCTGAGACACAGATCCTTTTGAATCCCTAAATCCGCTATCATAAAAATACTTCAAAATAATTATGTAAATTGTACACTGAGCAAAATGGAATGTGACTAGCCACATCATTAAATTGGATTGTTTAGGATGCTTTATACAAGGGGGGTATCATAAAGTTTTAATGATCACCTTTTTAAAAAATTGACAGAAAGTTTGTTTTGATTTGTAGTTGTTAACTTATCTCTATGTAGTCACTATCTAGATTTACACATTTTCCCAGCGTATCTTGACCCTCCAAATACCTGATATTGTAGAAGTCTGCAGATTGCGCCTTACGAGGAGGTATTGTAAAGTAATAATTATCACCCGGAAGTTATTATGGCATATTGATGAAATTTTGCCAGTGTCATCATTGGTCCCTAAGTGTACGTTGCTGAGAAAATCAACTCACTGCCAGAAGTGACTAAAGTGTAAAATCCTTGTCAGGCGCAATCTGCAAACTTCTACAATAATGGTATTTGGAGGGTCAAGAAACGCTGGGGAAAATATGTAAATCTGGATGGCGACTACATAGAGATAAGTTAACAACTACAAATCAGAAAAAACTTTGTGTCAATTTTTTTTAAAGGTGATAATTAAAACTTTATGATACCCCCTCGTAGGAGATTTTTTTGTGCCATTATCCCACCTCATTCAGGAAATTTTATTTTATAGGAGGTCCAGATTCTGTTGTCTTCCATTTGTCACCTGAGGGTTTCCCTCTTACATGTTTTGCCCCCCAAATGTATTAAAGGGAGATAATGATGGAATATTCCACAAGTCCTTTTGACTGGTCTTTCTGTCCCATAATTTATTTTTTAAATGAACAGCTGTATGCAGGGTGTGTATGTCTTTGGGGTGACATAGAGTAGGGTGATTTGCCCTAAAAGTTGTAGCAGTTTGAGTGAGTAGGCAGGGTTTTTGTGAGAAATGCACGAATTGCTTGGCTTAAGGCAGAATCTCCAAGACAGAATCTATGGAAATAGGTTGGTTTTTTTCACAAACAGATCACCCCAAAACGTCCATGTTTTCCTACTAATGTTAGGAAATGTCAGACATTCTGTTTTAACCCAAATCCTCTCTGTGCAAATGCACTCAGCTAAAGGGGGTGGGAGGGAGAGACATTACTAAGTTAGGGATAGTCAAAGAAGGAATTAAAACTTTTTATCAGAAAAGGCCAATGTATTTGGGGTATTTCGTTTACAAAAAGGAAAAAAAAAAGGATTTTAGGGTATGATACTGGTTTCTGCATAGGAGAGAGAGAAGATCTAGAGAAATTTTATCCTCACATATTGTCTCTGAAGGCTTGATTTCAGCCAGTGGAAGCCAGCACACACTTTAAGATCTGCAGGAGAGACCTTTCTCTCAGTTCCACCACTTTTGCAGGCATGTTTGGTGAAATGCAGAAGAGAGACTTCTCTGGGCTGTTTCCAGGCTGTGGAACTCCCTTCCATGGGAGGTCCAGTTGGCCCCTTCTCTGCTCTCTTTCTGCCTGTTTAGGAAGGTTTTTGAAATGTCAATAGTGTGTGCATGTATGAATAGTAGTACTGTAGTATGTGTGAAGTGGTGTGCTGCATTTTATTAAGTTTAACTCTTCTAATCATGGTTTAAATAACACTGACATTTAATTCTTTTTGAAATTTTCTAGAATAGGATTTTTAATGTAATGTTGTTTTATATTTTTTGTAAACTGCCTTGGATCCCATCTCAGGAGAAAGGCAGGGTATAAATTCAAGAAGCAAAATAAATAATGGAGGCCTAATTTTTGCACCAAGTTAAAACTTGGTTCATAACCATTTAGGTGCATTGATTATGGCCTGATTGGGCTATAGACTTCTGCACTGTGATTTATCTTATTGAATTATCCCAATGTATTAAATTAACCCATATGAATTTAATGTCTGTATTCCATCCTGATATCCTGCAGATAGACTGGGTTGGAATACTGTAATAAATAAACTAGAGAACTCAAGCTCACAAATCAAACTGGCTGACCATAGGTTCAGGACAATTAAGAGAGAGCACTTCTTCACACAATGCAAAATTAATTTGCAGCATACACTGCCAATGTGTATCTTATCTTAATAAACTTTCTGTGTGGATAACACAAATGTTATGGAGGACAGGACTAACAATCACTGTTTGTCATGATGTGCTAAAGGGCAGTATGCCTCAGAATGTGAGATGGTGAGGACGAACAATGGCAGGATGATATTCCTTTCATGCCCTTTTTGTGAACTTTCCAAGGAGGAAGAATCTGGTTGGCTACTGTGGGAAACAGGATGTTGGCCCAGCATCTACTCAAACCTTTGGTTTGATCCCACAGAACTCTTCCACTGTTTTTATGTTCTTACCTAATGTTGTATATTTTTTCAAACACTTAAAACACTTTCCTAGCTGGCCTCCCAGATGTCTCGTTTCCTTAGTGTAACTATATTGAAATCAAAATAGAGGGAATTCAAATAAGTGTTTTTCAACTCTCAAGTATGCTATTGTTGCTGTTATATGAATGGCTAGGTAGCCAGGAACTTCAAATAGCAAGAGCAGCATCAGGAGTATAGAATCCTTAGTCCTGTCCAGACTGGCAATAAATTCTGGGAGTTATCTTCCAAAAAGTAACTTTTGAACGCTCTGAGCCAGAGGACAGGGAACAATTCTCTGCTTCCACTGTATGAGGGGGTATCCAAAAGTTTTAATGATCACCTTTTTAAAAAATTGACAGAAAGTTTGTTTTGATTTGTAGTTGTCACTACACTATCTAGATTTATACATTTTTCCCAGTGTATCTTGACCCTCCAAATCCCTGATATCATAGAAGTCTGCAGATTGCACCTCACGAGGGGGTATCATAAAGTAATAATTATCACCCAGAAGTTATTATGGCGTATTGATGAAATTTTGTCAGTGTCATCATTGGTCCTAAGTGCACGTTGCTGAGAAAATCAGCTCATTGAGTCCTTTATTTTTGTGACTGGCTGTGCCAGAAGTGATTAAAGTGTAAAATCCTCATCAGGCGCAATCTGTAGGCTTCTACAATATCAGGTATTGTAGGTGAGGGTGAGGGCCACCTCCCCTGCAGTCTCCTGAGTCCCACACAGCCATGGCTGCATAGTACTGAAAGGCAGCTGCCCACTCCCTCCTCCCAGGGTGTACTACCCCACCAGATAATCTCTTGCAAGGTATAAGGAATCTGATTGCTATTTTCTACACTTTGGCACATTTGAGGAAATGAGTGTTGGCTGCTTTATATATTAATATCAAACTGGGCCAGAAAATATTGGACAAATTGTTGTTGCTTGATATTATATACAGTGGACCTTCCACATTTGCTGCGGTTAGGAGCTCAGGGCCCCCACAAAAGTGGGATTTTTTTTAAAAAAAACAAAAACCCACCTATCTAGGAATTTCTAGATCCTCCAGGGCAACTCTGTGGTCAACATTTAGTGGACGTTGACCACAGAATTGTGCTGGAGGATGTACAAATGGCTGGAGAATTGTTCTGTTTAGGAATCTCCAGTCCTCCAGTGCAACGTTTGGCAGAGTTGAACTGAAGTACCTAGAGATTTCTAGAGAGAGTGGGTTAATCAAATCCATGAATAATCCAATCCACAAAAGTCAATGCGGCTAAATCTGGAGGGTTGACTGTATTTGTATTATTTAATTTTATGTTTGCATTACTCCATCCTTCCAGTACTGTATATTTTAGATTGTACACCATTAGCAAGGCTGGCTGAGTTTTTTGCTTATTTGATTTACTCGTAAAGCGCCATGTACATCAATGATGATTGTGATAGGCTTTTCTTTATGCACCTGAGGTTACCTTTTACCTTTTCTTCACAGAAGGTCCCTTGTCACTGACACCTGCTCTGCTTTTATCTTTTCAACATTCTTCCTTAGTGTATCAGGCCAGGGTCCCAAGCGTCTTCCCCAAACCAATTCAGTATCTTAGCAAGTATCTTAGGCTGGTTACTTCAACTTAGTTGTTGCTTAGTAACTTTGTATGTTACATTAACATACATGTGCTGGCTTATCATTATCCCCTCTAGACTTTCTTAAGTGACTCCCTCTCCTGGGGGTAATTCAGATGGTGAAAATAATCCAGGATGAATCTGAATTGAATCTCCTTTGTTCACGGGCATCTCAAACCCACTCAGTTACGTGGCGGGGGGGGGGGGAGGGAGGCTACCAAAAACTCCACTTAACCCAGGATAGTTGATACCATGTTTTTTTTTCTGAGTTTTAAAAAAAGATTTGCATCATCAGCAATATGAATAAATCCTGGATTAAATGCCTTGAATCCATTTTGAGAATATTCGAAACTCTGATTGGTTGCCAGGAAGCCAGGCCCGCCTAGCGACTCCGTCACGGTGCTATATAAGCAACAATTGCTATTGTCTGTTTTATAATGAATTCAAAATTCAGATGTTAGAATTATTAGTATGAATTGTTTGTTTGGGTTGTTACGTTTGAAATGAATTTGAACCAGAGTGTTTATTGTAAAGATGTGGTCTCCATTGAATCATGAGCTGCTTTAAGTATGTATTTGTGCAAAAACAGTTCATCAATTGAATGGATGGCAACGATGGGAAAAAAAGAAGAGGAGGAGGAGGAAGACAAGATAAGGAAGAGGTTTTGGTGGTGATGATGGTAGTGATGATTCAACACTCTGAGATTAACACAATCATACTGTAGTGCCCTGCATTTGACAAATTGGTGTTCACTAACCAAAAGAATACATGAGGATCTGTGCTGTGAAGATTGTATTTTTTGTCTTCAAAATACCAGTGTACACATTGGGTACATAGACGCCGCTATATTTACTTACTAAGATAATTTATAGACCACCTTTCAGTTTTTAAAAGAAGAAATATGCTTGTTTAATTTTTTTAATGAATAAAAACATAACATGAAATCATCATAAAAGCAGATTGATTGAAACAAGAGTCCATGGAGAAGAAAAACAGCTTCTGCCTGTAACTCAAATTAAGCTTATCAGTAAGTGACAAGCAAGCTGCTCTGGGGGGAGACAAATGTCTCTTTCTCACTACACAGTTTAAAAAGTCTGATATTATTTACATGACATGTCTCTATTATATGAAATCATGAGATCTGTAGTTTCATGAGGTTACACGGATTGTTTTTCCAAAGAATTCTAGCACACACACACACCACCAAGGACAAATCTCAAGTTTTTGGATGATGCAGCCATGACAGTTAAAGCACTATTATAGATGTGTGAAAGAGACCTTCCAGAAGCAAGGCACCAAAAACCACACTTTTTGGTCATCACATGCTTCACCACCAATGGTAGGAAGATCTGAAAAAGATAGGAGACTTCCTTAACATCTGGGCTGATTGATACAGAAATAGATTGTCAGAATGACAACAAGGTGAGATGGAAGTTAATTTTAAACCATGGGGATCAATTAAGACTCATGTATCATAGTGGACAGAAAAAGAAACAATGTTAATGGTGATCAGACATATTGGATAGATTTAGGAGCATGCAGCTGGAATAGGAAAAGTGGGGTTCCATGCTTCTTTCTCCACACAACTCTCTCAATCCCCTTGAAAATGCTACTTGGAGCATCAAGGGACCCTGATGAATTGAATGTACTGTGATGTGGAGAAATCAGGAACAGGGAGAGTCCTCAAAATTCAAGGGCAACATCCATCCACTGAGTTTGGAAATAAATTGTTGAGGGCAAAATAAATATTTATTTATATTATTTAAAACATACTTTCTAACTTGTAACGGTACCTTTCTGTACAAAACCCCATTTTGGCTCACAAAAGCAATCTAAACATTAGTTTAATTCCTTAATCATGGTTTGTTTATGCACTCAAGACTGTTGGGCAACCTTAGATAAAGTGTCGCTATGCATGTAAAACTTCCTGAATAACTGAAATGTTCACTAGCCTAAACATATTTTTTTTCTCTCCCCACAACAACAATCCAAATCAGTAGATACGTGTAATCAAACAATTATGGAAACTTAGTTATCAGTTATGGAAGTAATCAGTTAATGAAACATAGCCAACTTTGTTGAAATATTATGTGTTAAGTTTTCTGGTCATATGCAGGCTACAATAGCCACCCCGTTGAAACTACTTGATACAGTTTCCATGTAGCAGCTGTTCTACATGATGAATGATTTGGGGTGAATCAGCATACTACACAGCTCAGCCCATACCATATTGATTGTCTCCACATTTCCACAAGCCACAGCTGGGAATGTCTGGCAGTGGTATGACTCCACCACCACCACCTGTCCATAGAGTGGGCTAATTTATGTGACAAACGACAAAGTTAGTTTCAGGGCGCAAATACAACACACTATGTAGTGGTAATAACATGATAGCAACCTTTAACCAGAGAGGGACTGGCATGTGTTCAGTGACAGGTTTTATTGTTTTAAATGCTAATCTGTCTCCATAGTGGAGACTACTAAAGAACTCGTAAAAGAACTCAAGGACTCTTTTGAACATGGATGCTAAAGCTTTTTATTGATTCAGTGGGAAACTAAACTTTCTACTTAGAGAACTGAGTGGTAGCAACATACAGTATGTATTTTTAGCAACCTTTTAACAGCTGTTGCTAACATCCGTGATATCCTGAACTGCCAAACAGCATCCTAAAAGTTATGAGTTAATAAGACCTCCAGCCATTGGAGATGCTTTTCAAAATAAAAGGCCATCTTTTAGAGTAAAAACTGTTTTAAAAAAGAAGAGCATTCAGACAATATTAAACAGAATTTAAGGGCAGATTAAATCTGCCATTTTTGCACTTTGTCTCTGCATGATGCTTCCACTTCACAGGGAGTTTTAAGTGTGCAAAACAGCATGTTATATCTCTTTTTAACAACATACTTCCTGCTCACAGCACAAGAGGAAAACAGCCAAGCATGTGTCTCTAGGAGAAGTTTTATGACACTATCTTAATGAGACTTGTAGAAAAACGCAACCCAAACTGCTTTGTCCAGAGCTTGGAAAAAAGTTACTATTTTGGCCTACAGCTATTGGAATCCCGCAGCCCATACGACCACCCTACCCACAGGATTCTGGGAGCTGTGATTCAATAAAGTAATGTATTTCAGCCATGGAACAAGACATAGATGTTCAGAGAGCATCATGTCACAATTTCCAAATAGGTCAAGAGTAGCAGTAAGGGCATTTCGGATGTGAAATTCTCTTCCTTTCCATTAGATTTGATAAGAAAGGTTAACTTGTGTCACATATATGACATTGAAAGCAGCAGTCAGACAAATGTAAGCCACTCTGTGGCAGATGTCATCTTTGTTCACAAAGATGGGGATAAATGTGCTATGGATAATGCATAGCAAAACAAGATTATACTGAAATTCAGTGTCACATTTCCCTTTGCTAAAGCTTGAGCAAGTTTATATTGGGGGCAGCAGAAGTAATCATGTGTGGCTAGATCAGTCTACTACATAGTGTTATTTAATAGTCAGGTGCTGCCTTTTGAGCAGATGAAGGCTTGTGCTGTTTCCAGTTCAAGCAGCTGGGCATTTCCTACTCTACTCCCTTGATTAAAATCTGTTGCAGTTCTAAATGTAATTTCTTTAACTTTTGTTACTGATTAATTTCTTAACAGGAGAGGTGCCCATGACTCACAAGAAGTCCTGAACTCTATGACCAGGAAGTTCTTCCTCCTACTCTCAGATTTGTAGGCTGATAATAGTCATGGTCATGTGAGGGCAAGGTATTCTGTCCATATGTAAAGGCAATCATATTGTCATTTAATATATCCCAAGATGGTAATTTTAAGATGGCTGAAAGGCATAAACCCTGGGTCAAACTGAGTGCTGACTTTAGTTTTACTGTAGCCCTAGTTGTCTTTTCTTTTACGAAGCAAAACCAAATGTTGCTTTGGCAGATTCCTGCATAGATGTGTGTTTATCTGAGGCTGAACAAGTACAGCCTTTTGTAATCTGCTAGATTATATTGCTAAAATAGTCTTGGCTCCAAATAAATGCTGTTGATTTTCCTATGCACAATGAAAAATAAATGCATAAACACATTTTATACTGTATGTTTACATTCTGATTGCATTAATATTTAATCCACAATCTATTTTTAACTGCTTGTGTCCAAACGCTAGCTGTATACTTGAATGATTTAGCTGAATTACAGGACATGCTCCCTTTTAACCTAGTTTTTCTCTCCCTTTCCTAAATACTTTTTAATGGCCCAAGCAATAAATGTGGTTGAACCACTTCCAAGTATAGTACAGTAACGCTGCTAATGCATATTGACATTAGCAACCACTGGCTTGTGCTGGGGGCTGGACATGGCATTTGAAAACATATTTCAAACATATTTTCTCTTTGCATTTTATTCATTGAGCTCAGAACTGTAGCTTGAGCAATGCATTGCATATTTGAAATATGAAGCCTTCTTGATAATGAAAGCAGACATTCAATGGTGGGGTCTCAGAAAAACAGGGAGAGCAACAAAGAGTAGCTAAGTGAGTAGAAGAGAGTGGCAGACAGGCAGGGGAAGCGATAGTGACATTAGATTGGGGAATGTGTCAGACTGGAGCTTGGAAATGTTACTGTTTTGATCTACAACTCCCAGTATTCTATAGCCATGCTGTCTAAGATATTTTGGCGTTCATAGTCAGCAAACTAACTTTTTCAAGATCTGTGCCCAACGTTAAGAAGCAGCCAAATTATTTACCTGGTAACATAGGGGAGATACAGACCGGCACTTTGTGCCAGCCTATGGGCGGAGTCACAGCATAGTGTCTGCACACTCAACGCCATTATGACACCATTGTGGTGCAGTACCCAAATAGCACAGCATGGAAGGGGCTTCATCATGATACACTGGCACACTGAAAAGAAGCTGCTTTTCGGGCTTCTTTTTGTGTCCTCTGGAGGCTGTGGCGTGCAGTTGCCACAGACCCTATCCAGAGTGAAAAGGGGTGGCTGCATGCTGTCCATCTGTATAGACCCTATGTTCTCACTCCGAAGAACAACAGTATGCCCTGGGGTTATGTAAGGGGAGGCAGAAAGTGGTTCCTTTATTCCTGATCCTCCAGGACCAGCTCTATCGTTAGGCAAAGTTTAGCAGCCAATGGAGATGCTAGATGCTGGAAGGTGGCATCTAGACTGGAGGAATGAGCTGTGTGCCATATGGCTTTCTCTGTGCCCCTTAACTTAATTTTCTGCCACCAGGTGTGGTGAAAGATGTTATCCCATCATCAATGTTATTGTGTATCCAGCTTAGGTCCAGTAGTGTCATCACTAGGGTTGGGATCATGCCATGTAGTAACTCATGGTGTCACCCTTCCATTGACCTCCTCTCGTACCATACCATAGAGAATCCTTAGTAAAGTTTTTTTTTGTACTAATGTTATTCACAAATCACAATTCTCGTATATCACTGAATGTAATAATAATAGTTGTGGCATAACAACTAACTAAATTAACATACACCTTTAAATTACACTATCATATGCACAGCCTAAGTGTATTTATAACATCGTTTCATATGGTTAAAGTGGAAATTTGGTAAGATGTGATAATTTTTTTAAAAAAAAATTAAAATTAAAAAATATATATTAATTAAAATAATTAAAATATTGTTTTAAAAAATAAAAACATGGAGCCTCTCCTGTCTTCTCTCACTGAGCCTCACCCCACTTACACCATCTCTTCACATTTTAAAGGGACGGGGGCTAATGCCACAGCCTACTTCTGCCACAACACAGATGTTTGAGAAGCAGTGATGTCACACCCCCCCTTTAGGATGTCACCTGGTGTGATCGGTAGCCCCTGCATCCCCCTGCTGATGCCCCTGAGGCCCAGACCATTTGAAAGCCCATATCAATTAGCCCTCTCTCTGCTGTCCTTTTAAACCAACCTTCCTGTTTAAACCAATCTTCAGCCTTAACTGACCGTGGGAGAGGAACACACAATTAGGTGTCCTGCTTGTAATATGCATTTCATGTGTCTTTAATTTTCTAAAAGTAAATGTCTTAAAGGTAATGTTTTAATTTGATTGATGGTTTAGTACTTTTTAAAATTTTGTACTTCGCCCATATTGTTTTAGTTGTTCTGTTTCAAACTTATACTGTAAATTACTTTGAATCCCAATTGGGAAAAGGGCAGGATATAAATAAAATAAATAAATATGTTGCATTTCTGTCTTGCCATTCTCCAGTGAGTTCAAAACAGCAACTGATTAGTTCAAGATCTCAACCCTGTGACACAGGTTAAGCTAAGAGAGTGAGTGGCCCACAACCATCCAACAGGTTTCAGGGTTGAGTGCTTCACAGTCCCAGTACAACAGTCTAAGAACTAGTACAACAGTCTAAGAACTTCCCCAACAAATCTTACCAGGAAAACCCTGTGATAGGCTTGTATTAGGCCTGAAGGCACATAACAACAGCAGAATAAAGCTTACTCAAGACCCATCTCCAAACTAGGAATGATCTGTGTGCAAAGATTGGGTTCCAAACTACATGTATATATTATGCAAGAAACTATTCATCTCATAGCTGAACTTTCCAGAAGTACACTGAAATGTGTATTCAAGTGTGGATAGCAACTATCCAGATCATTACATGAGGCAAAATTTCTGCTCATATTCTGGAGCAACTGGTCATACATAAACATGGTTGTACAAGGGCCCAGAGCTTGGAGAGTCACTTTTTAAACATTGCAGTTCGAAGACTCAAAAAGTAGATCACTGTCATTATAGTTGTAGTGTATTAAAAGCAACTCTTTCCTGTTTATCAAGGCCTCATTCCCACTTGATAGATTTGTGAGTCGCATTGACACCTGGTCACTGAATTGATTCAGATTGATGCTTAATTCCCACTATGGAAGTGAATTTCAAGAATTCCATGCATTCGTGTCTTTTTTGAGACACTTGTCATTCACAGTAGCTTGTTTATTTTTAAAAAAATGTCAATCATATGATGTGCATCTACACATCATCAGTGCCAACCTGGATGTCATCTCGAGGGCTCTGGAGCTCCCAAGCCTCCCAGGGAGCAGGCAGTCCAAGGGCTCTGGGCGGGTGTGTGTGATGCCCAACAGCCCCAGTGGATAGAAAGCCAAGAGGGGACTGGTGGATCCTGCCAAGCAACCTTTTGGGAGAGAAAGAGGGATGAAGGTGGAGGGAGGTGACGGCTGGTAGTGCTTTAGGATTGCCATAAGTCTGAAACATTTTGAAGACACAAAAACTAAAAACTAGGGGTAAGATGGGTTACAACCCTCTGCCAGCCCTCTGCCATTAGTGCCTCCCCTCCAGTGCGATGCAATTCAGGTCTGTCATTCCCACTTGCTGAACACGCTTTCTAATCAATTATTTTCAAAAGAGCCACTTTTTGATCCATCTTCAAAAAAAGAGATTCTTTTGCACTTGTTTCACTTCATTGTGACTCAGACTGAACACAGTCGGACCTGAAACCATTTCCAGTGTGAACGAGGCACATATAAACCAATCAGCAAATCAGTTTAAATCATAGTGAGAGTGCCTCAAAAGTATTTCAGTATGACTTGAATGAATTACAGAACATACTCTCTTTTAACCTAGTTTTCTCCTGCCTCCCTGCCCCCCCCCCCCCAATATTCTTCAATGGCCCAAGCAAGATGCTTGAGAAGTTTTTTTTTAACTTCTGTGCCAAAATAACTTGGCTGTGTGAAAATGTAACTACTGGCCTTAACTATGCTATTGTTTCCTGATAATTATGTACTTTGGTGCATGGGTGGCCACCCTTTGCTACTCTACCGAGGAAGCAAAATTGCCTTGTGTAGCCCTGAGATAAAGCCAAAGAAGTCATGTATAGTGAAGCCTGTATACATCCACTGACTTAGGTACTCCAGCAGAGGCACATAGAGGCCCCATCCAGACTAGCCCATTTGCCCTGGTTTGATCCAGATGAGATCGATCGTGGCAAACCGATTCTATCCAGAGAGGAGTTCATACTATCTTTTGCCCCCATTGAGGCTTCCCGGTGCATTTTACCCCAACGAAGTTCATACATGCAAAAGTACCGATTAAAGATGGAGCCTCTTGGTTGTCAATCAAATGATGTCATGGTGACGTCTGATGCGGCCATTGGCCGCGCGAGATGCTTGTGTTTTTTTTTTAATATTTTTAAATATTTGACAGCTTATGCGCATGAAGCATTTGGCTGGGAGCGGTGCGGATTGAGGCGATCCTTTCCTCTCCTCCTCCTCCTCCTCCTCCCAGTACTTTTTAAATTATTATTTACTATATGTTTCAATATTTTTTTTTATTTTTAAATTTAATATATATTTTATAAAATAAAATATTTTATTAAATATTTTATTATATTATATTTATAATATAATATAATATTTATATATTATATTATATTATATTTATATATTATATTATATTATATTATATTGTATTATTTTATTTTATTAAATAAAATATTTTATTAAATATTTTATTATATTATATTTATAATATAATATAATATTTATATATTATATTATATTATATTTATATATTATATTATAATATATTTATATATTATATTATATTATATTTCATTGTATTATTTTATTTTATAGTTATTTCATTTATTATTTATTTCATTGTATTTTATTGTATTTCAGTGTATTTTATTGCATTTCATTTCTTAGTAATTTATTGGATTTTTTTTTGTATTTTTTTGGTATTTTTTAAAATATATTTTTTTCTTTTTTTCCCCCATTGACAGCTGTAATTCGCTTTGGCTGTTCCGTTTTTATGAATGGGGCAGAGGGGGAACCCCTGTCCATATATGGACTGGGGTTCCCTTTAAAAGGGCCCCATTCATTCCCTTCCAGTTTAAAGAATGAATGGGGCCCTGAAAGGGAACCCCTGTCCATATATGGACAGGGGTTTCCCCTCTGCCCCATTCATAAAAACGGAACAGCCAAAGCGAATTACAGCTGTCAATGGGGGAAAAAAAGAAAAAAATATATTTTAAAAAATACCAAAAAAATACAAAAAAATCCAATAAATTACTAAGAAATGAAATGCAATAAAATACACTGAAATACAATAAAATACAATGAAATAAATAATAAATGAAATAACTATAAAATAAAATAATACAATATAATATAATATAATATATAAATATATTATAATATAATATAATAATAAAAAATACATTAAAAATATTAAAAAAAATCAGGAGTGCCCAATTTTGCCAGGAGAGGAGGCATGTCCCCCCCCCCCTGGCTTTTTCCCCTCCCCTGAACTTGACCTGAGTCACTGTATTTTATTTTAGTATTTTTTAAAATGTTTTTTTAATTTCTTATATATTTTTTTAATTTTTTTTTTAGTTTGACAGCTTATGCGCATACTACGAGGCTCCGTTCCCATCGAATTTTATGAATGGGGAAAAAGGGAAACTCCTGTCCATATATGGATTGGGGCTCCCTTTCAATTTTTAAAGGGCCCCATGAAAGGGAACCACAATCCATATATGGACAGGAGTTTCCCTTTTTCCCCATTCATAAACTTCGATGGGAACAGAGCCTCGTAGAATGCGCATAAGCTGTCAAACTGAAAAAAATAATAATAAAAAAATAAGAAATTAAAAAATATTTAAAAAATACTAAAATATAATACAATTGAATGCAATTAAATTACTAATAAATAAAATACAATAAAATACAATAAATAAATAAAAAATAAAATAACTCTAAAATAAATAAAATAATAAAATAAATAATTACTTAAAAATACAGTTAAAAAAATATTTTAAAAATGCTGGAGTGCCCGATTTTGCCTGGAGAGGAGGGATGTTCCTCCCCCTGGCCTTTTCCCCTCCCCTGAACTTGACCCGATCGTGATCGGAGCCAAGTTCACATTCCCCGCAAACCGGGTTTTCCCAAAAGAAACGGTAAAAAACCCGCTTTGGGAAAACCTGGGTTATGGGGGATTTACCCCGCTACGGGTGTGCAAAATCCGGATTCAGTAGTGTTAAATCCAGTTTCAGTGTGAACTTCTTGATTTTAAACCGGTTTGCTAACCGGTTTATAACGTAGTCTGAATGGGCCCAGAATGTGCTTGAGGAGGTATGAATGGGGCATATAATGGGCAATGGGACCTTTCATACTGCTCAGTTGTAGCACTATGATTCTACTTTAACTGCTATGAGCCCATCCCAGGATTTTCAATTTAGGGAGGGGTATTTAGAATTTTCAACATTAGAGCAACCAAACTGCAAATCACAAGACTTCATAGGATGTTACCACAGCAGTAAAAGTGCAATCACAATGCTATAACTGTGTAGTAAGAAAGGACCTTAAGTTTCTTTTCTGCCAGAGTCTACTTGCTTCCACTACAGTTTTCTGGAGCAAAAGGTATGTGCTTGAATTTTCCTGGGCAAGAGATGGAATCTGTATTATGCCAACATGAGTCCAGGAGTAGCACCCACACATCATATTGGATCCACAGGCTAGCCTTGTTAAGTCAAGAGAAGAAAAGATTAATGTCTCAATTCAGTTAGCAAACATGCAAGTCACTCAGGAATGAAGGTTTCTCTTTCATGAAAAATAATTTGTGGTAACAGTTTTAGTATAAAAATGTACTATAGGTACAAGATATAAAACAAATAAAGAAAATAGAATAAGAAATGGTACAGAAACATAGCTATTTAATGAAAAAGCAGATTTCTTTTCCTAGCTTATTACTTTCCTAGCTTACAAGTTAGAATTGCCCATGTTTTATCCTCTTGTTGTTCTTCAATCAGAACAGGCAACTCTACATCTCTTAAACCTTTAGAATCCATGCATAACAATATATATTTATATTAGTGTGCCTATACCATCTAAAGTGATGTCAGTGACATGACACAAGCATTTATGTTAAAAGCTTAGAAAGCCATAGGAAGTAAGCACAGGGGAATGCAGCAAAAACGTCAATGAGGGCCAAGAAGGAAAACAAAAGGAGCCAGACAGATTAGGACAATAGGGTAGAAAACAATGAAGGCTTTATGGCAAATCCCTTTGGAGTTAATGGCACTTTTTCCATTGATTTTGGAGGTTTTGGGATTATGCCCAAAAGGTGATTAGCTTGTGAAACTTCATGCAAGTAAGGGAAAGTTAAACTGAAAAAGAAAATAGTAGGAAGTATGAAACAGGAATTTGGGAGAAGTCCCAGAAGTCAAAAAGAAAATGTAACCTGTGTTCAATTGGCTAGTGTAGTACAGCAGATAAGAACTGCTTCATGCTTTATGGAATTGCTAAGGTACCTTGGTGTTTAGATTCCTACAGTGTTTATGTGTGTATGTTGTGTGTCAGCAGTATGGAAACCTCATGCATTTCATAGACTTTTCTTAGGGAATGAATAGCCAGAGGTGATTTATATTACCTTCCTCTGAAATATAGCCTGCAGCATCTGGCATGCCTTGGCAGTCCCCCATCCAAGTATTAATCAGGTTTGATCCTGCTTAGTTTCCAGGATTGGATGACATCTGATGTCTTTGGGTATTTAGTCCCTTTTGCCATATTTACCAAGGTAACCCCAAAAAAAACCAAGTGTAAAGAGGAGAAGCATACCTTCAAAATACAGGGGAAATTCCATGGAGTTAATCATGTCGCTCCAGTCCATGTTTAAGGAAGTTAAGCTTCCTGGCCACTGTAAGCAATGTTGGAATAAAATAGCTCTATGGCTGCACAGCATCTCTGGATATCTTTAGAAAAAGGCTGAAGAGCTACCCACTGGGGATGTTCTAGCTGAGGTTTTTGCACTGAACATGCAGTTGAACTTGATGGGTCCCCTTCCAACTCTATAGCCATGATGTTCATTGGGTAATATATGGAAATCCTAATAGATTTCAGAGAGTTGCTGGTAAGACCAAAAACTCTAAGAACACTTGAAAAAGAAGAGCCTAGAAATGTTACTCTTTTGGAATACTACTCCCAAAATCCCCCAGCTTTTTTGTAGTCCAATAAATAATAACTTGGCCATGCTCTCTGAGAAATTAATCACTGTCTAACTCCAGCTCCAGTAATGAGTGTTGACTAAAATGTAGCCTAGACAAGGCTAGTGAAAACAAGGAAGGTATCAGCATTCACCTTGGGGTGGTTAGGAGAAATCTGAGGTGTGCAAAACTAAGCAAACACATTTTCAGCAACAGCAGCCCATATGTACTGAGTGAGATTTTGAAGCAAGAATGATACAAAAATAAAATGGGACTTAGGATACAATATTACACCTACCCAGATCAGCCCCAATGAATTCAGTAGGACTTATTCCCAAGTAATAATAGCTTATTCTGAGGTATAAGATTGCACCCTTGGCTGGCAATCACCTTTTATATTATTCTTACATTTATAATACATGGCCAGGGAAGAAAAACAGCTAGTGTTTTCTTGAAAAAGTCTGAAATTAGGGTTTTAGTGAACCTTTTCTAGATCCATTCAGGTACTATCCATTATATTAAATGGGAAAAAAGCATATAAAGGCTTTTTCCCTCTGGGGTAAGCTTTTAAAAATAAAAATGTGAATGATTCAGGTAATTTATCAGTCTGACAAGGAATTTTAAAGGCTTTATTTTTACATCTGTCCAACAGTGCTTCTACTAATGTGGAGGATAATAGCCTGCTTAACTCTCAACCTTGAGCCTGTGGGAGTAAAGAAATGAGCAAAACTCATTTTGATAAGTAGATAGTGTACAGTCTTGATGGACTGGAGAACCCAGAATGTTAATATTCAGAATATGCATCCATTTGGGTTATATTATTGGTATTTTTCAATGACAGAAGGTAGATTTTGGATCTACTGCTAAATCTCTAGTTACTTTTCAGTAAATTGGCAAAGACTTTGGACTCTCTTGTTGGCAATAAGACAGAATGGTGTAAATGGTTGGACCATGGTTCAGTCTGGGGGACCATGGTTCAAAACCCTGCCAAATCTAAATCTAAAACACTGCTAAAATGAAAACACAGAAGAATCAAAAGAAGTGTGTTGTAAAAGATGATGATGTATAAATTATTTGTTGAAAGTCTTTGAGAATATGCAGAAGAAAAATGGCATGCAAGTTATGTCTACCTGCAGGAGTAACTGGTTGCACAACATTCATTCTCTGTTAAGTCTAACACAATTAAAGCCTGCTGATCTCTTGAATATTCTCTTTTGTATGGTGCAGTGGGATGGAGAAAACTATTGCTAAGTGTGCTTCTGGGATTCTTGGAACCATATTTGATTAACATTTTGATCAGTTGCTGTGGGCTATAAATATATCCATGAATAATAGCACATTTGAGTTGATAAGAAGTTTATCACATTTAGTTGCAATGTATATAATTTCTCAGATTCACTTCCCTGTAAAATAGATGCGAAAAAGGAGGAAAAGGTTATGCAGGATTTCTTGTAATTTCTATCCATAGTTGTGGTGCAGAGAATCAGGAATGGGTATTCCATCATAAAAGCATGGGCAAGGACAACTTCAGCCTGAAAAAAAAGTCTATGTTATGGAGTTGCACTCTATTAATGTTTTCCCTGGGAAGAAAATATTGATTCAACTGCTCAGACTTGAGTCTGATGACAATACCCAAGGTTAGAATGTCTAGCAACTGTGAATGGCAGAGTGGAGACGGTTGTCTCAAGCAAAAAGTGTGAGTTTCTCTGCCAGAATTAATCTGTGTATTTGTTTTGCAAGCTCCTTTGTTCTGCATCTGAGATCTGCCTGTTGAAATCAGCTCTATATTGAATAGGTGACCAGAAGGAGATACAATTTTCAGTTTGTAAAATGGATGAGAATTAAGGGAGCTATGTTTCAGGCCCCCAACTGAAATCTCAGTGATTTGTTATGTTTCTCTAGGGAAACAGATGGGGGGGGGGGAATCTCAAGAAACTGGAGGAGGACACATTTTTCTTATGGAAGTTAGGGCCTTTAAAGGCTGGATAACTATCTGTACTCATTCCCATGTTGCATAACTATCTGTAATCATTTTCATGTTTCATCAGAGCTCTGTGACTCAGCCTGAAGATACCTGAAAGTGTGGTGCCCTTCCATACCCTCCAACATTTCGCAGATGAAAATTGGGGAAGAGGTATCCAAACAACATCAGAGTGTGGTCAAGATGGCAGAAATTATAAATGATGGGGAATACAAGTTGCCAGAGATTGTAGCAGTTTGCATTTGCCTGAGCCTCCTTAAGAATTTTTCTTCCAGAAATAACCACAAATCCAGTTTAGGACCTTAGGGTAGAGATTTCTAGCCTTTATATCTTACTGTGGTCTCAACTTCAGGGTTTCTACACCTCATGAGTGCTTTGTAGCTGGGGCTCTCCTTCTTCTTTGGACTGTGAGACTCAGAGATTTGGAAGATGCAAGGAAAAATGGAGAAAAATTCATAGATCTTAGGGATGCATTTCAAAAGAATTCAGTTATAGAGCATGGGCTATGTGAAGTGAGATAGGAAGGGGATAACATTCCGTATCCTTGCTTTGCTTAAAGATGCCACCATGAATTGGCTGCCAACTGAAGCTGCCACCATGAATTTTTTCCTGGGTTTTCCATTTCTTGTGAGATTTGAGATCTTGTGAGAGGTCTTCCTTCCATGAGAGTTGTGGTGGCCCTTATATAGCTTCCCTCCTTTTCCCCAGCTGGTCTTCAGTAGGAGTGGAATGTTTAATCATTTCCCAAATATTTTAAAATATTTTTAAAAATATTTGCAAAATGATTAAATAAAGAAAACACACATTTTCTGAGTGTGAGGAAATCCTGAATAGGAGAATCCTAGGCTTATGAGAATTTTTGCAGTTCAGGAATTATTCCGCACAAAATATGGATATGATTTTTTTTCACACCAAAAATGTGTTTTTTCCCCTCTAATTAAGTTCTCAACTACAGGTTTTTTTTTTATTTTGCATGGAAATGTTTTTGGTGCAGAAACTAATGTTTTCTATTTCTCTATTGGGCTATTTTCTGTGAGGGAAAAACATGTGCCCATTTTAATTATAATAAACCCCAAACTGTGAATAGTTTTTTAAAAATGTAGTTTTTCAAGGGCTTTCTAGAAGTAAGAAGAAAGTTGGTGCCATTATTTTGCTTCATTTGAAAACAAAATTAATGAAGAATTACATCCTTGGTCTTGAACTGGACTGGCAAACAAGAGAATTGTCCTGTTATTTGGAAAACCTGGCAACCATAATCTGCACTTAATAAATTGTAATCTGTATTTAGCCATGGTGTTAGAGGAACAGTGGGCTATATTGGAGCGCTAGTTATACCTGTTCTGCAGATCTACCATAATTGAGACTTCCTTACATTGTGTCATTCACAAACATTATTATGTGACAATTAACAGATGATTCAACAACACTTTAAAATAACAATTCAACTAATTAATGCTGGATTGTAGTAAACAAAATTTTGGACCAACTGTATCATCATAGTTAATGTCCTCTCTTGAAAGACCAAAGAAATAAGAAACCAGATAATTGTTTTAAAATATTTATTGTACTGAAATAATCTACGAAAGGGCATAAGTCAAAAGACAAACTATGTTGCCACTCCTTGAAGGGGCAGTTAAAATCACCATTCTGAACACCAATACATTAAAATTCTTGTATTTTAAAATTGAAATGCCTCTAGATATCCATGTTCACCTAAAATGGTTCCCATGCATTAACCATGAAACTTGCATGGTAGTCCTGCTTCAGTCAGTCTCTCTCAGCCTAACCAATCTCACAGGACCAAGGATCAAGTGAGAATGAAGGAGAGAGCCAGGGAGAATCACCTCAAGATCATAGGAGACAAAGGATCCATAAATAAATATCAGCTAGTGTAGTAAGCAACATTCTGGTTCTTATAGCATGTGAATATTTTAAGTATTCTTTAATCTATTCAGATGCATAATGATAAACTGGACTCTAATTAGAGGAGAAAGGCAAGGCCTAGTTGCCAGCTTGGATGCCACCACTTATTGTCCTTATGATGAAGGTTCTTGTTTTGAAAGGAACAGCAGTGGATACCTCCATGCTGTGGCACACCATTATCTTCAGAGATAGCAGTATAGTGTTGTGGCCAACCATCCTCTCTCCCTCCCTCTCTCCCTCCCTCCCTCCGCATGACCTCTTCCAATAAAGTTAAGAGTTGCTTTGAAACTCACTGAAATTTTTGGCTTGCTCTATTATATATGTCCCCCTGCTAGTCTTCAGGGTTCTTTTGTATCAGTCAGCAAGAGACCTGTACAAAGGATTATTTTAAGGATTCATCACCGCTTTGCTGAAAAAGTTTCCTTTCCACTATGTGGCAAGGCTTCATTTAAAATAAAATTTTTAAAAACTCCACTGAAAGATAGATACAGGTCAGGTTACAGCATGCCAGCTAATAATAATGAAGAAGAGAGCCAATGAAACTGTTGGCTGGATCACTTTTAATCTGATGGCTGTCTTGTTTTTAAATAATGATAGAAACATCAGTATCACCACATCAAAGTGGGCATACTGGAAAGACTCTGAAATGGCCAGTATTACCTAAACAATGCTAACTGTGTGTAATATGCAATTTTTATCGTAGACCATGAGTCCTTCTTGATTATAGGCAGGAAAAATAAAAGGAAGGAAGGAACCACATGACATCTTTCCTTTTGTCTCCAATATCATTCATTCATTTCATTTATTATGGCGAATAGCCAGCATAGTGTCCAGTATCTGGCATGATCCCACATTATAAAGGAGTATTTTCATGGCAGATCATTTATGAAAACTGTCTGAAAACAGAATGAAATTCAGCTGGAAACTGTATATTTAAAAATCAACACTGGTTGAACATTTGCTTTAAGCTAAATATTTAAGATATTTCCTTTTCTTTTTATCCTCATTTCCAGCCCATTTCTAAGATTTGATTGCCAAAGTCAAGAAAGGCAACATATTTATTTCTCCATCCTAAAACTTCTATGGCTATTTCCCCATTAAGGTTTGGCTCCTGATCTACAATAACCTCTTGTCAGTAAAATGTAGTGACAAGAAAAAAGCAGTTCTCCTTTGTGGTTTTTCTTGTGTCCACAGGAGATAGGGAAGAAAAGTTTCAATCCACCCAACATGCTCTTTGTCCTTATTCAGGGATAGGTGTTTGCCATTTCATTTTCTTTTCAGCTATTTCTTGTCTTGGAATAGGAAAAAGTGGGGCTTTGACAATGTATTTTTTAAGACGACAACTCATAAATAACAACTA
Source organism: Urosaurus nigricauda (assembly GCA_034509955.1). NCBI lineage: Eukaryota > Metazoa > Chordata > Lepidosauria > Squamata > Phrynosomatidae > Urosaurus > Urosaurus nigricauda. The sequence continues at coordinate 156,956,982 of JAOEGL010000005.1, read as the reverse complement.
GCCATTATAATAGTGGAAACTGTGCTATTCCCTTCCCCCTCCCCCCCCCAAAAAAACCCTAAATGTCCAAAGCCTTGGCAAAAACAATAGTACAGTCATTTTGTTACTTGTCATCTTTGTAGTTCAATGGACAAACAATTCTATCATATTTAATTTCTCACAATTTCTAATTTTTCCAACCTTCTATTGGTTTAGCCTGTCTCCACATCTATTTGTGTGGAGTTTTGAAAGTTCACAGGAAAATGTTATTTCTCCCAATAGAAGATTTTCCTTTTTGGTATGCCATGGATATAACCATATTTTCTAAGCAGTTTCCCTACAGTTATTATTTTCAGTAGCACATTTTTCTGTGTTTGTATTTTCTCTGAATAAACATAGTTTTGTGTGTATTCTTAATTAGAAAACTAGATTACAGAATTTGGAGAAGTGCAAATACTGAAGGATAACAGCATGTATTGGGGTCAGCATGTATTGGGGTCAGAAAATTATGAATTGGGAAAGTTCATATGCAAATGTGAACCAGACAAAATTCTCCCTTATCTCTAATGGGTTTTTATATGCAGAAGGTTCCTGGTTCAGATCCTGCCAACTCCATTTAAAAGAAAATCAGGCAATAAGGTTGGGGAAGACCTGTGCATGAGATTTTGAAGAGCTGCTTCCAGCCAGGGAAGACAATATTGAACTAGGTGATCCAACAGCCTGCTTCTGTAGCCAGTAGTTTCACAGGAGCCTAGAAAGCTTTTCTAGATCCATGTCTCTATGGTACAGTGTCTCACAGAGACAGGAGACATTATCTGTTAGATAAGTTGTCTAAGGAGGATGGCTACCTGCCAGTTAAACAATGACCCTGGCAAATGAATTACACTTCCTAGCTTGCTTTTGCCAATGTTTTGCTTGGCCTTGTCCCTTCTGTATTACAGCCAGGATTCCACCCCACTCCAGATTCTTTTGTTGTCCATTGCTGCTTAATCTTCAAGTCCCTGGCATTTAATCACCAAGTCTTTTGACCATGGATTAGTTCTCTCCCAGTTTTCCCAGAGGATTCTGTGGTCTGGTTAAGAATATTTAGTTTTGGTTACCTGCATCGAATTCCTGCCTTTAGGATATGTTAGATGAAGTTTTCAAAAAATAACAACTGGGGAATCAAGCTGTGTGAAATGAAATTGTCAGTACAAGTTATATGAGTTGCCAGAATGAAGATGTTTCCATTATAGGGCAGGTATGTTTCCTCTCTTCCTTGAAATCTATAGGAGGTTGACCTTTCTGTGAATCAGGAGATTTTGCTTTTGAGTCGGGTTTCAGCTTTTTCTATGAAGTCTTTTCTGTGCCTGTTTGAAAAACTAAACAGCACATGAATGTCTTATCAAGCTGAGTCTTTCTGGATTTGGGAACAGCTTTCCTAAACAACAGGCAAATCTCAGGCCAGAGGGCCTGCTTACTTTAATCACTCACAAACGTCTTTGCGCCTGTAATTCTGGTGTGGTTCTCCATATAGATTCACCGAGGAATTTTGAGTACAGAATTATTTCTTTAATGAGATTTGCCTCTCTTGGGTCTCTGTTGTGTGAAACCAAAAAGAACTGGTTGTCAGGGAAGCTGCAGTTTTAGGAGAACTGTTTGCAGTGAAATATAATGAGGATTGGCTGATCCCAGTGAACAGAGCTGAGTCTGAATGGGAATGACATCACTGAAGAACTGAGCTAACTCCAAGAGAAACTACTGAACTGGAAACAAAGCACTGGAGAGAGCTTAAGGAGGCTTTTCATGTGTGAGTTCATGGTTAGGGCTGAAAATGCTTTTTCTACAAATTTTTGTGCCACCCAAATGCTTTACATCTCAATGAGATTTGTTTTTTAAAAAAGCATCCCATAGCACATTTTAAAGAGCTTAAGTAAGCAAATGTATTTATATCTAATATTTTACAAATCACCCAGTATTGGATTACTAATAATGTGCAAAGAGCAAACGAGCTGGTAGTGAATAACTTTGAATTTCTTTATTAAACAGCTTATGCTTTAGCAAAAGGACTGCAAAGAACACAGATTTCTTTTAATGGTCCACATTAAAAAGCAAGATTGTTTCCTGCTTTATAGACACATACTATTATATATATGCAACATATTGCAAATAAACACTATTAAAAGTAGTATATATTCACTATAATTATTATTGTTCTTACCAGTCAGTGGTAGTAGTTCTTTCTTTTAAAGAGAACTTCTTATTTAACGGTTCATTAAGTACCTTTATCCCAGTGTTACATAACAGATGTGGATATGGATACTTACTCTAAGAAGCAGAATGAACTTTGGATGGACGTTATGTGTGAAAGAATATATATATCTTTATGTTAGCAGCAACAGTATCTGAACACTGTACAGGCCTATTATTATGCAGTTTGTTTACCAAAACTTTGTTGGTAGTGGTCCTTGACAGGAATCTTCAACTGTACTGAAGAAAAGAGGAATGAGCAGGAAAATGGAACTATGGCCGTCCAGATGTTGTTGAACTGTAGCTCCTATCAGGCCTAGCCAATGATTTTTGGAATTTTTGACCAATAACATCTGGAGGGACACAGCTGCCCACCTTTGAGTTAACATATGTGTGAAGGCAAAATTTATTGGATTCTTCTAAAATCTTTATATGTGCTTTTATTTACAGCTCTTCATTATTTCTTAAACTCCAAACCAACCTACTCCAAGTTCTTGAATTTGAAATGAAAGGACCACCCTGAGATCAAGGCAAGAAGTGTTACAGCAAAATCTCTTTTTAATGTTCTACAGTAAATAGACAATGTGGTCCGGGTAACATATATGGAGGATAACCATTCTAACCTCTGTTGATTATAAACAGATGTCTAAAGTTTGTAAAGTTCAACTGCACAAAGATATTGAAGGACTTTGTCTTCATTTCACCACTGTAGCTTTAAAAGTGATGGAATGATCAAAATGTTATACAAAAGTCATTTTTATCATTTATTATGAGGCAAGGTTTGTAGAGGGCAAGATTTTAGGTAAATGAGAAGAGTAACAAATGATAAGTATACTATGGTTAATTGAGATCTTTAGTTAGTTTAACTGAGATTTTTCACATAATTTCCAGTTCTGAATTTTCTTTCTGCTACAGAAAATTCTATCTACCTCTGCTCCTGGAAGACCTAAAAATTCCTAGAGAAAACACTTCTCTAGGTATTTGTAGGTCCTTTAGTGGGATTCTATGGTCAACTTCTGCTGAATGTATGCCATAGGGTTGCACTGGAGGACCTAAAGATTCTTAGAGAAGTGTTCTCTCAGGTTAAACAAAGTGTTTTTTATTTGCATATAAAAGAGAAATGTATTAATATTTAGTATGGTTAAGACAAGAACCAAATAATTTGTACATTTCCTCCACTAACTGAAGATTTTTCTGAACATGTTTCTGATATATTTTATGCAATTCCTGCCTCAATAAGACTTTTTGGAATACTTGGGTTTCAAAAACACATGGATGCCTGAGTTGTGTTCAGAAAGACTTAACAAAGTGCTAATATCATGAATTGGTTCATTAGGGATTTTGAAGTACACTGACCCCCCCATACCACATGTAATTATGTAGTTGAACAAATGAAGCAAAACCTCTAGAACATCTCTGGCTACTAAAATGTTGCCTAAGGATATCAATCATCTTAATGATGAAATGCATTAATGATGTACCTACTAATGTGAAAGTGATTTTGAGTGCACTGGAATCTTTTTTCCCCTTAATGGTAAATTAATCTTTGAGTTGATACGTTTATTGGACATGTTGCACCTGAACACTGTTTGTTAATTAATTTTATTGTAATTATTGTTTTCACTTTATGGTTTTAACTTATTGTTTATCAATAGGTTAAAATCAGGATTGTTTTTTCAATCTATTTCTGCTAAGTGATTAAAAAGAAAAACCACCTGTTTCTCAAGCTGGTTATGCTTGCTGAGAAATTGTATCTAAAATAATATATTCAATGAATAGATGACTGATTAGGTTTCAATTTATTAGGCTGCAGTTTCATCTTGAGAATCTGAGGGGATGAAATAATCAATAATCTACATCTAGAGGACTGTAGGGTTTGTGTGCTCACAACTATACTGATAACTTCAAAAACTGATAAAGTCATGTAAGAAAAACTTCTCAATGCTCTGGTCTTTGATATGTGTCAGGTGCTGAGGAAAGCCATGCTTGGATTCAATTCAACACCCACTTCCTTTATTGCCACGGTAGAAATTATTCAGCCATCCGGATATTTCTGAACTGCAACATGCAGCTAACTTAATGTTAGCTATGCTGGATAGGACTGATGGAGATCCCACAACACCTGGAGGGCCACATTATTCTCTCCCCATTTTTTATTACATTGAATTTCTATGTGTGAGAGCAAAAATTGTGCTTCTGAAACTACATTGGTAGAACATGGGAGTTGTATAACTCCAACTGCTAGTCCCAATTAGAGTATATCCACTGAATCATTTTCTGAATCGCCAATGCTTATATAAACCCTAGTGATTCAATGGGTCTACTTTAGGTAGAACTAGCAATTGGATTTAAGCTACAGAAAAAGCTAGAGTACACATCAACACAATAAATGGGGAGGGAGAAAAAAAAAACCCTATATTTCGTCCATGTTGCCAGCCTGGTTATAAACCAAGATGAGCCAGTATTATTCAGGCTTGCATATAGTTAAAGGCTTGCATATAGTTCTTCCCCTGACAGTGGACAAATTGTGTGCCTGATTTTCAAGTCTAGACTAACATTCACACTATTATTAAAAATAAGCTGCCCTACAGCAGAGTTGAACTTTAGTCTGATTTACTACTTTCTATATTTAGCTATTGAGGGTGTTAGATATGGCTTTTGTTTCCTCCTGTGCATGAATCATGCTTCATTAGATCAAGATATATAACCATGTCACAAAGAATGTGGTACCTTGTACAGTTTTTATACTTTATATAATTATGATTTTCCTGGAAAATAGTATTTCTCTCTAAGTATTAATTCTAGTACATTCATGTCATTTCCTGTTTGTTGGCCTTAGCCACATTTTCTTTCTGCAGTTACTACGAGTTTGTTTGTTCATCTTCCATTTTGCAGTAATTTTGTATCTCTCTGTCTCTTTCTACTCCCCAACTTCTAGCACACTGTTTGAAGAGAACATGTTACAAAGCCTTCTGCTTCTGCTTCTGAGATACACTGTTTTCTCACACTTTCCCCAACTTTATCTATCAAAATCTGTGGAGCAAAGCCTGTCTCCAAGAACAGATTAGGTAGACACTGTCATTTTTCCTTTCATGCACTCTATGTGTGTTTACTCAGATGTAAGCCCATTGTATTCTGTGGATCTCTTTACCAGGAAAGTGTGCACAGAATTGCAATTTTAATTATGGAGTTGCTTGTATTACTAATCCATAGTTGACATATATTCACATATATTGTTTAGAATTTTTCCATGAGGGTTTCAGTTAATTCTACTCTACCAATGTGTTCTGACTCCCAGAATGAACTTTGGTCATAATAGAGCCCACAGCTCAAGGTACAATCACATTTTTATCTCTTCATTAAAAAATAAAAATTAAAATCAGTTTTTGGAAAGGGGCAGTAATCCAGTTCAGGGCTGGGGCAGAAGGCAAAAGCATTTAGTTCCTTTTCTTTGAATTTTTCTAGGAGAAGTTCTGTCCTCTGTTATCTCTCCTAGACTGCATCCACACTGCAGAAGTAATCCAGTTTGACACTGCTTTAGCTGCCATGGCCCAGTGCTATAAAATTCTGGGAATTGTAGCTTTGTGAGACATTCAGCCTTCTCTGTCAGACACCTTTGGTGTAACAACAAACTACAATTCCCAGATTTCCATACAGTTGAGCCATGGCAGTTAAAGTGGTGTCAAACTGGATTATTTCTGCAGTGTGGATGCAGGAGTAAGGAAGCTTCTGTTTGTGTCCGAAAAGGCTCCCCTCTTTAGGCAAACACCAGCTTTGGAGCAGCCAGTTTTCATAATTTTTGATCTTGATCACCTCCTCATGTTTTTTAAAAGACCCATAAAACTACACAAGTGGCACCCCACATTTCTTATATTATTTATTTTACCTGTAGAGGTTGAAGTGAGAATTTGCAATACCTGATGAGATAGAAATTCTCAATTTATTTTTCTTTCATGCTACCCTTTACCTATCCTAGCTTTATTGTCTTTTTTTTAAAATGAGTCATGCCTTTTCATGATGTTGTCTAGGTACGACAGTCTCAGTTTGATCATCTTGGCTTCCAGGATTTCAGGCTTGATTTGTTGTTGGTTTGTTTGTTTGTTTTTGGATGTCCAGAGTACCTTCAGCACTCTTCTCCAGCACCACATCTCAAAATAGCTGGTTCTCCTGTCAGATTTCTGTACTGTCCAACTTTCGCATCCATACTTGATGATGGGGAGTACTAACTTTAGTGTTCAGTTGTATATCTTGGTACAGTACTTTAGGATCATGCCTAGTTCATTTATGCCTGGCCTTTTCAATTCTGATTTCTTGGTTCTCTCTCTGAAATAACTGAACTCACTCTCCTTAAACTTTAACCAACTGCTCCTATCCGATATCCAAATGAGTATATAGTGATGAGGGGCATATGAGGACATTGCCACTCCAAATTTGCTCCAGATGAATTTTTCCTTCATTTAAATCTGTTTTATAGTGACCAATGATCCAGCTCTTCCACCCACACATTTTTGTGTTTGCCGATCCAGTGAAAATGATCTCAATACACTGCTCTGCTCTGGCACTTCAAAATGACATTAACTCCACCTATCATTTTCTTCTAGCTCCTTCTGTCAGTCATTCCTCCACTCACCCTTCCATCACAACACCTTAACAATAGGAGTGATGAAACTGAGTGAAAGGAACATGAAGATACAGGTCATTGGTTCTACCACTTTAGTAGGCTATGCTTTAGTAGATAAAAATCCAATCTTCCATTCAGTAAACACAAAATCCAGTCTTCCATTCAATAAACACAATGAAAGGTTGTCAAAGTAGAACTGCAGTCACATGCTACTAGTGGGCTAATGACACACACAAAAATTGTATTAAACATGCAACCTGGTTTGGATCCAGATTTGGCTCAATAGGATCTGTGCGATGTGTGAAATGTTTACTTTGCAGATATATTCAGACTTCTTGATAAAAATGGTAGGTTTATTGGGCCTTCAAAAACATGTATGCAGTGACACTCTGATAGTGCACAGTAGTAAAGTGCAGTAACTAACACATTGAGTCCAAATGCACAACAACATTTTACCCCTTAATCCAATCTACAACAGTGTGGTTTATGTGGCTCTCCTTTTATGTGAAACTAACAGCTTCCTTCTTTTCAGCAAGGGAAGAAATATCTTCTGTCTAGCACATGTGGTTATGACAAGCACACTTGTTCACATGTGTGCTGCTAATGCCTTCCAATTGATGTCCACATTTGGATTGCAAGGCATGGATGATGCCAAAACCTCCATCCGCATTTCAAAACCACACGTATCACTCAGAAGATTGGCCAATAACCTCAGGAGTTCTTTTTCTGAGAGTGGGGGTGGGACTCTATTCTTAGATCTGACATGAGCTTTTTCACATTCATGGTAAGTAGTACAAAATTTGGCATGTTGCATGTATTAAAAAGTTTACAAAAATATCACTGAGGTGTAGTTAGCTTCAGGTGATTCATTAAGAGGTGGGAAATTCCTCAAACTGCCAAGCATTAACTAGTGTAATAGTATGGATTATTCCAGTCTCAAGAATTTTGGAAAACCCCAAGGTTTTGGATGGATGGAAAACCATCCAAGGTGCTGGATGGCTTTAATGGATCATTATACTAAATAGTAGCTGTTCTAAAAATCTGCAAAGCAGAAGAAATCTAAGAGAAAGTAAATTGCAACCATGCCAAAAAGGAGGTGAGACTCCCTTGGCCACACTTAAATTATTTACATAAAAGAGCTGAAACATAATATAGTAAGTGGGGGATCTGGTTAAGGCTGAAATCACTAGCAGAGCCTCTTATTAGTGACCTCTTATCCAAGTGAGCTTTCCTTACCATGGTCTGTTCCCAATATATTATTTAGATCCACTATTTCAGGACACAACTGGATACCAAGGTTGGCTCTTCCAAGATCTTACCAACCTAGACCCCAAAGCTCTAGCTATGTGATCTAGGTAATGATTCGTTTATTCTTAGACCCTAGTACAGTAGTTATCAAATGGTGGGGTGGGACCCTCCAGAGGTGTTTGTGAGAACTGTTCAAGGGGAGTGCAAGACTTAGAGATCTGGATTCCCCCCTCCTCTTATCATTTTTTTTTGTCCTGGAGGGGAAGAGAAAGGCAAGGTGGATGTTTGGAACAGCCACTTCTGTCTGATAGAGAGGGAGGAAGCTCACTGGATTGTGGCTTCCGGGAGGGGACATCCTGAGCTGCCAATTCATCTTTCTCCACCTCTCCTATCATTGTTGCAGTTCTCATGACGAGATGTTGCTGCAGCCTCAAAACATTCTCTAGACTCCTCTAGATATGTGAGTGACTTTCTATCACACACTAAATCTTACATTCATAGAATCATAGATTCATAGAGTTGGAAGAGACCCCAAGGGCCATCCAATCCAACCCCTTGCCATTCAGGAACTCACAATCAAAGCACCCCTGACAGATGGCCATCCAGGTATGTTTAAAGACCTTCAAGGAAGGAGACTCCACCACACTCAGAGGGGGTGTGTTCCACTGTCAAACAGCTCTCACTGTCAGGAAGTTGTTGTTGTTGTTGTTGTTGTTGTTATTAACCTTTATTTATATAGTGCTGTAAATGTACACAGTGCTGTACATACAATCTTAAAATTAGATGGTTCCATGCCCTCAGGCTTATCCTCCTAATGTGAGGTGGAATCTCCTCTCCTGTAGCTTGCATCCATTGTTCCAAGTCCTATTTTCTGGAGTAGCAGAAAACAAACTTTCTCCATGCCAGCTCCCCAAGTCTATCCTCGTAGGGTATGGCTTCCAGACCCTTCACTATTTTGATATCCCTCCTCTGGACATGCTCCAGCTTCTCAACATCTTTTTTGCATTATGTTGCCCAGAACTGGACACAGTATTCCAGGTGAGGCCTGACCAAGACAGAATAGGGTGGCACTATCTTCCCTTGATCCAGACACTATACTTCTATTCTAGAATTGCATTGGCTTTTAGCTGCCGCATCACATCACATGACTCATGATCAACTTGTGGTCTACTAAGACTCCTAGATCCCTTTCACATGTAGTTTCATTTAACCAGGTGTCCCCCATCCTATATCTGTGCATTTCATTTTTCTGCTCTAAGTGCAGTACCTTACATTTCTCTGTGTTGAAATTCATTTGGTTAGCTTTGGCCCAGCTTTCTAATCTATTAAGATCATTTTGAATTTTCATCCTGTCCTCTGGGGTATTAGCTATTCTTCCTAATTTGATGTCATCTGCAAATTTGATAATCATGCCCCCTATGCTTTCATCTAAGTCATTGATAAAGATATTGAATAGCACTGGACCCAGGACATTACCCTATGGTAACTCACTGGTCACCTCTCTCCAGGATGAAGAGGTGCAATTGGTGAGCACCCTTTGGGTTCGGCCGGTTGACCAATTACACATGTATTGTCTAATCCACATTTTACTATCTTATTTGCAAGAATGTCATGGGGGACCTTGTCAAAGGCCTTACTGAAATCAACATATGCAATATCTACCAAGCTGGTAATTTTATCAGAAAAAAGAGAGATCAGATCAGTCTGGCATGATTTGTTTTTCAGAAGCCCATGTTGACTTTTAGTGATTATGACATTCCCTTTTAAATGTTCATAGCCTCTCTGTTTAATGAACTACTCTAGAATCTTTCCTGGTATTGATGCCAGACTAACTGGATTATAATTGTTGGGATCTTCTCCATTCCCCCCACCCCCTTTTGAAGTTGGAGACAATGTTTGCCCTCCTCCAGTCATTTGGGACTTCTCCTGTTCTCTAGGAGTTCTCAAAGATTATGTCAGATGTTGTGTATAATGATTTTAAAAGCAATACTGTGACAATCAGTTTCTTATAATTCCATTATTCTATCCTTTTGATTAAATAAACAATGGGACTATTATCTATGCAACACAACTACCTACTACCACTTCTCAAGGCACACTGGCAGCTCAGTGATGGTTCATGATTTGTCACTCAAGGACATAAACCACTCTTTGTCACACACCTCTGAAATTCTGTCTTGCACCCCCCAGGGGGTGCAGTCACCCTAGGTTGGGGACCCCTGCTTTAGTACATCCAGCCATGGGATTCCACGCAGTATTCCCCTGAAATTGTTAAAATTAGCTTTCCTGAAATCCAACGTCCATGTTTGACTATATTCTGCCTCATCCTACAGTTGTGAATTCTACCATTACATGGTTATTTCCCGCTAAAGTACCAACTAGTTTGATTCCAGTGACCAATTTCTCCCTATTGGATAGAGGCAGGAAGGATTGCTGATTCTCTTATTCCTTCCTCCACCTTTTGAAATATGAAGTTACTTGCAAGGCACATCAGGAGTTTATTGGACAGCTTATATTGAGGAGGGTTAGTCTCCTAGCAAATATCAGGGTGACTGGGAGTCCCCCAATAACTAGTAATTGCTGCATCTTTCAGTTTTCTGAATTTTGTTTCTGAAAACATCATCCATCACCTCTTTTTGATTTGGTGGCCTGTAGTAAACTTCTACCACAATTTATTTCTTCATTTATTTTTACCCAATTGCTCTCAGCTGGTCCACTCCGACCACTCCCATGGATTCAGCTAAATTTGTCTTTGACATAAAATGCTATTCCCCCTCTTTTTCTGCCACATCTATTCTTTTGAAATAGGTTATTTCCTTCAATTGTAATATTGCAGTCATGGAAGTCACTCCATCAGGTCTCTGCTATGCCTATGATGGTAAAGTTACTTTCCTGCACTAGGATGCCGATCTCATCTTGTTTGTTTCCAAATTCTGTGCATTAGTTTATAGACACATCAGTACCAAATCAGATGCATGGTTTGAAGAAAGAGGGGCAATGCTTTTGACAAGCTAGAGAACCTAAAGTAACTGATTCTTTTTGTACCAATATTACATCAACAATTATTTAAAATTGTTAAATGAGTGCTCAGTATTGCACCTCAGTGTTGAAACATCAGCAATTTATTTATTAATTGGAAATTGTGGATCCATAATCAAGAGCAACTTGTATGAAGATTTTGTGCTCCAGGCTAAGTTAACTATTCGAAGAGGTAAGGACTGGCATAAGGGAGGACAGATGGAATAAATTCAAACAAAGAACAGTGGAGAAGGCCTGCTTTGCCAGTCCTGGTGTTCACTGAAGTGTTTTGAACTAACGTTATTGTGGCTGTCAATGAAAAGCTGATTAAAATCCTCCTCCTCAAATCTCTAACAACCATACCTATCCATTGACAGCATCTTCACAAATCTTGTTCAGAGCAATATTGCTTGCAGATATTTTTAACTAGTTATTATATTCATCATTTACTTGACTGATTATTTCCATGATGTTAACACATTTGTGTGCAAAATCACACAAATGGTGGGTCTATCAGAAACAGGCAAGATGTACTGCAGTGCACACAGGATTCCTTGTAATCTGCAGTGTGCCCCATACTGAATTTCTTCCAGTTCAGAGTCTGCTTAGACAATACTGCAAACTAATAAAGCAGCCATCATAATGAATACAAAGCCAGACTGTATGTTACCAGAAATTGTACATAATATTCTTAAAATATTTTTTTAAATGTTGTCATGTGAGGGCACTGAACTATATTGTCTCTGGAAGGCTTGTAATCTTTTTTTTAGGTTTAACCAGATCTCAGCTTGCCCATACATTGCCAGATCACTCTGAATAAAATTGGGGCTCAATCCAAACTTGAGTCAAATCAAAATCTCTAATTTAGAGACTAAAGAGTGTATAACCAAATATTGATTTCCCCCTCCACATTTTTTAAAGAAGAACTATGGTAACTTCGAAGGGAGAATACAGTAATATGAAACAGAGAAGAAGTAAAAAATGTTTCTTGGAAAGGAAGGCATGGAGGAAGAGAATGTGGGCTGGAGAAAGAAGCAGCTTAGAAGTAATGAAGATGGCTCCATGCTTGAAGTATCCCAGGACAAAGGGCCTTCCTTTGCCAGAGAGCCAATGTGAGCTTAATTGAACATGAGCCATGCACTGGCCAGCTTTGGTTTAGCCCAAGGTCTCATAGTAGTTCCAGTCTATTCCACCTTGGTCAGACTTTACCTGGAATAGTGTACAGTTCTGAATGCCACAGTTCAAGAAGGATATTGACAAGCTGGAACTTAGCCAGAGAAGGGTGACCAGGATGATGAAAAATATGGAAATCCAGTCTTGTGAGAAATGACTGAGGGAGCTGAGTATGTTTAGCTTGGCTAAGAGAAGACTGAGAAATGGTGTGATAGCCATCTTTAAATATCTGAAAGGCTGTCATGTAAAAGACAGAGCTTGGGGCTGATGGCGGGTCCTTGGATAGGTCAGTCAATGGTCATAGTACAGTCCACATGTCCCCAAAATTTTATTAAAAGTATACATCGTAACACCTCAGATGGTGATAAACTCTCCCTTGTTGGAGATCCTTAAACAGAGGCTGGATAGACACATTTCAGGAGTGCTTTAGTTGTATATTCCTGCAAGGCAGAGGGGTTGGACTATTCTTTGTGGTTACTTCCAATTCTATGATCCTGTGATTCTGTTTTACCAATGCATGTTGATTAGGATGATCAGAATAGTAATCCAACATATCTGAAAAGAACTAGACAGAGAAAGGACTGACCTGGAGTTATATTAAAGCAGTCTAAGATGAGTAAATTACTTTTGAAGTGTACAGTTGACAGTGTTCCCAGATCTCCAGGCCTGACATTGATTCTCAGAGCCTTGGACATTCTTCTTCAGTCCTCTGGGTGGGGTGTGTGTGTGGAATCTCAGGATAAGGGCATTGCTTTGATGTGTTAGTTAAGGGAGTAAGTTAGTTGTGAACTGGGAATACTACTCAACTGGCCATACTACCAAGTAGCAATAGCAAGTATATATCTCTTATCAGTACACTCAAGCACTCCCTAAGTGGTTTACAATGTGTAAGTTAATTGCCCCCAACAATCTGGGTACTCGTTTTAGTGAACGATTTTAGTGAACGATGTAGGCTGAGTTGACCCTGAGCCCCTGACTGGTATTGAACTCACAACCTTGTGGTTTGTGAGTGAGTGGCTGCAGTACAGGCTTTTAACCACTGTGCCACTAGTGCTCCTAACTGGCTGGAGAAGCCTGAGAATTGTAGATAAAAAAATAATTCGTACAAGCTCTGTGTGAGTATCATTGTCGGAAATTAGATCCAGGCATCTGACTCTATTCAAAGTGCCAGATTTTGGGTGTATGTATGTGCAGGGCAGGAAAGGAAAGGATGCCAAGCAACATATCAGCACTGAAAAGATCAATCTTGAGCAAAGATGTCATGGCGAAGTAAACACCTGTTTACCTCTTCTTCTGTGCTTCACATCTTCAGATTATATTGTCCTGAAGCTTTCCCCAAGTGGGGGAAGTAGATGTCATGATTACACACATTTACATGTGACATGCAGTCTGGGTCACCCTGAACTTTAAACTATGCATCAAGTATTAGTTTCATAACACCTAGATTCCTTATGATTCATTCTGGAAAACCTTTAAAATAGTCCTCATCTTTAATGTCGGAAATTAGATGAACCATTCTTTCTGAAGCAGTTGATTCATATTGCTTCCTTTCTCTGTTTGTTCTTATGTGCCTTCAGATCAACACTTATTTCTGGTAACCCTATCATAGGGCCTTGGCATGATTTATTCAGCCTTTGTGTAAATCTGAGAGAGTGTGACTTGCCCAAGATCATTCAGGGGGGTTTCTTGACTGATCAGGGGTTTGAACCCTAGTCTCTTGTCCTAGTCCAACACTTGAACCACAACATCATGCTGGCATCAGACAAGAAAAATTGATAAAAAACAAGAGAAGATATACAAATGATGATATATAAAGGATTAAATATATGTGAACATAGAGATACACAAAAGTCAATAATCTATTACACAAAAGAAGAGAACAGAGAAGAAAGGAAGTTTTGTCTTGAGTTATAAATGTGGTCAGTGTTATGTTAATGTCATGTTGTGTTTGATTTATGATTTTATGTTTTATGTTTTTTTAGTTAAAGTTATACAGCTGTCTAGAGCATTAATAAGTTATTATTATGTAGTTTGTAGGATATGATTTGTATTACTTAACTATATATATCTGTAGTAATGTGAACATCGAATGTCAGATTTATGTAGTTTTATTTAAATTTGGAAAACTAATAAAAATAATTTTTTTAAAAAAACCAAGAGACATATGGATAGTGCCTCACTGAGCATGATACCTTAGAACAGAAGCAGGCAGCTGTGGCCCTCCATATGTTCTTGGCCTACAATTTTCATCAGCCCTAGCCAGCACTATAATGATTATGAGATAATATGGGAAATGCAGTCCAGGAATATGGGGATGGGCCCAGTTACCCACCCCTGATGTAGACGACAGGGACAGAAATATCCAATGATCTTGACTGTATTTGCAACAAATTTCAGTCTCAACTGCAGTATCAGTATCTCCCTTTTTGTTGCTGTTGTAAGTGGTGGGGTAGTAGCACCAGTATCATCGTCGTCATTGTTCTTCTGTGCATTCAATTGGTGTCTGACTTACAGCAGCCCTTAGGTGACCCTGTCATGGGCTTCTTGGCAAGATTTGCCTTTGCCTTCCTCTGAGGCTGAAGCAATGTGACATGCTGAAAGTCACTCAGTGGGTTTCCATGGCCAAGTGAGAATTCAAACTCTGGTCTCTAGAGTTGTAGTCCACGGTTCAAATCACTACACCATGCAGCATCATACAAATAATAGTCATAACAGCAACATTCAGGAACTTATAAAATGAAGCCTGCAACTTGCAGTAAATTTCCACATGAGATGCAGGACACAGGTACATTTTTAAAGGGACCTATCTTTATTATCAACTAATGTACATAAATATATACACACAACTTTAGGAATATAGGCATCTGACATAAACTGAATCAGAGCTTTATCCCGTCTAACTCACAATTTTCTATAGTGATCAGAAGCTTCTCTCCATCCCCACCCCCAACAGTGTCTTTCCCAGCCTCTGAGATGTCAGGCTAAGACTTTTTGGATGCAAAGCATATGCTTCAACACTGAGTTAGGGCTTTTCCCAACTTACCGAAGACTATGCTGTACAGGGTATATACACCTTTAATCATTTCCCCCTCTTTTACGAACTGATGCCCTGAGCCAGCAGGACCTGATCAGAATGGTTACAGACAGGTGGTCGGCATGAGTTGATGTTGACTTGAGGGCTATTAACAATGACAAATGATGAACATAAACACTGTAAAACAATACAAAACAGTTTGAAAGTCCGATACTTATTTCTTTACCTGCTTACTTTTATTAGAGATCTTTGCACAGTAAGGCACAACATAACATCCTCTTCTACAAATGAAACATGCAAAACATAAAGACAACAAAGCTACAGGTGGTGTTAGAAAGCATTACAATATTACTCTGCTTCTTGTCCTCTTACCCTTCTTCCACTTTTTCTCAAAACCTCTAGCCAACGTGCAAGATTCCTGCCTGAATGTTCTCTCATTCCACCCTCAAAGTGCTTCTGGGCTGAAAACCTGCATAACAAGTTTCAATTCAAAACAAACATTCATGGTTGAGTTATGAACCCCTAGAGGGGCTGATGGTGAAGTGGATTAACTTTCCATCTTTGGCTCTATGCCACAACAGGTCAAAAGCTGGAGTGGGTTGTCCAGACACCACACATGCACACACAACTTTACTTACCAGCATGTCTTGAAAGATATTGAAAATAACTTTTAAAAAATCCATATTGACTGGAATGTGGGGTGCGGAAAATGTGTATATATTGTGTTTCATAAGGATTTAGACCTCTTTGTCTCACAATAGGCCATTGCAGAATTGAGAATGTCATTGTTTAAATTATATAGAGTTCACCTATTCTTATGGGAAAAAAGAAGCTCTTCCAAGCTTGAATAATCGAGTAAGAAGACTTACTTACAGATTCAGGCATAGCTCTGAGACCAGCTAAGGTGGCCCATTTGGGGTCATGGCATTGGCCTGCTTCAGGAATGGGCCATTTAAGTCACTGAGGTTCCGTAGCAATTGGGGTTGGAGTGGCCTATGGTTACCCCTTTTGACCCATCCGCTTCACCCCCAGGCTTTTCAGAGTCCTAGTCCAGCTCTCAAAGCACTTCACCATGCTGGCTCTCAAAATTTAAAAATAATTCCTGTTAATTTTAATGAGGCTTATCAAGGAGAGCTTTCCACCAGATTATTCCTTTTGAGTCTATATGTATATTTCTTGTTGCACATGTGTTTTGGCATGCTGATGGATTCTTTTTAAAAACCACCACATTTTATAAATGCAGAATAATAATAAGGCAACAAAACCTACAGTATTTTTAAAAAGGCATATATAGTCACTTCCTAAATGAAAAAGATAAATTTACACACAGTTTGTTTTCTGTATTTCCGCTTTTCCTAACAGTCATCTGTTTAATTCAGTTTGTCCTTCACAAATGGGAAACAGAAAGATAAAAGGTTTAAGCAAAAGAAGACTTGTTTAATAATGAATAATGTGTGCACACTGAATAATAATGCATTTTTTACATGAAGGATGAAATCCACTCAAGAGAATTATTAATAGAAATCATCCAAATGAGGTGTTTTGCTTTGCTCCTTTCCCCTTTTGTCTCAGGAATAAAAACTTGTCATACTCCAGGAATCCCAAACAAATGCCATAGGGTTTATTTTTTTGTCAATTAACTGTTGTCATTTTTAACTAGTAGCCACATTCACTTATATGGTTTACATTGTTGTGTGGCCTGGAGATAACTTTGTCCTGAAAGACCACCTAAATGTTCTTCAGATAAAATAACAAAATCAGGTCATTATTTATTTTATTACTGCAGTTCTATAGCCACCTCATAGCCTAATCCCAATAAATGGTTCAGAAAATAAATAAACCATTAAAATAAAACAAACCATTACAGTAAGGTATGAATCAACAAAAAGAGGCCCCGACTATGTGACACATGGTGCTTCCAGGTGAGACTTTTATTCCAGATCTCCTCTCCTTGTTTTGCATAAATTATAATAAAATAATCTAATCTAAACCATTTTGTGGGCAGGTTTTAATATGTGCTTTGACTATTACTGAGGTATTTTTGTTCTTCTTTGATACACAGACCCAGTCCAGGTTCTGAGAGTAGTGCACTAATTCTGAACATAGATTTTCATGCCATAGTATACTAGTTTTGAGAAAAAGCTATATTTACTGGTGTTTATTTCACGGAACAATTAAATATTCTTAAAGGTAGTCAGATGTTACCTATTGTCACTGTATTGCTGACCAGGAGACCAAAAGAAATATTTCTTCCTTTCCAGCTGAATCCCACCATTGCATGAAACGTTTAATATTTCAGCTATGGAATCTTGTATGGCATGATAATTATGTGGCATGGGCTTTAAAAAATTTTTTTTAATTAACACAAATGTTTGGGTAGTATAAAACAAGCAGTAGTAGTAAGATTTTATTTGGTCATTGACCAGTACAAAAGTAATCAATATAACAATTACATAGTTTAAAATATAAACTATACAGATAAAAAACAATATCACATCAGTATTGAATCATCTATACAGCATTGCTGCTACCAATTGTCAACTGAGGACGTAATTTACACACAATGTAACAGAATTTGGCCACTTTATGGAACACATTAGGATCACAATTATCCAAAAGGAAATGTAAGTAAAAGGAATCAGTATTGCCTGGGAATTTGTTTAGAAGAGGGGTAATCAGTTGAAGACGAATATCTCTGTAGAACTGACAGTATAATAAAACATGCTCTGTTGACACCAACATCACATTGACAAAGCGAAGTTCATAAGGTATTTTCCTAAATCTTCCTTTCAGTACAGCTGTTGGTAAGATATTAAAGCGAGCCAGAGTTAGAGCTCTTCTGAATTTAGGTAGAGTAACATGAAAAAGATATGGAGCTGGAGAAGAGACCAGGTTTTGATTCCTGATCATGTTGTGATTAGGCTCTTGATCTCTGAACAGGATACAGGAGGCCATGAAGGTAGAGATGATATCTCTATCAGCGAATCAGCTGATAAATTCTCAATATGGCCAAACAGATTGGTAAAATGCATTTCCCAGATATTGGCTGGTATCTGATACGTGTGATTATTTATATTTTTAGGGAAAGATAGAGCTACCTCTCTATAAAACAGGGTGGGATTATTTGCACTAGTTAATGTTATTAGTTTATTCCAGGATGCTAGTGTGGCACTCCTTTTCTTTTGCTTGACTAGTTGTTTATATTGTTTTTTCTGATCCATGAGTTCTGTTTCAAGGTTCAGTTTAGGGTTCAATTTATATTGTTTAAATAAATTTTTGAGTGATGTCCAAGTCTCTCTGCATTCTGAATCGAACCAACTTTGCTAAAATTTTGGTTCACGTCTGGTGAAGTTACTTGTAAGGACAGTTATTATGGGTTGTAATAAGTTGATTAGGGCATTATAATTAGTTAATACATCAGTGTCTGATGTACCATCCAGTATAGAGGTATGAAGATGTTTAATTGTGTCACTATTCATAAACTTTGTAAGGGTTTCAGATATTTGGGCAGACCATTTGACAGGAGATGGACATAAATCATTACTTAGAATTGTATTCTTAGTGATGGGCAAAAAGGAACTGTCAAATGGTTGTAAATATAATATAGATGGAAAGTGATCACTATCTGGGCGATTAACGATATAGTAAATTTAAGTAAGTAGGGTATTAAACTTTGCGAGATCCCTACATAGTCTAGAAGCGAAGGTCTAGTTCCCGCCCAATGAGTGAATTCAACTGGATGATCTTCCTTTAAGCTACCATTCAAAATAATTAGGTTTAATTCTGTGAAGGTAAGTACTAAACACAAACCTTTATAGTCACAGAATGTGTCTTTAGATTGATGGCATAGTATTGGGGGTATGAGTGGAATGGTTAAAGGTTGGCAATTAAATTTTGTGAAAAATGACACATCATTAGCCCCGATTCTGGCATTAAGATCTCCAGCCTCTATAAAATGAGCTATTGGAACATCCATCATCAAATTCTTAACAAAAGAGTTTAGTTTGTTCCAAACACATTCTACCTTTGTTTGACTTTGTAGTGGTGGTATATAAACACTGACCATATACAGTAGACTATTATTAAATTCCAATAGTATGGCCAAGGCATACTGCTCTAGTGTGGAAAGCTTGGAGATCTGTACTTGTAACACAGTAGATATTAACACACCCAAGCCCCCACATAACCTCCCACTGCCTTTTCTGGGCACCACATCTAATACTATTGCCTTATAACCGTCTACATACAGATCTTCTGCTAACCATCTGTGTTTTTATTAACACAGATGTTTGGGTAGTATAAAACAACATATAAGGAAAACTACTACAAAATACACAAACTACAAAGCAATAAACTACAAGCTACAGAAAATAATAATATAACAAAAAAGCAGAGGAGAATACATATGACTTCCCGTTCACAGACTTGGGATCTATGGTTTTGGTCCTTCATGGACAGCAAGCAGTGAGGGACAAAATGGGGAGTGTGCCCAATGGGGCTTGAATATCTGCAATATTTCCAATTCGTGGGGGGGTGGGGTGGGGTGGTGGTGGTCCACAACGGATCCCCTGTGAATTGGGAAAGACAAGTGTACTTATCAAATTATCCTACTTCCTCTAAATATATATCTAGGTTACACATCTACATGTTTCTCCATTCTACTGTTCTTCAAATCCTAAAATGGCTATTCCCTTCCCCCCAATATTTGCCCCCAAAATCAGTTAATAATTCCCACTCTTTTAAAAAGTCATTAACAGACCACTCTCTAAATATAATAATCAATTTATCCATTTCAGCAAGGACCTACAATTTAATCAAATATTCTTTCTGAAAAGGGATATCCACATCTGTGTGCAGAGTGTTATAGCAGATGTAATCATATATTTGGTCAATTTTTCCATGTTTTTTTCCCTCCATCTGTTCATCCATCAACCCAAAAAGAAAAGTTCTGGCTTCATTTGGAATTTAACATTCAAAATATCTTCCAGAATAGAAATAATAGTGTGACATGGGCTTTTAATTCATTTGTTCTTATGCATGGCCCTAATATTAGATTCTGAAGTGAAGTGGGTCATCTTAGGCAGCAGCAAATGCTGAGAGGTGGCACTAAGATATTGGAGAAGAAGGCTGTGTGTTAACTGACCTGACCTGCACCAGCTAAGATGGTCTGTCCATCTGCCTTCATGTATAGTTGAGGAGCACTGATGAAAGATCTAGTAGCCAATCCAGCTACTTTTTGTACATGGAATAGAATTGACCAGCATTATATTCTTTGCCTGTCATGCAGCAAAACATCTTAGGCTGTTCCAGGATGGAAGGGCTTGGCATCCTATGACAGCACACATGAAATCATTTTTATTCTTCTATATGCTCTAGCAATGGAGCACACCGTTTGGGACCTTATTCAGTGTTGATCCATTGCTACAATCTTGGTTTTACAACTGTGGATTATATGGGAATTCTCCCAGTTCTAAATCTCTGTTAGGAAAAAAACAAAAAACAAACCGCTTCATTTATATACCGCTTCATACCTCCTAAGGAGTGTCTAAGCGGTTTACAACTGTAAGCTACTTGCCCCCAACAATCTGGGTACTCATTTTAGCGACCTCGGAAGGATGCAAGCCTGAGTTGAGCTTGAGCCCTTTTGCTGGTCTTGAACTCGCAACGTTATGGTTTTGAGTGAGTGGCTGCAGTACAGGCATTTAACCACTGCGCCACCAGGGAAAAGGTTTCAGCATCTAAATAGCTTCTTTATAATATGAAAAAGCTGCACTAACATTGGCACCTTCCGTCCCCAAATTAAAGTGGATTTGCCACCCCTGCAGCAATTGATTTGCAGCCCACCTTGTTGCCTACTATCCAAATGGTCAGGCAAAATATCTTGCTAAAAAGTGCTAACTGATATGGCCTCATGATTTTGTTTTGTTTTCCTAGTAATAACCTTAACCCAAGTTCCTGTGTTCCTTTCAAGCATTTTTTGACTTATGACAACCTTCAGGTGAACCTATCATGGCATTTTCTTGGCAAGATTTGTTCAGTGGGGTTTTGCTCACTATGAGGTGAAGAGAATGTGAATTACCCATTGTTATCCAGTAGATTTCCAGTGGCTGGGAATTCGAACCCTGGTTTCCAGAGTTGTAGACAAATACCCAAACCACTGCACCATACTGGCTCTCATAAGAAGTAAAACTGCCTCCTTTTGCATAGCTTTAGCCAAGTCACAAGTGAATTGTTATTAAGCAGAATGCAAGAGATTGTGTTACAGATATTGAATAAATTCAAAGCCATTGTTTGATTTGAGATGTTTGTATTTCCTGCTTTATAATTTCTTTTAGGGATGCGGGTGGTAATAGCCAACAACTGAACAATAAAAACAAACAGAACTGAACTGTATTAGCCTTTGAAATGTAAATGTTTTTGAAATGCTTAGGTGATATTTTAAAAATATTTATATTCGTGACAAAGGCTAATGGTATTCTTACCAGTGTTGGGCTTGTTACTGCCCTCTGATTTGCTTGCATTCAGAAAGAATGAATACGTGTAACACCTGCTTTTGAAATATCAAAAAGCTAAGTCCAAATATGGCACAGCTTGAAAAATAATTGTGCATGTTTTATAATCAAGAATACAAACTATAACCTCTTAGAGCAAGTAACCCCGACATCTATATTATCTAGTACAGGATTTGCCTGCTGTTACAGCATTTACCCATTCCAGTTGTAACACAGATGTGCCTCACATCAAAGTGGGAAGAAAAATAAAATGGCTATATATGGCAATTAGAAAAAATACCAGTTCAGCTAGCAAAGAAAATAATCATACTATAACGGAGTGCCAAGCCCAGTGGTCAGCTTCCTCCGTGTGGCTTTGTGTTTCCTGTGTTTCTTGTCCTTTGCCCACACCCACCATCTTCTCATCAACTGCCACTGTTACTCTTCCATATTGTTTACTTGTTTAGCAACTGTGTTATGTTCTCTCTGCTTAGTTTCAAGGGCTGTTACAAGCAGTGATGATAAGGTCAAAGACTGAGAACAGTGAGAAGCTATAGAGAAGCCATCCTTTGGAAAGATCGCAAAAGATGACAATCTGTTCCCCTCTCCTGCAGTGTTATGTGTTGCTACATTATAAACACTTTCCTGGTGGCAGAATGATTTATTAGGATGCATTGTTTCTAGCCTTGTTCAAAGATCCACAATGATTATTGCTTTCTGAAACCTACAACAATGCAAGAGTTAAAAGTAAGACTCTTCTAGCAGGAAAATTACCATTTGCTCTTGGATGAGATGCACAACAGACAGTGAACATGGTGTACAGGTTTTTTTTAATGTTCATACTTTTATCTGTTTGAAAATCTGGAAAGTTTTTTCACAGATATCAGCAGGTTTTATTTAATCATTTGATAAACATATAGGTACTTGTGTGGTATGTATAATATAATTTTTGATCCCTTGTACTGATTTCTACTTATCTACCAAATTCTTGTAAGCTGAAATATTTTCCTCAGTGATGTGTCCATGCAAACTTTTCATTCCACAAATGCTTCAGATGGAATGTATTTAAACTGTTTCTGTTGCAGAATAATGTACTAAATTTTGAGAGCAGATGGACTCTAATGGAAACAATTTTTCACACCACCATTTGTTTATTTTAGGTGCTTCTGGAGAGCTATAAATTGTCAATTCTGGTGCAGATGTAAATGGAATCTATGTACAATTTTCATCAACACTTTCCTCTGCTTGGCTTTTTAAAAAAACTTTACATTTTCCTCTCCAAAGTATCTTCATGATGCTAATGATGTGAAACATTTGGTGTGAAATAAAATGGAACCCACACCTATTTTCTCAACTGCCATTAATTCAAAATAAAGGCTGCATTTTGGAAAAGTTTGAATTGAGCCCAAATGAAACTGACCTTACTAAAGCCTAACAAGTTATATGAATATTTTAACCTCTCCAGAAATGGATGCTTTTATTTCACAATCAGATGAGTTGTTTGTGGTTACCCATGTCTGTATTGATCTAGATCAGAAGGATACCTGGCAATATACATTTTCTCTTCCACCATTATCGCAGTCAGGATCATCTCCACTTTCATGACTGTTATTTGGTCCTACCGTTCATGATGCTAGTGAAATTTTCCTCCTAGACTACACAAAAGCTGTGGAAAAATGGGTTGTCTAGGCTGGGGCTACAACAATCCCCTTGTGCCCAACCCTTAGGCTATGGAATTTCCCCATGGCTTATATTTAATAAAATAATAAGAAGAATGGAAGAACCACATGCATACCTCCTGCAACTCTAGGAAGTTTCCTTTTTGTCACAGTAATGGCAAAACTAGATGTAATCTTAAATGAAACTTCCTAGAGTTGCAGGAGGCTTGAGATAACTGCAGGCAACAAAAGAGAATACGTAATCAACAAGTAAGGATAAATGTCAAGATAGCCTAGAGCTGAAATAACAAAGCTGGCCATAGTTAGATCATGGTAAAGGGTGAAATAGCTTGGAGCCCATGCCATTGTGCTGATAATGTTGAGGTAACTAGGAGTCAGAGCCTAGGGAGGAGTGAGAAGCCAGGTTCTAAGTTGTAACATCAGTAGTATAGAGTTCTTTTAACCTCAAGTGACAGATGAAGGTCAAGTAAAACACCTCCCAACACCCACCCCTCTTTTTAGCTTCATTATGGCTTCTTGAGACTCTAAGGCAGTTGAATACTTTGGCATATTGGAGGCTTAGCCCCCACAAAAGTAGGTAATGGGAAGCTGAAACCATCAGAAATGATCAGGCAAAATTGGTCCATTGGGTCTCTTATGTAATCAGGATGTGCAGTTACACGACTAAGCACAAAAATTATTAAGACAACTATTGTACCTAAGTTCTTCCACTAATAGTGAGGGTACACAAAATGTTATTGTCCACACTTCCATGGGAGTAATTTACAAAGAACAAACAGAGGAGACTTCTAAAAAATATCAGCCATGAACCCCATATCCCTTGATAAATTCCTGCCAGCTCATATCTCATCAGTGGATATGTGAAATTGTGGTGGTGGTGGTGATGATGATTTTCCTCCAAGGCATTACTTTACACTTATATTCACCTACTTTTCACTTACCATTTTAAAGCACATTCTCCCAGTTTAGGGAAAACATTTTGGAATTCTTCACAATCTCATTTTATTCTCACCACACTAAATAATTTATTTTCACTGGCAAATGTGCCCACCTTAGTATACGTCTTTAATTACAGATTCTCTGGACTTCAAGCCTAGTAGATACATATGTTTTACATTTTCTTTTGAGAATAGTATGTGAATGATGCTGTTATCCTGTCTCCTCTACAGTTCTTGGTTTTAAATCAGTGTTGTGGAGGGCTGGTTGTTTTCACTGTTTTGTAAAACAGTTAAACAACTAGTTTTGTTTCAACTTAAAACAATTAATAATGACCTTTCTGCCAATATTAAATCGCCCTAACCTGGAAGACAGTTCCAGGATCCCTGTTTGGGTGGCTTCAGTCTTAGGTTATTTTGGCAAATGCATGCCATTGTGCTCCAGGTTCTGAGTAGTGGTAATGCAGGACACAGAAAAATCCATATGTTTCTGAATGTGATCAGTTAAACATTCCACAGAAGGTTTATGTTCTGTGTTCCTGATATCCCAAGTTGTCAGTCTACTCTGTCTTGAAAAAGTGGTTGCAGGAGAGCTGGTTCAGTAGGAAATTTTGAGTCTCTCCTGGTGAGTATTTTTGACATAAGTTAAAATTATGAGATAGGCCTGTGAACTCCCAGAGGTTTAATTTTCCTTTTCTTAAAGTTTAATAGGCCTGCTTCATTACCACTGATGAACCAAAATTGCCAGGAGCCAATTTTTTTGACCTCTGCATTACTTATGTGTTTGATAAGATAGTACTGGAGAACATTAACAGATTGCTACTAACTGTGATCCCACCCAACCTTATTAAATCTACACACGAAAGCATATGAAGAGGATACCTATGCTGTGGCACACGCAGTTTGTTAAATCTTTAAATGGATATGCATAGCTATTTTAAAGTGTTGCATATTTTCTCGGATTTGATTTCTTATAAAAGCAAGTGATGGTGGCATAGGAATGAGCCTGAATCATTATCTAAAGTTCTAAGATTCTCCAGTCTCATGATATTCCCTGTTTTTGTGGAAGAGATAATTCAGATCTGCAATAAAGCAGACTGCAATATACATCTGAATGGTGGATAATAATACTGATATATCTTATTTTTTCCAGGGCAAATAATGCAGAAACCACATTAATATACTTGTAGCAAAACTAACTCTCAAGACAAGAGAATAGCTCATTATCGTTTGAGCTGAAACCAATGATACATTCTTTTCCAAAATCATAACTGAACTTGAGGTAAGCTATTTTCTCCACCATGGTGGCACATTCATCTAAATTATTATTATTAAATAAGTGACGGGGAATGTATGTCCCTCTCAATGGAGATTATCAGACAGGGAATGGAGTGAAGTGGATTGCTCTCCTGTCCTTATCCCATCTGTGACCATGCAAAAGACATTCATACATATCTCACTGATCCTGTGGAATTATATTAATGGTTTCTTCCATTATTACAAAATGAAGGGCAATGATGGGACAATTCCATCTCATGAATGGGAAAATGTCTGGATCAGTGCAAAATCGTGTGAAAGTCCTTCCCGCAAGTACAGACAAGGTCCGGGCAAGGACGCCCTTTTCCCCCATCTGATAATCCTCAATGTATAACTGCAGTCCCTGTCACTTCTCACCACAGACTCTGCTGGCAAGGACTGATTGGGGCTGCAGTCTATCAATAGCTGAATGCATTCATATACCCCATGCCAGTATAAATAATTTCATAGTTTAATAAGGAAATAACCTTGCCAATCTTACATTGATTTCTTTGATTCTTTAAAAAAAATTCAGATATAGTGCTTGTGTTTCTCTGTACATTAAAATGATGAAAATTATCATAGATAATATATTGGCGGAAAGGAGCATTTTATTTCAATAATATTTTTTTCAGAGTCAAAAGCTACTAAATTAAATCGTTTACAGTGTGATGGCATTTTTGGCTTTTAGAAGTTAGTTCAGAGGGGCGGGCTATAAATAAATAAATAAATAAATATATTAATGAAGAACATTAGTGTTACTGAATTCTACTATGATTTCAGAAATAAAACTTCCCAAAATATTACTGTAACTTTCCATTTTTTATTCTACACACAGAAAATAGTGAAAGCAGCAAAAAGTCATACAGATATGGAAACTCATAAGAGGGCCATTCACACTCTACAGTTATAGCACTGTGACCCCACTTTAACTGTGGAGATTATCACATCAGGGTTGATTCAACAATAATCACGGTAGTGAAAGCTAACTCAACAGTAGCGCTATAGCACTTGACATTTTCACGCAGTTGCACAATTGCATGATAATTGCCAAATAATATTGAGATCGCATTCCACACACATCTATGAATGAATGATTAGTACATTGGAATTGATTGTTTCGCTCATGCACTCTTGTGGCGCTACGGCATATGTCTGCAAATCATGTCTCCATCCAGCATGGAATACAATACAATAAAATAAAATGTATTACTTCACCACATTCTTTTAATCCAGTGTAAACCAAATTGTGCCCCATATCTCAAATGAAGAGAGAAATCCACTGCAAAACCAATTCTGGCAATGGGAACAGATGCTTCCGGTAAAATGCAGTCTTGTTGCTTCCCCAATAGTGTGAATGAAGTGCAATGAACTTTTGCACTCTCGCAATCAGACTTCATTCTCATTATTGAGAAGCCATTCATGGGATTTCCCTGTGAATGGTTTGTTACCAGAGAATGCTGAGTTCTTCGTGGGAGAAGTCCTCGATGAGTGTAACGTTGTCTGAAAATCTTCAGCAAGATTGTGCAATTATGCTGGGATTATGCCTTTTACTCCTGTTTTTTCCCCCGTTTGAAAATCTCCTTTGATAGCTGCAACCTCTGGGATCCTGGGGTTTATAGTTTGATGAGGCATTAAAGGTCTCTGGCTGAGAATTCTAAACAACCCTCCCTAAACTGCAAATCCCAGGATTGCATAGGATGCATGCAGTTTAAGTGGAATCATAGTGTTATAACTGTTTACTGTGATTCTGTTCTGATAATTGTCCAGTGGTGAATGTTGTTCACGACCATATTTAGGCAAGGGATTTCATAGCGTATAAGCGGTTTTTTGAACAAGGGATAATAAAATGATGCAAAATATAATGTAATGCAGGCTCGGTTTTGAAGTCCTTAGCAGAGACACAAATATATGTATTTGCAATACCAGTTTAGTTCATACACACTGCAGGTTTCAGCCTGTGTTAACTTGCTGCCTTTTTTGGGCCTTTTTTCCTCCTCCCCAACATCTGCCAGTGAAGAAGACTCGGCTGAGAGAGTGTTTGTTTGCCCTACCTCCACCTGGGCTACTCCCTTGTCTTGGCTCCTGGACTTAAGGAGGAGGAATGGGCCTTTTTTCCTCCTCTCCAACATCTGCCAGTGAAGAAGACTCGGCTGAGAGAGTGTTTGTTTGCCCTGCCTCCACCTGGGCTACTCCCTTGTCCTGGCTCCTGGACTTGAGGAAGAGAAATGGGCCTTTTTTTCCTCCTCCCCAACATCTGCCAGTGAAGAAGACTCGGCTGAGAGAGTGTTTGTTTGCCCTGCCTCCACCTGGGCTACTCCCTTGTCTTGGCTCCTGGACTTAAGGAGGAGTCTTGTCTCCCCCCCTCCCCCACTTTTTCCTTTTCTTTTCTTTTCAGATTGTGTATAGTTCACATTGTTTTAGGATTGGGATGGGGGTTGAGAATGGAGATTTCTTTTTACTTGTTTTGATATGTTAATTGTTAGGTATTTTGCTTTGTCAATTTTATTTTTTGTTATAATTACTGTGTATTTTTGTTGTTGCTATAATTGCTTTGTATTTTGCTTTGTTAATTGTTATTCCGTTTTGTACCCCACCCCGATTGCTCACTCAGAGGGGCAGGCTAGAAATAAAACATTATTATTATTACCCATCAGGTTGTTGTAGTTGTGTTTTGTGGTACCATCGGCTGCCATAAATGTCAAGGAGACAAGCCCATTTATCCAGTCATACCTCTCACACTTGTCAAAATTTAAATATCAAACCAAGATATGAATAAACACACCTACTGAGCAGTTTATCTGTTGATTTATGGCAATAGAATCATAGAATCATAGAGTTGGAAGAGACCACAAGGGCCATCAAGCCCAACCCCCTGTCAAGCAGGAACTCCCAATCAAAGCTTCCCCGACAGATGGCCATCCAGCCTGTTTAAAGACCTCCATGGAAGGCGACTTCACTACACTCAGAGGGAGTATGTTCCACTGTCGAACAGCCCTTACTGTCAGGAAGTTCCTCCTAATGTTGAGGTGGAATCTCTTTTCCTGGAGCTTGCATCCATTGTTCCAGTTCTATGGAGCAGCAGAAAACAAGCTTGCTCCCTCCTCAATGTGACATCCATTCAGATATTTAAACAGGGCTATCATATCACCTCTTAACTTTCTCTTCTCCAGGCTTAACATTCCCAGTTCCCTAAGTTGTTCCTCATAGGACATGGTTTCCAGACCCTTCACCATTTTAGTCGCCCTCCTTTGGACATGCTCCAGTTTCTCCACATCCTTTTTTAATTGTGGTGCCCAGAACTGAACACAGTATTCCAGGTGGGGCCTGACCAAAGCAGAGTAGAATGGCACTATTACTTCCCTTGATCTAGACACTATACGTCTATTGATGCAGCCTAAAATTGCATTGGCCTTTTTAGCTGCTGCATTGCACTGTTGACTCATGTTCAACTTGTGGTCTACTTGGACTCCTAGATCGCTTTCACACGTAGTCTCGTTCAGCCAGATGTCACCCATCCTATATCTGTGCATTTCATTTTTCTGCCCTAAGTGCAGAACCTTACATTTCTCCATATTCAATTTCATTTTGTTAGCTTTGGCCCAGTTTTCTAGCCTATTCAGATAATTTTGAATTTTGATCCTGTCCTCTGGGGTATTAGCTACTCCTCCTAATTTGGTGTCATCTGCAAATTTGATAAGCGTGCCCCCAATTCTGTCATCCAAGACATTGATAAAGATATTGAATAGCACTGGGCCCAGGACAGAACCCTGTGGCACCCCATTTGTCACTTCCCTCCAGGATGAAAAGGAACCATTGTTGAGCACCCTTTGGGTGTGGTCAGTCATCCAGTTACATATCCATGTAATGGTTACCTTGTCTAGCCCACATATTACAGGCTTGTTTGCAAGAATGTCATGGGGAACCTTGTCAAAGGCCTTACTGAAATCAAGATATATTATATCCACAGCATTCCCTTCATCTACCAAACTGGTAATTTTATATAAAAAAAGAGATCAGGTTTGTCTGGCATGACTTGTTTCTCTGAAACCCATGTTGGCTTTTTGTGATTATGGAATTATCTTCTAGAATTATCTTCTAGAAATGAGTTAGAGACCTCATTTCTAGAAGATAATCCTAGAAAATAATTGCTTCACATCTGCACATGATTATTTTAGTCTTGTTGCTGAAAATCTAGCATATAGACTGCCAGAATATAAACTAACGCTACTAACAAATACAAAAAAATCTTTACCTTTTGAAAATATATTTATATGTTGGATTTCCATTAATGTAATATTCAGAAAGAGAAGGAGAAAGCCAGTATGGTGTAGTGGTTTGACTAGAACTCCAGGAGACCACATTTCAAATCTCTGCTCAGCCATGAAAACCCACTGAGTGATTTTGGGCAAGACATAGTTTCTGAGCCTCAGAGGAAGGCAAGGTTAAACCTCCTCTGAATAAATCTTATCAAGAAAACCTCATTGGAGTGAAAGCGAAGGCACATAATAACAACAAAACTTACAGATGCTCACAGAAAATGGAATAAGCAATATTTTTATGTATCTATGTATCATTTCTTACAACATTTATATCCTGTCCTCTATACAGAGATCTCACAGCAGCATAAAGTAAAACCAATCCAACATATCTGAAACAGTGTAGATAATGATGTTAAAAGTGTGAAAAACGTTGGCCCGTTTTACACGGGCAAAAAAAGGCACTTTTAGGGCTAAAAAGCCCGCATTTAGGGTTAGGGAGGGCATAGCCTTTACACCCTCCCTAAGCCTAAAACGCATGGACGCCGCCATTTAAAGATGGCGGCGTCTACACGGTGGCGCCGTACAAGCGTCATCACGTGTGCAGCGTTTTGACGTGCTGCGCACGTTTTGACGCTCTGGCGGCGCGGGAGGGCGCCAATCGCACCCTTCCCGCGCCACAAAAAAAGAGCTCGATCCCGGAGCTCTTTTTTGCGGCGGGTCGTTGCGGCGGGATGAGGCCTCTGGGGCTTCCCGTGTGGCAGCCTAGGCCTCATCTCGCCGCTAGAAGGGGCGAGTTTGGACTGCCCCTTTTAGCCAATGTAAAAAGCACTATATTAAACAATTAAAAAAAATAAAAACAGAACAATTAATAAGTTAAAAAGAGAGATTAAAACAGTTAAAATGGTTTAAAACAATTTGAAAGCATGTACATGAAAGGCTTTGTGTAAAATCAGTCGAGCCCCAGAAACATGTTTTCACTTGGTGCCTGAATGTTAGCAACTCTGGTGCCAACTGAGCCTCCAAAGGGAGGGTGTTGCATAACTGAGGTGCCACAGAAGAGAAGGATGACAACAACATGGGGAAAAAATCATTATCATCATAATACACAACCTCTAACATTTCACAGATAAAAACCAGGACACATGTGGCCAAGTGACATCGGGCTGTGGTCAAGATGGCTAAAGTGATTAATGAGGAAGAACAGACAAGCTAGGAGAGATTACAAGCAGTTAGCTTTTGCCAATGTCTACTTGGGATGACAAAATGAGACCCTTTCCTCTCTTCTCCCTCTGTTGAGTTAATAAAGTGCAAACCATTTTTGCATTTTGAGCTCAGTTTGCAACAATGAAAGTAAGCTAAGGACAAAGATGAAAAGTGGGAGGAAGAGATTAAAACTGGGGCATTGTGAAAATAGTTGAAAAAGTGGGAGAACAGAGGATTAACTGGGACTATTCTTGCCAAATTGGGAGAGATGGAGTTTATCACAATAATACAATCACAATATCAACAACATGAAAATCACTACTGGCAATGCAGTATAAAATCAAGATAATCTATAAATAAAAAAAAAAAGAACAAACAAAAAGTTAGATTTTAAAGCGCAAGCAATAGTATAGTGAGTGAAGAAGCAGCCATGCAGCAGCTGCAGCAACAGCCATATGATTGCCTTATTTGTTTACTTTAAGTCCTTGTTTCAGAATTATAGGTTAAATCCTACTCTTAGTTTAAACTTGAGAAGAGCCACTGATTCAGTGGAATTTACCATGTTGACTCACCATTCAGTAAGGAATTGAATTGATTTATCCTAAATGGGACTTATCAACAGAATTCAGACCAATATTTTGATAATTTATCTTGCCTCTAATCTTTAAAAGGCATTCAAGACAGCATTCAAGACATTTCTCTTGCTTACCTGCATTTGATCCACATAACAGATTAATTTATGTGTAAGATAGTTTACTCTCAATGTTTTACGATCATAGCTAAGTAGGGATATGAGCTTGAGTCTCTCCAGCCCCCATTCAAATCATGATTCTTGTCTTACATATAAAATAAATAATACAGCATAGTTCACCATAAATAAATAAATAGATCCATGATTATTACTGTGAAGGTGCTTTCTGGGTTGTTGAGAGGAGGAATCCACACAACTTGGTTTTCTACCATCACAGACAGACAGGAAGAACAACACAGTCTTCCAATAGCTGAAAGCAGATGTTGATGGCTTCTCCCACTCCGCCATCTTAGAGATTAGTTCATTTTCTAGCCAAGCTTGCATATAGAGAAGATAAACAGAATAGAAATGACAAGAGCTAACCCATTGCACATTGGAGAAATGTTGAGCAGACAGAATAGCAAGGGGTGGATTCCTCTTGTCAACAACTCACAATGCCCCTTTACAGTAAGTACCCAATATGGTATTCTCTGGGTTCGTGAAAGGAGGAATGCACAAAACCTGGGACATACCCAAGACCTGCACCTGAACTATATGGGAGAGAAGTGACTGAAAACTAATCCCTAACCACCTCTGCAGCATCCTTCTTCCAAAGGTGGTATCTGTTAACATGAACATGTCAATCTTGAAATGACAAATGAAGGAAGGAGTACCCTTGGTAGCTATCTAACAAATATAATTGATTGGAGCATGGGAGGAAAATAGTGCCAAAGTGGCAGCTACTCTGGTTGAGTGGGCCATCACATTATGTGGGGTGCAGCATTTTAGCCAAGTTATCTGCCATCAGGATGCATACCTTGATCCACATGCCTGCCGTGGAACAAGAGACCTTGTGTCCTAATGAAGCTGAAGGACATGGACAACAAGTCACAATATTTAAATGCCTTAGTCCTGTGAATGTAAATTTTTAATGCTCTGCTTCATGGTTAAGTAGAGATCTAAGCTTGAGTCCCTCCAGTCCTAACCATTCTAACCATAGCACTTCCCTTCTATATAAAATAAATAAGTATATGCAACATAGTGCAGGTGAAACAAACAAACAAACAAACAAACAAACAAAATCATGGTTATTGAACCTAAGAGAATGAGATGGATACAGTGGAAACATGATCTTGAAGACAAATTTGCAGCACTTCATGAAACAAACAGCCACCATACCCCCTCACAGCACTAGCAGTGCTTTTTATAACTCCCAGTTGATGATCAAATGTTTCCCCTTAAGCACCTGTCATCTGGGGGTGGCCTCAGTGTTATCGTTTTCAATATTTATAAATTGGAACTTATGATCCCAAAGGCATACACTTGTGGAGAAATTGCACATAAATCTATGATGGTACTTCCATTCTCTTTAAAAAGTACAGGGCTCACTGTCTCTCTTCCCTACTGCCATATTATAATCTCTCCCCAAGTGATGAGGTGCTAAAGAGATGAAAGGGTTGTCCACTGAAAGACAGAAGCACAGAGTGTGGAAAAGCAGGATTTTGGGACTAGCTTCCAGAATCCTTCCATGGCCATGCTGTCTGAAGATTAAAAATAGTAACTTCTTCAAGCCGTAGTCAAAACATTAGCTTCCTTCCTTTTTCA
Source organism: Urosaurus nigricauda (assembly GCA_034509955.1). Lineage (NCBI taxonomy): Eukaryota > Metazoa > Chordata > Lepidosauria > Squamata > Phrynosomatidae > Urosaurus > Urosaurus nigricauda. Next base: position 156,923,479 of record JAOEGL010000005.1, on the reverse strand, counting down.
TGAGAAACAATAATCCATACTGGATGGTATGCAGACATTATATCTTCTCACTTTTTATGTCATGTATTAAATATCTTAAGTCGCACCTGGACCTTCTGTCTGCTAGTGGTAAATCCGAATCTTATGAAGCAAGATTAATACTGCCAATGTCCCCCAACTAGACTTTTATTTAAAGACTAATAAGCCTCTTTGAGGAAGTAGGTATGAGGGAGAAATTTATTTTTTTGTGCTATAGTTATAATTACTCTCACAATAATAACTGATTGAAAATAGAACATAGGGCTTTTATTCCCAATAGGAAGATATTCTTCAAGCATTTAGCCTAGATATAGTGGCTGAAGGTATATAATACTCTTCTGCTTCACTAGGCATTTTATAAAGGGACATTAAAATTGATTTTCTACATCTTGGCAGATGAAAAAAGTGTGCTACATGCCCTATTGCCCAAAAGTGTGCAAGCACAGAGCAAAGGTTGCAGCGACAGGGGTTTCTGTGGTATCTGGAGGCCCGAATTACTGAACTGGAGAAGCAGAGAGACAGATTTATAGAGACATCTAATCAAGGCATTGTGAAGTGAACATACCTCATGACTGCTTGCTGAAATCCTCTCTATGGGAAGGTCACCTCATAACAGAAGAGAGAGGAACAAGGATGGCAAAGGGATAATCAGTATTAGATGGGTCTCATGTTCTGGCAAACGTGAAGGTGGACATTAAACAACTACCTGCTTCTTGAATGCAAAATTTAAAACTGGATAAAGTGCTGAGAAGTAAGTGAAACTAAAAACAGCTAAAAGATAACAACAGGTACTACGAGTGTGATTAAAAACATCCAATTAATATCTACTAAATATCAGGCAGTAAATATCAGGCAGTAAGTGTCTACTATCTCATGCCTCCCTACCCCTGTGATTTTCAAGGCAAAAGGAGGTATCTCAGGGTGAAAGTGTTATCTTGGAACTTTCTTTCTTTCTTTCTTTCTTTCTTTCTTTCTTTCTTTCTTGTTTTTACTGTATGCTGCTGTCTCCTACTGCTATTTGTTGCTTTGAAGAGCATGCTGTACATACTCCATGGAGTCTTTCCTCACCACTTCTTCCTGCCTCCTTCCCTTTTCAAAGTTTCTCAAACTATGGCTGGTAGCTGTGCCCAGTAGTAGATCTTGATCAACTTGGGATGTACTGAGCTGTTTCTGTATTCTCTGCCTCAGGAATAACTGAATATACCACAGGATTGGTGCTTCACAGATTTTTTTCTGTTTTATTGTGAACTCTCCTATTATTTCCACCTTTCTCACTCTACCCGAAATGGTTGAAGTCACAGTATATTTTCTATTTGTTGTCTGACACACACACATGGATTGCACCATTGTTAACAAAAGCATAGTACAAATGTTTTTCTTCTTCAGCTAGGTCTTTCATTCCCATCTCTTAGGCCTTTGATTCTTGTCTCTTTGATTCTTGATTTCAGTCCTTTTTTCCTTCTCCCCTCCTTCAAGCTTCCTAACTGAATTTCTTCTTCTCCCCGTCTGCCTCTCTCTTCCACTTTCTCTACTCCAACAATTCCTGTGTACATTTATATTCTGTCTCATCCACTAATCCCTTCCCCCACTCCTCCTTGTCCTTTTTCTCCTCATCCCAATTCCTGGCTGAACATTATCTCCTTCCTTTCTGAGTCTTTCTCTGCCTTCTCCCTCTTTACATCCCCTCAGTGCATTTATCTCCTGCCTTTTTCCCTTCTGTCCTTCTCTCTTTTTTCTTTCTTCTCAAATATCCTGACTACATTTGCTTTCTCCCTCCTTCCCCACCTCTCTTTCTCTCTTTCATCCTTTTATCCTTCCAGCTATAGCTCTCTTAGGGCTCATTCCCACTTACATTTAAACCGGTTTGCATTTCACCTTCACTCTGTGTTGGTAAACCAATTCCAAAAGGTCCGTCATTCTGACTATGAAAGCGGATCTTTTCATTATCCCCTTGTAATCGCTTCTTTTTTGGCATGATTGTCATCCCTACTAGTTTGCGCTGCTTCAGAATGCATGTCAATCATCTCTGTGTTATCAGTGATGTAAGTGGCAGCCTGGGTAACCCAGCTTGAGAACGATATTCATTCAGTCCATTATTTAATACCCCACTTTTCTCCCAGTATACCTTACAACATGGTTTAAAGCAAGATACAGCTAGAATAAAATAAATTGATAGAAGATTCGATTCATTGGTTTTACAGCTACTTGCCTCACTATGAGCTGCTGTTGGATTGCACGGCTAATTGTTAGTAATTGCAAAACCAATGAATTGAATCTTCTATCAATTTTTTAAAAAAATTGATAGAAGATTCGATTCATTGGTTTTGCTGATTCATTGACTGCAAAATCAGTGAACTGAATTCAGAGGGAGAGAAGAACTGTGGGACCTGATCCCCTTCCCCTCCACCATTCCCTTCTCCTTTTGTGTCATGTCTTTTTAGATTGTAAGCCTGAGGGCAGGGAACCATCTAATTAAAAATAATAATTGTAAGCCACTCTGATAGCCTTTAGGGCTGGAGAGCAGGGTATAAATACCATAAATAAATAAATAAATAAATAAATAAATAAGGATCACACCACAAGCACAAAAGCAGGACTGGGGGAGATGGTGGATCTACCAAAAACTGAGGAAGGAAGGTAAATACTCCTCTGCCATTAGTCTCTCCTCTCCAGAATGACGTGATTCAGATCCATTGTTCCCACTTGTTGAACACGCTTCGGAATTCTTTCCAAAAGAACTGCTGAAGAACTAGTGTCAGGAAAGTGTTTTTTTTTTTTCATTTGTCTTGCTTGATTGCAATTGAAACCAATCATAATAGGATCAGAACCAGCTTCAAATGGGAATGACGGTCATATAACCTGATCAGCAATTCGCTTTAAATCATAGTGGGAACCTGGTCATAGTTAACTCATCATTGTATTTATTCATTCAGTCTGTTATTTAATACCCAACTTCTCCCAGTACATCTTACAACGTGGGCCCAATACACACCACCAGGATGCAACATCCTGGTGCAATAGTAGGGCTTGGGAATGCACGCTCCTGAGCCCTACTATGTGCTGGCGGTGCCACTATTCAGGAATCGTCATTGCAAGGATGTGATGCAGCTCTTATGACATCGCAAAAAAGGAGCTGGTCTAGGTAGCTCCTTTTTTACTGTGCAACTGTGCTGTGCTGTTTTGCTGTGCAGTATAAAGGGCCGGCGTTTCCTTGCTGGTCTGTACTGGTTTAAAGCAAGATACAGCTAGAATAAAAGTTAACAACTTTAATGAGACTTTAATGAATTCAAGAAATTTGAGAAGTTATGAGAACAATAGGTGCTTGGCAACCTTATTAAGAGTCCCAGGCAACAGAATTTGGTATCAAGAGAAGGTGACAAATGGTTATTTATCTATAGTGCAACCCTGCCTCAAAAATGTAGGGTTTTATGATTAGACAGAAGTGCTTTCTGCTGGCAGAAAGTCCGTTCTGCCAGTGCAAATGTTCTGTCAACTCAACCCTCTCCTTCCAGCTGATCTCAGAGATCTGTTGACAAAGAAATCTGTGAGCAGAATTTCTCTACTGCCTAAGTTCCACCATGAGAACAGCAAAACAAAACTAAACAAAAGAGGGATGGAGAAGGAATGAGGCAAGCAAAGAGCCAAGTTATAAGAGACTCAGACCTCCTTCAGTGCAGCAACACAGTCACAAAACATAATGCTGACAAAAGATTCAGTTCTGAATAATATCCATCTCCTTTCGCCTTTGAGGTATTTACATTCAGCACAACTTCAGATGACCTAATGTCAGCTGAGCTGGCCCTTGGCCATTTTGGCTAATTAGGACTATGGTTTTAATTTCCTACTATTACATTGTTAGTATCTGGTAGGAGAAGAGAAGCTTGTAAAATTTTCGGCTTCAGATGCCAAAATAACTTGTCTGGATTTTGGGTACTATGTACCTTGACTTGGATGGATTAGGAGAGGTAAGCATCATTTTTTGCTCCACCCCAGTCAGCAAAATGTCTTGGTCTAGATCTGACCACTAAATAGAAGCAGTTGGCATAGGACAGAAAAAAATACCGGTGACTATAACTTTTATTTCATTGGTTTCAATAGGGCATTGACAGTAAGCACCCAGACAACAGACAGAGTGTCATGGTCAGCTATGGGGAGGATGAGGAGGATGAGGAGGAGGACTCGGCTCCTCAGGTACAGGAGGAACCTGGGACCATGCCAGACCCCAGCCCTGCCCTGCCAGGTTCCTTCTCTGCCCTACGAGGTCCCAGCTCTGCTCTCCTAGCCCCTGCAGAGTTGACTTAGCCAGGCCCTAGCTGTGTGGATCCTCCTTCAGGGACCTCTGGGGCTCAGCAGCCTAGCCTTACCCCAACAGAGGTCCCAGGCTTGGGAGACGTAGAGCAGCAGACGTAGGGCATTGGAATTCCTACCTTCAGCCAGAGAAGCTCTGAAAGGGCATGTCTTCGTCGTTCTAGAAGGCTCACTGAGAAACATACATCAACCACTCAGCAGCTGCGATAATGGAGCAGCTCTGTGATTTAAGGCACCTGGCAGACGCTGAGTTCCCTTATCAGAGATTATTGTGCTGTCCATTAAGTGAATGCTGCTTGCTCTTGCTTCCCTAGACCTCATCCCTGGATTCCTTGCTCCCTAGAGCTTTGACTGATCTTGAACCTACTACCTCAGAATGGACTCACTGACCAACACTCTAGCATCCTTGACCTTGGACTGGACTTGTAGTTGTGACCTCTGGACTGGCTTGTGGCTTACTCTATTCAGATAGAAGACAGGTCTCTTGTTTGCAAACTGCCTACTGGCAGCTTGGCCTTGTTTTCCTTGCTGAGCCACTCTTATCAGCCATGTGTGTGTGTGTGTGCTGGCAGCATTCCTGGACACAGAGCAGTCACACAGGTAATGGGGTCTTTCCCCACTATGGTAAGATCTACTTGGTTGTTGTGTACCTAAGTTTATTCTGACTTATGGTAACCTTAAGGCAAACGTATCATGGGGCTTTCTTGTTCAGAGTGGGTTTTAATTTGCCTTCTTCAGAAGCTGAGAGAGTGTGAGTTGCCCAAGGTCATCAATGGGTTAACATGGCTGAGGAGATTAGAACCATGGTTTCCAAAGTAGTAGTCTAGTGCTTAAACCACTACACTAAACCAGCTTGAAATCATTTTTTCTTATATTTAAATCTTACAAATTAGTCTAAATTTTCATCTGTTATTGTTGTTGTTGTTGTTATCTCTGGGGTCAACTGTCCTTAAGTTGACTTTGACTCATGGTGATGGTCATCCAGCCTCTGTTTAAAAACCTCCAAAGAAAGAGACTCCACCACTCTCTGAGGGAGTGTGTTCCATTGTCAAACAGCTCTTACTGTCAGGAAGTTACTCCTAATGTTAATGTGGAATCTCTATTTCTGTAGCTTGCATCCATTATTCTGTTTTCTAGTTTGTGGAACAGCAGAAAACAAGCTTGCTCCCTCCTCAATGTGACACTCCCTCAAATACCTAAACAGGGCGATCATATCACCTCTTAACTGTCTCTTCTATAGGCTAAACATACCCAGTTCTCTAAGTTTTTCTTCATAGGGCATGGCTTTTACACCCCTCACCATTTTTGTCACCCTCTTTGGAACATGCTTCAGCTTCTCAACATCCTTTTTGATGCATTCCAGGTGAGGCCTGACCAAAGCAGTATTCCAGGTAAGGCCTGACCAAAGCAGAGTGGCACTGTTACTTCCCTTGATCTAGACACTATACTTCTATTGATGCAGCCTAGAATTTTATTGTCATTTTTAGCGGCTACATCAGACTGTTAACTCATGTTCAATTTGGGGTCTACTAGGACTCCTAGATCCCTTTCACACGTAGTCTTGTTAAGCCAGGTGTCCCCCATCCAGTATCTCTGCATTTCATTTTTTTATTTTTGCCCAAAGTGCAGTGCCTTATATTTCTTTGTGTTGAAATTCATTTTGTTAGCTTTGTTCCAGATTTCTAATCTATTACGGTCATTTTGCATTTTTATCCTGACCTTTGGGGTTTGCAAGTATATCATGAGGGACTTTGTTAAAAGCAAATGATGTTCTTTAAATACTTTCTGTTTAAATGCCTGTCTGAACAGGAAGGTCTTAGCTTGCTGGTGGAAGGACAATAAAGAGGGGGCATTCTGGTCTCCCTGGCAAGGCAGTTCCAGAGTTTAGGGGCAGCCACTGAAAAGGCCCTCTCTCTTGTTTCTACCAATAGTGGTTGTGATGGTGTTGGGACTGAGAGGTGCTTCTTTTGAGGATCTCAGAGCCTGGGCAGGTTCACACAGGGAGATATGGTCTGCCAAATAGCCTGGGGATTTATAGATGGCTTTATTGGTCATAACCATCACTTTGAAATGTACCCAGAAGGAAACTGGCAGCCAGTGAAGCTGTTTCAAGAAGGGAATTTGTGTAGTCTCTATAACCTGATCCAATTAACAGTCTGAGTGAAACAAAATAAAAATAAGAGAAAAGCGAACAATGAGATTCACACTGGAGATTCCTACTCATCACCATTTCGAGGTATGGGTTCTTTACTTCTTTCATATCAATGTGGGAGTGGAGGATATAGAATTGATTATAGAAGCTGCTCTGGGCATTTGCTATTGTATTTACCCTCTGGGCACTGTGGGAGGAAAGGGCATCTGCCAGTAGAATCCTGTACTTTCTACTATATCTACTATAACTTCCAGAGGGTCAGCTGTATCAGGCTGTTGCAGTGAAGACAGCAAAGATGAACACATTAATTATCACACAAACAGTACCAGCCTTTGGTTTCCCCTCTTTCTCCTCTACAGAACAGGATCCATATAGGTTTGCATATTTTTTTAAAAAGCAACATCTGCTTTGTCTGGTTATAGAAATCTGAAGTTGAGCACAGGGAAATCTTTAGGTTAAATGTAAAAACTCTTTAAAAAAAATCTAAACATGTGCAAACTTGTTGTTTCTGCAAAAAGGGGAAAGTATTTCAATAAAAGTGGACAAATAGAGTGAGGAGGAAATGAAACAACCCCTGAATTCAAGTGAGCTGAATGACCGGACTAATCATAACAAAGCCAACAGGAAACAGGAAAGGTCTTAAGCTTTATTTTTTTCAGAAGCCTGATACTACTGAGACAGCAAAAAGCAGGACTGAAGAGAATCTGTGTCTGTGTCCATACTATCATGCACACACACACACACACACACACAGATATTTGTTGTCCTTGCATCTTCACAGTGAGGCAACTAAGTGGACAATAAGCACTCCAGTGTTCTTGGTGTTCCTTTCTGATTCTCCTATATTTCTCCTTTCCATCTCCTATATTTTTTCCCAGTTCCAAAGCCATATATTAAACTTACACTTCATAAAATATGAGGCTACTTTGTTTCAGTAGAGGAAAAAAAAAATCATGATTTGTGCAGCTCTGACAGTGAACAACAAGGATGAAGCTGCTGGGTAGAGATCATGGATGTGCCAGAAAAAATCACAGCATGAAGATCACTTCCCACATTACAGTTTCCTTTCTGTTAATCACTGCCTAGGGAATAACATATACAAAGGAAGCATCGTATGGAGGCTTACAGGAGCATCGTATGGAATGAGAGAAGTTCTGTATAAAAACTAGAGTTTGAGGAAATGTTAGTCTTTTCTGAGGCCATGACTCTACTGTTCTTAGGGGAAGGAACCCCAATTATCTTAAAGGATGTCCTTTCAGACTGTTGATGCTAAGGATACTCATGCCAAGTTCAAGACTGATTTTAAAAAAACAACCCAAGGCTACAAGTGCTAATACATCATTATCATCTGCTGTAAGTTAAAAGTGGAATTGCATACAATATTCCACACTCCTGGGGATATTGACCCCTTTCTCTGCACTCATTCTGCTTCATTCTGTCCACACCAGTGGGCATGATATACTACTGGGTAAGGATGGGAGAAATTCATTTCACCTTAATGACCATTGGATTGGGTAGGGGGACCAAGCTAAGTTCTTTGAAAGGGTTGGTTATTTAACACTTAATCATATATTACTGCAATCTTTGTTCAAATACTTTGATAGCTATCGTGGAATCAGGTGAAGCAGAAATCTCTTCCACCAGCAGAAATGCTTCTGCTGGCTGATTGCAGAGAGCTGGTGACATGACAGACTGCCAGCAGAATTACTCTTCTGTCTAGGATCTGATCATAAAAGAACCAAAAATGTGGTGGAATAGGGGTGGGAGAGGGAGAAACCAAATTACATCAGGCTTAAGCCTTCTGTAGCCCAGAAATACAGCCACAATGCTGACACAAAGTAATCTCCAAAATTTCTGGTTGGATAAGAATGGCAAGATTCAGCACAATCAGATGGCCTAATGTTGGCTCACATTATGCTTGGACATCTTCCCCAAACAGGATTGTGTTCTTAAATAATGTGCAGTTTGCTATCTATGAAATGCTTATTATGGAACTGCAAGGGTAAATTGGAAGTATTTAATTGGGGAAAAATATTATTGCTAAAATGATGCTGACTGTAAAGGGTTTTCCACCTTTAATATTAATATTAGCATTACAGTGGAGATTATCGCACCTGGATATAATGCCAGGATTGAAGCGGGATTGAAATGTCAAAACTGGCTGTTATCGCATGCAGGCACAGCAGGTGAGTGCAATCCTTATACAGCCACGCTTATCCAGCCATTTTTCAAAAATGGCAAGCTCCCATTTTTGAAAAGCATCTGGATAAGTTCAGCTGGGGTCCGGGCTGCATATGGGTTGCACTCACCCTGCTGCAGCAATGGGGCTTTCTAATTGGCAGGAAAGGGCGACATGAAGTTGCCTTTTCCTTAATACTTAGCAGCTGCACTGCAAGTCCCAGGTGTGTAATAAAAAGGCATAGGGCAGCTACACTGAGGAGGTGTGGGGACGACTTATCTGAAGTCTTTTCCGTTTCTCAGCAACTACATTGGAAGCTGTCCGGATGCTAGAAACACAGGCGGAGCAGCTGCACGGGTGGCAATGAATGGGGCTTTTGGCCGCACTGAACCTTTAATATTTTTGTTGTTGTTGTTACCAGCTGCAAACTGCACAGTTGCACTGGTACATCATACAGGCAATTGTATTGCCAGCTGTGAACTGCGCAGTTGCGCAGGTATATCACACATGAACTGTGCAGTTATGAAGATCTATCAAATTACCATTGTAGTTTCGCTTCCCTTTTTAAAGTGCGCAGTTGCATCGGTGCACCATGAATGAACCCCTTTATTTTATAAATAATAATAATAATAATAATAATAATAATTATTTATACCCCACCCCTTTGAGATCAATCAAGGCGGCTTACACATTAAAATACTATTACATCAATAAAACAAACTGCATCCCTCCTCCCTTAAAAAGATATTAAATCTGTTACAATTTAAATTTATGAATAAACTTCTTTATTTTATGAATGAATTGACATTTTATGTACAGTTGCATAACAGTTACAGCATCCCAGTGTCGTTACTGCGCATGTCTAGGGTTTGGATCAGGGCTGGAGCTAGGGTTTGGGAACTTTAAAAAACTGCACAGTTGCACTGCAGCATTTAGACACAGCTGCACAGTTACACCCTTTTTAAAAAGAAGCCGGGAAAAGCAGCTCCTTTTTAAAGCTGCTTTCCCCCCACTAAAATGCAAAAGAAATGCATTCATGCTAAACCTTCAGTGTGGGTCATCTAAAGGCTACACTTTCATGCAGGCATGAACACACCCCTTTTTGCCAGTCTAGATCAGCCCAATGTGTGATAACACCTGGTTTTGATTCTTCAATTCCATGTCTACCTGGCAGGATTTCTGGGTGCGATAATCTCCAGTGCTTTAGCACTATAACACCTTTCCAATTTAATCAGTAGCTCACTGATATTTTGAAAGAATTGGATGAAGAATGTAGTTTGAAAAAGGATGATTATGGGGGTGGGGGAATGACATTGCTTAAAAGACAATAACTCAAAATTCTCCCTTTGCCTCTATCTCTTCAAAATTATTATCATATATTTATGGTAGTATTAACACTCTATTAAGTATTGCTTCCTCCTGCCCCCCACACACATTCCCACCCTTCGCCCCCCATATAATATTTCGATCAGGACAAGGTATTCTAGCCCTGACTGAAACATTGGTTAAACAAATTAAAGAGAATATAAAATGACATATATTGTATTTATGCAAAGGAATCTTGTAGCACCTTGATATCCCATGACTGACACGAATATGTCTCTGTATTTATTACATACATTGAATGTATGCTAAGCTGTCACTGGTTCTCCTGTCTGATATTAGGAATTTGGAAAATTTATCAGATTTGTTTTTTGCTGAATTCATTTTTTTTTTTAAAAAGTCAAGTTATTTTCCCATCCTGCATGTGAAAAATTTTTTAATTCTTCAAACAGCAAGTGAAACAAATTTTTCTGCACTGGCTAAATGGAAAGAAACATTTTAGTACGCTGCAGTGTACACATGTTAAAAATAATTAACCTCCCAGAACTGGTTTAAATCAATTCTGTCCCACTGTTTGTAATAAGAGGGATTTTTTTTAAAGGTGGGAGGGGAATCCATGTAATGAAGTAGAAAAGATATAAAAACAGTTCCCTTTTCACTCTTGTTTTGAAAGCAAAAGCCTATCAGAGCTTTTGGAAAGATCAGATGATTCAGAATTGGAAGTCTCCATCCTTTGAACTCCTTCACAAACTTGATGCAATAGAAGGGAGTGGAAAAAGACAAGTTCCCAGGGCTGTTTTTGAGGCCCCACTGTCCTCCAGTAGTCCACAGATGTTTTGCAAAAATACTCCCCATCCTTTAGAAGCATGGTTGACTTCCTGTTGCAAAAATGCCCTTTCAGTTGGCTTCCTGTTGCAAAAACAATCCAGCCACCACCAAAAAGCATGGTGAAATTTTCCCCATGCTACTTTTAAGGACCACATGGGGCCAGTCCCCCCCCTCCCTAAAAAAACTTCCAAAAAAAAAAATCTATGATGGGAGCATGGCAGGTTGTGGCTGTGGGTATGGCCTTTTAAGAACCCATGGAGACCTCTCAGCTCTTGGCAAGTGCCTGCCCCTACACTATAATAACTACATCTGCTCTGTGTGAATTGCAGTGTGTGGTCCACAATGAGAAGGCCATCCTATTGTGGGATATAAAAAAAATATCTTGTCCAGAGGAGTGTTTATATGTCCAGAGCCAGAAAACAGATGATAGAATAAAAGAGAAATAAAATTAGATTGACTAGAGTAAAATAAGACATCCAAATCTTTCATTGTGGGATGCTTATTAATTAAAAAACCCCACTCCCCAATGGATCAGAAATTGATTTCTCCTGTATTGGGCCAAATTTATGAGACAACAAAACATGTCACTTCTGCTTGCTGGATCATGTTCCACTGAAAAATATCATGAGAAGTTTTTTTGTCTCAGTGTCTTATGCTATCTTGGACAAAAAAAAATACTTTGTTGTTGCTAACTGCTGTACTTCAACCTATAGAGGCTTTATGAATGCGAGACCTCCAAGATCCCCTATCATTTACTGCCCTGCTCAGGTTTTGCAGACTCGAAGCCGTGGCATCCTTGATTGAGTCTATCCATCTGGGATGCAGTCTTCCTCTTTTCCTACTGCCTTTTATCTTGCTAAGTACTGTTGTCTTTTCTAGTGACTCATATCTTCTCATATATCCAAACTATGACAGCCTCAATTTAGTCATAATGGCATCTAGTGAGAGTTCAGGCTTGATTTGCTTTAGGACCCATTTATTTGTCTTTTCAACAGTTTATAGTATCTGTAGATCTTTTCTCCAGCAGCACGTCTCAAATGAGTTGATCCTCTTCCTATGCTTTCTTCACTGTCTAGCTTACACAACCACACACAGAAATGGAAATATGATGCCACACAATTCTAACTTTAGTATTCAGTTATATATCTTTACCCTTGGGATCTTGTCTAGCTCCTTCATAGTTGCTTTTCCAAGTTCACGTCTTCTGATTTCTTTTTTTTTTTCATATTGTATTTTAATATTTTCCACATAAAACAAAACCTTAAATCCATTGTTGTCTTAATTGCACATAGTGTACATCTCTAGTGCAATCCTTTCCATATCTTTCCTTATCCATTTATGATTTAGTACTGTGGTATGTGCAATAAATTATTAACAATATTATACCAATGTATATATCCTTGTACAGTAATCAAAACTACTAAAAGCCTAAGTTAATTGTTTTTGCCACTTCACGGCAGATTATTCAACACACATGATTCGAGTGTTTATACATATTCATTTTCAGTTATAGCTTTCTCCACTTTTCCCTTTAGTTTTCCTTTTGTAAATGTATTCTCAACTCTCTATGATCAATAAGAAGTCCTGTTTGGTATATGAACAATTTCTTCCTAGTCTTCACCATAGAGACTTTAATGTCTCCTATTTCTGCCTCTGTAGTTAGAGCATTAGATTATGTTTATATTAATGGGTTTCCCCCAAAGTCTTAGTTAAATGATGGTGAACCTTTTAGGGACCAACTCGTCAAACTTAAAGGCATTTGGGGCAGATCTTGGGGGGGGGGGGGTGGGATTTCTGCTTTCCAGGGGTAGGACTTCCTCGGAGACAGCTAAAGGCATGGGAGGGTGGGGCACATGCCTGTCCCTCCTCTTCCCCTACCCTCCTGTCTCTCCGAGTGCCCTCTAAAATGGCTTTGTGTGCCAGAGAGAGCATGTGTGCCATAGGTTTGCCACCATGGTCTTAATGACATGATTCGGTCAAACTTTGCATTATATCTTTTGACTGCTTTTGCTACATCTTTCCTCATTGTATATGCCACCCCATTCCTTCTTATCTTTTCATTTCCTAAAAATTATTTCACTACCAATTATCAGACTCAAAATATCCCATACCTGTTTAGCTCATTCACCCCAAGTACTACACTATTTATGTTCCATTTCTTATTTTACTTACTGCAATGGGAAAAATAAATAGATTTCTCAGGTCCCAGCTATGTTATCATTGTTATTGTTTATTAGAGGAAATATGCATGTACATGGCTATTACTTAGTGACGTACATTTTGGTACAGACGACAATGTAATTCAGTGTCTTCATTGCACATCTACTTCTCTATATAATCTATAAAATGAAAGTGCAGCTGGTATCCTAAAATGTCTGATTGTCATGCATGGGGGTTAATCATTTTTATAGACTTTTTTTCTAAAGCTATTGAATGGACTTTTTTCTAAAGTTATTGAATGGATCACATATGAAGAAATAAAATTCGTTTTGTTTACTGCAATATAAGCCTTTAAATAGTTTAGTGGGATATATAAATACACCCTCCAGTATTTTTTTTAAATTCTAATTGTAATACTTAAAGCAAAGAAAGCACAATCACATGCTATCTTTTTAATCTCAGAAAAGCACTATTACTATTAATGGATTCAGTCCTACCTTTCATACTGAATGATTTACGTGTATACATTTTGCTGAAAGAATGACCTTTTTATTATTAATAATTTAGAATAAAGAACAAGTTCCATCTAATGTAGGTTAATTGCTTTCCTGGATATCGGGCAGTTGCAAACAACAGAAAACTGGAAACTACATTACATACACTTTATTTATACAGTGCCTATGTTATATGAACTTTGTCCTATTGGGCCTCTATCATGATCCTAACCATGTGCCAAAATGAGAACCAAACAAGACACCATATTAAGTCATACAGCATGCCTGCCCCATCCACCGGCTTGCCATCTGTGGTATTAGGCTTACACAGATGTCACATCCTGGATGTTATAATGGTGGGTGCACAGTAATGCACCCAGGAGCATGCGTCATTGAAACAAATGGGACTTGAGGTCCTGCATTTTTTGCCATATGCAGATGGGTCCGGAACGGATCCCCTGCATATACAAAGGGCCCAATGTATTTACACTTGCATGCGATTTTCTTTTTAAATAAGAGTTGGGCAGTGGAGAGTTATTGGTGTTAACAGATAATAGAGATCCTTGACAAAGCCATCAATCTTTGGAGGTTCATGTATTTCTATAGAAAATGAAAGCAGTTTGGTTGCATTCCTTATTTGCAAAGTTTTGGAGAAGGAAAGAGTATCTGATTTTTGGTTTTGTCTTGTGGAAAAGCTGGTGAAGACTGATGAAATAGGAAGATTAGGACAAGCATTGGGTGTTGTATTTATTACTCTAGAGATATTAAACTAGAATAATAAGGTTGTCAAAACAAATAAGAATTACAACTTGAAACACTGCCTGATCTCAATTAATAAAATCTAATAGTAAAATAATATTTTTAAAAATTATTTATTTATTTATTTATTTTTATCCCACCTTTCTCCCAAGTTGGGACCCAAGGCAGATCACAATATATATAGACACACACATTAAAATAACACTTTAAAAAACATTAAAATAGTTCAATTAAAACAGTAACATGTTTTAAAAATTACAACATACAAAATTTAAAACATACAAGGTTAAAAATAATCTAAACCAGCCCCCTAACCCCCCCCCCCCAATAAAACCAGGCCTGCATGATTTTAAAAAGCTTGCTTCAATAAAAATGTCTTTGCTTGTTGATGAAAGGCCAACAGGTAGGGAGCCAGCCTAGCCGTCCATGGAAGGGAGTTCCACAGGATAGGAGCAGTCACTGAGAAGGCTCTCTCTTGCATCCTCACCAAACAAGTCTGAGATCCAGTAATACAGTAATACAAATACCTAGGATCGATAAATTAGAATGGGATGTATGCTATAATGCAATGGTTTCTATGTGGCGATGGCTTTCTTCTTATTGAGGTAATGAACTGTGACACATTTCAGTGCGGGACTCATATGACTGAATGCTCCTCCATATGTAATCAACCAACCAACCAACCAATCTTTTCTGCAAATAGAAAATAACAAAAGTGTCAAGGATGAAGTTTGGCAAGGGTTTCTTTTTTTATAGAGAACCATTTTATCACTTGAGCCCCTTTCCCCTATTGTATGAAATGGTACAACTCAGATACATTTACTGTTTCAATCAAAACTAGGCAGTGGTTGCATGCATGCCCCTCCTTTACAAGCAATGAGGATCTGCCATCTGTAGAAGCTCAAATCTGTGGATGGGAATTCCACAGATAAGAAGAGCACACTCTGTGTGTGTGTGTGTGTGTGTGTGTGTGTGTATGCATGTGTATGTGTGTGTGTGCGCACACACGCACATATATACAGAGAGAAAGAGAGTGCATTATATATAGCTGGGTGTCATTAGCATAGTGCAAATGCCTCACCTCAGATTCTAAATGACCTTCTTGAGTGCTTCATGCAGATTTTAAATGGTACAGAGAAGAAGCAAGTGCTGTGTTGGAACCAATAGCATAAATCCAAGAGGGCCAGCAACAACCTCCGGAAATTGCCATGCAGGTAGGAGCAGAATTACTATAAACCTGTACCCTTCATCCACAGAATTAATCCAGAAAATTACAATAGTTGATGAGAACTAATGGCTGCTAAGGGGTACAAGAGTCTTAATGAAATCACATCCCTTGCCCATTTTCCAGAAGATCTTTAATTAGGCTCTGCCAAGAAGATTTGTTTGCTAGAATCTGCAATGAAACTGTACTGAAATGGATTTAGAGATAACCAGTCTCATCCAAAAGTATCCAGCCTGATAATGGGCCCTTTTTTTCTCCTTCAACTGTATTCACTAGCATCACTTGGTTCTAGCTATCTCCCATCTCATGTCATCATTCGAAACTCCCTGATAACTTAATGAGCTGATCAGGTTCTGCAGTGCCAGAAAGAGCACTTGCAGATGATTATGCCAAAGCCTGGGTTATGTTAATATCACCCATGAAAGTACCATAGTCCATAGACAGCAGTGCTTTACTAAAAGTTTGATCATGGACTGACTTCAAATAAGAAGACATCCACAATAAACAGGGAAATATGAGTGGCTTGAACAGCTTCTTGTTTACCATTAGAATTTCTTACTGTTTGAAGATGTGTTCTGTATGGCACTCACTGAAACCTTGCTTCCCAGAAACTGTATACCCAGCTCCTACTATCTACAATCCACCCAGCCTATTCTCTGTCCCCCCCCCCCGTACTTTGTTGTTACCCATGCTGTGGCCAGCATTGTGGTGTTATGTGTATAACATGTCCATTGTTTTATTCCTGAAACCTACTTTTAAACTCAGCTAGTTTAATTCTATTTTAAGGGGTGGGAGAAATAATAATAATAATAATAATAATAATAATTTCCATTGCTTGGAACATGTGCAGCAAAATTTGAGTATACAGCTGTCCCTCCTGATTCGTGGACTTGGAGTCCATGGTCTCGCCCATTTGCAGATGGCAAGCAGGGAGGGGCAACATGGTGTGCGCGCTCAGGTGCGGGCTGCCATTGAAACTAATGGCGACTCCAATATTGGTGTCAATATTGGCGTATATACTTTAGGATGTGTAGTGCCCCTCCCTCACCACTGAATAACCACAACTAGTCTTTGTAGATTAAAGTTACAGTTGTTTGCACGTTTTAACTTTGGATAAATCCCAGTGACTTCAGGAAGACCTATTCTGTTCTGAGTAAACATGCATATGTTTGAGTGACAAAAGCTTGAGTGGGAGTCCCCATGACTCCCACTCATGCTTAATGTCAAGCACTTTTTGCTTTAAAAATTAATTGTTGGTTGAAAGATGGCTAAAATGTTGGTAAGGACAAGGGCAAAAATAAATATATTTTATAAATATAAAATAAATATCTTAAGCTTTACCTTTCAAAGGGCCCAGACAAAGAATAACATGAATAACATTTTCTTAGAATTTCCAAAGGAATCCTGTTATCTATGGTGATATCGTATATCCACAATACCTAGAAAAGCGTATACATTTGTCACAGTTAATTTCTTAATACACCTACTGCCTGATCCCCAAAGCATTTAAACAAAAGTAGGCCTATTACTTCAGCAGGGAGTAATATGAGAACTGTGTTTCTGTCAATTTGTTTTGACTTCCTGGTCCTGCTTAAGGAATAGACCAGACTAGACTGGCTGGATTGGGGCTGGGGTTGGGGGTTGGGGAGGCAGTGAAGATTATCAAGATAATGATGAATTCTAATTAGCCATGCCAAAGACAGTTGCACAACTCAGGATAAGTGAATACTGAATGCTCTAAATAGTCTTCTTGGGTAAGAGTTTTAAGATATCAGGACTAGCAAAACAGTTTCAGGGTATATTTCTAACTGTAAAAGGCTAAATAATTTCACATTTAATGCTTACAAAGAGGCACATTTGAGCTTCTTTATTTGATTTACACAGTAAACTGCAGCTAAAGAAATAATTTTGGGGCTATTGTGAAATATCTCTTGAGTTTGATGGTTGAAGAGAAGAGGCTGGAAAATTCCACTGGTTTACTATTCTCCCAATCCATCATTGAAGACATAGTAATAGGAAGAGTAAGGGGATGGAACCATGCTAGGCTTTCAAACAAATTCTGCCCCATTTCTCTCAAATGAACATGGTTTCCAGGACATAAGAAAATGGCAAGAAATAGGTTCCTCTGGCTCCAAAACCAGACAATGCTGAGAACCACCTTTGGAAATGGGAGAGACATTCCTTCTTCCCATGGTATCTCCACAGATGTCTAAACTACCCTGTGCCAAAGATCTCAGATAATTTTTGCTTCACTGTAACACCGCACCATCTAACTTGTGCCAAAGTGAGGAATAGGCCCTTTAGGGTTGTGACTTCTTGTCTCCTTAGTGCATTTTCAGGCTCTTTCCAGGTGTGTAGCTACTGATACTTATTAGTATTACTTCTGAATTTTAATGTTTTAATGTTACAATTTTTTAATTTGTAGCCCATTAACCAGTATTGATGCATGATTTATCCTTGTCATTGCATGGATACAGCTGGCAATGATTATTTTTACTTAAACACACACACACATTGAATGAGCACTGCTGTGTGATACATTTTTCTATGATAAACAATAATTTAAAAAGCAGCAACCAGTAATGCAATGCTGTTTACACAAGTTATTGTTGCCAGCTTTACAAGGTCACCTATGTATGTGTAGGGATAGATGAATCTGTCCAGTATGTATCAATTTTATATGCTTTTAATCACAGTTTGTGGGCAATTGTGGACAATTTAAGTACACATGTGCGTACATACACAAACACACAATGTGCATTTATCCTCATACACAACTTTTGCTTAACTTACAAATTTGTATGCAAAAGTCATCTACTTTTGTTTTGGATTTTTTTTTTTTTTTGCAGTTTTCACATTGAGAACTCATAGAATCATAGAATCATAGAGTTGGAAGAGACCACAAGGGCCATCCAGTCCAACCCCCTGCCATGCAGGAACTCCCAGTCAAAGCATCCCCGACAGATGGCTATCCAGCCTCTGCTTAAAGACCTCCAAGGATGGAGACTCCACCACACTCCGAGGGAGTGTGTTCCACCGTCGAACAGCCCTTACTGTCAGGAAGTTCCTCCTAATGTTGAGGTGGAATCTCTTTTCCTGCAGCTTGCATCCATTGCTCCGCGTTCTGGTCTCTGGAGCAGCAGAAAACAAGCCTGCTCCCTCCTCAATATGGCATCCCTTCAGATATTTAAACAGGGCTATCATATCACCTCTTAACCTTCTCTTCTCCAGGCTAAACATCCCCAGCTCTCTAAGTCGTTCCTCATAGGGCATGGTTTCCAGACCCTTCACCATCTTAGTTGCCCTCCTTTGGACCCGCTCCAGTTTCTCCACATCCTTTTTGAATTGTGGTGCCCAGAACTGGACACAGTATTCCAGGTGGGGCCTCACCAAAGCAGAATAGAGAGGCACTATTACTTCCTTTGATCTAGACACTATACTTCTATTGATGCAACCTAAAATAGCATTGGCCTTTTTAGCTGCTGCATCACACTGCTGACTCATGTTCAACTTATGGTCTACTTGGACTCCTAGATCCCTTTCACACATAGTTTCATTCAGCCAGATGTCCCCCATCCTATATCTGTGCATTTCATTTTTCCTCCCTAGGTGCAGAACCTTACATTTCTCCGCATTGAATTTCATTTTGTTAGCGTTGGCCCAGCTTTCTAGTCTATTCAGGTCATTTTGAATTTCAATCCTGTCTTCTGGAGTATTGGCTACTCCTCCTAATTTGGTGTCATCTGCAAATTTGATAAGTATGCCCCCAATTCTGTCATCCAAGTCATTAATAAAGATATTGAATAGCACTGGGCCCAGGACAGAACCCTGTGGGACCCCACTGGTCACTTCTTTCCAGGATGAAAGGGAGCCATTGTTGAGCACCCTTTGAGTTCGGTCAGTCAACCAGTTACAAATCCATGTAATGGTTACCTTGTCTAGCCCACATTTTACGAGCTTGTTTGCAAGAATGTCATGGGGAACCTTGTCAAAGGCCTTACTGAAATCAAGATATACTATATCCACAGCATTCCCTTCATCTACCAAACTGGTAATTTTATCAAAAAAAGAGATCAGATTTGTCTGGCAAGACTTGTTTCTCTGAAACCCATGTTGGCTTTTTGTGATTATGGCATTGGCCTCTAAATGTTCACAGACTCTCTGCTTAATGATCTGCTCTAGAATCTTTCCTGGAATTGATGTCAGACTAACTGGACGATAATTGTTGGGATCCTCTTTTTTCCCCTTTTTGAAGATGGGCACAACGTTTGCCCTCCTCCAGTCTGCTGGGACTTCTCCTGTTCTCCAGGAGTTCTCAAAGATTATTGCCAATGGTTCCGATATTACATTCGCCAGTTCTTTTAATACTCTAGGATGTAGTTCATCTGGTCCTGGAGATTTATATTCATTTAGGTTAACCAGGTATTCCTGTACTATCTCTTTACTTATTCTGTGCTGAGATTCCCCTGTTCTGTCTTCTGCTCCATTATCCTTAGGTTGACCACCCTTTGCCTTTTCTGAGAAGACTGAAGCAAAGAAGGTGTTGAGTAATTCTGCCTTTTCTTTGTCATCTTTGAGCATTTTGCCATCTTCTGCACGCAGTGGCCCTACTGTTTCCTTCTTCTTCCTTTTGCTTCGGACATACCCAAAAAAGCCCTTTTTGTTGTTCTTAACCTCTCTAGCCAGCCTGAGTTCATTCTGTGCTTTAGCTTTTCTGACTTTACCCCTACATGTGCTGGCTATTTGTTTGAATTCCTCTTTCGTGATTTCCCCATTTTTCCATTTCTTATACATGTTCTGTTTAAGGCTTATCTCAGTTGAAAGTTCCTTAGTCATCCATCCTGGCTTCTTGAGACACCTCCCATTTTTCTTCCTCATTGGAACTGTTTGAAATTGCGCCTTCAGTATCTCCTTTTTGAGAAACTCCCATCCGTCTTGAACTCCCTTCTCTTTTAGTTTTCTTGACCATGGGATCTCCCCCAGTATTTCTCTAAGTTTATTGAAATCAGCTCTCCTAAAGTCTAGAATGCGTGTCTGACTATGCCTGGCTTCCCCTTTCCGCTGTATAACAAACTCCAGGAGAACATGGTCGCTTCCCCCTAAGGATCCAACCACTTGCACCCCATTGACTAGGTCATCCCTGTTGGTTAAGATCAGATCTAAAATAGTTGATCCCCTTGTTGTCTCTTCCACCTTTTGGACAATGAAATTGTCTTCCAGGCAAGTGAGGAATTTGCTAGACCTTGAGGATTTGGCTGAGTTTGACTTCCAGCAAATATCCGGATAGTTGAAGTCCCCCATCACTACTACATCTCTCCTTTCTGAGTGTGTGCTCATCTGTTCTAGAAAGGCATCATCCAATTCCTCTGCCTGAGTCGGGGGTCTGTAGTAGACTCCCACAGTAACATCCCTGTTGTTTCCCTCTCCTTTAATGTTTATCCAGATGCTCTCCACCTGGCTTCCAGTATTGACTTCCTGGATCTCTTCACTGGTGTAAATATCCCTGACATATAATGCTATTCCTCCTCCTTTCCTGTTTGGCCTGTTTCTCTTAAAAAGGTTATATCCCTCTATTTCTACATTCCAGTCATGAGACTCATCCCACCAGGTTTCAGTGATGCCTATTATATCATATTTGCTCTGTTGTGCTAGGAGTTCGAGTTCATCCTGTTTATTTCCCATACTCTGTGCATTAGTGTAGAGACATCTAAGAACATGTGTTCCCTTTACTTGCTGCCTGTGCAAATTTTTTTGCTTCCCACTGTTGGGTCCTTGCACTGTTTGCCTTGTTCCCTCTATGTCAGTTTGATTATTTTCTCCAGCCCTTTTGCCTTCCAAAATAATGTCTCCCTCCCCCATATAACTCAGTTTAAAGCCCTCCTGATCAGATTTTTGAGACTTTTGGCAAAAATGTTTTTGCCAACTGGTGTGAGATGCAGCCCATCCCTTGCCAGAAGTCCCTCCTCATGGAACCGCAGCCCATGATCCAAGAATCCAAACTGCAGCCCATGATCCAAGAATCCGAACTGCATTGCAAAACTATGTGACGTGTAAAGCATAGCTGTTTTCTGATCTACACTTTATTCCAGGAAATTAGTAAATTAGGTTGCTTCACATCATCATAATAATAAATAATAATAAAATATTTATTTATATCCGCCTCTTCCTCCTGGGATCTAGGTGGATAACAACCGTCCAATAAAACAGATATCCAGACAATAATAAAATTTCCCTAATCCCCTTAACCCTCCCTCCTTCTGCTAAAATTACACATAAACATCAAGATATAATACAATATCCCCAGTACAGTATACTTAGTTACAAATTTTGTAACTAAGGATCGGCACAGGTTGAATTATTCCAAGAGACCATCAGGAGAGGCAGTGAAAGAGTGAATGGATCAATTTGGTTAACTCGGCTGGAGGTTTGTCTGGGAAGGCACATCTTAAAAATGTAGTTCCCACTTTCCCCATTATTATTTTGTACAATTTTTAAAACTGGAACTATTTACAGTATGACCCTCATATTCACAGGGGATATTTTCCTGGATTTACCATGGAAATGCACAAACATGGATAATAGTGAACTCTATCACAGTGAATGACGTCTAGTGGAATTTGGCCATAAAGTTGTGCTGGAGGACCTAGAGATTCCCAGAGAGAACACCTCTCTAGTAACCTCTAGGCCTTCCAGCACAACTCTATGGTCAACTTCTGGCAGAAGCATACTATAGAAATGTATTGGAGGGCCTAGAAAATGTCTAGAGAGAACATACTTTTCCAGACATGGGTAAGTTACACCACAGTACTGCTTCCACATATATGGGAATTCTACTGTATTTCTCCTGTAATGAATTCTACTGTACTGTGAGTGGATAGCCGAATATCTAGAAATAGCCTGTGACAGGCATCATTTAATCCCAGATGCCCAAGTGCTCACCTGGGATCTATGCCCCTAAGGGTGGCTTGCATAGAATTTCCTGAAAGTTACGGAAAACTAAGAAATCCTCATTTTGAAAGCCACAACCTGAGTCCTGTTTCTTAGTCAAGCTAGATTGGGATGACATGTTGTGAACTGGCTTTTAAATACAGAAAGAGTATCATTATTCTTTTATAGAGCACTAACCAAGAGCAAGGTGCATTACAATCCTTTGAGGGTTTTTTTCTTTGTTGTCATAACAACACTGTATTGTAGTTTATAACTATTCTCACTTTACAGATAGGAAATCAGGAGGCTGACAGATGACAGCTTTCCCAAAATGTCCCAGCCAGCCTGTGCCTGACAAGAATTTGAAATGCATGTCAAAGACAGACGTACAATGCTCTGTCCACTGAAATCTGCCTAGGAGAATTGGTGGCCACCAAAATGGAACATAAGAAAATTGAGGAGCCATGCTTGT
Organism: Urosaurus nigricauda; assembly: GCA_034509955.1. Lineage (NCBI taxonomy): Eukaryota > Metazoa > Chordata > Lepidosauria > Squamata > Phrynosomatidae > Urosaurus > Urosaurus nigricauda. The sequence continues at coordinate 156,900,634 of JAOEGL010000005.1, read as the reverse complement.
CCAGATCAAAGGTCTGTCTAGCCCAGCATTCTGTTTGCATACTGGCCAACCAGACACCAATGGGAATTCCTCAAGGAGGTAATGAAAGCAGTAGCACCCTTCTCTCCATGTTCTCTCACAACTGGTATTAGAGAAATTCTTCACAGGAGTGCAAGTTCCACCAGGGGAGCCAATTGTGTAAGACACATGGTTGTAACTATGCCATTACTATGCAAACTTTAATTTTTGGGTGGAGCGGGGGTTGCAGTAGCATAGTTGCAACCACATGCCATCATACAATTGAGATGGCATGATTAACATCCCAAATTAAATATGTGGTGAGGCATTTCTGCAAAGCAACTTATTCATATTCCTGGCTCTCACTAAAGTGGCTTTCTGGGCTGTATTAGGTTTTGAAAAAAACAGTGCTTTGAAATGTTACTTTTTAAGATTATATCTCCATGTTGTGAGAGAACATGGACAGAAGGGTGCTTCTGGAGTAACTTTTTAAAAGCTCTGTGTATATACCACTTCTGCAGGTGGAGGCTCCACAATTGAATGCTTCTTCTATGGACATACCAGAGCTCCTTTTCCTCCTTTCACCTAGTTTGCTATGTAAATAAAGATGTAAGCGGGGATCTTTTGTGCCTCCCGAAGGTAAAATATTCAGTCATGTGAGTGGCCACCTGCAGCTTGAAGTGGTTTACCTCCTCAGTGACAATGAGGTCTCTGTGGGGAACTGCTTTGCACAAATGCCTTGCTGTACTGAGCTCTACTCACAGTGTTTCAAGCAACCACCCACCCAGCAGCAAACATAATTTGAATCAGGACACAGTTGCTATCAAAAATAACAGATCACAGTTTCAGATTGGAAGCACACATTCTGTTGCCTTCTTTTTGTGCTGAAGCAGTCCCCGAGGGACAGACAATAACGTCCCACTGCCTCTTGTCTTAGCAGTTCTTTGCCAACAACAATTCCTCTTTTGCAACTATAAGTCTCCTTCATTCATACTTCAATGGCTGCTGTGTCCCTTTATTCATTTATTCTGTCCTTACTATGCATTCACCCTGATAGTGTTCACATACTAGTCAACTGCTCTACTCTCCTTTCAATTCACCCTGCTTTCTTTCTTTTAATTTCCCTTCTGTTTATGTGTAAGCAAACTGAAGGTTGAAATCAGTTAAAGGGACTTCACCTAACTGTAAATTATAATACAGACAAGCCCTTAGGGTTATGAACCTGAGTCTTTCACCTTCATTTTATTGTTTCTGCAAAACTGGTTGCAACTTTCCAGATCAGTCTGGTTTTACAGCTGGGAGCCACATTCACATCCTGCACGTGGATGCTTTCCTTGCAAGTGTTTTTACTAAATAATTATGATGCCACTTACAGAGATGACATGGAGGCATAGCTGCCTCTCACTCCTTGGATAACACAGTAAAATATGAACAATACTATTAATCTGATTTATTATGCAGTGAATATGTAAATTGTCAGTCAGTTTTAAACTGGAATTACTTGCTGGAATCACATCCTAATTGCATATAAATTAAATAGGATGATGACAAAGGATATAGGTATCATGAAATAAATATACTGTAGCATGAAGCATCAACATCCACATGTTGTGCCATGTGAAGAGGCATTTGTATGCATTTAGCATACAAAAATACTTTCTTTAATCAATGGCATGCTAATGGTCAGTTCTTCTTTGATGCTGTCTTCAGAATTCTTTACCAGAGCATTCTAGTCTACTCCCCTGGCACAGAATTCATATTTCATTAATCTAAGGGTTTTTTTTTGGGGGGGGGGGGGGACGGATCTTCTATAACAGTGTAGCATATGATATTCACTCTAAATTAATCCTTAGCAGCACAATCTTATTTATCTCTACTCTGAAGTAAGTACAATGAGTTCAGCAAGGCTAAGGAGATTATCACATGGACAAATAACCTGACTGCTTTCTAAAGAGATGCAGCCAGGGTGTAGGATTCAGGCAGGTATTATCGCTTGTAATTTGTTGCTGATTCTGCCAGGAGGCTGCATCCCGGGTCCCAGGCACGCTTCAGAGGCCACTTTTCAAAAATGGAAAGCTCCCAGATTTGAAAAGCGGCCTCCGAAGCATGACTGGGACACAGGATGCAGCTGCCCAGTAGAATTGGCAGAAAATTACAAATGATAATACTCGCCTGCATCCCACAACTCGGCTGTATCCTGTTAGGGAGCAGTCTGGTTATTTGTCCATGTGATAATCTCCTTCCTCTCAGGTAAATGAATACTGGATTTCAGCCTGCAATGGCAAAAATATTAACTTCAGTGTAATATCATCAGACACAAGTAATGAAAAAAAATGCATTTAAATGTCTTTATAAACCTATAAAGGAGGTAACAGAATCCTAGCATTTCTTTAGTGATTGTGATGTGTAAAGTATCTAAGCATGGCAGGGATCTGCTACAGTTTACACTTTCCAATTTATCTAATCCATCTTTCCTATAGTTCAGCCTCTGAAGTCCTGCTTTTCTTCACTGGTCTCAAAGTGACTCTGTTGCGCTTGACAACATTGTCTTCAGATGCTTGAAAACATTTACAAGTTAATAGTTAATTGTCTGTAGTCTTCCCATTTAGATTACAATGCTAATGATTTTTTTTCCTAAAAAAAGGAGAAGAGTATTTAGAAGGAAAATTCAACAAATAATCTGCGAGCAATATCAGAGCATTGACAAATCCAAGGGAAACAGCTGACTTCACTGTCCAGACTTCAAAGAGGAGTGGCACTGAAAAACAGAGAGCCAAACATGAACTTATCTCACCGAGGAGGAGGCTTTTATATAACTGGTGAGTCCAGCGATTGTGCCAATCAGTGTGCCACTCTTAATCAGAGCTAAAATCTTATCCCTCCCTTTGTGATACTTTACAGTTCTTTGATTCACCTTTGTTAAAAGAAAGCTTCCAAATCTATCCTCCCTTCACAAACAACTTTACAAGACAGAATACTTCAAATCTAGTAGCATTTCAGAGAACTGGCATGTACATAAGAAAATTAATAGAAGAAGCATAAATACAGAGCATTAGCCCTTTGTTCATAAAGTCTTGGTAGGAAAGGCAGTGGTTTTTATCACATCTTACTGATGTCCTGTTGAAATAATGCCTTTATGGATTTACAATTCTCCTTGCATTCTCACAGATCTCCCCTCTCCCCCATGAATTTAGGGATAAATTATATCCATAGTGGAGGTTCATTGTAAAACACTCTAGCAGGAAACTTGCATTGCTTTTAAATAATAGACAAGTTTCATAACCAGCAGTTTTTCCCTCCTTTTATTGTATGTGTCACTGGCTGCAGTAGGGATGAGACTGAATAATGATTGAATTCCACTGTAGATATATAAAACTAGCATCAGTGAGGAGATATTCCTTACTTTGTCCTGGGAGGGAAAAAAAGAAGCCCTGCATATACAGAGGAGTTTACAACATTATGGATCCCACAAGCAGCTTGAAATGGTACATCCTGTAGAACATTATGTGGTGAGGCTGGTTTTATCTACTTTCATCTCTGTCCCTTCAGCCTGTAATCTATATATTTAAATCTCAATTCACATACAGCTTGGAAGCCACTTGAAATTCTCCTCCATTATTTCCTGGAACCGGGGAATAAAGTACATAGTCAAGACCCCTTCTACCATTAGGTAAATGTCAGAAGGTTTCAGTGGCAACTCTTAGTTGTTCTTCCAGCTCTTTCCTCTTTCTTGGACAACAAAGGTGTGTGTGCCACATATACTTCCTAAACTGGTCTGCTGCCCTGATTTGTGGTAAAGGACTGCCAGGTCAGCCTATACATGTTAACAGAACAAAGGTATGTGCATACTGTACTTGATGACTGCCACACCTCACAGTATATGCCTCTATAGAAACTGGAGACGTAATTTAAACTGATCTTTGCATGGCAGATATTTTGTGCAAAGTTGGGTTAATCAGATAAGCTAGATGGATCTATGGAATCTCTCTTGGTAACCACTTTGGAACAACAATACAGAGAACAGTATCTCCAAAGAAATACACTGAGAAGAGTATGCTTTTACCATTACAGTTGCCATTTCTATGGTATGAGCTGGAAGAAAGATAGGCTCTTATGCCTGCATGAATAGAAGATGCTGAGCTAGTTTGCACAACCCACTTTGAACATGTTGAGGCCCCTTTCCCACCTGAGTCTAAGATGAATCATGTATATCTGCATTCTATGCATAAAATATGATTTTGCATGTCACTGCAAATGTCATCTTCCTAATTTGACTTGAATGGTGACTTCCAAATTGACGTCTTTTGGTTTTGAATGGGGGATGATTTAGATTATCCATTTGTCTTGTTCATATTTCTTTCAAGGCAGCTTGGCTTAAAAAAACACATAGACATACAGAAATATGCTAGCTGTGTATGTACTGCTCATGTGAACTGAGGCTGAAATGGCATATTTGAGGAGAAGAAAAAGACATCACAGCCTAAAATCCTATTTCAGTCCTGACTAGAGTAAACCTACTGAATCCATTAGATTTATTTATGTGCTGACTCACAGTTCAACAACTGATTTTATTGAGTTTATTCTAACTGGGAATAACCAACAGGATGCTAACTCATATAACAATGCACATACATGCCAGAAATTCAGAAGGTTTGAGATCAAAGTGTTTGATAATTAGTCTCACTGGATCTCAACAATGGTTAAAATATATTAATTTCACTGAATTCAAATATGTTGTTTACATTGCATGGCTATATTTCAGACGTTGACTTTATTTTGATGCTTATATTATTGTGTAATTGTATGGCCAGTATAGTACAATAAATATTTTAAATGAATTTTTACGGAAGATTTTTAATTGCTAAGATCCTGCACCATTAGGGTAACTGTGACAATGGAGCTCTGTAGTTGTAGTTATGTCTGATGATGCAACCTCTCATAAAACTACCTTTGTAGCCAGCATCAACCTGACCAAAGCATTTCCAAGATGCTGGAGAATGGGGTTCTGGGAAATGATGTCTGCAGTTCGCCCAGCTGTAGGGTGAGAACAGTCAGCTGGAGAAATCCCTCTGGGTTGATTTATTTCATTTATATGCCGCCTTTCTCCCTGAAGGGACCCAAGGCAGCTCACAGATTTAAAAAACACTACGATAAAATGTAAAACAGTTAAAATTATCCAAAAATTACATTAAAAATATACTGGAAGTTAAAAGGCAATACATGCTAAATTAAAAACAAACAAACACTGTGGCGTGTTTATATTTTAAATGCTTGCTTAAATAAAAATGTCTTTGCCTGCTGTAGAAAAGCAATCAAGGAAGGGGCCAGTCTAGACTCCTGCATAATGGAGTTCCACAGGTTGGGGGGAAGCCACCGAGAAGGCTCTCTCTTGTGTCCTCACCAGGCAAGGCTGTGATGGTGGTGGGACCAAAAGAAAGCCTTCCCCTATGATCTTAGTGTTCTGGAAGGTTCTGTCACAGCTTCTTGTTCCAAAGTGCCCTGTGTCCAAGGGAGTGCTGTAGACATCATTTCCCTGTGCCACAATATCTAGCATCTCTGAAATGCTTTGGTCAAAGTGCTGCCAGATGCAAAGGTAAGTTTTGGGGTTCAAGTTTGATCACTAACAACTGTAAACATGTTACATTAGTTACCAGAAGGTTAGTGTTACAGTCTCATAACTGCTGGACAGTATTCTAGACATTAATAACAAATACATTTAATATACTATAGGGAAAGATCATTTTATTTTGCTGTTAATTTGGATTGCTGCATCAGAATGCATGAAAACAAAACAGGACATCACTGTGCTCTTAAAAGCACATTATGCAGCCTATAAGTGGATTAACTACTCATCAGCTTTGCACAGTAGCAGTAGAGACACTCGATGCTGTGTCCAACTGTTGCTGAAGTCAGAGACAGATAGTAGCTGCTATTAAATGTGTCACATTGACTGACAGAGGGCCCAGGAGCAAGAAATCTGCCGATACATGAGAAATATTTTTTTAAAAACTTCCCAAACAAAACAGGCTGGCAGTTCATAAAAATGTAAAGTGGTTCTTTTGTATTCCTTTTTTTCTAACCACCGGAAAAAGTCTGAGCATGCCCCACCTCAGCAGTACTCACTCCTTCACCTTATAGCATTGGAACAGCTGAGATTCTTCACTGAAGAGATGCTGCACTGTCAAGCTAAGTCTCACCTAAATGGAGCTGCTTCATATGACTCACCCTTAAGCATCATATGTTAGGGGGAATCCCCAGGGTTGCTGGAGTCATAATTAGCATTATGGAAATATCCTACACATTCAGGGTTATGCGACATGATTGCTAGTGAATTACCGTCTGGTATGCAGCATGGTGAATGGGTGGAAATGCGGCAGAGATAAATTGATGGACTAGTGGAATAGTTGATGAAGTCGGTAATGGTTTCATTATGAAATCGCCTTTGTTTTCGGCATATTGTTCACGCTGTCAGTTTTGTTTTGCCAATGAAAGAGGACAGTTTATGCATCATTATTGTTGTTGTTAAAGCAATGATATGAACCATTAGTGTCTCATTTACCAAAATTCCAAACAGTTGCTTATGCAAATATATGAAGAACATCATGCCATGGTGTTGGCATGGCCTAATATTTCCTATTCTAATTCACATTCTGAATATTCTTACATTTAACTGAAATGTTACTATTTAAAAAAAAATCTGCATTACCTAAATTGGTGGTGGGCGCCCAGCTTTTATTTCCTAAGAAATGTTACTGACAAAGCTGTGTGGATTTCCTCCCCACTGGTGTATGCCACATGCAAATACAGAAATTTGACATTTAGTACAATGTTCAAAATAAAATAAATAATATTTGGCATTCTGAAGCTCTGTCATAAAGCTAGTTGAAGTGTACTGGTAAAAGGTAGAAGTCAATGCTGGATAATGAACGCTATACTGCTTCACATGAGACATCAAATGGGTAGCATGACTAACATCTGAACTGCAGCTGAATCAACAGTCAAGAAGTGAAAGGCTGAGTCTCTAATTATCATTCCATTAAGAGATCCACATGCGCTAAAATTGCTGTGGTTCTCCAGGATGGCTGCCAAGGGAAAGGGAGGATAATTGTAAAACTTCTCTGGCAGGTATTTTGGAGGAGTGAGGTGGCAACTTCTCCTCCCAGCAGGTATAATATTTGGCCTAGGTAATTAGTACATACAGTAGCTGGATTAGTTTAAATCTTTGGTTCATAGAAATGCCTGGCATTTCTTCTTCCATGTGATCATGCAGTCTGGCATGGAGTAGGATTCTGAAGCAGCCGATTTTTCAAACAAGCCACCATTCCTTTAGTGCATTCTGAGATCTTACTGTTGTGTGAAAAAACTGTTAGGAGTAAGGTCTCGAACTGACTCATGGCTAGCTTGACAAATTACTGTTCTCTGTCCTTTACCATGCCAGGGATATGATGATGTGCCTATATAGTCTAAAGTTGGCACTGGCTTACAAGGTCCCCTGATGAGAAGTGTCTATCCCACACAAACAGATGGAGTTCAGTACTATCCCTCATCCCAGAGCAAAGATTTCACACAACAATTAGCATCTTGTTTGTTTGTTTTTAAAAAACAGAATTCCAACCTTATACAACCATTTCTCTTGGCTGTGCTGACTTTCTAGTGTACTTTCTTTCGTGCTTTCTAGTGTACTTTCTGTCCACTAGACTTTCTGTCTAGTGTACTTTCTGATCAGTGGGAAAACTCGATCCGACGGAGAGGCGCGAAATAGAAAAAAATATATTATTATTATTATTATTATTATTACCAGCTGTAAAAGGTCAGGGTACTCTACACTAGAGAAAGAAAATGAAAATCTAATCTACACTGCAAATATAATGCAATTTGATCCCACTTTAACTGCCATGGCTCAATACTATAGAATTTGGAGATTTGTTGTTTTGTGAGATATTTAGCCTTCTCTGTCAAAGAGCTCTGGAGCCACAGCAAATCCCAGGATTCCATATAACTGAGCCATGGTAGTTAAAGTGATGTCAAATTGCAGTATTTCTATAGTGCAGATTAGACAGGCAGGGAGGGCAGATTGCCACCCCCTGCCAGCCCTTTCTGGGAACCTACACCGAGTGACACCAACCCTAGTCACACCCTTGTACAGTTGGCCCTTAGTATCCACAGGGTTTCTGTTCTGGACCCTTTCCTTGTGGATGCAAAAAATCATGTGACCTCAAGTCCAATGGTTTTTAATGGCTGTGTTTTTGTGGCTGCTTTGCAGTGGTTGCATGCATGTGCAGCCATTGGGGTAATGGAGCTTGCTGTCTACAGATTTTTATTTTCTAGAATGTATGCCACTGATAAGTCTATTCTGTTCTATTCTATTCTATGTACATGCTGTATAAACCTACAGTGCTTTATAAATAAAATTTAATAATAATAATAATAATAACAACAACAACAACAACAACAACAACAATAATAATGCTTAAATTGGCAGATGGCAAGGTGCTCAGGCTACATGTATCCTAGTCTGTCCCCTTTCTGTAGGGAAAATAATGAAAAGGATTGGAGCAAAAGGAAAGGAAAAAAGGACAAGCAACCAAAGGAAAAAAGTATCCTCCACAAATTCACTGATAATGGGTTTCTGATTGTTGTTTTATATAAATCACAATTCTGGATGGGGTGGTTTATAGATTCAGAATAACTTATGTAGATAAGGCTGTCTGTGCCTATACAAATAGGTAGTCAAAGGATCTCTTTACCATATCTAGATGCATTTCTCCTTACCAGATATGGGAGGATGGGAAGGATCAGAGAGTGATAGAGAAGACTGCTAACATAGTGGTTAGTACATTCAAGTTGCCTGTTGAACTCATGAAATTGTATAGGGTTTCCTTAGGCAAGGAATACTCACAGATGATTTGATATTTTCTTGCTCTGAATAGAGTCTACAGTCCAGATGCTAGGGATCAGTGGAGAAAAAGTGGCAGCCAAATATCAACAATTGTCATTAATCTTCTCCTTTTTGAACCACAGAAATAAATGTAACACATTCACTTCTAGGCAGAAAAAGTGCTTGTGTGTCTCTGTTTGAAATAGAGAGATTGAGATAATTAAGGTAGAACTTAATGTTTCCTAACCTTCCTAACCGGTGAGTTTCACCACCACAGTGATCTTTAATTTGAGTCTCCACGTGTTGCACAGAAGGCAAAAACTGTGGGTGCTGCATTCTATTAAAGAGTTTCTTTTATGGCTTGAAAGTGATCAGAATTAAGACTACTTGCAAAAAGTATTCCCTTGGTTGTGGAGAAATATATTTAAGAAGCTCTTTTACTCTGTTCTTCTAATCATTCACTGATTAAATACTTCAGTCCAAAAGCTATGAGTCTTTCCTTAGGCAGAGTGTTTCAAAATGTCTGCCAGACTGCTCATGACTCTCTAGCTTCCTCATAGTCTTCCAACTTGCCTTGGGGTGTAAAAACCTCTCAGTCTTTGAACTATTCTTTTGTTCCTAATGAAAAGAATTGGCCATACATTCTTATTCCTAACTGCTTTGAAATAAAAAGAAACCCTGTTTCATTTGGAGCCATTATGAATCAAAGAGGACTGGATGGATACAAGCACTCATATAGAATCATAGAATCGTAGAGTTGAAAGAGACCCCAAGGGCCATCCAGTCCAACCCCTGCCATGCAGGAATTCTCCATCAAAGCTCAGTATTAAGTTGGCTCATGTATATCTGGGTGCCGACCAATGTCATACATTATTTTTGTAATGGCATCAATGCTCACATCTGAAATGTAGGGAAGAATTTGCAAGATTATTCATTGTACAATTGGAGCAAATGTTCCAGGATCATTAGTGGCCTGGACCTCCATGCCTGGAGAAATGTTCTTGGAGAGAACTGTAGAGCTCTTCCCCTTTCCTCCTGAATGGTTGTTAGTGCTTCCTACTCATCTCCACTCCATTCCCCAGATGCACAGTGAGTGAAGGGGCAGATGGTATATCAGGATCATACACTCTAAGGAGATTATCACATGTTTATTTTCTCCCGATCTGGGCATGAGCTAAGCACAGGTTTGAACAGGTGAAAAGGATCTTATTGCACACCTTTTTGCCCAACTCAGCTGCATTGTGTATCTGATCCAGATACCTGGCATACTTTTTGAAGGATGGGAAAGTATTGTAGGTTCGAAAAGTGTTGCTCTGTGCCTTCAAGTCATTTCTGATTTATGGCGACCCTAAGGTGACCTATCATGGGATTTTCTTGGCAAGATTTGTTCAGAAGAAGTTTGCCATTGCCTTCCTCTAAGGCTGAGCTCATGTGAACTGTCCAAGGTAACCCAGTGGGTTCAATGGCTGAGCTGGGAATTGAACCCTGGTCTCTAGAGTTGTAATTAAATTACTATGTTGTGCTGGGTGTCATGCCAGTATGAGATGTAGTTAGTAAGTTGTAAATGAAGAGAGACAAGTATCTTTTCAATTTGTGTGTGAGTATACTGTGTGAGGATCAGGGACCTGGAACAGAACTAGGTGCACAGAGATACTTTTCAACTTTTCAATTTTATTGCTTCATTTTAAAAGCAAACTCAGTTGTGAGTTTATATTGGAGAAGTTAATATTATTATTTTTAAATCTTAGGAGTTCAAGTAAGTACATAATACAAACCACTTTTAATTTTAAAAAGCACACACACACACATTGGTAGTCCCCCACTTCCTACAATGTAGGTGTGCAGTTATGTTTGAAAGAGTGACTCGCTGACTCCTTTGATTTAACATTTTATATTGCCCTTTTCAAAGCTACTGCTGAGGCATTCACTAATATTCTATTACTGCTCTAGGATCAGCTAATGGTAACAGTGACACATGACCTCTAAATCTGATACTGTTTGAATAATGCAGCTGCTATATGTTGATTCTATAAATTTATAGTCCATCTATTATATAGTCAAAACAGTTAAAATAGTAATATATAAAACAATGCAACAAAATTTATAAGGAAGCAGGCTGTAAGAGACTCAAAGAAGATTTAGTTCACCTTAACAGTGGTATTTTTAAAAAGCCTCGTGAAATAAAGAAAAAAATCCCTTGCTATTACTCTAAAAGTTTGTGGCAGTGAGACCAGGAAAGAACCTCTTGTGTACTGTACATAAAAAAGATTTGTCAAATTTCTTTTTGTCAAGGGAAATGAAATCATTCCTCGGAGTGGAACAACATTTCCAGGAAAGCATGCATAGAGGCAAACAACTCTTGCAAGATTCCTACCTCAAATAATTTAGGGCAGGAATGAGAAAAATTGGGTTCCCAAGCCCTAGTGGCCTGGTTTGCCAAAGAAATATATATGTGGTATGGTATGATATGATACAGAATGCACCGGGAGGCCATTGAAATCCATAAACACCTGGACAATTTCAACAGGAAAGAGGAAACCCTGAGAGTAAACAAGGCTTGGCTACCAGTCCTGAAGAACAGCAAGGTCAAGACTCGACCTATGCAAATGAGAAATGGCCTAAGGCCAGGGGATTCTCAGCAGACAATGAGCACCAGTTAGCAGACATTAATCCTTGTTTGCATATCCTCCCACCCTGAGGACTGCCATTAGAAACAGAACAATACATTTGCAAATTACTCCTTCCTTCCCAGGGCCACACAGGATATATATATCCAATCCTTTTCACAGGCTATCATTCTCTGAAGATGCCAGCCACAGATGCTGGTGAAAGTCAGAAAGGAACTCTTCTAGAACATGGCCATGTAGCCCGAAAGCTCCACAAAAAACTATGGATGCTGGCCATGAAAGCCTTCACAAATTCATTATGTTTCACATACACCTTATACATATAACTTGAAGGTGATTTTATAAAATATTTTTAATAATCTTGTGCATGAAACAAAGTTTGTTTACACTGAACCATCAGAAAGCAAAGATGTCACTATCTCAGCCACCTGTGAAAAAATGTTTTGGTTTTTGGAATATTATGAATTTTGGAATTCTGGATAAGAAAGACTAATCTTGTACTAAAAATGGCAACAATTCTTGATTTGGACTTATACAGTTAGTTTGCATTGGCCATATGGATCAAAATATTGTATTCCTAGTGTTTGTAACTATCTTTAATATATTTTAATTTCATAAATCTTAAACCTAACCAAAAAAGGTGTAGCCAGTCTCACCCCCCCCTCCAGTCTTGTGGCAGCTGCTCATCCTGATTTAGGGGTTTAAAAGTGAAAACTCATACCACAAGTTGAGTCAGAAAACAAATTAAAACAAACAAAAAGTTCAAACAGCATATCCTTGTGTAAAGTTAAATCCCATAAAGTTAAAGTAGGAGCTCAACAGACCGCCCCTTTGGAGTGGCCTGCAGCCGCCCCTTTCCTTGCCAGATTGGAGCCACAGTGGTCCACACCAAAAATCAGCTGGAAATGATTATATTCCAGTTTGCACCTTCTCATCTTTGGGGAATTGTATCTTTTCTGCAATTTAGGGAATCAAGATAGGAATCTGAGGATGCTGAAGACAAACCACCAAATCTGGAGCTATTTTAAAGGTGTTTTTTTCCACCCCCAGACAAATTAGTAGACAAGGTCTTGGGCACCACAAATGGCCCATGGCCTCAACCCAGTGATCACAAACATAACTAAACCCTGGTATCAGTGAGGTAGGAAGCCCATGTCTGAGTTAGGTCTACTAATTTATGCAGCTATATGGACAAAATAATAAATAATAAATCAATTCTAAAGGATTTGTGCACATTGAAAGGCAGCAGTGATAAGAACAACCAAGTGCCTGGGATAAGACCTCTGCATAGTCCTGCTCCTCCCTGGTTTATTAGTTATCTATAGCCTTACTCAGATACTACATACATGGCTGGATTCAGCCAGGATTATCAGACAGGCAATTACAACCTCTGCCCCACACCAGTGAGCTAATGTACTAGCACTTGGGTTGGGTGGATTACCAGACTACTGAAGCATCAGGAAAATGCTTCTGTACCTTTAGGAGGATGAGTCTGTGTTCTTGCGAGTCTTTGTAGAGATGGATTTGCCTGCTCAGTTCTGCAAAGACAAGATGAGAGATTGACTATGTAGAAAGGGAATGTTACCACAGGGGCTAGTTATAACTAATGAGTAAGGAAGAAATGGGATGAGTGGGAGAAGTCTGAGCTTTGGTAGGAGGTCAGACTGTATTTGTTTGAGCAAACCAACTTTCAGTCCTGTCTATTAAAATTTTATTCTCCTTTTCATTCCACAGCTCCCCATCTTATAAAACTTGCTTTGTACTAATTAATAATTGTTTATGTTCATTTTACACTACACGTTTGAAGTTCCTTATTATTGAACCAAAGAATAATTGGAATATTAGTATGCTGAACTTTAAATCCACTGATGGAATTCCCTGATAATGTACTGATATAGGATGTTATCAAGCCAACTTCAGAGAATTCAAAGCTATTTTGTATGCACAAAGGAAATACAGGATCAAGATAGTCAACTTAATTTTTTTCATGGTAATATCTGAATTATTTACATATAAAATTAAAATATACAGATTAGTGGCGTCCATTATGTACAAGTAGGTTCACAGCATGGTGTAATTGATAGCACACAGCAGTTCAAGTATATCCAGGATCATGAAAGGAATGGAGATTCATTAATAATGTTAATTTTGTTGGTAATGTAACATAAAGCTCTTCAGTTTTCCAGTGTTCTTCAAAATGTACACCAAGGAAACTGCAGGCATATCACATTCCCATACATGTTTCTGCCTTTTTCTTTTGCACTTTCTGTTTAATATAAGTAGAGGTAACCTACCTGTTTCCCTTTGTGGTAATATGTGCAGGTTGTTTACCTCTAACTAGATATCAACTGGATATTGTACTAGATATGTGAATGTGAACTCTCAATTATCTCTTGCGAGGATGTGAATCCTCCCCCTTGTCTCCATCTCTCAGGCGAATGAGAAATCCCCCCAATGCACAATTGTTCACGTGCACAAATGTATGATAGCTACTTATTGTGTGGACTTTTAAAAATTAGAAGCATTAGAAGGGTTGAATGTTCACCTGCCTGTTCTTATGCATGGGTGTCTGTGCCTGCATGAACTAGTATTGAGAGTTTTGGTGGGAGCTGTACTCTAGTACTCATGTGCAAAGGATAGAGCTTATTGCTTTACACTCTTAAAACAGGGCTAAGTCGCTTAAAGTGCTGTACCTACTTCCTCTTGCATTTTGTGGTTTGCTCAAAAGCCATGCTTGTTATTCCCACCTAAGTATGTGAGTGGGAAGGATGTGGAGAAACTGGAGCGGGTCCAAAGGAGGGCAACTAAGATGGTGAAGGGTCTGGAAACCATACCCTATGAGGAATGACTTAGAGAACTGGGGATGTTTAGCCTGGAGAAGAGAAGGTTAAGAGGTGATATGATAGCCCTGTTCAAATATTTGAAGGGATGTCATATTGAGGAGGGAGGAAGCTTGTTTTCTGCTGCTGTAGAGACTAGAACGCGGAACAATGGATGTAAGCTGCAGGAAAAGAGATTCCACCTCAACATTAGGAGGAACTTCCTGAGAGTAAGGGCTGTTCGACGGTGGAACACACTCCCTCGGAGTGTAGTGGAGTCTCCTTCCTTGGAGGTCTTTAAGCAGAGGCTGGATGGCCATCTGTCAGGGATGCTTTGACTGGAGTTCCTGCATGGCAGGGGGTTGGACTGGATGGCCCCTGTGGTCTCTTCCAACTCTATGATTCTATGATTCTATGAGATTTAGGAGTTTATTGCATACACTCTTGTATCTGTTCTGAGCACGAGCGGGGAATGGGTGTGGCTGAGTGAAAACAGAGTTTATCGCATGCTAAACTGTCCTCAAGGCATCCCCATGCCATTGCTGACCCTAACCCATCCCGAGCTGGGCAAGGCATGTGAATTTTGCTCAGCCAGAAAGATTCCAGCTGAGCAAGAAAGCTTTCCGGCTGAGCAAAATTCACGTGCCTCAACCCAGCTTGGGGATGGGTTAGGGTCGGCGATGGCATGGGATGTCTTGAGGACAGTTTAGTATGTGATAAACTCCATTTTCACTTGGTCACATTGTAGTGAGCCCATGTGTGTTCCCCGCCTGTGCCCAGAACAGATACAAAAGTGTGTTCGATAAGCTCCTAAGACATGTGGATGTACCCAGCAGAGAATGTAGGCAGGTCATGTAAATGTATTAAAATAATCAGTGGAAGAAGTGAATTACAGGTTACTTACCTTGACTGCAAAAAACTGATTATGGTAGTTTGAAAACACATCTTATAAAAGAAAAGTAAGCTCATGTAAATACTGCAGCATAATATATCACTTTTTACATTTCTATGTTGTTATTTTTTGCCTTCAAGTTATGTCTGACTTATGGCAAATCTAAGGTGAAACTATCATGGCGTTCAGTGTGGGGTTTCCCTTTGCCTTCCTCTGAGGCGATGAGAGTGTGATTTGGCCAAAGTCACTCAGTGAGCTTCCATGCCTGAGTAGGGATTTAGACTTTGGTCTCCCAAGTCATAGGCCCAAACAGATGGGCCAAATAAAGCAGCTTGATATGCTGCTCGCCTCCAAAGCAGCTAGAAGCTGCACCAAGGCAGCAAGAGCCAGCCCCCCCCCCAATAGAGGATTAAATCTGCTTCTAATGACAGCCTGTTTGGGACCACAGTGGTGGCCTGCTTTGGGAGCAGGCCGGCCAGTTGCCACGGTCCTGCTGCAACTGCCGCTCAAGCAGTCAGAGGCCACTCTTTCTAAGCCATCTGGTTCAGCCCATAGTGTAATACTCAAACCACTCCCACTAAAAATAAAATACAAATAATTTTATTCCAATAGTACAGAAAAAAATCCCTCATATTTGCTAAATTTCTCATACCCTGTCGAACATCTATTCCTTGATCAATTATTTTATCCTCCCAAAGTCAGTTTCTCCCTGATAGTGTGTCTGGCATACTGTTCAATATTTATGGGATTATCAACTGGACTTAAAATCTCATTTCTTTTGGGGTTCACATTTACAGTTGTTAATGATCAAATGTGGCCCCAAACCTACTTCTTAAAATCGGTAGTGCCCCAACTGAATGGTTACTGAAGTGCTGTTTGTGCTGTCTGAATGGGAGAGTGCTGGAGGCATAATTTTCTAGCTCCTGATCTGTAACGCTGCATAAACCCTTTGGTTGGGGTACAGCCTAGTTTAAGAGGTTGGAGGTGTTTGTGGGGAGGCCATTAGCAGAAGTTAGCTACAATGATGGAGCTCTGTTGTTTTAGCAACATTTGATGATGGGGAATCTTGGCTTACAGGAGAAAGTTTCTCATTCTCAAGCAATGCTTTGCATGTTTCTTTCCAGCTTTTGAGTCTAGTTTTTCCTTAAAGTATAATTTTACTGTTCTGTACCAAATCAATATCTTACATGTTCTAGTCTTAACAAAAGATAGGCAACTTCAGAGTGGAGTATTGCAGCTGAAAGGCCCAAGGGGCAAGCCCAAGAAACTTTTCAAAGAATTATTCTGAATTATTGCCAAGCATCTCAACTCACCAGATCTTCATAACTCTGTAGCAAAAAAGATCTGTGCAATGACTTTTCCTCTGAATATTTTGACTAAAACCTAGAACACTACTGTTCTGAAATCACTGCCCCACTGACATGGATGCCACCAACTGCCACTGCTTTCCATTTTTTGAAAGCCTGCTTAATCTTCAGTAATGACCCATTCTTCCAATTTATTTAACAACAATCTTGTGTGGATTTTTGTAGCAACTTTTAATGTACAAGGCCAACATCTAATTGTTAGTTCCAACTAAAGTAGGCCCATTGAATCATTGATGACTTAGTAAGTCAGCAATTGTGTAAATTACATTGATTTGACACCATGCTTCATGTATGTATATGCAAATATATGTTCAACCTTAAAAATTGTTTACAATCTCTTCTGACCAAATCTTGCATGGAAAACCCAGTGATAGGTTTGTGGAAAGTTGCCATGAGTTGAAAATGGCTTGAAGGCACACAACAACAATCAACAACAAAATATACATTCTTTCATTCTAACTTTAATATTGAAGATCTTCAGCTTCTGGTCTGTTTCTGTGATTTTTCTTATGTAACTCATTAGTTTACAGAGTTGATGGATCTTCCTTTGATTGTTCACATAGTCAGCTGAGTTGTTTGTATAGATCAGGGTATATCACAGCTTGCCAAAAATAATGGACATAGATAAAATACAGAGTTTTATTTCAGATTTAGTTTGTGGATAAATCTTTTCTAACACAGCCCATAAATTTTTAAATAACCATATTGTGCTATATATCACACCACTTGTAGGCTAGAATTTAGGCATCTCAGCAGTACTAAAGCATGTTGACTGTCTTATAATGAAAAATGGAAAATTCCATCATACCTCATGAAAAATGCAACTCAAAAACTATACTACCTTATTTTTTTTTACAGCCGTCTGATACATGCAGCATAAATGGCAATGTGGAATGGCAAACAGTTTTTGACATGCTTGGCAACCTCTCTGATGCAGACACTTCATTATTACTGACATACTGTATTTGTTCATTATTGTTATATTCTGTACATCCAGGGAGTTCAAGGCAGAATGGGTTTTTCCTTCCATTTTCCCTTCTTTGAGGTTGAGAGAGCATGATTAATCTGCAGTCAACCTTGGGAAAGGTTATAAATTCAAAGGAAGGGATGCATCCGGTCATCTAAAACATGACAGCTTCAATCTCTGGCATCCTCCAGCAGGGCTGGGAAGAATTCCTGATTGGGGAGCAACTACCTTGCAGGCTGCAGCCAACTTTAACCCATAGAACTAGTTTAAGCATAACTATTGGCCCTTCTATGGGAGTAGAATTCAGATAGCCATGTTAGTCTGGAATATCAGTATGCAAAGGGACCTTGCAGCACCGTTGAGACTGCGCAAAAGAAGTGGTAGCATAAGCTTTTGTAGACTTGGCCTGAGAATTGCATCTGAGGAAATAGACCAAATCTATGAAAGTTTGTCTTACAACTTCTTTCGCACAGTTAGTCTCAAAGGTGCTACAAGATCCCTTTGTATTCTGGCAGGTTATAAGGCTTCTTTTATTTACCCAGTAAAGTTACATAGCTGAACTGAAACCAAGTATCCCAAATCTTAGTGGATTGCTTTAATAATTTATATTGTCTCATGATTCACATGGCTATGTTGCTTTATGCAACTCTAGATAAAAGGATGGATGGATGCAGAGATGGAGAGGAGATGGGGAGAGATAAAATATTCCCCTTTGTCAATGAGCAAAGATATCAAAAACCCCTGTGTAAAAAAAAAATTGGTTATTTTCCCCTTGGAAATTATGAAAAAGTGCCTCTGTCTTATCTTGATTTTATTGCCAGTTCCATGAAGGATTTGTTCTTTATAATCTGCTGTAGGATATATTCCTCTATTTGCCTTCAGAATGGAGCTCAAATTTCAGTTTTATAGTCTGAAAGTTGTTGCAGCTAAATTAAATCTGGAAAACAAAGAGCCTGAGAGGTATAATTTTCCATTCTAATATGGAGCTTCATTACTGGATTTTAAAAAAGCAGGCAGAGGGTACCCAGTTTGGTTGACATACCTGCTACATACTTTCAAGATATTGCAGGTGGAAGTTGAATTAAACAAAAGTGCCAGTCTGTCTTCTGGCAAAGGGAAAGACTTATAGATAGAACATCAGAACTACTGTACTCAAAGCTGGATTATTGATGGTGCAATTGGAGCAAATGCTTCTCAGTAGCTGAGGCCCTATGCTTCTGCTGGCAGTGCACATATACACAGAGAAACATACATGTGCACGCACACTTCTTGTCTTGTGATGCTTTCAAAAAGCTCATGGAAAGAGCAGGGTTGTGCATTTCTCTTTCCCCAAGTTTGGTAATATTTATGGCCCACTTGGTAGGATTTCTTGGCTGTGGAATGAACTGAGATGTAGGATATATGGACAAGTTATAGCAAGATATTATTGTAAAAAAAGAGGAGCTATTACAGAATCATAGAATCATAGAATCATAGAATCATAGAGTTGGAAGAGACCACAAGGGCCATCCAGTCCAACCCCCTGCCATGCAGGAAGCCAGAAAAAGAGAGCCAGTTTGGCATAGTGATTTGAGTTTTGGACTATGACTCTGGAGGTCAGGCTTCGATTCCTAGCTCAGCCATGACACCCACTGGATGACCTTGGGCAAGTCACATGCTCTCAGCCTCAGGCAATGAAAAACCTCCTCTGAACAAATCTTGCCAAGAAAACCCCATGATAGGTTTGCCTTAGGGCCATCATAGATTGGAAACAACTTGAAGGCACACAAAACACACATGCATCAGAGGAAGAAGAATTTAAAAAAAAAAAAAACGGTATAGAAAACAGAATGAAAATTGACAGAAGGTTTATATTAGGTCAGATCATTTCCCACCCAGGACATGATTAACATTGATGGTTCTATGTTCTCTGAAATTAGAAATTCATATTAGGTATATTAATTAAATATATAATTGCCTTTGGCTCTACTGAGGTGACTCACAAATATCAAGTGAAAGAACGTGCATTTGAAAGCATAAAATACCCACACAAAATCAGTATGATTTTGATAAAATAAACAAAGAAGGGAGGAAATCTATACTGAACCAAAAGCAAAGCTCAATCATACTCCAAAATGTCAATAAAGGGTCAATGTAGACTCCTGTTAGGATTTTAAAACCTAGGTACTGTAACTGAAAGGGCCTTATTCTACATCTCATCTAACTGAACCTCCAATAGTGATGGGACATAAAGCAGACCTTCTGAATATGACCACAATGAGTATACAGATTCACGAACGAGAAAACAGATCTTCAAATAACCAAACTCTATTTGTTGTTATTGTGTGTCTTCAAGTCATTGCTGGCTTACAGTGACCCTAAGGCGACTCTATCACAGGGGTTTGTTGGCAAGATTTCTTCGGAGAGGGTTTGCCTTTATCTGGTCTCCAGAATTATAGTCTAACACTCAAACCGTTACACTTAAATAAAATATTATTGATTGACAGGTGTAATCTTATATGAATATAATTTATTTGAAGAAGG
Source organism: Urosaurus nigricauda (assembly GCA_034509955.1). Lineage (NCBI taxonomy): Eukaryota > Metazoa > Chordata > Lepidosauria > Squamata > Phrynosomatidae > Urosaurus > Urosaurus nigricauda. The sequence continues at coordinate 156,880,564 of JAOEGL010000005.1, read as the reverse complement.
ATGATCATTTATACCTAAAAAGGTCAAGAAAATATAGTTGCAAGCCAACATCTCTTCAATCATACCATAAATATCCCTTTGTGTAGATATGCTATCGGATTACTACACAGCTCCCATGCTGAATAGCAACATTGTCAATATATATGAATGACTAGGTGCCATTGTAAACTGTGCAATGCTTAATATATGATGCATAACAGCAATGCACAATACATGATGCACAGCAATACTGTACAATATACAATGTGAAACTGCAGTGCATAATATATGATGCACAACTGCAGTGCACAATGTACAACCACAATACACCATGCACCATGCAGTATTGAAACATGCAAAGTACAATTGAAATCACAGCATGCAAAGACAAGGATCAGAGGAACATGTTATCTGTGAAATTTCACTTCTGCCACTGTCAGCAGAATATGTTTGTTGTGAATTGGTGACTTTTAAGACCCCACAAAGATAATGTGATTTTCACACGTATTATGTTTCCAACTGGATACCAGCAACTGTGTGCATTTGTATGCATGTACATAGAAGATACATGTGAACTTATATTTTAAATGGGTTAAGCATTTCTATGAAGCTGTTAACTATTTGGTGAAACTGGTTGAGTTGTTTCTATAATAGACAATGGTTTCCTGGGGACTTCAGATATGAATATTATGCATTATTGTATATGACAGTTAAAAATCTGACATCATTAGAGAAAAAAGTTATGTTATCCCAAGCACTTCCATCAGTTTGGGTCTCATTGTCTATGATGCTATAACATGTTGTGGGAAGCTTAGCATAAACATGGACCCAGTTTTCATAAGAAATACAATAACATTGTTCTGTTTGGTGGTGTCTCCCCATTTGACACTGTAACCAGAATTTGTAAAAGTTAACTTTTTGGACTGTAGCTCCCAGAATTCCATAGGGACCATCACTTTGTTAAAAGTTCTAATTGTAATAGAAACCAGGACAGAGTAACATGTGATGAGTAACCCCAGAAGCTATGGAGAAGGCTGATAAGATGGAGAGGGCTCAGAAAACCTAGGAACAAGCATGAACTGATATGAACTTTCTTTGAAACATACCTGTGCCATGTTGTAATGCAATGTAATGCTGAGTGGTAATGCATTTTTTAATGGGCAAAATGAAGAAATCAGACAATAGATGATGGAATGACCTATTTCCAGTGCATTCCTTTGCTGCTCTTTAAGTCTGTCTATTATTTTTGCCTGGCTTGCCAAATGTAAGCATTTAATATAGAGTCTAGTCAGGCAAAAGCACATAGCATGCTACTAGGTCAGTTCTCCCTACAGACAATCCTTATGCAGTAAAACTACAAATCAAGGGTTAGCCAGGTAATTGCTAAAAATTGTTGGTTTTCTTTTGCCTTTCTATGTTTTTGACTTCTTTGCTGCAGGAAAGAATATATTATATGAAACAGAGCTGTATGATTTGGAGCAAAAATCCAAATGGATATATAATGTTTGATAGGACTGCAACAACAAAAAAAAAGTCATTTGTGGAAAAACTGACTGAGAAGGGATGAGGCAATATTATGGAATTCTTTAAAAATGGTAGCCCTCATTCATTTGTCGTTATTCTTCTAGTTCAGCTTTTCCTTCTTGATCCCAAGTTCTGGTGCAAAGCTTACATACATGTTTCTCCCAAGGTTTTAATCAGAATCAAAAATAGGTTATGCTGAAAACCATTGCATTTTGTCACCAACTTTTCTTGCAACCAGTGCTTGAATTCACTTGCCTATATTTTCCTTGTACATTTTTACTTATTCATTTGTTTATTGTAGGGCTAGCACTTTTAGCAAGCCTCCTTCCCAATGGGAGTGAGTCTTATTGACTGCATGAGGAAAGCGGTAAATGGTTCTTTAACAGAAGATGCCGTGGCAGCTCCCAGTAGCTCTTAAGAAAGCTATTGTTAGGCTCTCTTCCAAAGAAACCAGTTGAACAAGTATTGACTTTTTGTAAACTGGCCTGGGAGGAAAGTTTGACAAAGTTTGGATCCCTAGTTCTATTATTGGTGTGTAAAATGAGCTGCTTCTAGAGAAATATTTTGTATTCTAATTTAGTGAGCTCTTTCTATTTTTGTAATTAATTTTACTCTGTTAAACTGATGACCTTTGACTAAGGTTGGCATCCTGTTATTCACATACACATGTGCACATTTCCCTTATGGGTTCCCTTTTGGGAGCATTGCAGAGATTGGTTTACCCTCCCTCCCTCCCTTCATAGCACAGCTCCCAACTTACCGTACAGCCTCTGAAGCACCCTGCAGCCAAACAGCCTTATGGGAAGGGCCAGAGAGGTGTCTAGTTATGTCTCAGTAGCCAGACGTAAAATGACACATCTGGATACTGAGCAGTGCTTAGAGGTCTAGTACCTTAGAAGATCTCAGCTCTGTTTTACTCATTTCATTTCTGGCTACAGGGACATAGTTAGACACTGCTCTGATCCTGCCTGCTCCCACCAAAGACGCAGAATGATCACTTGGAGGCAAAGCTTCAGAGTCCAGGGTGGTGGTGGTGCTATATGGATCAATCTAGTGTAAATGTGCATATAGAAATGCTATGCCACACTGAACCATGCAGGTTTGAAGCCAAAGTTTGTTTGCAAATGGCTCTTTTATAAACATCCTGTATCTTGGTAAGGTATTTAAAGGAATGGTGATGACCAAATCTAAACATTTGGGTGAGCTGCATATTTCACTGCTATTCCATACCTGTTCCAGTGCTTTTAAAAAGGTGTTATAATTCATGAATAAATGATCATAATATACACATAATGTCCTGCTTTCTTCACTGTTCAGTTTTCACATCCATACATGGTGATGGGGAATATAATGGCTAGTACAATTCTGAAACAGAAAACATACAAAATGATAGTGTTACTTATGGTTTAACGCAGAACTTTTCTTTTCACCTCAAGAATCAAGATACTTGCATTCTCTTTGAAAAGAGGTCACTTGAACGTAAAAATGTTTTGCAAACAGAAGGTGATTTGTTCACCTGAAAGAGCAATTCTCGAGGATCATCTGGCTTTTCTCTTTGCTTGGAATTATTTGTACAAATAAGCAATCTAGTTTAGAAAGCTTTCTTAATTACACTTTAATTTGGACCTTTCTTCCATTTTTAGCCAAAAGACCAACCTTGAAGACTATAATGCAGTGCTGGGCTCTAGGTAATTATTGTAGAGTAATTGAATTGTTGTGTCTTGTCATATGGATTCAATTCCAAATATATTCAGCAATTTTATTTACTGAGCAAATGCAATTGATTCTTACAAAACCCCAAAACAAACAAAAGAACTCTTTAGCAATGGTGAGTCACTTCTATAGAGGCATGAATAGTTTTTGTATGGTGACCTAACATCACCTTTCAAAAATCACTTTTGACTCACTATATTCAAGAAACCTGAGTTCTTCATTTCAATAATAGCCATGATAATTCTACCTAAATCTGTACTTGTGCGGTGTAAATATACACTCCCATAGCTGTGTTGCAGTTGTGCTACATCACTCTTTTCTACTGCAGATGAATATTGTGCATCTGATTTGACACTTTTTCTCCTTATAATCCCATTATACAATATTGAATGCATTGTGACTATTTCTCCATTTCCTGAAATAAAATGGTAGACTAAAGGCAATAGTTATGCACCATACAAAAATACAGCAATGTATGGCTATTCCTAGTTAGAATAATCTAATCCAGTGATTCCCAAATTCTGGTCCTCCAGGTGTTTTGGACTTCAGCTCCCAGAAGCCTCAACCATCTTGACCAATAATCTGAGATTCTGGGAGCTGAAGTCCAAAACATCTAGAAGGACAGAGTTTGGGAATCACTGATATATTCAATCAATTGTTGAATGGTGAGTCAAGACATAGGTAAATCCAGTTGACACTACACAAATTCAAAATAAACTATGAATTAAAATAGTTAAAGGGTTCCCTTACCTTCGATCAAACATTGATCAGAATAGACACTGCAGTCAGGAAATCAGGAAATCAGAAAAATATATGATAGATGATGCCCTATGAGGAGCGACTTAGGGAGCTGAGTATGTTTACTCTGTAGAAGGTTAAGAGGTAATATGATAGCCCTATTTAAATATTTGAAGGGTGGTCATACTGAAGATGGTGTAAAAATTTTTTTTTTTTGCAGCTCCAGAGAATAGGACACAGAGCAATGGGTTCAAACTACAGGAAAAGCAATTCCACTTCAACATTAGGAAGAACTTTCTGACAGTAGGAGCTGTTGACAGTGAAACAGACTCATTTGGAGTTAAGTGGAGTCTCCTTTGGGGGTTTTTATGCAGAGGCTGGATGGCCATTCATCCGAGGTGTTTTGATTCTGTATTTCTACATGGCAGGGGGTTGGACTGGATGCCCCTTGAAGTCTCTTCCAACGCTATGATTCTATGATTGTATGATTCTAAAACTAGAAATGGGAAAGGAAGTTATGAAAGAACAGGGTGACCACAAAGTAGGACAAGACACCACAAAATGTAGGACATTCAAGAAAAATGTAGAGCATTATAAAATAAAAGCTAAAAGAGCTAATATGAATAAAATGCGTATTTCTTAGTAGTGCTCAAAATGGAAGACATTTTGGAATTCCTGCTGGACAGAAGGCTGAAATGTAGGATCTGTCCTGGAAAAGGAGGATGTCTGGTTACCCTGTAAAGCAATGATTCCCAAACTTTGATTTTCCAGGTGTTTTGGACTTCAGCTCTCAGAAGCCCTAGAAGCTAGACAAGCAGTCAGGAATTCTTGTAGCTGAAGTCCCAAACATCTGGAAGACCATATTCTGAGAACCACAGCTGTTAAAGAACTAACAAGATCATAAAGAGCATAGATATACAACTGACCATTAAAGTAAGAATATAAAATGGTTACACTTGTGAAGCTCTGCTTACATGACTTTGATCTGAATATATCCAGTTAACTTAGGTGTCTAAGGGGACTTGCCCATCTATTTGCCCCTATATAGCCTATTTTGGGACCATATAAAAACAAAAAAGTGTTCAAAATGCATGAAATTGAACACAACAAGACATTGTGTATTATAAATATTGTGAGACATTGTATATTGTGTACTAGAATATTTTAAAAAGTAAACTAAAAATTCCTAGCTTAGAATTTACTAAGCTACTTTTGGGGTTTGAATGTTGGACTATAAGTATGGAGACAAGAGTTTGAATCCCTGCCTTGTCATGGAAACCCACTGGGTAACCTTGGACAAGTCACAAACTCTCTCCTAGAGAGTTGCTCTAGGAGGGCATGAAATTTGGAGACCCCGATCCCTTTTCCTCTTCCTCCTCCACATCCCAAGCCTTTTCTGTCTTGGATGAGAAGAGAAAGGTGAAGAGAGCACTTGGAGTGGTCTCCTCTGCCTGAGAGAGAAGGAGAAGAGCAAGGAAGATAAATGGACCATGGCTTCTGGAGGGGCCCATCCTGAGGCAGCATTTCTTCTTCCCCCACTCATCTGGTTATTCCTTGTTTTTTGGGATAAGGCTGCTGTTGTAGCCTCAACCAGAATGTCCACTCAGTCCACGGTGCATGGCAGCTGAAGAAGAATTAGTGTTCATTATGGCCCCTGGTGACAGAGGAACCTGACAATATATCTTACCTTTGGCTGCCATTGTTGCCTGGCTCTGGCTTGACCTCCTTGGAGGCAGAGGAGAAATTACCTTGGTGGGTTCACTCCTGCATGAATGGCATGTTGGACCAGCTGGCCAAGGAGCAGCGGCACAAGTGCACCACTTTCTGTGAGCCAGTGGAGCTGAGTATATGCCTTGGCTCACCGTTGCCCTACACTGCCACCTCCAATCTCCTGGTTGCCATCTGAGGACTGCCACTCACAGGCAGAGGCACATGAAAAGCTGCACCTCTGGCCCTGTGAGGCAGGCAGGCAGGCAAACTAAGGGCTCGATAGGGCCCAAAGAGAAGAGGAATGAACAATTTTTAAAAATCCATATACTGCATCAAGCGGGGAGAGGGATTGTGACATCTGAATGTAGATGTAAAGAGGGTTACCAAGGTAAAAAGTTTGAGAATCACTGCTGTAATAGGTTTGTGTTAGGGTCACCAGAAGTTAGAAATGACTTGAAGGCACACAACCACCACCACCACTGTTTGGATTGCAGCTCCCAGAATGCCTGGGGAATTATCAGAGCTGTAGGTCAAAAGAATAATGTAATGGCCAAAATAATAAAGATTCATCTCAGGCTATAAAGGTAGAATCAAAATCTCTGGATGTGAATTTTTTGACATTACTTAATTTCTGATTGTGAATTTTAAAAAAGTTATTGCCTGGAAGTTATTAAAACTGGCATCTCTCAGGGAAGACTCATTCTTTATGTAATTAGATCCTTATTATAGGAAGACATTTAGCTTCAGGTATTAATGTTACCTGCTGTATAACTTGTGTTGCAACATAGATTATTTACATTCTGCTAAATGGTTTTATAAGTGTATTGAGAGGGAACAATCTCTATTTGCTTTGTGTTTTTATCTTGCCATATCTAGAAGACCAAAAAAATCTTGAACAGCTAGCCTAGACTACGGTTTGTGACAAATCTTCCAAATGTTACTTTCTTTATTTTTTAAAAAACTAGCTTGCATTCTATTTGTAATCTACACCAGATCAGACTCCCTGAATTAATTTGTATCAACATGTATATATATGCCATTGACTCAATAAATCTACTGTAGTCAGAATTATTGATAGGTTTTAAGACTGTAACTCCCACGATCTTTTAGCTAGTAAACTGAAGGATCCTGGGAACTGTAGTCCAAAGAAGTAACTTTTGAAGATCATTGTGAGAGTTCAGCCTTATCTGTGATTATACCCTGCTCCTTTTTCATAATAAACCATCTGCCAAATTGAAATTCTTGGCTACTTGTTATGCCAGAAGGGGAGATCAAATTTGAAACGAAGTAGAACAAATTGTGTAATTTGCATGAACAATACAAGGCTCAGCCCAAAGAAAGTCTGGCACATCTGACTTATGCTAATTTGTCTGAAATGCCGTTAAGCAGAGGACTAGCCTACCTGGACTATCCCACAATTGCTAGGTTAACTTTGGTAGAATGTACCTCGGATCCAATGATTTCCAGCAGAAAAGTTTAAAGTGGAACAGTACCTTTTTACATTCTTCAGAGACTGTAGTAATACTGTCAACCTCCAGTATCCATAGTAACACCACCATTGTACACTAATGATGGGATGCCAAATCTACAATTTTTAAAAGTATTTTAAGAGGGGGATTGAGGGATTTGGATTGTATGTTTGTTTATTTGTTTGGTTTTTTAAAAAAATCTTTGTAAGCTGCCCCGATTGCATTTTGTAGAGGGGCGGGATGTAAATAAATTTTATTATTATTGTATTATTATTATTATTATTATTATTACACATTAGCCATGCATGAAAGGATCCAATTTGGACAAGGTAATAGTGGAAGAGTTTTCACGACATTACCCCATTTTCCCATGGCTGTGGATTGAATGAACACTCTGATGAGGTGCGTAGCTTGGTTGTCCTGCTTTCTTGCCTGTTTTTGAAGGACAGTTATGGATTATGGTGCATAATTTATGTTATTGTTTTTCTTAATTTTAATTTTGTTTGGCCAATTTTGGTCAGTATTGGACAGGAGGTTCCAAGTGTTTAAAATCAAACAATAAATGCTTTCTATAAATGATGGTGACTAATGGATTACAAGTCACATCTACACTTGTTCACTTAGCAATAATGATTACAATAGTCACACATTTTACAGATTTGGCAGTGCAGTGGCAAAGAATTACCAGGCTTAAGGAGACCCAAATTGCCACATCTGTACAATGTGTGATTAGTGCTACACCTACATTACCCCATTTTTCATCCTTTTTCAGCATCAAACCTTCCTATTCTCTCTAATGCTATCCCAATTCCCCAGCTCCCTTTCCCAGTTTACCAGATGTATTAGTTGTGGTGGTGAGAACATGGTAGGAGCTCCTTGTTCTTGCAACATGCAGGTCAACTTGACAGCCAGATGCACTCTTCCTCGGAGCAGACAAGATCCCTGCACCTTTCACATCATCCACAGTTCCTCAAAGGCTGCTGCCACTCTGCAGAATTAATGCTGCTTGACACTGTCATGGCTCCACTCTATGGAATCCTGGGGTTTGTAGTTTGTTGTGGCACCAGAGCTTTGACAGAGAAGATTAAATATCTCACAAAACTACAACCCCTCAAATTCCATAGCATTGAGCCATGGCAGTTAAAGCTGTGTTAAACTGCATTAATTCAGCAGTATGGATTCAGTCCAAATCTCATATGGGCTCAGACACTGTCTGGGGAAATGAAGATGGTAGATGAGCCTGAATCCTCAGGCTGTCCAACCTCAGGACTAGAGATGGTGCAGAGACCACTGCTAACCCCAGAAATGCCCATAAGAGTGTTGGTTTGGGGTCTGAGGTCCTGTATGGAACTACAATAGTGCTTGCAACACTCTTTGGACTCACCAATTAGCCACACAGCCCTCCTGTGTGGTGGAGTGTAGGGAGACGTTTCTGCAAATCCCCCCTAATTTTAGAATAGAGAGGAGGAGGACTGGTGAAACATCTGACTATATCTAATTAGATCATCTGCTGAGATCCACCAGGGTGCTTTTGATACCTTAGAAAATGCCAACCTGAACAAAAACAAAAAATGATATATGCCAGTATAAGGTACATGTGTATTTACTAGCAGGATGCCAATGCTTATCTGTTTTTTATGATGCCACTGAATCACATCTGCTGCTATGTTTGGAGATTGTTTGGGTGGTTTCAGTACTCCCAGATTAGGCCCCCAAGTTGAGAATTGATCTGATCTTTATCCCAGGTATTGTTATGTGCCTTGAAGCCAACTCTGATTTATGGTGATCCTCTCATAGGGCTGGGTGGGTTATTTGTTTGTTTACAAGATTTATTCAGAGAAACTTTGCCACTGCCTTCCTGGTAGACTGTGTATGTGACATCCCCAAGGCATTTTATGGCTCAGTGGGGATCTGGGTGTCACCTCTGAGATTTGTAGGGCAGCATTTAGACCATTGCACCATGCTGGCTTTAGCATTCACCCATAATTCCAGACCTATTTCCTGGCCATTGACTTACAGTAAAATAAAACTTCTCTTACATTGTATTCACAGTATTAGCAGCTGGAAGCCAACATGTCAACATATCACAGGGCAATGAATCTACTCAGAGTTCTAGTTCAAACTTTAGATGTTATATGTCTTTCTACAACATGTTCTGCCTTGTGTTCTCATACAAGGGAGTCCTGCTCCTGATCAGTCATTGGCGCTTTGCAGAAATCACTGACCTAAGCCTGAAGCCTTTGCCTAGCTCATTTTAAGCTGAAATCAATAACATGAGATGAAAGCCTGGGATTTTAGTCAGTAAATCTTATCGGTATATATTCTTTTCCCAAAGCTCCAGTTCTGGCTCAGAAAATCTTTTCTACCTTGTCTTCCCCCAAGTTCTCTTCCAAAGATTCCCCCTTTCTTCCTGCTGTTCTGTCTTGACTTTTCAATGTTCTCTAGCTCCTGCTCGGGAAGGTCACACATTTCCTCAGGAGAAAATGATTTTACCATCTCTGATCTGTCTTTGGGAAGTACTTTCCCTGCACGTTGTAACTTCCATGTCTGTTCCAAGAAATGTAAATCTTTGTTAATTTAATTCCTGTAGCAAAGAATGAAGAATTCTTTCAATTTTCTCCCTGCTGTGAGAAAGTCCTTGAAAATTTTACAGTTTTCTAAGACTATTCAGAGTTTGGGATATATTCAACAAATGGCATTTTCAGAGCAAAAACTTTGCTTTATTTGGGCTGGAAACTTTCTTCCTGAACAGAAAATCACATTTTCTGTGCAAAAAACATTTTTTCTATGCAAATTAAAAAAAAGCTGTCTTCTGCACAAAAAACTATGTAGTTTTTTGTTTTTTGTTTTTTACATTGAGGAGTCAGTCCTGAACTGGAAAGATTCTCATTGCACAGCCTTCTTGTCAGGGTTTCTTGACATTCAGGAGCTACATTTTCATCTATTACTTGAATATTTGTGAATGATATTTTCATCTTCACCTGTTCTCCCTTCTTGGATGTACATATGTTTGTCTGTTAGCAAAAGATCTCTGCCCCCCCCTCCCGCCCTGAACAATATCACACTATACTTTTGGGTGCAATTATTCCACTTTAACTGCAATGGCCATCTCCTGTGGAATCCTGGGATTTACAGTTTTGGGAGGGGCATTTAGAATCCTCAGTCAGAGAGTTCCAAGCCCTGCTTAAACTACAAACTCCAGAATTCCACAGGAGGCACCCTTAGCAGTTAAAGTGGAATAATAGCACTATAGCCTCTGTCATCCTTTAGTTTCATCCAAGGAATCTCTGAATCCGTAATTGCTTAGTTCTAATTTGTCCACCTCCTATATCCAAAGTTTAGTTCTCTTTAGCTTATTCAGCACTTGCAGTCATGGCTGATATTTTGGAACCCTCTCATCCTTTGTAAATATGCTTCTTTGAATTAATGGCCAGATTTCTGTTGGCTTACACATGGGTGAGTTTTCCTACAGAAGTGGTTAGACATTTTTTTAAGATGCAGAATGTTTGTTCAAGTTCAGTTCATGATTGTGGAGGCAAAGCTGTGCATGTGATGTCACTGAGCATGAAAGTGCACTGTGCACAGACGTACACAGTATATTGCATTCTCAATGGTGGGGAGAAGAAAAGCATCTGGCTATGTACTTGTAGCCAGAAGTGAAAGGATTACATTGTCTGCTGAGATCTTCCAGAGCTCTCAGTGGATGATGTAAACTAGTGGTTCTCAAATTATGGAGTGGGACACAAAAGTTGCTCAAGGGAAGGGGCACAAAAGTTGCTCAAGGGAGAGTTGTGAGACTTGGAGGCCCTGATAGTTCCTCTTCCTCCTCCTGCCCCTCTTCCTCCACTCCCCAAACCTTTTTTGTCCTGGAGGGGACGAGAATGTCAAGGAAGATGCTTGGAGCTTCTGCCTAAAGAGGGAAAAGGAGGAGGTTGAAAGCTATTTTCCTATGAGATGCTAAAATATGAATATATATGAATGTATGAAAGAAAATATGCACACTAAACAAACAAAATTTTTATTCCTATACTACATCTAGTGGGGTTGGGGGGGAGGGTGACTGAAGTCCAGATGTAGGTGTAAAGGGGTCACAAGGGTAAAAAGTTTGAGAACCTCTGATATAAACCTTTCAGGCCTGACTATGTGGACATAGCCAAATGCATTTCCAATCTTCCTGCCCCCTACTCTCTACCAGAAATGGAATGACTGCTGGGCATGGGGAGAGCTGCAGTAACTCTGCAGTACATCCAGGAGGTCTTTGACCATTGTGAAAAGAAAAAGGGAATACCAATCTCCACCATGCCCCCCCTTCCCTGAAAGAGGCATATGCAAGCATAAGCTTAACCTATGCCTGTATATGCCACTAACAGGATATCAGTCTCTATTTGCTATTTATGAAGCTTCATTGTGATACATGCCATCTCCAGCACAATCATGGTATGTATTCAGATCCTTATGTCTTCAGTAAAATTGCCCTGTCTATGTAAGTGTGGGTTACTGGGCTAATCTGTGCAGACATGCTATTATCAAGGTTTAAAGATCTCTTATACTTGTATGTGCTCCGAACATGCATGAAACGTGTTTTGGCAGCATACCTGCTAACAATATTCTGTCACTAGAGCTCTCAGCTGTGCCTGCTGATTCTTCTTTTGTTGTGTGCATGTATATTAATCCCATTCTCATTTTACAGAAAACAAATCTTACTAAATTGCTCTGTTGTAAGGGGAAAGGATTGGAAGTGAATACATACACAGCAAATGGACTTTATTTTTGCTGTAAATGAAACAGTTATTTTTGTTATGAAACAGAAGTCAGAACTGGTTATTGAAAGATTCCCTTTCCTGTATATGTTGATGTTTTTGTGTCTTCTTTTCATATCAAAGCGTAATCAAATAAATAATAGGAGCGATGCTCTCAGAAAAAAGAGAGGACAGTGCTGCATTAGTAGCCACAGAACACTCCATGTGAAATGTATTGGTATGCAGAGAATCTTATATATAACACCTTACCCATTAACCTGAAATATATGAGTTTCTAGCCACGAAACACAACAACTAAGGAGTAAGAAGAAACAACCACACATAGTTTATAGAGTAGTTGATGCTTGCAGTCTAGACTTTTGCAGAGGTTTTAGCAAAATACATAATATATTTTTGTTTCCTCAGAACATATTGGACTGTGCATAGGACAGGTGTGATCAATTTATTTTTAGACGGAGAAAAAGTACACACCAAGTACCAAGTTGCAAGTCTGGCTGCAATGCTATTTACATATTTCCCAAAGTTATGGTACTTAATTGTATATGGGCCTTCATTAATTTTATTCGACATTTAGCTCTGGATATAAGGTTTGGAGCAGAAGGAAAGTTAACAGTCTAGGTTCTGGTAATATTCATACATACCTTTTTCTCATGTGTTGCTTTGGAAACATGCAACTACCATGTGAAAGTTACTTTCAGGAGTGGATAAAATCTGTCAGGCAGAAGACCCAAAATATCTAAGACTAATATAAATGGACACAGATACTGAGGATAGCCATGAGAAATGAGTAGGTGCAGAATGGCTTAGGTTTTTAGAATAAATATCTATCTTGGTGTAGTGGTTTGACCATTGGATTACGAATCTGGAAAAGCAGGGTTCAAATCCCTGCTCAACCATAGGAACCCACTGGATGACCTTAGCAAGTCACACTCTCTTGAGTTTTTTGTGGAGCTTTCGGGCTATGTGGCCATGTACTAGAAGAGTTCCTTTCTGATGTTTCACCAGCATCTATGGCTGGCATCTTCAGAGATACTTCAGTTTCTCTGAAGATGCCAGCCACAGATGGTGGTGAAATGTCAGAAAGGAACTCTTCTAGAACATGGCCACATAGACCGAAAGCTCCACAAAAAACTATGGATGCTGGCCATGAAAGCCTTCAATCACACTCTCTTGACTTCAGAGAGTGGTAATGGCGAACCCTGTCTGAAGAAACATGCCAAGAATATGCCATGATAGGTTTGTCTTAGGATCTCCACAAGTCAGAAGTGACTTATAGGCACTAACAGCAGCAATTTGTATCTATATTGATCAGAATCTGTCAAAAGCTTGTATGACTACGGTAGATGTTGGGGGATATCCCCTGTATCCATCTGTCTTGCTAGGGAATCTCCTATGGCATCAAGCAGGAATTTATTTCAGCTGATTGAAGAACTCAACAGGTTCTTTGTAGAGTAGCTGTGCTACATATCTTCCTGTAGAAGGCTGCCTTTGTATAACCATCTAATCTTACTATCTAGAAAAGGACAAAATATGCAGGATGACTGTGACACATAGCCTACAAGATACAGTTAAGGAGTAGAGTTCCAGCCCATTTCCCTAAAGTACCAACTTGCTGCAGTAGTTCCAAAAAATGTTTTCAGTACATATAACCATAATTCTTAAGCTACAGTAGAATGTTAGGCAGAGAGGCTCTGATATTTCATTTAATCTAGAACCTTTTGCTGCGAATGAAGCTTTTATGGACTAGGCACATTTAAACAAAAGCCTAGTCTCAGTGACAGCCAATGGCTCCAAGGTTAGTGGGTTGGTGAATCCATTTCAGCTTTTACTCAGAACATTAAGGAACTAAATTGCTGAACCTATATTGGGGATAGTCTTCAACACCTGGGATTGAGGTGCCACAGCAGAGGGCTCTCTTCCAACACAGAGGTGGGCCCCTCCACCACACCTTAAATGTCAAACATAACAAACCATTTGTGTACTCACAGATATTGCGTTAACACAGCTATTTTCTCCAGAAAACCAATTACACATTTGGTGGCTCTGTTAAAACATCACCAGCTATAGCAGCAAGAGTACTAGTAATAGCTATAAAAATGGCAATAATAATAATAATAATAATAATACTTTAAAATTACTCAGAGCTTCCAGCTGTGATCCAACCATGAACTGAGATGGCTACTGCTTGTCATGGAAATCTAAAAAAGAGAGAGGGGGAAAAAAAGTAAAAAAGGATTATATTCCTTTGATAAACCAACAGTCTTAAAGATTTCAGAACCATTTAATAGGAAACCTCAATGACAAATGGACACCTTTGAGCTCTCCACTCCATTGCTGACCTCTTTCTTTCAGTTAAAAACTGTGAATAGTGATAATAAATCAGACTCGACCTATTGCAGTAATAACTGCTAGGGTTATCATCAAAGATCTTAACTTTATTTTATAATATTTCCTAATACATAATTCATCCAAGCATTTCAGAGTGGCTTTTAAACTTGAATTAAGCCTCTCATCAATCTTGTATGAATATGAAAGTATATTTTTGAACCCCCCATGTTACAGATGAAAGAATTGTTCTCTGTCTCTGAAGAGTCCATGAAATTACCATCAGATACAATATCAAATTACTAGTTGTTTTCCCTGGGACATGTTCAAATCCTTCAAGTTGGCAAGACAGCAATAAAGGAATAGTATACATCTAAATGAGATAACAACAACAATGTTTATTGTTTATATATGCAGATCAGCCTTCCTTGTATAATTTCATAATAAGGAAGATATAACCATCATAAACAATGAGCAATATTGTAGATCCTGTTAATATAAGTATGTACATTGGCTACCTGTTTTTTTTCATGGTTGGGAAGATGAAGATAACTTGACTGGGGAGCAATTTGTTTAGTGATGATATGGGATGTCCTGAGTGGTTATTTGCTTTGCTCCTCTGCAGCTTGTGGAGGATTTCTTGAAGTGGGCTCTAGTTCCTGACAATCATATTTAAAGCATTCATGTTTAAGATGCCACAGGACACTTGATCATTTTTGTTAAAATAGATTTCTTGGGAAGTCTTTCCTTGGAGCTTTGCCAATGCCTAAGCATTTTCTGAGAATAATAAAACATTTCTGTTTAACATACTATTACTGGCTGGGATTAATCAGGCATGCGGATAGTTTAATAATGCGATCTTTTGCATATTTAAAGATATTTCATTACACATACACACCTTTGTTAACATTTTAAAATGATCACAGCATAGACAGAAATGAAGGGCTTTTCCTTTTCACTTATATTTTTTCTAAAGCTATCAGCAGCTGAAAGGAAAAAGAAAACCCTGCGCGGGAAGCCACTGTCTTGATAAGCTATGAATAAGGTACATTCAGGTGAGTTTTATATAATAGAAGGGATCCATTTTTCATTCTCCTTGAAATGAGTTTCTGTTACACACAAGCCATAAAACCACCAATTCTAAAGCAATAATTCTGGTAGCCTTAAAATCTGTATTCTATTTCTGCACTCACCAGGTGGTGTGTGGATGAAATGTTAAGCTACTTACCTACGTTGCACAGACTTGGCTTAGAGATTTTAACGAAAACTGTGCATAGTGTGGAATTGATAGATATAGATACAGCTATAGATACACATACATCTGTAGGTGCATCTCTACATGTATAGTTCCAAAGCCCTGGCACACCAGTTTGATGAACTGTGGGCAGCCTATTTTTCCCACATCTAGAAAGGTCTGGAGTTAAAACAGGGGCAAATTTGAAGTTGATAACTGGGACGTCAAGGATGAAGACATGATAATTAGAGAAATGGAAAATGACTCCTGATGAAGATTCAGTGAGAAGATAACTATGTGAGAAACTCCTACAGAAAAATATAGGAAACCTAGTGCCCTCCAGATTTTTGTATTCTGTTTCCCATAAACTCAAACACTATGGCCAATGGCTGAGATTACAGGAGTTGAAGAAAAGAATATCTAAAGGGAACCAGGTTGTCTGTCTTGGTTCTAGAGTAACAGATAATGAACCAGTCATGGTAATCATTCATGTTAAAAGTCAAAACCAGTAATTCATGTCTGGATATCATGCAGGGATAGCTGCATTGGCCATTTAACAAATACAAACAAAAATCCATCAGTGATACCTTTATTGGCCAACTAAAATGCACAATACACTTGTTGTAAGCTTTTGAAGCTCCACGTCATCAGACAAGATGTTACAAACCAAACAAGGAGAAAAAAAAAACCCAAACAATTTAATTGTGTCCAGATATTTTAGCCTGAATTATAAATGAGTGGAAGGAACAGGAAGAGGGGGCACAAGCCTCATTGGTGAACACAGGTGTGCAATGGCTAAAGCACAATGGTATGATGATCTACCTCAAAAGAGACAACCACATCTTGTCAGTTATGGATTGTCCCTTACTGGAAGGATAGTTCACATACCTTTTTAAAAAAGCTTCTGCCCCCACTGCCAGATTTCTCACTACCACCCCAAAAATAAATTCCTCTTCATAAAACAAGTTGCATGCTTGCTGTAAACCTTGTTTAAAGTGGGGAAAAATTTTTTTGGTCAGTGCTGCTGTGCTCCCATTGCAACTTTGGCAATGCAGTAGTGATGGGAAGGTGTGGACTTTGAGGATTTCATGTGGGGTCACATGCTCCTTTCACCATCAGAATTTCCTCTACTCTGTTTGGGAAGAGCCTGCCCTTCCTTTAAATAACCCAAGAGCTTTCCTTGACAATAAGACTGCTAAAATCTCAAATCATTGTGTGGTATTAATATACTTCCGAGATAGTTTAAAAAATTTCCCTGGACAACCACATCCCAAAATGACAATAGGGTCTTGTAAGGCTATTGCAACTTTAACAAGGCTGCAATGTCCTATCTGTGTTTTTGCCATCTCTCTTCCCTCTCAAGATATTCTCTATAGATATTCACATTTTGCCTTGTGCATAATTATGTTCATACAGAAAGAGCCACAGCTTTAATACTTCCCTCAGAATTGATGACTACAGATGACTATTTTCCTGGCAGTGAGCTTGATAATAGCTGCTTACTCTTTAATTATGGGAGAATATTTTTATAGAGGAAAACTGGGTGGCCTATAAATTTTGCTCAGAGGCTGTAAAGTCTTGAAGCCTTTGCTGTATTTACAGACAGAGGGAGGCTAAAATGGAAGCAAATCCTAAATTCCGCTTAGGGAGATACATTATAATGGAGATTTTCATTCTTTGGTCCACTTGTATTCCTTTATGCTTCTCATACAAATGACTATTGCTGAAGAAGCACAAACCAATGAAATTTAAACACCCCTCCCTGCAAATCTCCCAACCCGCCTGGCCATGGACATGCTGGTTGGGAGTTTCTGGGGATTTGGGTACCAAAAACATGGATTGTGGAATGAGGTAGAAGGACTCAAACATACCAAGCTTACATTAAAGGTGAATCCCCCTGAAATGGTACACATAAGCCACACACACACACAAACACACACATATACTGAGCTGTTGTACTTGAGCCTTGTCAGGAATGAAAAAGGCTGTTTGCCATTATGTTGTTCACTACTAGGGAGTAAGTTACACTGAACATGTGGGAAGGTTTGCAAAATACACATTGTGCACGTAAGGATGTTCATAGTTTAGGATGGCTGAAAGAAAAAGGATGGAAGTTGTTCCATTGAGGTTCTGAATATCACACTATGGACATTATCATATGAGCCCTGTTCTTGCTGCAATTGTGAGCAGTCATTATGTGTCTTGTCAATTGCATGATTGGAGCTGTTTTTGCCATCACATTCTCTTCTGAAGTCCTTCTTAGCCCTGCCTCTGTGCCCTGTGACCAACCCAACATGCCTTTTTAAAAACTTTAAAACTCATTTCCAGAGTTATGTTAAAATGATTTAAATCAAAAAGAAAAGAAAAGGAATAGACAAAAAATAAAAGAAATCAGGCAGCTTGGGAATAACTACTAAGCTGATTGGGGAGCAGGGGACAGGGAGAGAGGAGGAGACTGTGACACCATGTGACTGCCAACATTACAACTGTTGCACCAGTGATATTTTGCAGCTAAGGAATAATTGAATTGTTGGGGAATTGGGAGCTTCTTGATGGGTTTTCCCCATCAATGAAAAGTGACAACGTACCCACACTCGGGAGACCCAGCAGCTATGAGCTGGAGGCAACATTGTGTGATAAGTATCACCAATGGCACTATTTTATAATTATAATTGTGGTTTAAAAGCTGTGTGTCCTACACTGTTATGGAGCTATTATTCCACTTTAACTGTGATAGCTGCCTCCTGTGGAATCCTGGGATTTGCAATTCAGAAAGGGGGATTTAGAATTCTCAACCAGAGAGTTCTGGTGGTTCTCTAAACTACAAACCCCAGAATTCCACTGGAGGTAGACTTAGCCATTAAAATGGAAAAATAGCAGTATAACAGTGTAGTATGATACTGATGGGCTTACCTCTTGGAGCAGGAGAAAGTGGCTGGAGACTTTGTTGCAGTCATTTTTTTTAACCTACAGCATTTTACATCACATGTCTGGCACATACAGAAGAAGGACCTACTGTTGAAGTGTGACTCTGAGTCTAACCTCAGAGGAAGTAGCATTCACAAAGCATGTTTTTCTTGTACTTTTTGTAGTACTATTGTGGTGCTATGCACAGTGCTGTAGTGGAGCCAGACTCATAGGATCAAAGCTCTAGATTTTTTTTTTATCAACTGCCCTCCACAGTTCTATCAGTCATCAAGTGCTGAAAAAAAATCATAGAATCATAGAGTTGGAAGAGACCACAAGGGCCATCCAGTCCAACCCCCCTGCCATGCAGGAACTCCTGATTGAAGCATCCCTGACAGATGGCCATCCAGCCTCTGCTTAAAGACCTCCAAGGAAGGAGACTCCACCACAACTCCGAGGGAGTGTGTTCCACTGTTGAACAGCCCTTACTGTCAGGAAGTTCCTCCTTATGTTGAGGTGGAATCTCTTTTCCTGCAGTTTGCATCCATTGTTCCACATTCTAGTCTCTGGAGCAGCAGAAAACAATCTTGCTCCCTCCTCAATATGACATCCATTCAAATATTTAAACATGGCTATCATATCACCTCTTAACCTTCTCTTCTCCAGGCTAAACATCCCCAGCTCCCTAAGTCGCTCCTCATAAGGCACGGCTTCCAGACCCTTCACCATCTTAGTTGCCCTCCTTTGGACACACTCCAGTTTCTCCACATCCTTTTTGAATTGTGGTGCCTAGAACTGGACACAGTATTATTCCAGGTGGGGCCTGACCAAAGCAGAATAGAGTGGCACTATTATAGAATCTGAGTGTACACTCAGATGTGTGAAAAGGTTCTCTCTTGCTGCAGTTGGGAATCCTCGAAAAGAAAGTTTTTTGAACCTTGGAGAAGCCACCAAAAGATAAAGGACTGTGCAGGCAAGCCTATTTCAGGGTTTAGTGGCTATTGAACACATGAAATACTATCCTGTTTCTCCCTGGTACTAACATAATGTAGAAAAAGTTGGAAATCTAGTGTACATGCATGCATGAAACAGTATGTAACATCATGTAGTACACTCAGATTCTAAAATGAACATGTGGTTTCATGGATGCCAAGCACACATTTCCCCCACTCTCATCTTTATTCCCCATCCCTTGCTTTCACATAATATTTGAAAGAGTCTTTGTTTATTCAGCACTATGACTGATAGAATGTGTGAACTGACCTGACTGAAAAGCATTCCAGTTATGAAGATGTGAGATTATGGACACTTCCAGATCATGCTTTTATCACACAGTGGAATTTTACAGGATGTCTAAACTATGTTTGCTTCAGCTTGTAACCTTCCTATGTTTCATTACCATTTCTTTTGGATTTTTTTTCTTTACTTGAGTCTTCTAAGGAGAAAAAGACAGAATAGCTGCATGATGAGTGGATTCTAACATCACAACAAGCCAGAATATGACAGAATTCTGGCTTGTTCAGGTTGAGCTAATGTACCAGTGTTTGCTGGATAATTGTTCTGTTTCAGTGAGAATTGTTTAACCAAACCCAAGGGCTGAATGCAGCCCTGCTGGAGTCCTAATCCAGTCCTCTGGGCTTCCCAAGTGGTCTATCCACTCTCCCATGACCTGATCATTTGTTGATGTATGGGATTTTCCTATTCTAAAAAGCTGAAATGCCTTTTTGTTTTTTAAAATATATATTATTTAGCTTGTTTTATTTATTACCTTTCTATCCTGCCTGTCCAGGAAAATAATAATGTTCAAGGCAGCTAAGAAGCATCATTAACATTAACAACAAATGAAAAACAAGTTAAAATTGTTGAGATGATCACAATAAGCAGAAACATAAAAAAATGAAGTATTATTGTTTAATTATTTTTTAAAAAACATATCACCCCTTTCTTTGTCCATAGGACTGAAAAGTGACTTAGAACAAGCTTGTAGCACGATAAATCCACAATGATAAAAAGTTATAACACAAGTGCCATTAATTTAAAAGTTCTAAAATTTTTAAGAACATGACATTAAGTATAAAAATACAATGCACATACACACACCATTAAAAGATTGTCTGCAGCTTCTTAATTATCATGTCTTTGCTTGCAGGAGAACAGAGAGAGGGCCAGCCTACACAGCCTGGGAGCAGCCATTATGAAGAGTCTCTCGTATGTCCTCACCCACACAGGCCAGTGGCAGTGGTAGGACAGAGAAAATAGGGACCGATCTCAACTCTGAGGTTCAAGCAGATCTCCATGGGCTATGGTGTTTTCAAGAGGGCTTCTCCTGAAGATCTGAGAGTCCAGAAGGCTTCACAGCAAGACAAGAGATTCCTCAGGTACCATGTACCACTGTGCCGCCCACCACCACCACTACCACCACTGCTGGCAAGTTGCTTGCTCTGAGGCCAGAATGAGGCACCAAACACCTATCACATGGCTGAGCACCTCATCCTGACCTCAAAGTAAGTGACTCATGCCAACAGTGGCACCTCTGGCCAGCACAGTGGGACCCATTGTAAACAGCCACCCTGTGTCACAACGGAGGACTCTGGATCTTCTGAAAATATCTGGAACAAAAGCTGATTTATTTTAAACTGTAGTAAGTGGCATTATTCCTTAGGTTTGGTACTGAACTGGCTATATACAGCTTATACCAGAATTGGGGATTGGGCCCTATGTTGTCTGGATTGCTCATCAGGAGGATGAGAGAGGACATTTTTGGGCCCATGCAGACAACCCTTGGTGACACGGCCTCAATAGCATGCACCAGTTAGTAGCTTAATTGCTGCATGTTGCACCAACAGAAACTCATTTACCCTCTAAGGATAGCTTCACGTGCAGTACACTGTAGTGGTCAAGAAATGATATAACTGTGGCATGGGTGATCATTGCTAAGACTGGGAAAACTTGCAAAGTTGGTACACTAGGAAAAATTGAACAAAATTATTCCTCATGACTGTTGGTCTTTGAGAGTCTGGCAACAGTGCAAAGTCAAGAAGCATTCACAGACCATAAGACCATTCCATTCAGAGGGAGCACATCCCATTCCAGCACAAATTGAATCCCACTTTTGTGTACTAGAATTTCAGTGAGCTAGCAGCACACCAGTCTTATCAGTATTTAATTTCTGCTTGTGTCCATCTTTATCAAGCACATTATTGATTCCAGGGAGTGTAAAGGGTATTGATTGCTTCCTTGCTGTCAGGTGACAAGCACAAATATGAACAGCTAGGTGTCATCGCGTATTAGTAAAATCTCACTGTAACACTTTAAATGACCTCTCCCAATGGTTTCATATAGAAGTTGTACAGTATGGAGGGCAGAACAGTACACTCTAATGTCAAAGGTACTCCAAAGGCACTCATATCGCCTTTGTACAAAACAAGAGGAAGAAGCAAGCCATTGCAATCCAATACTCCCAGTGCCCAATCCAGTCACATGATCTCAGAAGGCACCATAGTCAATGGTATCACAATCAACCAAGAGGTCCAGGAAAACCATTAGGTCAGAGATGGGCAACTGCAGTAGGGCTGGGTGCCATTTTTAGGTTGGTCAAATTCTTGAGGACCAACTTTTGATTTTGCTTGCTTTGATTTATTTTTGCTTTGCTATTATGAGAGCCAGCATGGTGTAGCAGTTTGGACTATAACTCTGGAGACCAGGGTTCAATTCCCAGCTTGGCCATGAAACCTAGTGGGTGTCCTTGGCCAAATGACACTCACTCATCCCCATAGGATGGCAAAGGCAAACCCCCTCTGAAAAGAATTTGCCAAGAAAATCCCATGCTAGGTTAACCTTAAGGTTGTTATAAATCTGAAATGACTTGATGACACACAACAACAACAAAAGAAAATTACATAAACCAACTATATGTGGTTAAGATCGGTGCACATACACACACAAACACACAATCATTTTAAATCTTGCATTGTCTTTTTGAAGCAGTATCCTTGCCTAGCTTTTAAGGCAACAACCTCTCATTGACCCTTTAAAGAAAAAAAAACTGCTTTCTTGTTTAAGGAAGAGGAAAACACTTTTCTCTGTAAGTGTTCTTAATTGATTTGTACAGTACTGTTTTACCTCTATAATTAATTGTTTCCTCCTTACTTGTAATTAAGTCATAAATTCATCCCCCCATCCTTAATTAAGGTATCACAGCTTTAGAGCAACCTTCCTCCCCATTTTGTTTCCCATTGCTGTGCTGCCGCTAGAATAGATGAAGGCCTATAGTACTTGTTGTGCTGCAGCTTTACTCATTTGAAGGATTGGGGGTGGTGGGCTTGTGGCTTTGGATGGTCTGAGGAACAACTGAATCTTGTGGAAGAAGGAATCATTCCTTGGGGACCACAAGGAAGCTTTAGAATCTAGGTTGTTGTCTGTTGTGGTTTGCCAACAGATTTTGGCAGCAAACCAAACTACTGCAAGATCATACACAGTGGGTTTTCTTTTTGATTTGCAGTGGTTGGGAGATAATTGGAAGTGCAAGGATGCAAGACAGGGGATGGGGCGCACATGCATCCCTTTCCTATCCCTGCCTGTTCCTCCATGCTCCCCACATCCTGACCCCAGCATAGGCCAAGGCAATGAAAGCAGTCTGTGGAATGATAACTTCAAACTTTTTGTGGCATACCTATAATGTTTAGCCATGTTTATAGTTATGTGGAAGTGTCTCACGAAATGGTAAAGGAGAAAGACTGCATGGTTCAAGTTCTGGTTTGTTTCAAGTCTTATTCAGCTGCCTTGCCCTCTTTGGGGTTTTGAGGTAACAGTGAGGTACGGTAGATAGGAAGAAAGGGCCCATACAGACAGGCCAAAATAAAGCTGCTTCAGGTCACTTTGGAGATAGGTTGTTTAAATTATGCAGGTGTCCTAAGTGTCCGGAAGCCGTGCCAAAGCCATGCTCCAGTCCTAAGGACTGGAGCATAGCTTTGATGCGGCTTCTGGACTCTTAGGATGTATGCATCGTTTAAACAACATACCTCCAAAGTGACCCGAAGCAGCTTTATTTTGGCCTATCTGTATGGGGCCAAAGTATGTTTTGTATCACTATCTTCAGACATGTGGAATTCATTTTTTTTTTAAAAAACACACACACAAATATATATATTTACAAAGTATCTATTTTAGTTACTATCAAGAAACAGATAAGTAAATAGTTAATTTTTAAAAAGTTGTTACTGCAATGGTAATGACTCTCAGGGGCCGTGGCTTAGAACTATGAATGTACTTGATTACCTTTTAAAAGTAACTTTTAGAAAGCAGTTGGCCAGATCCTATTAAGCTGGTAAATTGTTCAAGAGAAGCCTGAAAAGATTGTAAATAATTAGGGATGTTTGGCTAAGGCCTGATAAGATAGTAGTTAATTCTGGCCCACAATTTTCCATTACAAACAAAGTCACTCCCTTATTCCACCATCTAACTGCCATCTTGTGCACTTATTGAACTATGTTCACATCCAGTCTCTCTTCTGAAGCAGTAATACTAGAAAACAAAATAGATGAACTATTATCCTTCAGATCTATCCCATAGACCCTGTTTAAGACATAACATTGTCTGTCCCTCAGAATCTATATTTTTGGGTGGTTCAGCAAACATAATGATTAATTTTAAGACAACCAACGATTATGTTTTACAGGCATACACTGCTGACCCAAGTGCCTTTCACAATTCTGTTTCTTTTTTTGGAAGTACTATGTAAGATTTATTCATGCAGTCAGTGTGTCTGGATCATTGGTGAGATTATTTTATGACAACTTATAAAATTTATAACTAGGAAATTTAGATAATGGCATTGGTAGCAAAATGTCATGTTTGATTTAACCTAAATCACAGAAGACTGAAAGATGTCATTTTGTGATGGACATTTTTTCAACCTTGGCTTCAGGCAGTAAATGCTGATAGAGGACAGAACATTAGCTGTGAATACCTACTCAAAGGTAAGGCCTATTATATTCAATAAGGCTTATTCCCAGATAAGTGTGTATAGGATTGCCAGCTAAGTGGACTAGCATATTACATTAAAAACAAACTGTGCTGGATCAGATCCAGAGTCCACCCAGGCTCAAAATATGGCAAGCCAGATACTCCTAAGAAACACCCCCAAAGGACATCCACTATATTGGGAAGTATGCATCCTCTGAACATGAAATATTCATTTATTTATCATGGCTACTTCCATAAAAATACGTTCATATTTCTGTTTAATCTTTCAAGAAGGATGGAGGCCATCAGTGGCAACTGGTCATCATGGCAACGTATTTCCTCCAGTACCAGAAACAATACACTGCATCTGTTTCTGGAAGGGGGGGGGGTATTAGCAAGAGGGTGCTGTTGCACTCATGTCTCTGTGGGCTTCCAATGAATAATTGGTTGCTCACTGTGTAATAGTAGCCTACATAAACTGTTGGTTTCATCCATAATGTTCTTGTTATGTTATGTCACAAGTTTTGCTGGTTGAGCATGAAAATTGGAGGAAATGGGCTAGCACTCCACCTCCTTCATGGTTCAACGGGGTCCCTTAACTGATCTCAGGTTGAGACACTTTCCAATGAGGGAAATGTCCAAAAAAACATCTAGGGGTAGCCGTGTTGGCCATATAGCAAATCCAATAACATACAAACAATGATACTTTATTGGACCAATCAAAATGTAAAATTACATGTTGCAAGCTTTGGAAGTCACACTGGCTTCTTCATCAGGCAAACAGGAGAAAAAAAAATTGAAGATGTTAGTCATAGGCCTGTATTTTCTGTTTCTGGTCTTAGTTCAGATGGGGGAAGGGGCACTATTTGCAGGCTGGCTCCTCTTCCTTTGGCCATGTGGTCACTGGTAGATTTTCAGTCAAGGAAATTTAATGTCCATTTTCACTTCAAAGAAGATGTTTCCTTGGAATCCAGCATGTCTCCTTCCTTTTCCGTCATAGGAGAATCCTAAAGAGAGAGCCAGTGCACTGGGATCTTGCCATCTGAGACTTCTGCCTCCAATGAAGGTAAAGCATTTTTTCCCCTAATACTGGGACTGATTGGCATGTTTTACCTCTACACCACCTAAAGTTTTCCTGATGCAAAACATGAAGACTTCTTGAGAAATTCAGTGTTCTCTACCTACCACAGGAGCCTGTGCCAGCCTGCAGATAGCTCTCCCTAACATCTGAACTAAGACCAGAAACAGAAAGTGCAGGCCTATGACTAACATCTTCAATTTTTTTCCACCTGTTTGCCTGATGAAGAAGCCAGTATGACTTTGAAAGCTTGCAGCATGTAATTCTGCATTTTGGTTGGTCCGGTAATGGTATCATTGTTTGGATGTTAAGGGAAATGTCCATTTGGGATGAGAGTCTGGGCTGAATTCCAAGTGACAGGGGAAGCACACAGTGGCTTTCACTCATGTGGGATCCTGTTTTTGTGAATCCAGGTTTCCCCCACCATTCAGACTAGCAGGGTTGTGGTTCACCAGCTGACAGACAGATCATTCAATCTCGGGATCTATGCGCCATGCCAAGCCAACTTTTCTCATCTATAAATAACTTTGTGGACACTGATACATGTTTATGTTTTCATTGGCATACTCAGCCTTTGGAGCTTATCTCTCAGCATTTTAAACTAGCTCCAGCCTCCTGGGCTTTCCAACTTCTAAAAAGTGCTAGCAGAGCATGGCTTGGACCTGGGCTGATGGGCTGGCAATTCGGCAGTGATTTAGTGTGCGATAATCCCCGCCTCCATCCCATGCCCTGGCTCCAGCCCGGGAGGCTGGAGCCAGTTTAAAATGCTGAACGATAAGCTCCCTAATTGGCTGCAGAAGGCTGTTAAATTGCCACTTTCTTCTCTACTTTGACTAGCAAAGGCTTTTCAAGGCAGAAGTCTTTCTCATCACTTGGTATCTACCCTTTCAATTGGAGGAGTCAGGAATTGAACCTGGGGCTTTCTGACTGAACCATGTGCTCCTTTCTTGAGCTTTGAAACTTTCCGAAATGACTTTGTAGAAGTGAATACTGTACTCAATACTACATGCAGGATATTTCCCCCTGTGCTGCCTGCCTTCACTGCAATCTTTTTGTGGCCCCATCATGCAGAGCTGGAGGACTGTGCAAAATTACCCTAAGTGAGAACAGGATGATGATTAATGATACATTTTTGGCAGTGAGCAGACTAGTCCTTATTGCCATGGACATATTGAGACTTGAACACTTTTGAGATAAGAAGCAGATTAAATAGATAAGGGATGTTGTGAAACCAGTTAGGCAAAACGAAATGGTATTCCAATCAAACATGTGCTTAGTCACATGAAAGGGGCAATTGCAGTCATTTTTTTTTATCTTCAGCATGCCAGGCCAACAATTGCTTACACACTGTTGTAAATATTTCCAAGTATTATAGGAACTTTGATTTAGTAATCCACATTACATCTCTGTAAACAGATCATTAATAATTACCTCCTTCTTACAGAGAAATGCAGACTTATAGGCTGGGGTTTAGAAATAATCCCTTGCTATAAGTTCATTTCTTTGAAGCATCTAGGTTTGATCATTTTGTAAAATGGAAAGCATGTCAGGGATCATGCTGAGATTGGGTTCCTGGATCTCAAGTTCCTGGATCTCAAGGTCTATCCCTGAGTTTTAGGGCTTGGCACATTTTCTCAAAGCAAGGAGGAGGAGGACAGGCACATTGTCTTGAAAAGTGTATGCATGTAGATTTTTCTTGTTTATTAGTCTTTTTAAAATTTGGACTGTGCATGATGCTTAAAACTTATGACATCACCATGGCCTGCCCGCAGTAACACCACAAGGTTCTATCCCTAGGTTTTGTCTCTGAAATCTCAGGGTCTGAAATAGCTCTGATCTGGCAATCCTAATTGTTGCTGCTGTAGCCATCTTCAACTGGCAACTTTCCAGCATGCCCCAGGGATGATGGGAGCTGTGGCCCAACTCATCTGGATGGATGAGAAAGACTGGATTAGCATGTCAGATTCTGATTGAAATCCCTGCTCAGCCATGAAGCTCATTATGTGATAGTGAGCCAGTCAGGTCTTTCTTAGCCTAATCTAGCACACAGAATTTTCATATGGATTATTTTGTGAAAAGGTAAAAGACATAGTTTTGCCTGCAAGTATCTCTTAGCTATTTGCAAGAAAGGAAGAATACAGATGCAATAAATAAAATATCATGTTTTCCTATTCCAGTTCTGTTCTAGACAAACTTGAAACTAAGAAGCTGTTGCATTCAGCTTTTCACATTTTTGCAGAAGTTAAAAAAAAAGTTGAGAATTACCATAAGCTTTCTTTAGAAACAAATACAAGAACTTTATGGAAAGATTTTAAAATGGCTCTGCTCGTGAATGAATAAACATTTCCTCCATTTAAAAAAGTTCACGACTGCCACCAACTTTGCAAGTTTTCTACTCATTTGCAAACATCTGCTGCACATTTCTAATGCAATGCCCTGAAATATTTTTAACTGTTAGTCCTCTGTTCAGCTACTTTGATGATACTATTCTTTGCCCTTGTTTTGTAAAGACTTGGGCCACAAGAGAACTAATTTGGGAGATGGCTTATAAATAATTTAAATGGATGAATGAATGAACAAGAGGACCAATTCACATGTCAAAATTTTTAGATTTTTTCTCTCTCAAATCTGCTTTATATAAAGTCAAACCATTGGTTCATGCAGTCCGGCAGGATGACTCTCCAGGGATTGAGACAGGAGTCTTTTCTACACATATCTGGAGATGTCAGGGATTGAATCTGGGACTTATGCAAAGCACTTATCTAAGTTAAAGACCACTTTGTTCAGGGAAGCATTCCCAGAACTGGGACTCAGAGTGGCTTCACAACATTAAAATATCTAGCCTAAAGAAGAAGGCCCTCCCTCCATGCCATCTGCCACTGTACATCCTCGGAGGGAGTGTAAAGGCAGGTCCAATGCCATCAGGCCCAACCAGAGCAAAAAGAGGGGCCCTCCCTCCAGTCCATCTGCCATGGTTCATGTCTCAGAGGGAGAGGTGATCCACTGGACTTGGTCCGTTTCCCCACCACCTTTCCCTTCTCCTTCTGTCTCTTGTCTTGTTAGACCGTAAGCCTGAGGGCAGGGAACCGTCTATTTCAATTGACTATGTACAGTGCTGTGTAAATTTACAGTGCTATATAAATAAAGCCTAAAATAATAATCATCATCATCATCATCTCCTTTCCCCCTTCCATTACTTCCCTCATCCCCACAGAATACCTCGAGGAACTCTTTAAGATATTCTATCTCTAGCTAACCCCTTGTTGAGGGTTAGTATCTAACTATGCAGTCCCACTGCTATTTTTGACTCTTATAAAATCTCACACCCATCATAACATATATAATCTCACACCCATCATAACATATGCTATATGAATTGATAGAACCAGAATGATGTAGTGGTTTGAGTGATGGATCGAGACTCTGGATGCCAGGGTTTGATTCTCCACTGAACCATGGAATCCACTGGCTGACCTTGGGCAAGTCACATTTTGTCATCCTCAGGGGAAGGCATTGGCAAATTTCCTCTGAACAAATCTTGCCAATAAAACCCCATGATAGAGTCACCTTAGGGCCATCATAAGTTGGAAACTATTTAAAGGCATGCAACAACAACTATAGATAGATATTGATATAGATATCCCTTCAGCCCTACCCATACATCTCAGCAATACCTGAGATCAGACATTCATGTAAGTAAAGCAAAGATGATGGCTAGAATCCTGCATTGGGAGCTGTATGTATGGCGTGTAGTTACATCTAGGTAGCTATGTCTCTTGATGGACCAAACATTTAAGCAATGCAATTGCCATAATATGGCCATTTCCATGTCAGTGGGGAATGGGAGATCAACAGACATGGGCCTAGCTATTTCCCTGTAGTTAGACATCCACTGTCTTCCCTCTGGTAGAGGTTTGCTAAACTTGAAGATCTTCAAGGCTTTTCTTAGGCTGCACTCTTCAGTACCAGCAGGTGCTGTTACCTCAGACCACCACCAGTACTGGTACTGTGGCTTCAGCTCCTTCTTCAAAGATGCCTCAAGAATCTTCTGCATCATTTGCATATCCCATCCAACTCTTGCCTTTCAGCTCCAGGTTTAGTCTTCTGTCTTTCTCTTGTGGCTACTCTGGCTACTGCTGAACTTCCAGAGTTCTTCACTGTCAATCAAGTATATCTTTACTCCATGACAATGCAGGCAGCAAAGAAATTATTTTTTTGCTGCCACCATTGCATCTGCGAGGAGCTGTCCAGCAGAGATGTTTTGAGTGGCCAGATGTCTATTACACATGGGTCCTGAAGTAGAAAATGCAGACCACTCAACAACCTACTGTGAAGAATTTGCACTGCATTTTGCAGATAAATTTGCTCAGATCTGCTCCAACATGAGTGCTGTAGCTGGTACTGTTCCATTGGATGCAAACATTGCTCCTACATCAACAGGATTATTGGATCAATTTGTGCTGCCTGATGATGTGGATAGTCTCCTCACAGAGGTGAGAGCCACTTGATATGTGCTTGCTCTTGCTCTTACTGGCTTACTAACAGGCTAGTGGTAGACTGGCTGAGTGGGTGAAGGGGGTAGTCAATATCTCCTTACAACAAGGTAGTTTTCTAAAGGAGGCAGTTGTGAGGTTTTTGTTGAGGAAACCATTCCTGAATCCCTCTATAATGTATAATTATTGGCCAATGATCAACATGTCATTTTTCAGCAAGTGTGTGGTGGCCTCCCAGGTACAGGGGTTTCTAGGTTTCAGTCTGGTGCCAGGCCTGGCTATGGCACAGAGACAGCTTTGGTTACCATGGTTGATGACCTATGCAAGGAACTGGGCAGGGGAAGTGTGCCCTTGGGCTAGGAAATTTTGGAACGCAGAAGTCCACACCCTTGTGGGGATATGCAGACTTTTGACGTTTTTGTTTTGTTTTGTTTTGTTTTCAGTTTTAGGCGTATGAAATAAGAGTTGATAACAACATCAGAAACTTGAATTAGATTCTTTATTATTTTTAAATTGCACAAAATCAGTACCTGTCCTCTGTGAAGAATTAGTGTGGCACATACACACACACTGTAAGGCAAGTTAGAATAGATTGTTGACTTTTTGTGATTATGGCATTGGCTTCTAATTGTTCACAGACTCTCTTGTTAATGATTTGCTCTAGAATCTTTCCTGGTATTGATGTCAGACTAACTGGACGATAATTGTTGGGATCCTCTTTTATTCCCTTTTTGAAGATGGGGACATTTGCCTTCCTCCAGTCTGTTGGGACTTCTCCTGTTCTCCAGGAGTTCAATAATTTTGGTAAGATTTTCAGGAAAACCCCTTCCTGGATCATTCACAAATAAAAATCCCTATAGAGTTCTACAGTCAGCCCTCCATATCCATGGATTTTTAAATCCATGAATTCAAGCATTCACAGTTTGAAAATATTTTTAAAAATATATAAATTCCAAAAGCAGACCTTGATTTTGCCACTTTATGTATGGGGCACCATTTTACTATGCCACTGTATTCAATGGGATTTGGATTTTGATATCCATGGAGCGGTGGGGGTCCTGGAACAAATCTTAGCAGATACCAAAGACCCATTAAATTCTCTTACAGGCACATATAGTTTACAAGCCTTAGTGGAAGCAATGCTAACACAGAAAAGAATGCTCTGTAACTCCCTACTGAGAGAAGGTTGCTCCCTTTCTATGTCTTTCTGCCAGCAGGCAAAGGCTTTTTTATTCAATGTGTCTTTGACAACTAACTTGGGTCCTTTCTGCACTGATGCAGGGAAGCCTGGGATACCCAGACTTGTCCCTACCCTCCCTTGTTACAAAAGCCCTCTGTTGCGATGCTGGGCAGCTGATTGCATGTGTGTCTGCTGCATCTATAGCTGCAGGTCACTTCACTCTGTGGTCAGAATGAGGCATCCAGCCTTGATTGCATGTCTGGACACCTCATTCTGACCTCAGAGTGAGTGACTGGTAGCAGCAGCAGCAGCAGATGCACGTGTGTTTCAAACAATCCATGCAACCAGTTAAAGGCTGATTGTTACACAGCTGTTAGACATGAGCTGATGAGCAAGCACAGTCACAGAGTAGCTTACAGTTCAGCGCTTACTTTTCTTTAGTAAATGCAAGCTTTAAGTCCCAAACAGAGTTCAGCAATGTCCAGTTCTGGTACATGGCATCCAGAGTCAACAATTCTCTGCCAGAGCTGATTTTGTGCTTGCTCATCAGCTGATGGCTAACAACTGTGTAACAATCAATCTTTAGCTGGTTGCCTGGATTGAGTTTGAGACGCAGGTGCATCTGCTGCTGCTGCTACCAGTCACTCACTCTGAGGTCATAATGAGGTGCCCAGTCATGCAATCAAGGCTGGATGCCTCATTCTGACCCCAGAGTGAAGTCACCTGCAGCTACAGATGCAGCATACACATCCAGGTCAAGCACAGAGTTTAGGAACATGACAGGGAGTCAAATAGGTCAGATAATCTCTAACAACTCCTGGAAGGCCAGGTTTGGAATTTATAGCTCATCTCAATGCAGCTATAGTTTAATTAATTTCTGCTTCCTATAAATCTTCTGAGACCTCCTCAAGCTCTCCATTTGTTATCTTCACTCAGCAAAGGTAGGTAAAGATAAATTGTCTTCCATATTTGAATGGGCAGGATTCTCTTCCAGACCTGGTTCGGCACTCTGGTCTATCTCTGAGAACCTCTAGAATCTCCTCCTGCCCTGGTTCAATAGCAGATCCCAGCAGGTCCACTGCATCAGCCTCTGTGTCACAGACAGTCCATGTCCATGTTATGGAAGCAGGGCATGACAGCTGGGCTGCAGAGTGGGACATATTTCAAACAGATCCCTAACATCAGAATGATCAGAAGTAAATATGGACTTTTAAAAATCCATGCTTTGAAGGGTATACCCCAGTTTTGGTGCTGAATGGGTTGTCTGGCCAAGCACCAGAACCAAGTTTTGGGGCATACATTGTCTAGTCTTCATGCTAAGGTCTTTTTATATTGGCCTATGCAGACATGCCCTTGGCTTATTGCTGAAGAGGCTTATACAATCCATCCTCTGTATTTGCGGACTTGCCATCTGCGGTTTCAACCATCTGCAGATGGCGAGCCCATGTTGTCCCCAACTTTGGCATGTGAACATGGCCATGCCACCATTAGAGACATCCTTTGTTGCCCCCAGTGGTGGTGTGTACACATGGCCACACCACCATTAGGGACAATGACTTCTGTTGTCTCTAATGGTAGTGTGGCGCCATGCATGTGCCACCACTTGGAACAATGGGGGCTGTCCCTAATGACGGTGCAGCCATATGCATGCACCACCATTGAAGTTCCGTTGTCCCCAATGGCGGCACTGCTGCATGGCCACACTGCCATTGGGGACAACACAGATTTAAGCTTCCACAGATTTTGGTATCTGCAGGGGGGTGGTCTGGAATAGATCCCCGGCAGATACTGACTATAACTAGCTGGGTGCTGGATATTTTCTTTTACTGGTGTGTTTTTAAATTGCTCTTTAATTTTGGGGATTTTAAAATTCAGTTGATGTTTTAAAATTCAGTTGTTGTTTTAATTGTATTTGTACAATATAATTATAAGCCACTTTATATCCTCCTTTTTGGGATATGCATTGAATAAATAAAACACAAACAATTTTGTGTTCCATTGTCTTTCCTGTAATTTTATGTTCCATTGTCTTTCTTCTCTCTTCTCCCCCAGGTTTTTATTTATATTTGTTACAAAACATGTACAGACATCCAGAACTGCATAAAAACCAGTTATTCATAGTACATATATGTTGCATTATGGAAGAATGATTTGGTTGTCACTTTTAATAGTAAAATATTTTGTTTCATTTTCTTCAAAACAAGAAAATGTAAGTACAAGATCAGTTGTAATTGCCCAAGAGATCAAGTCATGTACAAAAGTCCTCTCAACAATCATCAATGTGGCTTGCATGGTCCAGGTCTCATCTATTCAACAAATGCCCCCCATGTTTTCAGGAATGTGTGTTCTCACACTTTATTTCTTTCAGTCAGCCCCATATCTTCTACTTTCTTTCATGTACTATAAGACCAAAGGGCTTTCGCTATGGAGAAAGGTAATATCTCAATGACACGGCATATGCTTTTCATGAAAAAGGCCCAACCCCGGAAATCCTCAGGTAGGCCTGGAAACTTTGAATACTGGGTAACCACTGTCTCATCAGTGTAGTATTTACAATATTAAGCCAGATGGATTAGTGGGCTGACTTGGTAAAAGGCAACTATGTTCCTCAAGTCTGAGCATGAAGCATAGACTAATCTCTGGCAAAGTTATGAATACACTTTAAGCACCCAAAACTTACAGGCGGACATGAACAGATATTAGTCTGGGGATATAGTAATTTCAGGAAAACATAGTTTTCCTTAATTCACTTTGAGCTCAAAAAATTTCAACAGAGATCTGAGTGTGTATTGAATGTGCCCATGACTGCAGTCCACATGTGCAGGTCCAATTATTCCACATGACACTATAGTTGGAAATTGCAATAAGGTGAGAAGAAAGGAAAGTAAAATTCTTCTTGAAAAATTAATTGTATCCCCCCCTTTTTGGTGCATGAAATAATCTGCATAGGCAAATTGGAAAGAGATGTTACAACTTTAAAACATGTTGATAAAATGAGGGCAGTTAATTTGGTCAATACCCTTTGGGGAGCAGGGGAGCTGACCTGTTCTATTAGAGTCTTATTGCAGCCAACAGATCCTTACAATCAAGACCCTGGTGGAGGGGAGGGTTTCAAGTAATCATATCTATTTCACCTAGGATAAACTGGTACATTTGGAATGTAACAGCTTTACTGTATAATGGAGTTTTATAGGAACTACTTATTAGAAGAAATTAAAATCTGCATTTGGTATTTGTTCAGCTTGTTTGCTTTTTTTGGCGCTGAACATTCTGTTCAGCCTCCAGATTACAAAACAAAAGCAGATTCTCAAACAAAAGAAAAGTTATAAACTCTGCCTACCATATTAAATAGATTCAAGAATTTAAATTGTGAAGGATGATTCTTAAGCAGGTTTCCACTGTACAGTTATGTTAACAGAAAAACATAAGCTTGTTTACAGTGACACTAAATGATTAGATCCATGTTCATAACTTATAAATACAATTAGTATAAATAATGAATGTCATTTCTTAGCATTTTTCCATTTATGTGTGGTTCTTTTTACTGACAAAAAAACACTCCAAAATGTATATTGCAGAGTGGAAATACACAAATGTGCCTCAAATGATGCCAGCTTGGTTAAATAGAAAGTTCAAGGGGGATATATGAGGCAAAAATCTTTTCTTTAAAATTTCCAAATCATAAAATGGCAAATGAAACAAAGTATTTGGTCTAATTGCAAAAGAAAAAAAAATCCTAAATTACTTGTGTGCGTGTGTGTGCATGCACACACTAGAAAAACAGAATTCTTTCTAAGAGGGGAGTACCACAAGTTTAATAACCAAGATGCAAAAAGATACTTTAGAGACATTGTAAAGATATGCCAAAGACAATGTAAGACTATAAAAGTTTACTCAGATATAACCCTATCCAGATTAAATGGTGCTTATTCCCAAATTAGTATACATAGCAATTTTAGATAATTTGGGAACCTGCAGATATTTTGGAAAAGCATAGTTTTAGGCCATTAGCCATATTGGTTGGGGAATATGGGAATGATTGTCTAAAATATCTTGAGGGCACTACATTGCCTGACTTTTGGGAAGACTGTAGCCTGAAGCAAGACTAGAACATTTTGGAGAAATTGAACAAGTTTGTTGCATCAGTCTTCATTGGAGAAAGCATTAGAGAGAAAGATCGATGAATCATGAATGTCTGGTTTGTATCCAATGATTTATTTCAAGCATTGTTGTCAAAGGGCCAAAAATAAAGTTTTTGAAATGACTGACTAATGAAAAAAAGTAGGAAAGCAGAAGCCCTGATGACAAATAAATTCAAATGTGATATTTCTAAACTGTTAACTAAAATATATAGCATATATAAAAATCAGTCACTTTATCACAGCACTGAAAAGTCTCCATGTAACATTATAGCCCTGTGCAGGCATTATGCCTAAGGAGGTTAGAACAACATATTCATGGAAAACATGGTCATGCATGTTAGCCAGACTCCCACTGTGCCTATCCCAGCCATTTAGTCACTAACTTAATTTGGCAGATAAGTGTGGAGTCCAGAGTTTTGAAGTGTTACTTTTTTGGATTCTCAGAATCCACCTTGACCTGACCTGGGAAATGTTGATTTCAGAGCCTGGACATATCACTTTTGGAACTGCAGCTCCCTGCATCCCACAGCCAGCATCCCCAGGGGCCATGTTGGTTCTGGGATTTTGTAGGTTGTAGCCCAAAAAAGTAATACTTCAACAGGCAACGTATTTGGATGTGTGTGTCTAAGTGGATCTTCTCCAATAATTCATTTGAATATGAGTAGAAGGTCCCAAGTGAGTGGAAACTCTGCTCTAACAGGATTCTGATAAACCCTAATCACTTCTAGATGAATTCTGGTGTCCTTACGAATGAGAGACCTTCAAGTAATCCTATCACCAACAGCTCTGCTCAGATCTTGCAGATTCAGGGCCATGTAATGCAGTCTTTCTCTTTTCTTACTGCCTTTTACCTTACCAAGCATTATTGTCCTTTCTAGTGAGTCATGTCTTCTCATGATATGGCCAAAGTACAACAGTCTCAGTTTAATCATCTTGCTTTCTAAGGAGAGTTCAAGACTGATTTGTTCTAGGAGTCATTTATTTGTCTTTTTGACAGTCCAGAGTAGCAATAGCCATAGCAATAATATTTACATTCCTATATCACTTATCAATGAACTAGGCATTTTCTAAGCAGTTTACAATCTGTAAACCAAATGCCCCCAACAATTTTACTCATGTTACAGACCTATGAAAGATGGAAGGTTGAGTCAGCCTTGGAGCCCTGGGATCAAACTCTTTAACCTGTGGCTGCAGTAATGGCATTTAACCTCTGCACCACCAGGGCAGTAGCCATTGAACTCTTCTCCAGCACTACATTTCAAATCAATTGATTTTCTTCCTATCAGCTTTCTTCACTGTCCAGCTTTCAGGTCCATACAATTACAGAGATTATTGTATTAGCTTTGCTGCTGGGACCACCCTGGGATGTAACTTTCTTAAGGTGGATCTTATTGCATTCACCCATTGCTGGTCAGCATGCAGCCCGTATGCAACCCAGGTTTCTCTAGCAGCTTTTCATGAACAGGATTTTTCTGTTCTTGAAAAGATGTGGACATCTGGAGAAGCCCAGGTTACATACAGGCTGCATACTGTCCGCCCTAAGAAAGTTACATCCCGGGTCTATCCTGGCAGTAAAGCTAATGTGATAATATCCTATGTCATGGACTATCCTAGCCTGACCTGGCTAGAGCAATACATGCATGGCATGGGATTGGACAGGATGGCCCCCGTGGTTTCTTCCAACTCTATGATTTTAATGGTAGTATTCAATGATATATCTTTACACTTCAGAAACTTATCTTGTACCTTCCAAGTCCTAATCTTTTTCTGATTTCTGGACTGCAGTCTCAGATTAATGACTGAGACAAAGTATGGAAAATCTGTTATTATGTCAGTGTCTTCATTGTTGACTTTAAAGTTAAATAAATCATCTCTGGTGATTCCCTCTTCCCCCATGTCCAACATTAAATCTGCCCTTTTACTTTCTTCCTTGACCTTCTTCAGTAATTAGTGGCATGATGTCATATTTATACTCTATTGACATGGAATATCTGAACAGTCTCCTGATGGCATGATGTAGCTGTTTCGGTATCTGTCTATATGTATGCAGCTCCAAAATTCAGATCCCTGGTTATCTGCAAGAGTCTGGTGGAAGTAAATTTGTGGAAGGCTGCTCCATCAAAGAGTTTCCAAACACATATTTTTGCCACAGGATGTTGACTTCTTTGGACGACTTTCAGAACCATCCAATCAACATGAACACTAGGGAATTCTGTGCTGGAGGATTCTGGCTATGGGATTGTGGGAGCTATAGACAAAAACAACAGTCACCAAGGGCCAGTGATATCTCCATCCTCTTGGACTAAGGATGTAGCCTTTCCCACTCCTCTGGCTCACATGAGTGCCTTCCCAGAACCACCTTTACCCTGGGAGTGTGTATCATTTGGTGCTTTACAACCAAGTGTTTCACTCTTAGAATGAAGAACTTGACACTCCTCTTTCCACAGAACAAAAGGTAAGCAAAAAATTATTTTGCATACAATCAATGTTATCCCAGATTTGGTGTCTAGTATACATTTCACTGCTATCGCTGCCTGTTTCCAAGCCCTGCTGGCTGAAGGAACTCACTTCTGCAAATGCTGGCATTTCTGTATTATACTGCCCACTCAGTGCCATTAGCCAGAATGAGCTAGCTGCCTCAAGAAGCAGATTTAGAAGGGAGTAGAGTGGCAGCGAGGTGCTGGAGGATACAGCGATACAATTCCATATTGTCTATTCTTGACCCCTTCCCCAAGTTAACATGCTTCCCTCAGGAGACTGTCATAGCCAGTGTCAAAATAAAATTCAACTATACATGGAATAGGAAACATTACCTAGATTGATTTCAGTTAATCTAGGATCCAAAGGTAGAGAGAGGAGAGACCAGAAGCACCAGCAAAGCTTGTCTAATTTTCAATTCATTAATTTTTATGGGTGAAATCTGACTGAAAAAGTAGATATTTTAGGAAGTAAACTAGAAAGTTATCTGTTTCTGTTGATTGCAAGAAATTTATAAAGAGCTTGATTACAATTTTCTATAATAATCTAGAATAGATTGAATGTTTGGTATTGCAGTGGTTTATCTCTGCATGTACAAAGTAAATATTTTAAAACTGGTACCTTTTTAAAATTTAGATGGTTGATTGTCCCTTTGGTGAAGTGCTTACGTTCCCAGAATCAGAAAATGACTAATCTTTCTAAATGTTCAGCAGTGCTACCTATATATAGTTACATATTTATCCTGCCTTTCTTCCATTGGGTTCAAGGCAGCCTACATGGGTATTTTTCCTACTGTATCAACACCACAAAACTGTGAGTTAGGTAAGACAGAGAGAGTGGCTAGCCCAGGAAATTTCATGGCTGGGGGGAGGACGTTACCCCAAAATATAAGGGACTTGGAGTCCCCACCAGCTTTGTCAGTGTCTCCTTAAACATTGGGGGAATTGCTTAGCTCAAAGGAGGCCTGGAAGAGGTAGGTAACTGGGGGATGGGGGAATTGTTTCACTTACATATACCAGGATGTATACTGTGGAAAGACTTCAAATCTGGTGAATAAAGAAGATTTTATTTAGAAATATGCAAGAGTGCAAGCAAACATCCAGTACAAATTCAGTCTGAAACACCATACAGGACTAACTGAAGTAGAGGTTTTGAAAACTGGATACATGAGGCTTAAAGTTTAGACAGAGTGATATTTGCCAATCCTGAAGAGGAATCCATGGAAAAGCAGAGTGTGGCTCAAACAGCATCTCAGGACATAGAGGAAGCTTTGGATAGTTGGACAGACCTCCACTTTGTGGCAGCTGTTTTTGTAGAATGACCAGGTGTGGGTTGGATATTTATATCCTGTTCCATATCCTTGAGGGATACTTAGTGTGGCCACATGAAGTATAATGGGTTTGATTGTTTTCCCATGGGGTTGAAAAAAGGGGTGATTGCAGCTGATGGTCTTAACTCCGGATTAACAAAACAGTGATTGGATCTGGGACAACCCCAAGATAGCTGAACAGAAAAGGTGGCTGGGAACATGGTAGGAGATAAGTGCAATGGGACTGACTTAGTGCAAACCTTAGTGCAATGGGACCACTTTTGTCCCCAGTGCAAGATAGCTGGACTGGGAACATGGTAGGAGATAAGGGCAATGGGACAGTGCAATAGGACCACTTTTGTCTCCCGTACAAGGGAACACGTGGAAAGCTTTTGGGGAGGATGGATGCCTTTCCCATGTGAAACTTTCTAGTTTTCCAAAGGTCATCATGATCTCTTAAAACATGCCTGGCTCTAGATATCAAAATATGAATAAATGAAAACCGATATACAGCGCATGCACAAGATGTCAGGTACAGTATTCTAATTGGGGGAGGGGGGGGAATGACCTAAACCTGGATCTCCAATTTCAAATTCTACAGCCCAATCACTGCATCACATTGGCTCTCAGTGGCTACACCATATAAACCTTCTAGCCATCACCTTTTTTGTAATGGAATTGGAGTTACAGACATCAGAGCATGAAGAAATTGCCCTGCTTTTCAAGCTTATAATTATCACGGACACTTCATGGTAGATGGTATCATGGTAGAGTTATCAAGAACTTCACCAACTCCAGTGTTGTAAGTGTAATTGAAGATATGCTTATCTATAGGACTAGTACAAAACTCTATCTTTAAACTGAGATTTCTTTAGCATCACATATTACATAGGCCGCTAATTCTCTGTTCCAATTAACATAATTTCATTAAAAATCAACACCTGGATGGAACCACATCATTTAAAAAGTGTCTCATCATGGCTAAATTAGTAAATAATGGATTATGCAATCCATGTCCTTCTCTAGTAAGCAATGTGAATACTTAATTATACTCCCAGTTAAAGATTTGTTCCTTATATCTAATTTAAAGTATACCTGCTTTAATTTTCAGCTATTGATTCAACTACTCTTTGCTCTGATATGTTACAGAGTTCTTTAAAAGCTGGACTCTCAAGAGACTCACAGAACTCTTTCGCTAGTTTTAATATCTCTACAGATATATACTTTTGGATCAGCTGAGAGAGTTAGGGATTAGCAGCATCGCTCTTAGGTGGTTCCGATCCTTTCTCTCTGGCAGATCCCAAAGGGTGAGACTCGGGGACAGCTGCTCCTCCAAAATCGAGCTTAGTTGTGGCATCCCTCAGGGCGTCATTCTGTCCCCGATATTATTTAATATCTATATGAAGCTGCTTGGAGAGATCATTCGGAGGCACAGAGCTCATTGTCATCAGTACACTGATGACACTCAGATATAATTCTCCGTGACCAGATCTTCTGCTCAGACCTCAGATGGCGTCTCCCCTCTTAATGACTGCCTTGCGGCTGTAATGGGTTGGCTGAGGGAAAACCGACTGAAGCTCAATCCAAACAAAATGGATGTACTCGCAGTTACTGGCCCGAAACTAGTCTTGGGATTACAACTTCTGGTCCTGAATCACACTCTCCCCACAGGACTAGGTTCACAGTCTGGGGGGACTCCTTGACCCATTGCTTCACATGACTAGTCAGGTGAATGCGACAGTCAGGAGTGCCGTTATCAGCTTCGGCTGATACGCCAGCTGCACCCTTTTCTGGAGATGAGGGACCTGGAAACTGTGGTGCACGCACTAGTAACCTCACGTCTGGACTTCTGTAACGTGCTCTACATGGGGCTACCCTTGTGCTTAACCCAGAAACTGCAACTGGTCAAAAACATGGCAGCCAGGCTCGTCACTGGTACATCTAGGAGGGAGCACATTACATCAGTGCTTAAATCCCTCCACTGGCTGCCAATTAGTTTCCGGGCACAGTACAAGGTGTTGGTTTTAACCTTTAAAGCCCTACATAGCTTGGGCCCATCCTATCTGAGGGACCGCCTCTTCCCATATGAACCCCCCCACACACTCCGGTCCTCTGGGAGGAATCTGCTACAGCCCATGAAGACCAGGCTGGTCCAGACCTCCCAGAGGCCCTTTTCAGCTGTTGCTCCCAAGCTGTGAAATGACCTGTAGGACAAGATGCGTCTTATTCTATCCCTTGAAGACTTTAAAAAAGCCCTAAAGACGCATCTCTTCCGGCATGCCTACCCAGAAGATGTTTGACACCTCCTGACTCCGAAATGCTGGTCTTGTGCATTTCCACCTTCTCTCCAGCGTTTCCACCCTATGTAGCTAAGATCACCGAGTTGGAACTTTTTGTTGCTATTTTAGCTTATTTTTAATTGTTTAAATTAGCTATTTTAACTTTGCTCTGATTTAATCCTATTTTAAGGGGGGGGGGGCGCTGGAGAATGGGATGGGATATTTTAACTTGTATTGTTTTTTAACCTTGTTGTAACCCGACACAATTTCTTGTTCAGAGGGGCGGGCTAGAAATAAAAATTATTATTATTATTATTATTATTATTATTATTTAGGCATGGATCATCAATTCCATTTGCCCACTCATCATGGAGCATGTTCCATCACATTCAAAGAGCAGAGTGCCCCAGCCCTCATCTGATGTGGATTCTGTTTATGTTTTACTTTGATGGCACTATGAAAGCATCTCAGAAGTAGAGACCAACTTCAGGAAAAATCCCTAGTT
This sequence comes from Urosaurus nigricauda, assembly GCA_034509955.1. NCBI lineage: Eukaryota > Metazoa > Chordata > Lepidosauria > Squamata > Phrynosomatidae > Urosaurus > Urosaurus nigricauda. Next base: position 156,838,777 of record JAOEGL010000005.1, on the reverse strand, counting down.
CCCTCAGTACCAATTCAGCTCTTTAAAAAAAAATCTAAGCAATTTGGTTTTCCTTCTCACCAGGCCTAATTTAAAGTACCCACCAGTCTTCATACCATATTTGGAGCTGGTTGAGGGGGGCATCAGATTATTTCTGAATTTGCATGGGGGCAAAGCCAGGTTTTATATGAAGAACTCTTGCATATAAGATGCTGGGTTCTTATTCAGTCATGTTTGGAGTAATGGTATGTTATTACTTTCATAAGACTTCCACAAAGGATTACTCTGGAATTTAGGCTACTGTAAATAGTGACAATATTTTGATTGTACAGTATAGAAATATGTACAACAAGGCTGTGGTATGAACAAGGAAATCTCTTTCTACCCAAACATATGGACTATTAGAATCAAATACTGTATTAGAATTAGTTTATAATAAGGTACATCATGTGCTTTTTTATTCTTAATCATTTTAACACAGAGGTTATGAAAGATAGCAGAGAAAGATTCAGTGAAGAAATCATACAGAATCTGCAGAAATGCTGGGACCTGAAGTTCAATCTTTTCCCCTTCTAGCTAAATATAGATATTTTACTATATATATATATAGTACAGGATCCACTGGGAATGGACCATTAATGAAAGTGCTTCCATCTGCAGGAATGTGGTGTGTGTGTGTGTGTGTGTGTGTGTGTGCAGAACAATCCACTTTCCCCCAGTAGCCCATGGTAGAAGACCAATTCCAATAATAAACTGAATATGGAGGGCTGCAAGGGACTGGGAGGTAAAGAAACTTCTCACCATTGTGGATGACCATCAGGTTAGATATAGGCCTTTCTTATATTACAAAAATGCAGTGTTTATACTCACTGTGGATTACAATTAATCCTGCAACTTTACTGGTGTCTACGTGCAAGGGATTTAGTGAAATTTATTTGTCTTGATTTTGCTTTCTCTAAAATTGTAGACACGGGTATTTCAGGGAGGAAAATCCTCTGATTCTAGCATTCAGTAGAGGTATACATGGCTTTTTCTCTATAAATGCTAAGGAACTACTCGTAGAGTGTATCTGGCCTTGTGGGGAGGGAGAGGATCATGTATGGCCCTCACCCTCAGACCCATGCTTCCATACCTTCGATAAGAAAAAAAATACTTTTTACTACTAATATAGATATAAAAATAGATAACACCTTTGGGATTATAGTTTTGTGACCTAATGGGTGATTCAGTGGCTTTCTAGTGTGAAACAGCAAAATAAAATAAAATAAAATATAATGTTTGCTGAATAGGACCCAAAGTAATGGAAACATTCCTTCCAGTCACAGGAAATGGTGACTGTGGTGGCATGTGCCCTATTGAGTGATAGGAATTCCTAAATTGTTAATCATTGATTTGGCAAGGAAGCCAGCAATTCCGCTGCCCATAAGAGATTTATCAGTGCCACCATCTATGATGTTATTGATCTTCAGTTAGACTATCAGGGGATAGGAAAGAAGGAATGAAGAATTAATCCAGATAATACTTCACCACCTCATCAAAATCAGCATTTTTTCTTGCTGTTTCACACTAGTGAGCCTCTGAATCACTCATTGTCACAAAATTACACCCCTAAAGGCTTTTCTTGGTAGAAAAAAGCATTTTTTTCAAACATATTTAAAAAAATAGGGATTGTTAGGGTATTTGTCTTACTTTCCACGTGGGAGTTTTGCTCATTTAGTTACTTCTGGTTGCCTGTTGCTGCGATCTTACATCAAGCAGGTACATAAATCACAATTGTCCACCTGTAGAATCCATACCCAGCATCCCTGTATTTCTCTTTTTAGATACACCACAAAGGGCCATCTGCTAGCCCTTTGCATCCATCCAAAACCTCCCTCTCTGAGCATAGAGAAATGCTTTTCTGTGGAAAATGTATGAAAAATGCTGTGTTTCAGAGGACGAAGTCCTTTTCACTGGGATTTTGTGAAATGTAGTAAAAGTTCAAAATAGTTTCAGTGAAATTTTGTGCCATTTACATAGTGTGAAAACTGATTATGACTAGAGGGAAGTTTCTTGTTATAATCAGTTTTTATTCCACCATAAGTGTGGCTTTTATCATGCTAATCTTCTTGGAATGCAATAATTATCACGTTGTGGAGGAATTATGATTTCTACTAGTGTTTCAGGCACTCAGGATCTTCCAGCATTTGGCCTAACAACCTAGAAGACAGGGTATAATCAAGTGCAAATTAGAGACTTGGCTATAAACAAAAGCAAAACAGGCTCCAGATGCATTTGGAAATCTGAAAAGGCAAGTAATCAAGTGTCTTATTAATAGACATTGTCAGATTTGTCAAAAACAACAAATGAATGCCAACTTGTTTGTTCATTCTGTGTGGCCTGAACTTTAGATGAGTCATGAGAGTGAATATTAAAATGAATCGTATATATTGGAAGCTAATAGTTTTGATCAGTTTTTATATCACTATAGAAAGGGTTTTTTTTAAAAAAAAAAATAAAATAAATGCAGGTAAGAAGCTCATCCCTGCTACAGGATAATATTTTTGAGTTTGTTTTAAGACAATCCACAATATTTTAGCACATATTCTAGATGTAGCTTTCTAACCGTATAGCTGAATTACAGAAAAAGCCAAATGTGGCAGAATTGGCCCTTCACTGAGCATAGAAAGTGCCTTCACATTGGATCAGAACTCCCATTTCTTTTCAGCACTGTATTGCTACTCTGATTGTTTGCAGCAGTTCAGTGTGTTAAGCAGGGATCCTGTTAAATACTTGAAATCAGATGTCAGGGATTGAGAGTGGAACCTTTTGCAGACAAATAGGGAAGGAAAGAATACGGAAAAATGATGGGAAATGTGTTTCTTGTATGTCAGGAAACCTTGATAAGAAGAATACTGGACTGATGAGACTCCACTGATTTGAAATTCTGCACAAAATCTGCATGCACCTTTTTATGTATAGAAAACAGTATTGTCCATGTAGGCATGTAAAAAAAACAAAAACAACCATGTGTAGATTTTGTGCAGAAGACATCTCCAGCTATAACATCTTCTGTCCTGGGAACTCTTTTTTCTTTACAATAATATCTGTGTGCAGAAAATGCTGTTTCTTTTGCAGGAAGTACAGTTTTCAGTGCAAATGTACCTTGTACAAATTTTGCACAGAATAAGTCCCAAACTAGATGTGAATAGTCTTTAAAAACTGGACAGTTTGAAGACTTTCTTGCTCTGGAAAGAAAATTTGCAAAAATTCTTTGTTGCTTCCTTTGAGAATGAAATTAGTGAACAATTATATCACTATATTTACAGCATGAACTACTGAGCTCTGGTCCTTCCTGCTATGCAACAGGAAGACCTGAAACCTTGGCCTCCTAAACTACAGTGCTGCCTTGCCTGACCATTTTCTTCTCACCAACAGCCAAAGCCTCTTGTATCTTGACCCATTGCAGTTTTGGCTCATCTCACCTTTTCCTTGCTTCTTTTTTTTTAAACCATGTCTTTAGTGTTTCTTTAGGCTTGTGTTTTCTAGCCTTTTACATTTCTCTCTCACTTCTTTAGACACTCTTGGCCAGCCTCCTCACTTTCTCAACGTGGTCCTTTATCAGCTTCTGCTGCCAAGAATATACAACCTCCTTCCTGTTTCTTACAGTTTTGATTGTTCTCTACAGTTATTTCCATTCTTTAGATTTTATCTTCCCCAATTCTTGTCTTCTTTGCATTTTTCTCAGTGTTCCTTTTCCTCCATCTACTTTTCCTTCTGCATCTTGCTTTCGTCTTGTCTTTTTTTTCCTTCCACCAACCTGAAGCTTTGCCTCCTTTCTTTCAGCTCCCTGACCTTTTGGGAGTTTATGCTACAGAACATTCTCATCTGCAGTCCCTGTTGCTAGCATATTTTGCCCATTTATTATAACCAGAAGCCAATAAGAACTAGTCCCTTAACTGCTGCCAATAATTGCCATCCACTCTTTTAGTACATTAAAGCAGGGATTCTTATGAACATTTCTTGTTGACTGATTACATCTTGAGTGAGATCATTCATGAAGACCTTTTCAATGGGCAAGAACGATATACTTCCTTGCTACAAATTGGCAAAATATGTGGCTAAGGCCAAAACTTGCAGGTGAGTTTCATGACTTAGACAGAAAACAGAGATTAAAAACTGAGGCCAGGGACAGATCTATCAGTTACCACAACAGTGATGTTTTCAAAGAGACTACATTGGCTATTCAAAGGGAGCCTGAACACAATTGGCCCTTTTAAATGTCTCTTTCACTGTCCAATGCTTCTCTCCCAATGCTTGGTACTGAATTAGCCAACTGGTGCCAGTTGGCGTGATCAGTAAAAGTCCATTGAAAAAGAATATTTAGAATAAAGAAAAACATTTCCACTAAAGCAAAAGGCAACACAGCTCTTTTCATTTAAAATAATGCTTATTAGTGAAGCCAACCAGCTGGAAGACATATTTTTCAGTGACCAAAATGTAAATACAAAATGGAAAGTTGGACTTCTAATGCGCTCCAATTGCACGAACGCTTGGTTGTTGAACCAGCCCCAAACACATATGAAATGCAGGAAATGAGAGATTCCTGCGGACATAGACATATGTTAAAACTTAAGAATATTTTATATAGGAAAATATACCATTGTTACAAAGAAAACTTTTGTTACATGTGTGTGTGTGAGTGAGTGTGTGTGTACATGAAAATGATTATTCAATCATTACTCCATTCCCTACAATTTTTCATGTCTTCATTCAATTTTCTGGCTATGTACACAGAATCACAGAAATGTAAGGCTTAACTCCTTGGTGTGTTTAAGGAATATCCAGGGCCTCTAGTGGGGAGGGGGGGGGCAGATGGACTGCACCTAGTTATTTCTCCCCAAAAACTTAGTGTTTTAAAGTGGTTTTTGAATAAAGTGTATTTCAGCCCCCTCCTCCAGGTCTTCCCCAGCTCTAAAATGGAGAACTGTGCCACTGGGAGCTTCTGGGTGTACATTCCTCAATTTGCTGACTGATTTTGGGGGGAGGGCAGAAGGGCAAGGAACAGGGTGATCATAGAGATTTTTTCTTATATCCCACCTTTCTCCCAACATAGGGACTCAAGGCTGGAGAGCTGGGAAAGAGATCTAGAGAGCCAATGCAACTAGGGTCTAATCTGTCCTGCAGAAATAATGCAGTCTGACACATTTTAACTACCATGGCTCAGTGTTACGAAATCTTGGGATTGCAGTTTGTTGTGGCAAACAGAGAAGGCTAGATATCTCACAAAACTACAAATCGTGGATTAGCTCTTACAGTGCACCCGTGTCATACGTGGGTATGACATACATGGCTTTCAGCATACACTGAAAGCCGTGGTGGAAGAAGCCATGGCGTACCGTGGAAGAAGTAATGGTGCACGCCGCACTGCGGGCACAAGCCCCATTATTTTTAATGGGGCTCTACCATACGCAGAATTCCCCTTACATGGGTGTGTGTGTTCCAGAGCGGATCCCCGTGTAAAGGAAGGGACCACTGTATTAATGATCCCCACCCCCCGAAAGCATAATTCAGGGAAGCTCAGTGATGCCTGATAGCATCTTGCCCAAGATCTCCATATTGAAGACCAGACCTACCATTTGGGAGAGTGAGACAGCTACTTCATGTAAAGGACTTGGGGTGCCAGCAAAAGGCAACACATTATTTTATTTATCATCATTGTATTTTTATTGCCCACAGTCTGGGAAGGGTTTGTGGAATTTTCTGTCTCAGCTGGCAACATAATTTAACCATCCTTGGATACTATTCACCTTGGCTTCATGTTTCATGGCGACGAGGAAAAAGTATGGTCATTTTCTTTAGGGAGCGAAACACGATAGGATGCCTATGCATCCTTTTCCCTCTCCTGAATCCTGGGGTTTCCTTCACATTACACAATTATAACACTATGGCTCCACTTTAACTGCCATGGCTGCATTTTATTTCAATAATATTCTTATAAGCTGCATGTCTTGTCAGAGCCTGAAGCTATTAAATTAAAGTGTTTCCAATGTGAGTCTAGTGGTTTTTTTAAAGTGAAGTGAGTGATGAATATTAGCATTACCAAATTCTGCAAAAAATTAAATTAGCATTATAAAGACACGTATGAAAATTTATAGGGGGCTCTTTCATATTCCACAATTATAGCACTAAGACCCCACTTTAACTGCCTTGGTTGCATTCCCTGGAAATCTGGATTTTGTAGTCTGGTGAGACACTAGAGCTCTCTGACTGAGAATGCTAAGTGTCTCTAAATCTCAGGATTCCATGAATAAGTTAAGGTGGACTAATGCAGCATGAAAGGGGTCCAGAGTTGTTGCCATGAGTTTCTTGGTTTGAAAATCATTACTATACAAAATTATGCAATCTTAGTCCTGTAATTATGGCATATATGAATTTACCTTATTTCAGTCTAGAAGAAGTCAGAACAAAATGGTGCATGTAGCTGAAGCTGCAGTGCATTAACAGATTTTAGCCTCAAGTGCTTTGCATCTTCTCTTTCTAATTATTTCCCAGTAGCATTAGAGCCACATTAAGAAAAATAAATATTTAGGTAAGATAATATATATTAATGTACAATCTATTTAACATTGATTCTTTCTCCCCATTACAGTTCATCAAATTCCAAGGGCTGATCTAATCAGCCTACATTGCACATCAGCAAGGCTCACAATCGTCTAATTTGTCCTCAGGGCTCTAATTTCTAAAATTGTAACATTTGTGAATTATTAAATTTAAATAAAATGCTTTCTATTACCCATTACATTCCCATCCTTTCATTTCAAACATAAAAGTAGCTTGAGTCATAATACCCTGGAGAGAAGAGACATGGAATTATGATGAGAATTCTCCCTCCCTTCTTCTCTCTGGGAGGTTTCTTTAGCAGCAACTTTTTTTCCAGCAACCTGAAAAAATGATGTGAATGTGAGAAAATGATGCAAGAAGGCTTTTCCAAAATAGGTCTTCAGGTATTGTTTTATCATAATTCTACCCCATATTGATGGTCATAAGGGAAAATAATGAGGAGATGTAATAATTAGAGAAATTATTGTAATTGCTACTGCACAGACGAACGTGTGAAAAATAGCATAAAATGGAAATTTCACTCTATACAATTATAACTGTAACTGCCATTGTAACTGTACATTGTTCCATCCTCTTAAATCTTGGGATTGCAGTTTAGGGAGGGATATTTAGAATTTTCTGCAAAGAACTCTAATGCCTCAATATTTTACAAATTGCATGATTCCATAAAATGGAGCCATGACAGTTAAAAGTGAAATCATAATATGCTGGCTTGGGGGGTGGCATGGGGACATGGTGTTTGCTAGTTCAAAAAGGAACTGCATTTTACTGCTGCTTTTTGAGCTGGCAAAAACCCAGATCAGGGCTGTGGAGTGCGGTTGCTGTGGGCCCGACCCGGTGCTCGAAGAGGTAGTGTTAAACAGCCTCTTTATGGTTGTTTGTTTCAACCCTGTGTGTTATAATTGGTAGTCCTGGTGGCACAGTGGTAAATGCCAGTACTACAGCCAGAATGTTGTGAGTTTGATCCCAGGACTCAGGCTTCCATCTCTTCATAGGTCTGTAAAATGAGTACTCAGCTCAGTGTGGGCAATTGGTTTACAGATTATAAACTGCTTAGAGAGTGCTGAGTTCACTATTAAGTGGTATAGAAATGTAAATGCTATTCCTATTCCTATTATAATTGTGTAATGTGAAAGAGCCTGTAAAATCAGGGGAGCAAGAGAGAATTATTTTATTTGTACCCTGCAGTGTCATAACCACAATATTACACTTAGAGTTCTATCAGAGATAGAAGGGCTCAAATCCCTAGATTATAAAACTGTGTAGGTAGCATTGAATAAGTCACTGTCTTCTTTCAAAGCTTGTAAAGTTACTTATTAAAGATCTTGTTTGGTATAGTGCCTAAAAGGTAACATAGAGGCTGTACAGATCACTCTTAAGGGGCGGCCTGCAGCTGCCTCCATTCTTACCAGATTGGGGCCGTAGCAACAGCATACTGTGGCCCCAATCAGGCCTTTGCAAGGCACAAAAAGCCACAAAAAGCGGCTCCTTTTTGCGCCCCGCAAAGGATAGGGTAATCACAGATTTATGGTGCTTCTTCAGTGCTACGTCATGTGGTTGCAGTGGCAGAGAAGTGTCGTGATGCCACGCGCCGCATGGAGCAGTGTGTGGCATCATGCTGCCCTGGGGCGGACTAGGGGCATGTGTCATGTGGACACTATGCCCCAACTCCACCCCAACCCGGCCTTTAAGGCCATTCTGCACAGGGTCATTCTCTTAATACTAATTACACTACTTTTAAAACAACTCTTTCAGTTGCTTGTTATGTTCCTTGTTAGCTTTAAAAGAATCCTTAGCAATGATAAGAGAATGAATACTGGAAAAATTTAAAAGAGTTGTTCGCAAGGGCTATAAGGCCCAGCTTCCCCACAGCCTCTTATCCTCTAGATTAGATGATGCAGGCCAAAACCTTCAGGGCAGGATTGGGCCCACACCTGCCTGTCCATACACAGATCCAGACGATCTTGCTATAAATCAAAGCCAACAACAACAACATAGCACTAGACAATAAAAAAGAGGAAATTTACAGCATATCACATGATCCCACATGTTGAGTTTCAAAGTTTTTAAATTGCAGGCATGAAGGAGAAATTTTGTGTATGTGTGTGTGTGTGAGTGCCTTTAAGTTGCCTGTCAATTTATGGTGACCCCATGAATTTTGTAGGGTTTTCTTAGGCAAGTAATACTCAGAGGTGGTTTTGCCAGTTCCTTCCTCTGAAATACAGTCTGCTGCATCTGGTATTCCTTGACAGTCTACCATCCAAGAATTAACTAGGGCTAACCTTGCTTAGTTTCCAACATCAGACGGGATCTGGTGCTTTTAGGATATTTAGAAGGAATTAGTCACATATTAATTCCAAGAACTGGCAATCCATCCAAAGTCTTGCATCTCTTTGAGTCAATGTTCCCTGGTGTGTATATTTTGCTGTTTATATGTAATAACTTGACTAATGTTTAAGAACTGCAGCATACATACCTGACCCCTACCTACATGGCACAACATGTTTGGTGGTGGTGGTGGACACTAACAGAACTGCAGTATTGTTTCTCAGACTGGCAAAATGACTGTCCTTGGTCTGAACTGAGGCTGCAGTAATGAGGAGTTTGGCCCAAACCATGCCATATCAAGAGGGATAAATAACTGAGGAAAGTCTCCAGGCCGAATTGCTCAGCCCAATACTGTACAGCATTCTGGAACAGCTGCTTGCCAAATCTTTGTTGTTGCTGTTGTTGATGTGTGCCTTCAAGTTGTTTCTGACTTAATATGACCCTTATAATGGGCCTTTCTGAGGTTGAATATGTGACTTGACCAAGGTCACGCAGTGGGTTTCCATGGCCAAGCAGGGAATCAAACGATGATCTCCAGAGTTATTTACCAAAATAACTACACCACACACTTCTAAACCACTACACCACACACTTCTAAATCTTATTGCTTCCCTAACTTTTAGAGATTTGGGTCAAGACCCTAGACAACTAGCAATTTGTCTAGCAGTGAACATCTGAAGGTACTTACCATTCAGTACCTTTCTAACAGCTGAAGTAGTTAAATGTACTTCAGCTGTCTGTTTTTTTTTTGGGGGGGAGGGGGATTTTGTAATTTTTAACTTCCATGCTGCAACTGGAAGAGACTTGAATTTATTGTATGTTCTATTGTACAAAATAAAATCTGTACCTTTCAAAAAGCAACATACACCAATTTTTAAAATCATAGATGTTCTAATAACACTTGCTTCCCCCCACATAAATGTGAATATTTAACTCTTTCCACTAAACAGTCAATATTCATCCAGAAACTCAGGAAATCCTAAAACTTTTCCTAGGAGAAGCTTTGGTGGGAAACTAGGAAGTGCCACCTGTGAATCATACATTTCTGCCTTGTTGGTTCAGCAAAGTAAATATAGGTGAGGAGATTCCTGGAAAAACAATGATTTGCATAGCATAATCTGTCTGGAAATTGTCAAAGCCAATGAATGACTAGCAGTAGGAAGTTACTGATGATGATGATGATGATGATGATGATGATGATCAACACTGAAGCTATCTAGACATATATGATTCTGAAATCTTTTCATGAAATAGTTTAATTGGTAATTTTTCTATACAAGGCCAGGTCGGTCACCAATATCGATTTCAAAAATACATATTCCACCTGGGAAGACATAATATTTCTACTCACATGGACAAAACAGCACTGGGGAAAATTCCACAGGGAAGCTGTCAGAGGAAGTTCAAAAAATGCTGACAAACAAAGGCACTTTATCAGGATGGCTGGCAAATTCCTCACAGACCTTTCTTTGTCAATCTTACATTATATCAAGAGGCACAGAAAGCTCATAGAAACTGAAATTGGAAATTTTTAAATGAGCTTTTCTTAAGTCCTTTTCTTTATATGTTTTACAAAAGACTAGATGAGTGAAACAGGGACTGCTTCCAGTAAATTTGATTGGGCTGACACTATATTTGTAATTCTTCTGAAATGGATCAGAACATTGTCTTTGGATGTAAATCCTTGTGCGAATCTATAAATATAGTTTAATTTTTGAGGCTATGTAAGACACCTGTAGAGTACATTTCTCAGGCTATTGAGAATGCATACTTGACTCACTGTGTGTCTTCTCTTGGTCAAGGATGGAAAAGCAATAGGCTTCATTCAGGGCCTTTTCACACTAAACAATTATAGAGCTATGGAGCTTATCGCTCAGCATTTTAAATGGGACATGGGATGGAGCAGGGATTATCATTCACTGAATCATCACAGAATCGCTGGCCACCATCAGCCCAGGTCCCAGCCATGCTCCACCAGCACATTTTAGAAGTCAGAAAACTTTCTGGCTGGTAGTCCAGCTGTGATTTAGTGTGTGACAATCCTTGCCTTGATCTTGTGTCCTGGCTCCAGCTGGGGAGGCTGGAGCCAGTTTAAAATGCTGAGCAATAAGCTCCATAAGTGCTATAATTGCTTAGTGTGAAAAGACCCTGAATGAAGCCATATTTTCTTGCTTTTCCACCTTTGACCAAGAAAAGATGCACAGCAGTGAGTCGACTATGCATTCTCAATAGCCTGAGAAATGTACTCTGCAAATGTCTTACATAGCAGCTTCAAAAATTAAACTGTATTTGCTGAATGATAAGCTCCTATGTTTCCACTCTAACTACCATGATTCCATCACATGGAATCATGGGATTTGATCTTAGAGGAAGCGGTATCATAAGGGCTGTGACACAGCTCTTACAACATCACAAAAAGGAGCCGTTCTAGGCAGCTCCTTTTTTGCTGCGCAGCAGTATCATGCCATTTGGTTGCTGCGACAATGCTGCACAGCAAAGAGGGGCGGCTCCAGCCCACCTTTTTCAGGTGGTCTGTCAAGCCCCTATATAACATGATTTCATTAAGATAAACAAATGTCTTCCTGTCTGGCTGTCCCTTTCCTTAATATACTCTTAATCCAGAGTATTGTCAGGATATTAATGTAAATTTGAAATATTCTTTTTTTTTTTTTTGCTCCTTCTCCAGATTTCTAAATGTTGATGGATGGGGATTTTGTGTTTCTTTCTTGTTATGTTGGCCTGTCTCTTTTTCTTTCTTTCTTCAGATCATATATCCCTAAGAACTTTTTTTTTTAAAAAAACAAGCAAAACAAAATTTAAGAATTTTATAGATAGTTAGATATGCAAAGACTGAATTATATATATGATGTTGCTATTCATATAAAGATGCTAATTATGAGCAATACTTTTCCTTTAGGATACAATTGTTGAAATAGTGTTAGCAAAGATGTTAGCAAAAGTGTTAGCAAAGATGTTGCAGCACTTTTGGGACTAGAGGTATGTCTATAGCTAGGTAAAATGGTCTCACCTACATCTCACATAGAGCTGTTTAAACGAAGTGTGGGACGATTTGGGCCAACTGGGTCTTTTCATTGCCTCAGAGCTTTAATATGGGGGGGGGGCATATGGAGATTTTTCTTAGATTTGAATGGAAAAATCAGATACCTGCATATCTGTGTGGACTGCACTCCACAGCAATGTTGTTGGGCCAGGGAGAGAAGTTCAGAAATACATGCATTTGCATGAATGAGAGGAGGGGGAAAACATAGATTAGCCACAGCTTTTTGGCCACACATACTGTGATTGATCAGACTGGGGTGATTTTGAAAGGGATAACTGTGTGTGGACAGTTTCACTTAGACTCACCTTGGTGTGTGTGGTGACAAACCAATGGTTGCTGCAGACTGGGGTAGTCCAAAGTTAAGATTATGTTTTGTGTCAGTGTAGACACACCCTAACTGAGAAAAAGAACTTTGTATCATAAGCTTTTGTAGAGTGAGTCAGTTTTATGAGATGCATGGAGTGAAGTGTCTAAGAATAGACCTTTACAGCTCTGTTTGAGCAAGCTTGGGTATAAATGTCTTTCTATAGATACTCCATGCGCCTGAAGAAGTAGACAGTCTACTAAAACTTAAGCTACAAATTTCTTTCCCTCAGTGTGTATCCACATTTCAGAATTAAAACAGTTCGACAGTACTTTAACTGTCAATACTCCATCCTATGGAATCCTGGAGTTTTTAGTTTGCTGAGGCACTAGAGTTCTCTGACAAACCAAGCTGAATACCTCATCAAACCACAAATACAAGGATTCTGTAGGATACAATCAAGGCAGATAAAATGCTGTCAAACCACTTTAATTATGCAGTATGGATATATTGTCAGTCTCAAAGGTGTTACAGTATCTCCTAACATACTGATGCAGACTAACATGGCCATGCAATAGAGTAGACCCATTGAGTCAATTATTAACTGGTAAGTCAACACATAGGTAAATTAAATTCTCAGTAAGTTTACAGTGGGCTCTTGGTATCTACTGAGGTTTGGTTCCAGGACCTTTCATGGATATAAAAATCCATGGATGCTCAAGTCCCATTAAATACATCAGTGTAGTGAAATGTTATCCCTTATATAAAGTGACAAAATCAGAGTTTGCTTTTTGGATTAAAAAAATATTTTCAAGCTGTAGATGGTGGAATACATGGATGAAGAAACTGTGGATATGGAGGGCTGACTGTACTTAAATCAGAATTAAAAATAGATTCATGACCACTATTTCTCTGCATTCAGTTAAGCTATATTCAGTATAAAACAGTTCATTATGATAATTTACCAATGTGAAATGTTTATTTTCAAACAGTTAAACAGTCAAAATACTTAAAATACACACTCTCTTAAGGATTTTTTTCCCCCGTGAATTGTATGCTGAGGAATGGATTTAGTACTTGCACACATACAACATTTAATTCCTGTCTGTGTTGGGACAGAAAACAGTTTATAACATCTTGACCTGCTGTAAGTCATGAATTAATTCCTACACTTAGCTTGGTTAGATGGCTGACTACATTTAGTTTTACATGATATTTTGCATCTCACAGAGGCAAATGCAAGCTTATCATGGAGCATATGATTATAAGAGAGGTTTTGATACACATTTTTCAAGAGCTTTGGGATAGAAAAAGGAACCAGAGTGTTCAGCAATTAGGGAACCCAAATAGGAAAAAAAAATAGATTAATTGGAAAGTCAAGAAACAGTTTACAAGGAAACAGAAGAAAAATCTGTATATAGCAAAGGGAATGGTTTGTGCAGACGTGCTAGGTATAAGAGTCGAGATTAAAACATGTATTTGTCCGTTAGCTTTTTTTTTTTTTTTTTAAAAAAAAGCTATTATAAGATGGAATATCGCTTATTTCTGTTGCCTTGCAACTGTTCAGATACCCAGGCTCCTAGGGAAGCATGTAAACCACTGGTTTACCACATGGTTAGAGAGTATCAAAAAACTAGTTCCACTCAACAGTTGGATGCTTTGTTTAGGAAATTTATCACAACAATAAATATATAACTTTTTCTCCTGAAACTTAAAATCATGAACTTTCATTGCATCTACATTTCTCTTCTGATTCATTTTAGTCTGTTAAAAGTACTGTTGTTTACATCATTCCATGGCTTTACTCCAGACTGTCTGAAAGACCATGTTCCCAATACAAGAGGCCCAAGTTTTAAGATCCTTGGGGAAGGCTTTCTTACTCCCACTTTTATCACAGGCATATTTGTTGAAGATATGAGAGAGGACCTTCTTGGTGGCTCCTCCCAAACTGAGGAATTCTCTTTCAGTTGGCCCTCTCTAACCTCTTTTTCCACCAGCAGATTATGGACCAAAAGAGACAGGTGGGAAAGAGCAGCCAGAAGCTGCTCCTGGCCTGATCTCCCCAGGGCAGTGAACACATGCTGCAGTCCCGAGGGCACCTCCTGCCATGGCCGCAAATGGACAGTGCCAAGGAGCAGGAAAGATCCTCTCCTTTAGAGCTGGTTTTGGGCTGCTCAGGGGCACGCATCATCTAAATGCCATGCCCATGGAGTGGCTGAGAGCCACCCCCATCTGCCTGTCTATTTCGGGCCGATGATATTTCTCTTTATTCAGGCTTTTGAGTATTAACTGTCTGCTGCAGACCATCTTTTAATTAGGGTATTGTTAGTAGTAATATTGTTATTGTGTTTTATCTGCCTTTTAAGAAAGTGTTTTACATTAATGTTTTAATATGATTGTTTAATTGCTTTTTAACTTTTGTACTAACCATTGGTTTAGCTGTTATTTTGTTTTATCTCAGTTTGGGAGCCACCTTAGATCCCATATTAGGAAAAAGGCAGGATATTAATATAAACAAACAAACAAACAAACAAACCAATTTGATCAAGAAAGCATTGCATAGGACAACATATACCTAGTACTGGATGCTTGAAGAGAAATATTTCTAAAGTGAGAGGTGTTTGGGTTGAGTCATACTTTCTGAAAGAATGAACTGTAGACATTTTGCATAAACAAGCAAGCAACATGAAATCCTTCTTCACATGTCTTTAAAAATGCTGCAGAAAGATAGAAGTTAGAATCAGAAAACCGGTTTAGCATGGCCTTCAGAATCCCCATCTTAAGCAACCATTTAATTTTATGTCATGCTAATCCTGACTCTGTTCTGTATTCTAGGTACTGATTCTTATCTTTTCTCTTAATACAAAACTGTGGCCTGAATTCTGTTGCTACTTCCAAGTACAGTGGACCCATTAAATCAATGGAATTTACCAATGGGCTGACTCATCATGAGCTAACCAACAGGATTGAAGCCACTGTGTGGATATTGCTGTACTTATATCAGGCCAAAGTAAATCTAAATATATGGAAAAATATTTTCTTTAAACATTCTGGCCCTCTGCACTGAACTAATATTTCCCAGTCCAGTTCTTGTTAATGCTTTTCTTAAATATTCCTACATATGTGACAGAAGAATTATGCATTTAAGGCATGATGCACAAAATACAAAGGAAATGAGGTGGGAACTGTACAAAACAGAACTGTGCAATTGAGTCACTCCCACTCCTTGCAATGGATTGTGCAAATGGTATTCCTGGTGTCCTGTGACCATGAAATACAGTTCTTATCTGTATGTAAAGTAGACAACTGAAATATACAAGCATGTAATGTAATGGGAAAAGAAGCAAATATTAAACGTGGGCATTTACAAAAGATGGAATGAAATATAGATGTGTAGTTTTGACTGTTGCATGGTTATTGTTTTGAAATCTTAATTGGATTGCAGAGAAATATCAAGCCAATGATGTCATAAGTACACTAAACAATATGTTTGAAGCAAACATCTTTAAGAACAGCCCTTTTAATTTGTCAGCAGCCTGTACGTTTCCCTTTGGAATTATGTCAGCCTATTTCCTCCCAAGACAGCAATAAATTAAGTAGAAATGTTATATGTAAATATGTTGCAGTAATTGTTATGTTTCATATACCTTGGAAACCATTCCTACAGGGACAGTCTAAACAACTGAATTAATTTTAAATTAGAGTTTATATTTATGTTACAATACTATGCTAAAAGCCCTACAAAAATAAAGGTCAAAATCCTAACCATTATTTTTACCACTTCTCTTAACACTGATAAGAGCAGGCAAACAATTTGATTTGTTATTTAAAAAGGGCCCTTTTTCTAACAATTTCGCTAACGCTTCAATGACGAAAACAGAAGTGTTCCCCTTTAACAGTGCCATGAGCAATCCCACCAGGAGGCTCCCATCACAGACTAGTGACGTTGGGCGACAGGAGCATCATGGAAGGCAAGGTATGTAATAAACTCCTGAGTGGTTTACAGTCTGTAAACCTATTGCTCCCAACAAGCTGGGTACTAATTTTACCAACCTATGAAAGGATGGAAGGCTGAGTCAACCTTGGAGACCTCTGGGATCAAACTCAAAATGTTGTGGCTGCAGTACTGGCATTTAACCACTGCACCACCAGGGCTCCTTTAAAAGACCTTTTCAAGCTATAGATGAAAACTGCTAGAATTTCCCTGAGAATTTAGATCAATGCAGTCGCCTGCACTTTTGGTCTCTTTCAAAGGGGTTGGTGAGAGGCAGTCTGGGGAGAGCGTGCACTTCTGAATTTGCCACAACACTACTGCTCCTGATTCTTTCACAAGAGGCATCTGAGAGATGGCAGACCTCTCAAACAAATAAGTCTTGGAAGGTCCTTTAGAGTGTGCATAGACAACATTTTATCCATTCTGCAATAGTTTCCCAGTGGCACAATTTTTGGGTCCCAATGTCCAGTGGCGTCACTAGGGTTGGTGTTACCCAGTGCAGTAACTCATTGACCTCCCATTTCACACCATACTGAATCCTTAGTAATGCTTTTTTGCACAAATGTTACTCATAACTCATAAATGTATTTACATATACATGAAGGAGGGAGGAAGGGGAAAAAAGAAACAACAAAAAAACCATGGTGATAATTTGGTTAAAATGTGATGTTTTTAAAGAAATTTTTAAAAGAATATTTTTTTAAAAAACATTACATTTAAAATTTTGAAATTTGACATTTCAGTTTTAAAAACTTCTGGGGTCTTTCCTTTCTCCTAACACTGAATGTCACCCCATTCCCACTATCTCTTAAAGCATTTAAAAGGGAAGCAGATGAATGCCACAGCCCATTTCTGTCAAAAGGTAGGTGTTTGAGGAGAAGTGGTGTCACCCCCCCCCCCCGGGTTAGACAGACATCTACTGTGGATCACGCACCCTCACACCACTCAATGACACCACTGCCAATGTTCAAAGGCTTTCAGGTCCTTCTGTCCACAAAGTGCCACAGACATATTTGTGCATACACCAAATCAATTGGAAACAACTGTGCTTCATCGAATTGTCAGGTTAGATTATTATGGACAGAATGGTTTGAGTTGATTCTGTGCAGAAAGAGCTGCAGAAAAAGAGAAGCTTTAGAAGGATTGCCTTGTGCTGGAAGTGGAATACCACCACACCTGCATCAAGGAGCCTACACTTGTAGAGACAGATAGCAAGGGCTACCTGATGTATCACCTCTTTGTTGTGCCTAATTTCTCCCTTCCTTTCCTAGACCAATAGTTTCAGGATGACTTCATTTCCTCTCTTAGTCTGAAATTCTCTCTTCCAGGCATGTAGCTAGCTATAGTATCCCAGCAGTATTTCTCATCTCCTGATATATTTCCTGTAAAAAAAAAAACAAAAAACTTTCCTTTTGCTAAAGATGGTTATACCACTTATTCCAAGCACTAACTCCCACACATATCCAACAATCTAGGCTACTGTTCAGCACCCCCTCTCCCAGCCACTTTATTTTACTATAGTGAAAACCTTTGAAGAAGAAACAGTCTGAGTACTAGTCATCTAAAGGGAAAATATTTTACTGCTTGCAATCCCTCCTCAGGGTAGCCCTATGTGCATGCACAGGGAACAGTCAACTGTCAGATGAAGAGCTGCATAATCTTTGCTTGAGAAATCTGTAGTAGGCTTGGTTTGCAAAGTGGCTCAGTTTTCTTAAATGCTATCTGCCTTTCCATAGCTACACCAAAAGGATGTCATTTATTTTATTATTAAAGCCAGAGGCTAGTACAATAAAGTTGTTATTGTTAATGGTGGAGAAGTGAGAGCCACCACATGCATACTGGATCCTTAACCTTCTTGGTTTATGAAATCAGCTAGAGTGGGATTGGCCGAGTGGGTAAAGGAGTGGTGAATGCTTCACTGCTGCAAGGCAAATTTCCATCCTGACTCAAGGAGGCTGTGATAAAGCTGTTACTGAAAAAGACCTCCCTGGATCTCACCATTCTAGATAACTATCAGCTAGTCTCTAACATTCCATTCTTGGGCAAGGTTCTGGAGAGAGTGGTGGCCTCCCAGCTCCAGAGATTTCTGGATGAAACGGATTATCTATATCCATTTCAATCTGGCTTCAGGCCCGGCTATGGCACAAATACAGCTTTGGTCACCTTGATGGATGACCTCCACAGGGAACTGGACAGGGGGAGTGTGTCCCTGTTGGTCCTGCTAGATCTCTCAGCAGCTTTCGATACCATCAACCATGGTATCCCTCTGAGCTGCATTTCTGGGGTGGGACTTGGGGGCACTTCTGTGCAGTGGTTCCGATCTTTTTTGGAGAGGCAGACTCAGAAGGTGGTATTGGGGGACTCCTGTTTGACTCCTTGGCTGTTGGCCTGTGGGGTCCCTTAGGGTTCTCTTTTGTCCCCCATGTTGTTCAACATCTACATGAAACCACTGGGAAAGATCATCTGGAGTTTTTAAGGATTCTGTATGTGTGATATGGGAGAAGGTGAAACCAACCCTAGTGATGCCACTGAGTTGGCTCTGAGTTGGCTCTACACAGTACTGTATCTCTTTCCCCATCTTCCTATTTGTCCCTCTCTATTTATTGTCACTGCATCACCACCTGCTGATACCATTCACCATGTTCAACAATCTTTGTTGCCATTTTGTATTTTCATATATGTGGTGCCCACAAGGATACATAAACACTTGATCACAATGATTGCATACATGCTATTTGAGAGGAATACCACACACAACAGTGAAGTGGAAGCAATCTTTCAAACACACAAAATTGAATACCATATAGAAATTCCTATGGAGCTGTCATATAGTGACAATTCTGGTAGCTAATGTGGTAGTAATAACAAATAGTCATAAAGCAAAAACCAGTAGAGAAAAAAAGAAACAGTGCATTAACGTCTAAACTCTTAATGTTTAAATGCTGTTTCTTAACTTACTCCAAATGGTCCAAATAATGTACTCTGTAATGTGTGCAAAGAATACTGTCTTTTATAAAGTGGAAACTAGGAGGCAACTGTAGTAGCATGTACCTGTGGATAATGAAAGAAGGCATCCCTCTCGCACATTATTAACCTAAAGCAGATTTCCCCAAGCTTATATGCTCCAAATACAACTGGATACAACTGTACAGTACTGCAGTCTATCATTTCTATCCAGCAGGGCCTACTAACCATACTAGTAGGGGATGATGTGAATTTTAGTCCAATGTATTTTGAAGGCACCACGTTGGAAAAGATTGACCTAAACTTTTCACCATGAAACCAGGATGAGATTAATGCTGAAGCAGATTTATTTTAACAATAACAAAACAAATTGAAACAGTACACACAGCATGTGTAATGAGTATGTTATTCAATATTCAGGAAATTACACCTTAAAGACATATGTTTCTGAGGTCTTTTTCCTTAACCTATACATGTCAGTCAGCTCCATGAGATATGATACTTAAAACATAAGAACATATCTTCTTTTACATTCTCTAACGTTCTTTCAGATTAATCATAAGTAATTATGATTATATAGTTTTATTGATATTTAGCTATATCAACACAGCATAGGATTATAATATCAGACATAAAATGAAGGTTTTCAAAGATTACCTCTCTCATATTAGATAATGAGCTAACAGCTAAAGAAAATAACATGAATCTATATTCCCAGATTTTCTGTTAAAATGAATTTTAACAGGTACGATCCAGCTATAATTAGTTGCCACTAATTCTCATTGAAATCAATTACTTTAAAAATAGCGGTGATTAAATCTCATTATCATTCTTTCAAAGGTACTGACATATGTCTGACTTTTGGAGGATTGTGAACCATCTTTTCAATTATTTTTTTTAATAATGCTAAACCCTGTATTCAGTATTAAGTATTACAGTAGAACCAAATTCAGGAGATACTCCCAGCTTTAGGAGAATTAGACAAGGTCTTGTAGCATTCTTCAGGGCAATGAACATCCATATTCTGATATCCGTCTATATTCTTCTCCAAGAACAGGCTCAGAAAGAAATTCATCATTTTTATTTCTGTGTACATACACAGCTCACCCAAAAAATCTCTACAGCAGCTTTAAACTCTCTTGTACCACCAGATTAGCACATCTGGTTCTTAAGCAGTCCAATAGTTTGGAAAGCTGCTCTTCCTGAACACTGCTGAGGTCGCCATTAAAGTTTGGCATAGGAGAACGTGTTTAAGTTGGAGTACATATTGCTTTCCAAAGTCTGTTGGAGATGAAAGGAAACGTCATATGGAGTGTTGGCGTGTATTACCAACAGTGAGTGTTGTAGGCAATATAGAGGCAAAAAAGGGAAGACTATGCCTTTCCTTTCTATTCCATATGTTCTTTGTTTTAGTTTCCGTTCATTTTCTTATTTCTTATATCTCTGTGGGATAATTCTTAAAGAGGATTAAAAACAAGAGGCATACACTCTTTATTAATATCTGTAAACGGGAAGCAGGCAAATTATTTTTGCACACTCACAGCTGAAGGGCATGAAGAACTGACTATGTTTCGTTCCCAGAAGGCTCTAGCCACATCATGGTATCACTTTTGGAAATGTTTCATAAAATAATTGGAGTGTTTGTTATGACAAAGATGACTGTTAATGAAAATCAAGTAATTAATGCCTACAAATAAAAATACTCATCTATCTGTCCGCTACAAACCCCAAAGTGTAACAAACCTGAAATTATTGGATGAGTTTAATGCATTTTATGAATGTTATTTACTCTGTCCAGTATTTTAAAGATATAGAAATATTTTATCTGCTATCTCCATATTTTTGCCCAGCATGGCTGCTAACTCAAAAACAGATTACAAACAAACAAAACAAAACAGTTGAACTGAAACTCCCAGACTTCTTCACCATTGGCTAGGTCTGCTGGCATCTGCAGTTCAGCATCTATAAGGTGACACAATTCAGCTTCTTTAATAGATGTTAATAGCTCAAATGCCATTAAAACCAATCTGCTAGAGCAGACCAAGCTCTAGTAGCCATTGACCAGAATCCTAGTTGTGCAAGCAGCTGCAATTTTCAAAGCTTGTGTAAGAGGCGTGAAATACTTCTGTTTTCTAGAAGGTGCAGAAGGTCAGTTTATGTGTCATTCAGGCATCTTCTTCTACACACACACACAGGGCAAGACATGAAAAAGAAAAATAACTCTGAGATGGAAAGAAAAAGGGTGGGCTGCTGAA
Source organism: Urosaurus nigricauda (assembly GCA_034509955.1). NCBI lineage: Eukaryota > Metazoa > Chordata > Lepidosauria > Squamata > Phrynosomatidae > Urosaurus > Urosaurus nigricauda. The sequence continues at coordinate 156,817,289 of JAOEGL010000005.1, read as the reverse complement.
AAGAAAGGGCGGTTAAAGTGAAATAGGGTTATATTATGAATGTCTTTTAAGAGATGCCTCCTCTCCATGATGACATCCCATGTATGTGTTTCACTCGCTCCACCAGTGGTTACACTGGATCTTAGCCATTTTGTTATACACATTCTGAAGCTTGTACGTTACAGGCATGGGGTTGCAACATGCACATGGAGCTCTTCTTCCTTCAAAAGCTCTTTGATTCACTTCCCATTAATGCCTCCCAGGAAAAGAATTATATGTTCAAAGAGGCAGAGAGCAAGCAAAAACAAGGGGTGGGGTGGGGGAGGAAGAACAGCAAAGGAGGAGAAAAACAAAACAAAACAAAACAGAGAAAAAGTCCAGTGCTGGAAAGCATACTTCACAGTGTTCACAATATTCATTCAAGATGACATTTCTTGCAACAGGATGATGATAATGATGATCGGCATTTGTACATAACTTTCATATGTTCAAAATGTTTCATATGCATTATCCAGCTGAGCTGTTTAAAGGAAGACTACAAGTAAGATTTTGGGAATCTGTGGCCCACCAGATGCTATTTATCTTTTGTTGGCTTGGCCAGTAATGAGCTATAAAAGGAGGAAGTTGTCAGCTTCTGGAAGATTGAAGCTTTCACATCTCTACACCAAGTTAAATGAGTATCATCATCCTAAACATTGCAAGGAAGTGAGGGATGGAAGTGAGGTGAGAGGTGAGAGCAGCCTACCAAAGGATGAGTTTGCATTGCAGAAATAATCCAGTTTGACACTGCTTCAACTGCCATGAGTATTGTACCTCTGTGAGAGAGTCTGAAGACACAACAGACTACAAATCCTAGGATTCCATATCATGGAGCCATAGCAATTAAAGTCAAATTGGATTATTTCTGAAGTGCTGATGCAGCCAAAGACCGTTTAACAATTTCATGGCAGAAGCAAAACTAGAATGGGGGTTGTCTTGATTCATAGCTCAGTCTCTTACAGAGAGGTCTTATTTTTTTGTGAGCAAAAGGAGATTCTTTGACAGAGCAACAAACTAACCTGTGATCAGGACAAGAAGAAGTGGTTGAACATCTGCACTGTAACTCTAATTCAGATTATGTGTCTCATCTGACAGATTTACACAAATTGGTGTGTGATATAGTGGGACTATAGCAAAGACCCATCAACTACTTTGGATATCATTCACACGAACACTTAGGTGTTCTGTATTTGTTTGCTCTACTATGCACATTTATGAATCAGTGTTGACAAAACTTAATATTTGTGCTTAAGATGACATCCCAAACATTTTTGTTTGAGTCTGGGATTGATCAGTACAATTTGGCTCCCTCCCCCCCCCCCCGCAACTGAAAATTGTACTGAAGCTGGAGTGAATCAAATTCTAAGGATTGTAGATACTACCAGTCAAAATTTTGTTCCATTCAAGTTATAAGCAAAATCATCAATACCACCCTGAGCAATATGCAAATTTCCCAGAAAAAAAGAGTTCTGCTGGATCAGACCAAAGTCCTGTCTACTCTAGCATTCTATTTCTGCAGCAGCCAGCCAAATACTGATACCTATAAACAGGACATAAACATGACAGCATATTCCTCCTTGCAATCTCCAGCAACTAATTTACAGAAGCATACTATCTCTGTTAGAAGACGTAATAAATGCATTACTCGCATGAAATTCCCTTATCCCTTGTAAAGAGGCACAAGTTGATGACCATAATTGCATCTTAATGAAGTAAATCCCATTGTTTAACTGTTCTTATTTTTAAATTTCTGTTTCCTTCTCTCCCTCCTCACCATTCATTCTCCCCCCCCCCATTGACTTCAATGGGAGAGAATTAACTATGCCATCTTCAGTTAAGCAAGTCCTGTATTAATACTAGAATCATAGAGTTGGAAGGGACTCTGAAGATCAACTAGTCCAACTCCTGGCAATATAAAATTTTCTCAAAAGGTGTATAATACACAAAAGGAAATTCAGGTAGTTATTTTGAAGTACACGTTTCACAGTGTTTTTGATAAGGGAGTAATGTAAATAAATTATACATCATGATAGTGCTTCAGTTTGGTTAACAAAACTGAATTAACTTTGTCAGTATGCAAGTGGGATTCTTAAAGAGGGGAGCACAAATGCAGAGAAAAATCCAGAAAATGAGTTACTGCTGCAAAATAAATATTAGAAAATTTTTCTTCCTCTTGAAATGTCTAGGATTACAATTTTCATGCTATTTAATCAGTCATAGTACCACTTAAGCCAGTTGAACTATTCCCAAATAATGATTTGAAAGACTTTAATGTAAACAGTGTTTCACAATATATGATATAAATGGAAAGAAGACCAGATAAGACTTTAGTAGGACAGGGATGGGCAATAATAATTTGGAAATGGATGACTCAAGTATATTGCTTTATATTATAACACATTCAGCTCTGAATGCGTCCTGGAATCAAGACATTTCTTACTCTTCTGGAAAGTAGATTCTTCAAAGTTGTCTGTAACTGGAGCTGAGGAGAATTGCAAATGGTAAGCCAGATATTTGAGACATGGAGAAATTCAAATGGGATGTAAAAAGCCATGGGATACCATGAGAGAGATCAAGCACTGGATGAAACAGCACCACATCTATTCCCAAGCTCCTTTTTGGTACCCATTCATATCATGATGCAAAATTCTGTCAATGTATACTTGTATACAGTAATGCAAAATGTGCATAATATTAGATCAAGCAACAGCAATAACAGCAACAATTTTGGATTATACAAAAAATAAAAAAGAAAGATATTAGAGATTCAGTTCCACCAATCAAGATTTAAGGGGAGAGTACATAATTCCAAAGTTTGACCTGTGACTTTGGATGACAAATAGTACTGTATTCAAAATTATTATTGAAAGCAAAAATATACATTAACATAATATTTCCATTAAATATAGCAATCTTGGATACAATATTAGAGAGAAATGTAAACTTTCTAGAAGTCTTCTAGGTCTAGGACAGAGGGATACAATCCTAGGTGTTCACTGTATGACTATGGCAAATTGTATGATATGAGGAGGAGGTATTTCTAAATTGTCTACCCCATATAGATACAGTATGCCTTCAAGCATATAATAACAGCAGGGCTAGGAGTCTTCATTTCACTGTTGAGGGGTAGCTATCCTCCCCAAGTCTGACAAGAATTCTTGTATTCTTTGCTTGAACAAAAACACTTTAGGGCACTTCTTAGAGCTTCTCCATGTTGGGGTTCTCCTCGTTCTTCGTACAACTGAAAGACATACAGTGTTCTCTTACAATTGTACATGGCAGGGAAATATCAGTAACATTGGACAAGGTTCTCTCTGTCCCCACCCCCTCCTGCCTCCAGTACCATAGTTACCTGCCATTACTGATTTCGAGTGTGAGGAATCTCTGGTAAATTATAGGCTTTTTGATCAAATTCTTACTTATGCTGGCTTCTAGTTAATTTCTGAGCCCAAAATAAAATGCTTGTTTTGATTGGAGCTTTGAAATAACTAGTTACACTTAATTAGTTATATACTGCTTTCCATAATGATGCTGAACTATTTAATTTGTGACCACTTAAGCACTGACTACCAGAGCTTGGAAAAAGATAGTTAAGCACAAACTTGCTTTCCTCTTCCCACAACAAGACTTAATGAGGAGTAGCATTCATTATTCCTGTGATTAAAAGAGGGTTTTGTAGAGGATGGTCTCAAGAGGAGGATGCTTGGAGTCAACTGGAAATGGAAGTAATTGAACTTGATTTTTAATAGGGATCGATCTACTTTGCACATCTGAAAGTAACAAATGGTCCAGAATAAAATTATTCTTTTGTTTTTACACTTATACAATTTTGCCGGACAGTTCTCTGATCAACCTTCGCATTGTCATGGACAGATAATTTCCTGGTCAAGTCTGAACTAAGAGCCACAATCCGCCCCATCGGGGATGGAGGACCCATTAAAATGGTCCGCCCTCGAAGGCTAAAGGAACCAATTGGATTCCAGAAAGCCTTGGAGGGTTCATTGGTTGGTAATGCCGGTGATTCTGTCAAAGCTTTGGTTAATACCTGGAACACCGATCTTACCAAGGCTATCGACACGATCGCTTCCAAGCGTCCTTGCCAGCCTGCTTCAAACTGCCGTCCGTGGTATACAGAAGAACTTAGAAAGATGAAGTGGGTTGGACAACAACTAGAGTGCAACTGGCGAAAAACTCGACTCTTATCTGACAGGACTCGTCATAGGAACTTACTTCATTCCTATAGAGAGGCAATATGTGCAGCGCAGAGAGCCTTCTCCTCTGTACGTATTGCATCTGCCGAGTGCCATCCAGCAGAGCTGTTCAGAGTGGTGAGGGAACTGACACAGGTTCCACCTGTGCAGAACCCTTTACTCAACCCAACAATGGCCTGTTGTGATGCATTTAATAATCACTTTGTGAATAAAATCTCTCAGATAAGAGCCGACTTGGAAGCTGGAGTTATAACAGAATCAACTGATGAGGTATCCTGCAACTTCATTGATGTGGTTATACTGGATCAATTTCAATCTGTAAGTACTGATGACATGGACAAGCTCCTTGGAAAAGTGAGTAAAACAACTTGCCCTCTCGGCCCTTGTCCTTTGTGGCTGGCCATCCAGAGGGTGATGACTTGAGGATGTTCTTAAAGGACATCATCAATGCATCCCTTAGGGAGGGTCATGTTCCATCTTGTTTGAAGGAAGCAGCAGTTAGGCTGCTCCTGAAAAAACCCTCCCTTGATCCCCTGGATATGAAGAACTATAGGTCAGTCTCTTTGTTACCATTTCTGAGCAAGGTGATCGAGAGTGCAGTTGGTCTTCAAGTTGTCTTGGATGAAACCAATTATCTAGACTCATTTCAAACTGGCTTTAGGACAGCATTTGGAGTTGAGACTGCCATGGTTGCTCTGACTGATAACCTTCATCTAGGCATCAACAGGGGTAGAGTGACCCTGTTGGTGTTACTAGACCTTTCAGCGGCTTTTGACACAATAGACCATCACATCCTCTTGAATTGCCTGAGAGGGCTAGGGATTGGAGGCACTGCATTGCAATGGTTCCATTCTTTCCTCTTGGGCAGATTCCAGAGGGTCGTGTTCGGGGACAGTTGCTCTGCAAGGAAAGAGCTTAATTGTGGTGTCCCACAAGGTGCCATCCTGTCCCCGATGCTCTTCAACATATATATGAAGCCACTAGGAGACATCATCAACATATATATGAAGCCACTAGGAGACATCATCCGGTGCATACACTGATGACACCCAGATATATTTCTCCATGCCTTGGTCATCAGCTCTGACTTCAGATGGTGTCTCTCCTCTCAATGACTGTCTTAAGGTAGTAATGGACTGGATGAGGGAAAACAAAGTGAAGCTGAATCCAGACAAAACGGAGGTACTTATGGTATCAGCTCCAAATCCAGGTATCTGAATACAACCTCCAGTCCTGGATGGGGTCACACTCCCCTCAAAGGACTGTTTTCACAGTCTGGGGGGTGTTCCTAGATCCGTCGCTTCACATGACAAATCAGGTGAATGCGATGGTCAGGAGTGCCTGTTATCAGCTTCAGCTGCACCTTTTCCTGGAAGCCAGGGACCTTGAGTCCGTAGTACATGCACTGGTAACCTCACACCTTGATTTCTGTAATGCACTCTACATGGGGCTACCCTCATGCTTGGTCCGAAAACTTCAATTAATCCAGAATATGGCAGCCAGACTGGTCTCTGGTATATCCAGAAGAGACCATATAACACCAATCTTAAGATCACTTCACTGGCTGCCCATTAGTTTCCGGGCCCAGTACAAGGTGTTGGTTATCACCTTTAAAGCCCTAAATGGCTTGGGTCCAACCTATCTTTGGGACCACCTCCTTCCATATAATCCTCGCTGCACACTCAGATCCTCAGGGAGGAATTTGCCACAGCCCTGTAAAACAAGGCTGGCTGTGACCTCCCAAAAGACCTTCTCAGCTGTTGCACCCAGATTGTGGCCTGCTGGATGAGATCCGTGATATTTCCACCTTAAATAGTTTTTAAAAAGCTGTAAAGACAGATCTCTTCTGGCAGACCTTTCCTGACTAGTCTCTCTGGCTATCAAAAGAACTTTAGAACTCTGACTGCAACTTAGACACGGTCTATAGTTTGTGCTGTTACTGTTGTTGTTTTATATGTGTGTGTGTATGTGTTTTAAAGCATGTTTTAATTCTTATATTGTTTAATTGTATTTTATGAGGGTGGACTGAGGGGTTTGATTGTATGTTTCTAATCTTTGTAAGCTGCCCCGATTGCTTTTTTTGTAGAGGGGCGGGATAGAAATAAATTTTATTACATAAATATTATCCAAGGATGTGTACAAAAATACATACATGAGAGGAAAATGTGCACAAATTTTGTGCATTAGGGGAAACTGCAAGCTATTCTAGGCTGGCACAGCCCTTCATGGAAAGGAAAGTTAGGGCAAGGATTGAACCCTTAATTCAGAGCAAAAAGAAAGACTTTGGTTCAAAACACATGGTATAAATTATCCAATTTTAGACCACTTTAACTGCCCTGGCTCAGTGCTAGGAAATCCTGGCAACTGTAGTTTACTGTGGCACCAGAGCTTTCTGACAGAGAAGGTTAAATGTCTCACACAACTACAATTCCCATAATTCCCTAGCATTGAACCAGGGCAGGTAAAGTGGTCTCAAACTGGATTATTTCTGCAGTGTGTTTTGGACCTTTATCACAACAGTGAATTCCTTATGTGGGAAAACTGATCAGTCTGCAGAATCCAAGATATTAACCATCTGGACCTCACTATTACCCACAACATCTTTGACTTAATAGGCAGGGCTATAAAAGGGCCTTGGAGGGAGTGAAAAGGGGGTTAGTTTTGGGTTTTTAGTTTTGGGGAAAAAGAGTTACATCAAAGGGAGGGTGTGCTTAGAGTTCCTGAGGGAACATTTTAGTTTTGTTTGGTGACCACAAAAGGGTCTTGAGAGTCCATAGAGGGACTGTGTAGGCTTGGGGAGTCTAGTAGGGAGAGGCTCAGAGCAAGCCGGTTATTGAAAGGGAATTTTGGTCCATGTACCTGAGATAATATTGCCTGTGTGGCTGAAGGAATATTAAGATTTTCAAAGATCTTCTTGTAACTAAGTAATAAGATGAATATAACAACTTTGAAACTAATTTATAATTTATTTTTATATTTTACAATAAACTTTGGTTAGTGTTTTGAAATACAACTTGGCCTCCATTTGAATCAAACCATGCTACCTAATATTAGTGAAACAGAGGTGCTGTGCCATCTTAAAGAGCAGTGTTAGGGTGAAGGTTGGCAGGTGTCCTTCACATATTTTGGGGCAGCGGTGGGATTAAAATTCCCATAGGGCTGCCACAGTTGAGAATAGATTATGGGTTGACTGAGAATCTGAGAGGGCTCACCACACCCCATAACTGGGAATCATGTAAAGGTAGGGCCTTATCATGGGAACTTTGTAATTCAGTAAAATATTGTGACAAGCTGTCTTCAAATCTTAGCACTTGGTGCATGGCAGTTTAATTTACTTCCAGGTGCTTGAGGATATTTGGAATCAGCATAAATATGTTGTCACGGCCTCTCCTAAGTTTTTTCCCTTCATTAGTTCAAATGCCTGCAAAGGGTTAGCTTTTCATACACACAGGGAGGAGAAATCACAACTACCTATTGACAGATTCATCCATGGTATGTGAGAGCAGGTGGTTTACTCAGGGGTCCAGGACACATACACTTGTGTGCTTTAGCTGGTACATTCAGTGACCCTCCAGTTGTTTCTCCTCTCTTGATCATTCTCTTCTCTTGGGCCATAGGCATTGTATTATCTGTTCTGTGCACCCTAAATGTTGTGTAGTCTGAAGGTATGGCAATGATTCCTTTTGCATTGTCAGTATTAAAATAAGACGAGAGCTTCTAGCCCTGGATTCCATACAAGGAATGGATGAGTTTGCCATTTTATATTAACTTTTGCCTTGGGCAGCAAAATGTGTCAGGCTTTTAGTCAGGGCTGCTGACTGTCACTTGCACCCTGCCATTTGCAACCTGAGACGACTGCCACAATTTGCCTAATTGTAAGGCCATCCCTGGCTAGCCACACAACCTTGTATATCTGTACCCTGAAGCAAATCCCTATTGAGTTAAATGGAGTTAATTCCAGGGAAGTGGATTAAGGTTTACAGTCATGGTGTCTGTGGGATTTTGGGAAATGTAGTCCTATAAAGTAATTTTGTCCAAGCTCTGGCTAGGATAAACACCAGCTATGAAACTGAATCCTCATAAAGTCTGTTGAAATGGCAGCAATAGCAATGGGGAGGTATGGGCATCCCAGTTTTTATTATCAGGAATCAAGACAGCACTGTAATGGAATTCCAATACTACTATTCTTTGAAATATGAACATTGGATGAACTAATGGATGAATAGCTAGCCTCTTTGAAACATTAGTTCTGAATTCTTAAATATGATAGCATGCGGATCTAGACAATCAGTCAGGTGCTGTAGGCAGAAACCTACATAATGTTGGCTAATATACATACCTTTTCAAAAACAGGACTTCATAAATTTTTTTGACAGTAGTTATGCAACTTGGTGAGGTTTTGTAGTGTGCTTTCTCTAATGAAGGGCATTATTAGAGTAATTCAAGGAGGAAAAAAAACACAGAAGCCCTTGGACACAATACTTTTCATTGTTTGCTTAGCTTAGCTTTGGGGGATAAGACTGAGAACAAGAGGAACTATGAGACACCATCAATCATGTGCTTTTTAAAAGATGCCAGCTTGCAGTTGATCACAAAAGCTGAAATTCTTCCTGGGGTGAAGATATGCAGGTCTTTCTGCATTTCAGTCACTCTTAAAATTCACTCAGCAAAGAGCTGAATGGCATCATGAAATTACAGATACTTTTTGGAAAAAGAAAAATTGCAAAGGGTAGACAGGAAAGTGTAGAATCTGTGCTGTTCTGAGCTTTAGTTCTTCTAAATTAATGTAAACGTTGCATAGACTTGATTCCAGTGGGTGCTAGTGTCTCTTAACTTGAGGGTGTGGTGAATCCACTCTGAGCTTTAGTCTCAGATTTTAAACGAGCTATCCAAGGTGCTAAACTCTAGCCCACCAAATCAGATGGCAATTTGGATAACTCATGTAAAATTTTACACTTTAGAGTTCAGAAAAAATCCTATAGTGGATTCTTTGTGTCACTGATATGGGAAGCACCCAAATGCAAGTACTTACGTTCATGTTTTAATAATGCCATTTGCACATTATTTCCTATGAAACAAACTATGTCAAATTAGCAAGGGGTTAATATACAATTTAGGGTTATGTATGATCAAGAAAGTTACCTTTGCCAATCAAGCTTTGTGTGGGTTACAAAGATGCTAAAAACATCTAGAAGTTTTAAGAGTCAGGAGTCTAAAAGGTTTACTGCCTGTTCTCAGGGGCTGTCTATCCTCTGGAGCTCTGTCTGTCCTAGCTCTGTCTCTCTCCTGTGAATGGGAAGGACACTGGGGAGCATGTGAACATTGGGTCAGGAACTGGGAGCTCTTGGTTAGGCTAGCCACCCTTTCTTTGCCCAAGAGTTTGGGATGGAGGAAAAGCTAGAGGAACCCAGATACCCTAAAGGCACAAGATCCTATATGATATTTGAAGCCAAGCAGTGTCAGCTACGGTTAGTAATTGGATGAGAGACCATCAATGAATATCAGGCGCTATAGGATATGTTACAGAAGAATACCACCCCTGAGTATTCCTTGCCTAATAAAAAATCTATGAAATTCATAGGGTTGCCAAAGGTTGACAGGCAACTTGGAGGTACATGCACACACAAAGTAAGGATGCACGTGATTAGTCTAAGTCTTGTAGTTTGACTTGCCAGATCTTGAAAAGTCCACCTTTTTGGAACTAGATGACAAAAGCAATGTATCAGATTCAATAGCTCTTTTCTGGAGATGGATGTATTCTCTCCTCTGAAGTGCTGTGATTAAAAATATAACAAGATTGTACAGCATCTGAAATAAGCTGTGGTCAGAGTGACCCATTCATAGGAGGCAATGCATTCACAATTAGGATTTCACTCTGTTCATATTCATGGATCCAGGTTTGCAATGAAGTCCAAAGAATCTGGTTAATAAGATGATGAAGAATGTAAATATATTCCATAGACAGGAAGCATGGGAATATGCTACAGTATGAGAAAATAGGTTGAATTCACTGAGAAATTTCATGGTTACATTTGTAAGATACTGACCTTATATGATATAAGAATCCAAGCACATCTGGAATTTGTAGACATTAGTGCCTCCCAAGAAGAATCTGATCATCTGCACAACATCTGTGGCTGTTAGCCTCTATGAGAAACATTTGTATCTCCTCAGGGTGGCCATCCCCGTTAAGACTGACACTGTCAGATGATTTTCAAAGCTTTTGAAAACTGAATCTTCCTCTGATAATGATGGCCAAAAGGCAGTTGGCTGCAGAAGTCAATCCCCCTCTCCATAAGCTCCTTGTGAATAGACTATACCAGGGCTGACAACTGTGTCCCTGCAGATGTTTTTCTACTGTAGCTTCCATAAGCCATCACCATTAGCTGTGCTGGATAGGTCTGGTTGTAAATGTTGCAAACTAAAAATGTCTAGTGGGTGTTGCAGACTAAAAACATTTGTCAATCCCTGGGCTGTGGACTAAGGTAAGGAGGTAAGATATAGAGAGTGCTTTAAAAGACAACAGAAGGATAACAATAACAGAGAAAGCAGGTATGTGTGTGTATTTATCTCCTCATCCACAGCATGTGCTACACATCAAAGCTTGAAATGTCTTTTACTTTCTCCATAAGACAGTGACCAAGCCCAAGTGCTCAACTACAAGGTCAAAGGAGGGTGGGGGAAGAGAGAAATGAACAGGAGACAAAAATTACTTTTCAGCTGCTTTTTTCCCCCCCCAAATTCTTTTTCCTAAAGCTCATTTGTCTGTTTAAACCTAATATTAGAAACAGAATATTGCTGATTGAATGGAAATGCAATTCTTAGCAAGGATGTTTAGAAGGTATCCTGTTAACTGACTGTTGCATGGAGAAGAAAATTGGGAGGGGGCACATTGCAAACAATAAGATATATATTTCACTCTGATCAAGACAATTATACAATGAATAATTACAATGGGCTATTTGTGCCAGCAGAACCCATGAATGTAATATAATAAATATAGAGAGTCAATTCAATTTCAAGGAGACATTCTACAGCATTCTTTTTCTCTCAGTTCACTTATAACAGAAATATAGTAATTCAACTGACCTTTCAGTACCTTTTAGTCCCATATAAAACATTTCTGCATTGATCAAACATTTCTATGGTCATGATAGAAAACACCCAAGGAACTATGCAAGACAGGATGTAACCATTCCAGCAGTTTTATATGGGTTGTTTCTTGGAGAACAAAGTGCTATGGTTATAAAAGAGATGAAATGGATTACTGTGGCAACTTATATGGATCTTCTGAAAGGCATGATATGTTAGAACCCAGGACTAAGGGGACATACTAGCAAGAAAACAAAGATAAGGTCTGTTCAGAAATATGTGACTGTCAGGGCTCAGAAATTGTTTTTAAAAATCTTTTTTATTTTTGTAAGACCAAAGGAGTTGCATGTGCTTTCTTAAATAATGAATTCTGTCCTATAAAAGACATCTTGTAGGTTTAGACAAGTATGTGCCTATCTTTCTAGCTAGGCAATATAACAAACGTCCCATGTAAGATACCACAGATCGCAGTAAGTTATAGCAATAGAACTTTCAATCTATTTCTTCATAATTTTTATTTAGATTAAGTTTCATTGAATGGAACTGTAGAGTATGTGTGGATATGTTAGCATTCTAGGTTCTGTCTTTAATTCATTGAGAAAGAAACATTCTAAGTAAGCAAGGCTGAAGAGGGAAGTTGATCGTACTAGGACTAATTAAAACATTATCTCTGTTTCTTCAAGAAATCTGCATTTCAAAGAGTTTCAACTTGAATTTAATAGTCTATGCAAGCAATACAATAACAGCAAAACAAATAAAGAAAACAGAAATCTGTAAGAATTTAAGGAAAATTGTCAGGAATGCCTTGGAATTCATCCTAAGGCATTCTTCCATAAATTACCATGTATTGCTGGAAGATATAACTATTGACATTTATTGTTTGCATAAATGTTTCATAGAAGTTGACTTGTCACAACGGTCTTACAGTGAGCCCTTACTATCCACTGGGATTTTGTTCCAGGATCTACCATGGATATCAAGATCAGCAGATGCCCGTTAAATACAATGATTTAGTGAACTGGTGTCCCTGAAAACAGAATAGCAAAAACAAAGCTTGCCTTTTGGAATTTATATATATTTTTGGAATATTTTCAAGCCATGAATGGTTGAATCTGTGGATAGAGAATCCGTGGATGTGGAGGGCTGACTGTATATTGTTTGTTCTCTACCTAAGCATGTCCATTAATGTAATTTGCTAGACTTTGGATTATCAGTTATTAATATTAACTTTGTTGTCTTCTTTCCATTTTGCTGTGATCCCCATTCTGGCTTGTGCTAGTAGGAAAACGATGAGTCTTTTATTAATACACCCGAATCTCCAATAAAAACAGATCTCAATCTTCTAATGTATCTAATATACTGATGCTCACAGCAGTGTGAAAACATGATCCCCAAATTATTTCATACATTCACACCACATCTAGTAATATATCCCTATCAGAGTGCAGATTACCAGAGTTTCTCTGCTTCCTGAGAAAGGGCCATCATTGTCCTCCACAATCTTGACATTCTAAAGTTTAGGGCTGTTGTCTGCAGGTGGAGAAGCCAAATTAAAACATTTAATTCTCATATCACCTGGCTGTTGACATATTTTGAAATTGCCCTAAGGCATCTGAAAAACTCCCTCGGCCTGCCAATACTTTTCTTTAAGTCAATAGTGGGGAAACTCTTTCAGCCCATAGGCCAAATTCAAATACAGAGAAGTTGCGTTCCAGCTGTGGCAGCAAAACATATCGACATATTTTACCTTCAAGCTCTTAATGTTGGTCAATTAAGCTTTAAGAGAAGTTAGTCTTTTTAAAAGGAGGAAAATCATACAAAAGCTGGGAAAACAACATGAGAAAGGGGGAATGGCCATCTGGAGTACTTCCTAATAACAGGAAGATCAGAGTCAGGCCTCAGGAACTGAGGTTTCCCACCTCTTCTTTAAATTCTGGGTAAAAATAAAAGGTTCATATATATTATTATTGGCAGTATGCCACAACCATCTTCTGTTTTCTGAAGACAGATGGATAGGAAATAGGCTGCCCCTTCCCATCAAAGCCTCTACACTTCACCCATCCACACAGTTTACCATACACATTGTAGAGGGGTTTCCAGTCTTTCTTCCTCTGGCCTTTAAAGTGACAATGGGGTGCAGAATAAACAAAATTTCAATTGCACAGATGGCACTGTGCACATGTCCAAAGGCCTTTTTAGCATGATTATTAACCTTTATTTATTATTATTAAACTTTATTTATATAGTGCTGTAAATTTACACAGTGCTGTACATACAATCTTATAATTAGATGGTTCCCTGCCCTCAGGCTTACAATCTAAAAGCATGATTTCACACTGGCCCATTTTAGATTGGCAAAAAGAGGTGTGTTGAAGGCTGCATGAAAGCCCAGCCTTTAGATGAGAAAAAGGGAAAGTGTGCCATGAAAACACTATTTTGGCATTTTAAGGGAGAAGAAGTGCTTTAAAAAGGAGCTGGCCCATTTTACATTGGCAAAAAGAGGTGTGTTGATGGCTGCATGAAAGCCCAGCCTTTAGATGAGAAAAAGGGGAAAGTGTGCCATGAAAACACTATTTTGGAGTTTTAAGGGAGAAGAAGTGCCTTTAAAAAGTAGTTTGATTTCCCCACTACTTTTTTTAAAAGGGCGCAACATTGCTATTGCATCTAAAGGCTAAGGTGTAGTTGCACGGTTAAATGGGGCTCTGTCTCTTTAAAGCGCCCATTTAAAGGCAGCAATAGAGGTGCGGGTCATAATGGATTGTGGATTGGGAGCATGCATGGTGTGGACTTCACTTCTAATTAAAACGCTCAATGCCCTGCAGGTGTAAAAGCTGGGGTTTATCCGCGAAGTTTTTTAAAGCTCCCAAATCCTAGCTCCACTCCTAATCCGAACCCTAGACATGCGCAGTAGGGACTCTGGGATGCCGTTACTGTTATTCTACTGTGGATAATATGTCAATTCATTCACAAAATAAAGGGGTTCATTCATGATGCACCAGTGCAACGGCACAGTTTTAAAAGGCGGAGGAAACGCAATGATAATTTGACGGATCCTCATAAGTATACATTTGTCCTGCGCAACTGCGCAGGTTTGCTGGATGCGAACTGCGCAATTGCGCAGTTCCCAGCCGGCAATGATAATTTGACTGTATGGTGTAACTGCGTTTGCGCAGTTCGCAAACCTGCGCAGTTGCGCAGCACAAATGTATACTTATGAGGATCCGTCAAATTATCATTGCGGCTCCTCTGCCTTTTTAAACTATGCCGTTGCACTGGTGCATCATGAATGATCCCCTTTATTTTGTGAATGAATTGACATATTATCCACAGTAGAATAACAGTAACGGCATCCCAGAGTCCCTACTGTGCATGTCTAGGGTTCGGATTAGGAGTGGAGCTAGGGTTTGGGAGCTTTAAAAAACTTCGCGGATAAACCCCAGCTTTTACACCTGCAGGGCATTGAGGAATTGTGTAGTTCGCAGCCGGCAAGGAAAAAAAAATTTAAAGGTTCACCGCGGCTAAAAGCCGCGTTCATTGCCACCCATGTAGCTGCTCCGCCTGTGTTTGTAGCGTCCTGACAGCTTCCCATGTAGCTGCTGAGCCACAGAAAAGACCTCAGATAAGTCATTCCCGCACCCCTCAGTCTAGCTGCCCTGTACTTTTTAAATGCACACCTGGGGCTTGCAGTCTAGCTGCTAAGCATTAAGGAAAGTGCAACTTCATGTCACACTTTCCTGCCAATCTAAAAAGCCCCACTATATTCAATAGTATGTAGCCTGGCACTGAAGGGGGTAGAAGAGCCATTGTGTGCCATGGGGCTGGAGCACTAAATTTCTTTTCTCCATCTTTGCTAATTCATCATCCCTTGAATCCAGATAAATAAAAGTACCTGCAGTTGCATTCAGAATATAATATCAGCCTGAGAGAGTGGAGAGGGTTTTCTGCAAGGAATGAGGAGTATATGTCCTCTTTACAATGCTGTGGCTCTATGGTAGCACCTTCTTTCTAGAAAGGAGTGGAGCTTTCTTTTCTTTTCTGGATGGAGCATTGGCTGCCAAGGAATTTTACTGAAATGTAGGAACTGCTGGACCTCAGTGCTGTGCATAACCTAAAATATTAATGCCCAGAATCACTCTCATCACAAAGCTATGTTCAAAGAAAAGTCTATGCTGATCTGCACAAAAGAGATCAAGATGAAATGGATGGAGAGGGACGAGAATCTCCCAGAATTTACTCAGGAGTGTGAAAGAGAATTGTAGACACCTACTAGGGAATGTGCATGTGTGTGCATGTACACATATTTGTGTGTTTGCTATGATTCAAAAAGCAAAGAGATAAACTATATGTGATGCTAAGGGCATAACTCAACCAACTTTATCTATTTGTTTACTGAAATATTTATATCTCTTTCTCATGGGACTTCAGGAAGAGTACATATAAAACAAACAAAAAAAAAACCCAATGAACAACAAATCCAAATTAAAACAATAAATAGCTTAAAACAAGATAAAAATGTTGAGCACAACAAGAAGTTAAAAACAGCTTAAAAGGTTACAACATTTAAAACAATATGCATGCACATTTAAAGTAAATTAAGCCCCAAAGGCTTTCATAAAAAGCCATGTGTTGAGCTGGCGCCGGAAAGAAACCAGTGTTGGTGCCAAGAAAGCATACGTTTTCTGTTCTGTAAATAGCACCTTAGGGGAAGCCTGAACACTCTTGGATGCATGGCAGAGTGTGGTGGGATTCTATTGGCATCAATGTGACCTTCCTTTGAAATGCAAATAGCAGCTTTGGAGGAGCAGAGATTCAGTAGTTGACAGGGTAGGAAAGAGTTAAACTTCCTCTTTTCCCATGGCTGCTATTTATATCACAACCGTAATAATCATGCATGTTGACTGCATTTGCGCAATATATTCATGCTCTCTAAATTATGCTTTTAATCTATTTTACATTTTAATTGTAATTGTTCTGGTGATTTTATCCTTGTTAGGTGCTTTGAGGGCTAGAAAAACAGGACTATAAATCCATTTTTTTAATAAGGAGAAGAAGGAAGAAATAAATAAATAATCTCATGTCTTGTTTGGACTTTGGAGGGAAAGATGTGTTCAATGGGACTTCCAAAAAGGTTGGCTTGGATTCTAGATCAGCTACTTACTTAAGTATATGCTTAACTAAGTATAACTAGTGTCTCCTCCCCCCCCCCCAACCCGGGCACCTCATTTACCCAGCATCAGCTGCTATAAGAGATTATTTTCCTGACAATCATGGTAGAAAAGATTTATGTTTCCACTCCCTTCCTATGAGTGATTTCTGGTGTGAAAATCAGAAGAGCGTTCCTGTTGCAATTCTTCTTCACACCAGATATTGCTTGAGGGAAGGGGTGTGTGAAAATCCCAGTCTGCTGCACCCTGATAGAAAGGACAACAGGCCTTTGTCACACAATGGCTGATGTCCGGTAAGTCAGCATTGGAGTACTTTTACAATCGCTACATATTCCTTATACTTTTAGATATGTAGAGATCACTAATAGGAATAAGTTACGGATACCTAACTAGGTTACACATTCATAACTGCAATCAGGAATTCAAGCCTTTATCTTCAAAGTGCTAGGCTACCATAGGAAAGAGAAACATCGGTCCTCTGGATGTTAAAATACAATCCCTACTTTCCTGCACTATTAGTTTTAAGACCATTGGAAATTGCAGGCTAACAGCTTCTGGAGCAACACACTTTCCTCACCTCAGATTACTGATCCATAAAGTGCTATCTAGTACAATGTGACATCCACCTAAAACAGTGGTAGGAAGCTGGTAGCCCTCCAGATGGGGTTGAATTATTTTAGATGGATGTCACATTGCACTGGATGATACTTCATGTCTAGCTATCAACATTTAATTTAGCGCAAGAAAGAATAAGTATTCTTATAAATCTGTGCACTTTTAATGAAGCTGAGATTTTTCCATACTCTAGTAGTCAGAAACAAACATCTTGTCCAGCTGGTTTCTGTGACATATGTGAATATTCAGAGAGTCTGGAAAATCTTTTAATTTTTCTTCCCCAGAGGAACTGACACTAACAAGAAGAAAAACAGGTTTTATTTAATTGTTTCTGCCTTTTTGACTGCAGGCATTAAGCCACTTTGACCTCTGTCACCCAGAAGCTACATACACAATGGTATTGTTAATGTTCTCTACATAACCCTGCTTTTTGTAAAGGAACAGTCACAGTCGCTTCTCTGGATGCTAAACTTTAAAAATAACATGGTTATTTTTAGGATAAAAAGAAGATTAAGATGGGACATCTTGGAATTCGCCTGGTAGCTGAAGAACACTGACATATCTCAACCAAATTGGAATAAAGGCTGCTTGAGACGCATTCTTTTCACGTAACCCAAATACAACATTACACACATCATTAACAGATCATTGTATTACAAGGAAACTCAGATCAGAGAACAGGGGAAGAAGGAATTAACCTTTCAAATATGAGGTGATGCAAGGAGCATGTGCTATAATTTCCCAGTGGAATATCAGGCTTGGACCATCAGTTATGGATACCACATGGAGGCAACTAAAAAAAGCTTAGTAGTGATATGGGCGATCCTTTTCATGCCACTGTTATACAGAATCTAAATAATATAGGCACCATATAACTAGCATCCAAGACGTGATCTATGACCTTGCCACATTCTTAGTAGGTATTAACAACACAAAAATGTATTTTATCCGTTCCCCCCTTCCCCCCCCCCCCCAGTTTCTGAGACAAAAGAAAATGTTTTCAAAACATTAGTCAGTGACACTCTGCAGCCCTAGTACACAGAGAGTAGTAAATCAAAAGGAAGTGGGATGAAGAAAAGAAAACCAGTAAAATTAAACATCAAAAATAAGGCTTTTGTAAATCTAAAAAATAATCATCAGAACTGAAGAGAAGGGGGGAATCAAATCAGGACTGCTTTTTGGCAGTATTGATTTTATTTTAGGGAAATTAGAGTTGGAAGGAATCTGTGCATTGATAAGAAAGAGTTTGAGAGAGCATCTAGTATACAGTTTGGCAGTGTGTGTGCTATTATTCAAAGAGGGTCTCCTTAAGAAAAGCTAGTCTTAACTGGCAGAGGTGTCCCCCTCCCCTCCTTTGGCTTACCAAAAGAAGCAATTTGGAATCACAGAGCATACGATGTTTTTTCAAATCTAGCAGAGACTGTAGCAGTTTGCTTTTGCTTCAGCCTACTAAAAAGGTCAAACTCATCTCTTTTGCACTTTGAACTTTGTTTGCACCAGATGAAGTAAGCCAAGGGAAAGTGGGAGGAGGAGAAAGAAACCAGGACATTTTGAAAACAGCTGAGGATGTACGTTGGTAGAAAATCATCTGGGGGCCATTGCTTCTAAATTGGTACAGTTGGTGTGTATACAATGAAAGGGAATACATGTTTCCTAGGGCCACTGAGAGCAGGGCATTCTGTCTCCTGCTATGATCTGTAACCTTTTGCCAGGCTATCACAACAGCCATCATAGTGCCTAAGGGCACATTCAGCAGGTGGGCAAATTATTTCTACTATCGGTTATCATTAGCACCCCCCCCCCCCAACTATGAACATTCTTACAAGCACAATGTGTGATTCAAAATCCACTTCATTTGTCCATTCCAACTTCCACCTAAGTAAGTGCATAGGATAAATGCACAAAGCTGTTGCTAATCCTAGGAAGTCTCAGCCACCATAAATATCTCCCAGTCTCTCTCTCTCAGTTTCTCTAAACACTATATTTTTTCCTGGGAGGGCTCATCTACATACTCTCAACTACACAGGAGTCTTTTGGCTCAATTTTGCCTGATCATTTGGGAATGGCAATTGTGGTTCTGCAGACTAATCCTGAAAGGCTCAAAACCCTCTGCCCCCCCACCCGAGGTCCATGACTCTGTTGCCCTTTTTATATTTACTTCAATTTGATTTTAACATAACAAAAATGTGGTTATTAATCATTCTGTTAGCATCACATGCAGTTAGGCCCTAAAACAATAAACACTGGAGATAGTCTTAAGAGTGAATAATGTGTGTGTGTGTGTGTGTATGAAGTTAAATGGATTCATGTTGAAACTCATATGGGATTTGATTGATGCTTATCCAAATTCTGTGGCTTTTTTCTTACTTTTTATGTAAGTCACATTGAGTGAGCAGCACCATCTGAGAAAGCTGAAAATTGTTCAAAATAATCTCCACGCTTGATGCCTTAAGGATGTCTATCAAATCTTGCCATATTCTCCATGTAATGCCAGCTGGCCGTCATTATCAGCTACAAGAGGCTTATTAACTCATTTCTATCTTTTAACTAAAAGGAGATGTATTTGGGTACTCCTTTTGAAAATTTATGAATATAAATACATAAATATTTCATCTGATATAAGTTTAGCTACTACATATTCAATTTGCCTAATATTACATTTCTTATATTTTTGTTCCACCCCATCTGGCTGAATCTAACCTGCAGAATTAATGCAGTTTGACACTGCTTTAACTACCATGACTCGATACTATGGAATTCTGGGAATTGTGGTTTTGTCAAATATTTAGCCTTCTCTATCAGGGAGTTCTGGTGCCATACCAAACTACAAATACCAAAATTTCATAGGATGGAGCCAAGACAGTTAAATCACTGTCAAACTGCATTAATTCTGCAGAGTAGCAGCAGCTGAAAGCCAGGATTACTACATTGAGGCTATCGTATTTTGGCCACATCATGAGAAGGCATGAATCAATAGAAAAGACAATCGTGCTAGGAAATGTAAAAGGGCAGTATGAAGACCACATACCAGATGGTTAGTCAGTCAAAGAGGCCACAAGCCTGAGCCTACAGGATCTGAGCAAAGCAGTAGAGGACAGGAAGAATTGGAGATGATTCATCTACAGGGTCACCATGAATCGAGGTCAACTTGAGGGCAGTTATCAACAACAACAATGTGCAATCTAAGAGTCTGCGTGATGTAATGGTATGAGAACTGGACTAGAACTCTGGTAGCCAAGGTTTAACTAGCCAGGCAGCCATGGAAACCCACTGGGTAGCCTTACCAGATAGCAGTTTAAAAAGTAACTTTAATAGGAATTGTAGTTAGTAAAGCAACTTGTTGAAGGTCTATTTGTAATTGGTTTATTCTAAATGGAGGTATTTCTACATGCTTAGGGCTTTCTTGTAGATGGGCAAAGCACACAGCCTTTGGGCTGATTGGCAGTGTGTGCTGTGCAGATGATGCACACCCTCAGATCGGATGGAAGCCATGATGAGACCAACTAACATGGCCCAAACCTGGTCACAAAAGGTTATGAGGGTTTTTTTTAATACAGTGGTCCCCCGGTTTACCAATTCCCCTGGGAACAAAATCCCCGGGGTCCGAAACAGGCGGGACCGCAAAAATTCCCCCAGGATTCGAAGGATCCCCCGGGGAACGAAAGGGAAAAACCGCGGGATACGACAATTTCCGGGTTACGAAAGGTAATCCGGAACGGATTACCTTCATAACCCGGTGGACCACTGTACAGAAAAGCGCAGAAAGAAGGAAAGATAAAGAAAGGAAAATGGACAAAATTATGCAGGATATAAAACAAAAAGAGAACATGTTGAAAAACAAAAATATAAACACAAAAAAAACTTACAGAGGAGATTCAAATCTTACAAAAAGAAATCTATTTAATGCTAGTGGAAGAGATGGAAAAGAAGATTAAATATGCAAGACAAAGATTTTTTGAGCAAGGAAATAAGTCAGGGAGATGGTTAGCATGGAAAATAAAACAGAATAGGAAAAAAGCAACAATATGGAAAATAAGAGAAGGGGACAGAATCATAACAGAGCAGAAAGAAATAACAGAAATATTTCACAAATACTACAGGGAACTTTTTACTAAGAATAATATAAGAGAAGCTGAAATAGAGAAATACCTGAGTGATGCAAAATTTCAGCAGATAACTAAGGAACAACAGGGGGAACTAAACAAAGATATTACACAAGAAGAAACAAAAGAAGTAGTGAAAGAGTTAAAAGTAGGAAAATCCCCAGGACCAGATGGTTTAACAGCCCTTTACTATAAAAAGATGATAAACATCATGGTAAAGCCCCTCACAGAAGTTATGAATAACATCTTAAATGGAAACTTTCCGAAATGTTGGAACTCTGCATTTATTACATTAATACCAAAAGAGGATAACGATAGGGAAAATCCTAAAAATTACAGACCGATAGCTCTATTGAACACAGATTATAAAATTTTCTCTGTAATATTGGCAAATAGATTCAAAAAAATACTTCCTAACTAGATAAACACAGATCAAAATGCATTTTTACCACAAGGACATATAAAAGATAACATAAGAAATATAATAGATATAATTGAGTTTTTAGGGAAACAGCAAGATGTAAAAGCTGCTTTGATATTTTTTGATGCCGAAAAGGCATTTGATAATTTAAATTGGGAATTTGTATTAAAGATACTTGGAAAAATAAATGTAGGAGAGAAATTTTTGAAATGGATTGCAGAGATTTACAATCAACAAGAGGCTAAGGTTTTAATAAATGGAGGGAAGACAAAAAAAATTTATATTAAAAAAGGTACACGACAGGGCTGTCCACTTTCTCCACTACTTTTTATAACAGCAATGGAAGTATTAAACAATAAAATCAGAGAAGAAAAATCCATCACAGGAATAAAAATTGGGAACAGTGAATTTAAACTCAAAGCATACGGAGATGATGTGGTTTTCACGTTAGTTAACCCGAATAAAACAATAAAAACACTAATGGAAATACTGGAAGAATACGGAAAGGTAGCAGGCTTAAAGATTAATAACACAAAAACTAAGATATTTGCTATGAATATAACAGAAAAAGAAAAGGAATTAACAGAAAAAAATGGATTTGAAATAAAAGAAAAAATAAGATACAGGTACTTGGGAATTAATATTACTAAAAGAAACACAGACCTATTTAAAAACAACTATGAAAATACATGGAATGAAATTAAAAAGGATCTGAAGAAATGGTCTAATTTAGGACTGTCTTGGCTTGGCAGGATTGCAACAATCAAGATGTGTGTGACATCCAAATTATTATTTCTCTTTCAGACAATACCAATAATTCAAAATGATGGCCCATTTAAAAATTGGAAATAAAGATATAATAATAATAATAAATCTTTATTTATATACCACCCTTCCAAAGATCAGGGCGGTGCACAACATATCCATAGATTAAAAACATTCCAACAACAAACAAACAATATCAATGTCAATACAGCAATATAAGGCAATATACCAAGCCAGCCCATAATACCCATATCATTCATATGGGTAGGGATAAAACCAAGAGTACGGTTTAAAATACTTCAAGATAAAAAAGAAAAGGGAGGGCTAGGAGTTCCAAATTTTAGATTATATTATTATGCATGTAGTTTCGACTGGATTAAGGACTGGATACAAATTAGAAATGAAAAATTATTACAATTAGAGGGAGTAGATAATAAATTTGGATGACATGCATATCTGATTTATGATAAGGTTAAAGAGGACAAAAACTTTAATAACCACATGATAAGGAAATCATTACTAAGAATATGGTTGAAGTATAAGAGGTTTTTTACAGAAAAAACTCCGCTGTGGACATCAACAGATGAAGCTTTCTACAAGAAAAAAGAATGAAGACGGTTGGATGGTCAACATACAAGGACTTATTGAAAAAAAACAAAGAGAGATACGAATTTAAAACTTTAGAGGAACTTTCCACTGAAGGACGTAAATGTAACTGGTTTCAATATAGACAACTTTTAGAACAATATAAGATAGACTCGAAAACTACACAGGTAGAAATAAATGAAATGGAATTTGACAAAATAATGCTGAACTATAGAAAGGGTTTTATATCCAAAATGTACAACTTGTTACTTAGTATAGAGATGGAAGATGAAAAGATCACAGTTTATGATAAGTTGGTCTCAAGAAGTGGGGAAAACAATATTTTTGAATATTTCGGAAAAGAACTGGAAACAAAGATTGAGATATACACTAAGTGCAGAAGTCAAAGAAAATTATTATAAGATGGAATACAAATGGTGTTTAACACCAGTTAAATTGAATAAAATATTTAAGAACAATAATAAGAACTGTTGGAATTGTGATGTAAAGGAGGGGTTGTTTCTACACATGTGGTGGGAATGTAGCAGATCTAGAAAATACTGGAAACAAATCCAGCGGGCAATAGAGGAAATAATCAATATTGAATTAAAATTTGAGCCAACAGTTTTTCTATTAGGACAAAATAGAAAGAACGCATGGAAAAATCCTATTCTATATGATAACGGCAGCTAGGATAGTCCTTGCTAAAAAATGGAAGAATAAAGAAGATCCAAGCATAAATGAATGGTTTATCAAACTATATGATATGATGACTTTAGATAAGTTAACATATCTTTTGAGAGATCAAATGGTTAATGGTGGTAATAAGGAATGGGAATTAGTTGTTAAATATATTAATACAGAAAAAGAGATAATTTTCAACTTCGAAACAGTAAGTGAATGAACTGTTATATTCGGTAGTACAGGTTAGAAGTATAAGAAGATATAAATATATACAAACATAGTTTTTAATAAGATAATAAATAATAGAAGAAACAATTCTGTTGGTATACTTAGAAAATATCATTTAAAATACTCGATATTCGAAATGTTTTGGGTATATGTTATATGTTATGATCTAAGCTCTCAATGAAGGAGAAATCACAATGAGAGATTAATGGCTTTACAGAGAAAATATAAGGATGTAAATAAGCGGAAACACTTAGACAATTTTAAGTATGTTTTTTGAATGTTATAAGATACAAATGACAAAGCAAATGAATCTGAGTGACAAACAGAACTTTTATTCAATCTGAACTACATATTAATATTAAGGTAGAAAATTATAAAAATCACCAAACTGAGATTGATCTATTAGGAAGCTTTTAATTTTCTTTTTTATTATCTTTTTTTTCACTTTATTTTCTTTTCCATTCTTTTTTCTCCTAGTGGGATATTATATTGGGTTTGTTATTGTCTGATTTTTTAAATTTTTTTTTGCTTTAGATGCAACTAATTTGTATTCTTTTCCAATCTGATACTCATAAGTAAATTGTAAGTATTGTTTTTAATGTAAATAAAAATTGTTTATTAAAAAAATTAAAAAAGTAATTTTTACAGGAATTGTAGTTAGTAAAGCAACTTGTTGAAGGTCTATTTGTAATTGGTTTATTCTAAATGGAGGTATTTCTAGATGCTTAGGGCTTTCTTCTAGAGGATAGATGGGCAAAGCACACAGCCTTCGGGCTGATTGGGAGTGTGTGCTGTGCAGACGATGCATGCCCTCAGATCAGATGGAAGCCATGCTGAGACCAACTAACACGGCCCAAACTTGGTCACAAAAGGGGCGGGGAAAAACCACTCCTTGTTGGTGGTCTGATCCAGACCATGGTAATGACCAGCCTTGAGACTGCTGCATCCAGTCACTGTGGTCTCCTACTCCTTAGGGTTTGATCGGTGCTGGAGCAGCCAGAGGATGTTCCAAGCTGCTGATCTGCATGACTCCTAGGTCTCTCATTCTCATCTGGAAACCCTATATTCCTTGAAATGGCTGTCATGCATCTACTGAGTTGGTCATGCCTGAGCTGGGAAGTACTGGGCTGGGTGGGACAAGTTTTGCATATTCCTGCCAGCACCTGCCTATGTCTCATTTGAAGATTCAAAAATATGTGCCTACATTTTTTTTTCAAAGCCAGTCATCTGTCTTGTTCTCCTTTTAGTAACTAGTGGTGATTTTCACACATCCCTCCTTTTATTGGGTTTAGGTCTGTTTCCGTACTTACTAATGTGAGAAGAGTTTTGATGAATTTTTTTATTATTTGACTCAATGATTCTAACAACCAGACATCTTAAGGAATGTATCAGAGGAATAGCTTTGCAATACAAAGAACAACAAAACAGGTACTCCCTTGCTGAGCCATATCTTGGAACAATGTCATTCTACAATGGACATTAGACATTTTGGGTAATACAGAAGGTGAATACAACTGATGAGATGGTTCTATTGTGGAAGAAATAAAATTAAAACCTTAGGGCCCTAAAGGTATACATGAGGAAACCGATTTTCTTCCACTCTTACAATATCTTTCAGAGTTTCCAGACAGCCCCTTTTCCTTGAGCCCAGATATATCCATGTGCCATTGGATGTTATCTATATTTTTCTACCATCTGCTCCTAAGATATTTAATAAGTCAGCCTTTATTCACATGTTTTCATTCTCCCAATTAATGGTTTTAAAGTTCCTGGCTCAGAAATGGATGAAGTTCAGATTCGAAAGACATATAATTAAATACCAAAGTCGGAATGATCCAGGCTGTAGTACTTCTGGTTTCTATGTATAGTTGTGTGAAAGATGGACAGTGAAGAAAGCTGAGAGGAAAAAAAAAGAAGTTATTTGAAATGTGGTGCTGGATAAGAGTTCTATGGATACCAGGGGCTTCTGAAAAGACAAATGAATGGATAGACAAATGAATAGACGTTAGAGCAAATTAAGCCTTAACTCTCACTAAAAATGAACATGATTAAACAGAGCCTGTTGTACTTTAGACATATCATGAGATGATGTGACTCAGTGGAAAAGATGGTAATACTTGGTAAAGTGAAAGGCAGGAGGAAAAGAGGGGGACCACATTGCTGGTTTATTGATTCAATCAGGGGAACCACAGCCCTAAGTTTTCAAGAGCTGAGCAAGGCAGTTGATGACAGGGGCTTTTGGAGGTCCGCCATTCATTGAGTCACCATAAATCGAAGTCAACTTGACAGTAAACATCAACAACAAATGTACAGTCCATAGATAATATACAAATAGAATCCTAACTTTATATGTTATGTATTTATATGTTGGAAATTTCTAATTTTATTTGTTGTTGTTATCCACCCTCAAATCAATCTCGACCCATGGCAACCCCGTAGATGAAACATCTCCAAGACGCCCTGTTCTCCATTGCTCTGCTCAGTTTCTGCAAATTCATACCTGTAATAGAGCCCATCCATCTAGCATGTGGCCTTCCTCTCTTTCTGATTCCCTTCACTTTTCCTACCATTATTGTTTTTTTCTGATGAGTCATGCTTTCTCATGATGTAGCCAAGTACAACAGCCTTAGTTTAGACATCTTGGCTTCCAGAGACATTTCTAATTTGATCTATTCTAGGACCCATTTTAGCTGTCCATGATAGCCTCAGCATTCTTCTTCAGCACCACATTTCAAATTAATTGATTTTCTTCCTATTCACTTTCTTAACTATTCAGCTCTTGCATCCATACATGGTAATAGGGAATACAAAGGCTTGTACAATTCTAACTTTCATGCTCAGTTGTACATCTTTACATTTTAGAATCTTTTCTAATTCTTTGATAGCTGTCCTCCCCATTCTTAGTCTTGTTATGATTTCTTGACTGTAGTCCCTGCTCTAATCAATGTTTGATCCTAGTTATTAGAACTCTTTGACTCTTTCTATTTTCTCATTGTCTAGGTTGAAGTTGTATAAATTCTCCATGGTCATTGTCTTTGTTTTCTTTATGTCCAACAATAAACCTGCCTTTGCACTTTCTTCCTTCAGCTTCCTTAATAGTTGCTCTAGATCTGTGATGTTTTCTGCTAGCAGTATTGTGTTGTCTGCATACCTTAGATTGTTGATATTCCTTCCTCCTGTTTTCACTCCTCCTTCTTCTGTGTTCAAGCCTATTTTTTGTAATAATGTGTCCTGCATACAATTTGAATAGATAGGGTGAAAGGATACAGCCTTGCCTGACTTCTTTGCCAATTGGGAACTATTCTGTTTCTCCATTCTGATGGTAGCCTTTTATCCTAAGTACAAATTTTTCATCAGGACTATCAGATGTCTTGATAAAGCCATTTAAAGAATGCCTTAAAAGCACACATAATCTGAAATGCATCAGACTTTTTTTTTTTTTTTGCTAATTTTTTGATAATAAAAAAACCATCCTCTGAGCACCTTGAGAAATGCCTCCTGTTTCTCTTGTGGATTTTCCTAATTTTTGCCACTTCATCACCCAAAAGTCTGAACCAAAGTTTTAATATCCAGACTAGGGCATCTTTTTTTTATTCACTGAACTGCTGTTCTCACATTATAATGTTAATGCTTTTCTTGCAATATAATGAAGAAGCCATAATGATAGCACTGAATGTCATTTACACCAATTTGTTATCTTCAAGGTCAGCAAATATGCACCTGGAAAACACAATAGGCAGTGCAGTCTAGACAGCGGGGAGGCAAACACTTTTCTATTTTGATTAATCTGTGCAAAAGGGAAGATGGTTAAGAGCTTCCTGCAAAGATGTGCTTAACCATGTCAGAACACACATCATAACTGGGTATTTTCTCAAGGCAAATAATCTTGTGACATTCAGAGGCACATACAGGGCAATTCTAAGGAACTAACTGTATGCATCTAAATCCTTGAACATTGATACTTGAGATAGTATCCACCCCATAAGAGACAATAAAAGGATTTTGAACCTTGAAATAAAAAATACAAGGAGGAAAACAACAGCATTGCTGTACAACAGTACTGTATATTACAACAGTTATAATAGCCAGTGCTTGGTTGGAAACACACAAAACTGTTTGAGACAGTAAGGCTGAAATGCTATTCCTATTTACCTGGGGATAAGACCAGTTGAACCCAAAGGGAATTACTCCTGTGCAGATTCTCATAAGATTATCAGAAGTCTCTTTCTGTCTAGTGACCTTCAGATATTTTTGGACTACACCCTCCATCATCCCCAATAAGACTGGCTAATGAGATGCACCAGGCTGGGAAACACACAAGGCTGTTATACCACTTACCTGGAAGCGACATTGAATTCAATGGGACTTAGCTTTTAAATAGATATCCATAGCATTGCACTGTTAATTTGCACTCATGTAGACCTTATTATTTTCCAGGGACTTTCTTTCACGATTCCCTTCAGATTGTCTTCTTCTGCTCATCATGTGTCTTCTGTTTATGCACCATCTCTGACAAACTAACATATTTTTTTCTTGGTGCAACAATCCCAGAAGCCTCCCTCTCTAGCAACCAATACTGAAAAAAAAATGTTTACCAAATGCCAGAGTCATAGGCAACATGAAATTTCTCGGTTTTAAGTGTCTATTGTTAATCCAGTAAGGCAGAATCCACTTTCCTACTACACAAGTGTTATAGTAAACCACTATGCTCTGTGCTTCCACAGGATCTTTTTAAAAAGTTTTGCTTTGGTCTTTTTGCTGCTATTCGTTAAGAGACAAACTATACATTCAGGTATGTCAGCTGGTAAAGGCCTTCTTGGAGTATTCTGATAAGAAAGTCATTATGGGAATGTGTTTTCTGAAGGTATAATTTTATTTATAGTAGGGTAGCTGTGCTCATGAATGGGCTAGATGAACAGTTCACTTATGAAGGACACATGTAGTGACAGTATAAGGTGTCTGGGCAGGGAAGAATAAAGGTCAGCTTGAAAGGTAGGAGCAAGCTTGCAAGACGTTTTTCTATCTGAAACACTGTAAAATGGAATCCGGTCTTTCATTCTACACATCCAGGATATACATGGACTGAGATTGTAGGACAGGACTGGACAACAGTGGCCTAACAGATGTTTTTCACATGATCCCTTATAATTGTCTATTGCCATGAGTTACATTCCAACAAAATTTGGAAAGGCATTGCTGCCAGTCTGGGCTTACAAAAAATTTACCTGTCTATCTGAAAAATAAAATGCAATTAATCACCACAGCCAGCATTCCTCTTATTCTAATTTCTGTATATTTCAACTTCAACATCATATATTTCAACTTTGGAACATTATAGAATCATAGAATCATAGTTGGAAGAGACCACAAGGGCCATCCAGTCCAACCCCATTCTGCCATGCAGGAACTCCCAATCAAAGCATTCCCAACAGATGGTCATCCAGCCTCTGCTTAAAGACCTCTAAGGATGGAGACTCCACTACACTCCGAGGGAGTGTGTTCCACTGTCGAACAGCCCTTACTGTCAGGAAGTTCCTCCTGATGTTGAGGTGGAATCTCTTTTCCTGGAGCTTGCATCCATTGTTACGGGTCCTGTTCTCTGGAGCAGCAGAAAACAAGCTTGCTCCTTCCTCAATATGACAGCCCTTCAAATATTTAAACAGAGCTATCATATCTCCTCTTAACCTTCTCTTCTTCAGGCTAAACATCCCCAGTTCCTTAAGGCGTTCCTCTACGGCGAGCTCTTCCCATCTGTGCAGGTCTGGCTCTACCCTCCCCTGTGTATGGAGGTAAAAAAAGTGAAAGCTCAAACCCATATTAGTTAATGGGCAGTGATGTGCATGCTCCTGCATCAGCATGCACACACCGACATTGGCTGATATGGGGTGGGGTGATCCACAGGAGCTCCAACCCATAGGTGTCTAGCCTGCTGATAGCACAGGATCACTGTAGTACAGCCAGCATGGTGTAGTGATTTGAGTGTTGGTCTAAAACTCTGGAGACCAGGGCTCGAATCCCTACTTGACCATGGAATCCCACTGAGTGACATTGACAAGTCACACTCTCACAGCCACAGAGGAAGACAAAGATACCCCCCCCCCCCCCCGAATAAATTCTGCCATGAAAATCCTATGCTAGGTTTCTCTTAGAGGTTAGATCATTTAATGCCCTTTTGGTGAAAAGGGTGTTATAAATAAATGTTTTTCTTTTTGTTGTTGTTAATAGTATGATCAGTTTGTATGACATTTCTCACTGCCCTCTCTACTGTGATGGTCAAAATCATATAAGTCTGTAAACCTAACTTGTCAGAAGCATACGAACATCCATTATCAGAGGTGAGAAGCACTGGAATGCCATCTCAGATGGACATTTTGAACGATTTGATATGGTGACGTCTCCCCTCCTAGTGTTTGTCTAAAGCAGTGATTCCCAAACTCTGGACCTCCAGATTTTTGGAATTTAGCTCCCAGAAACCTCAGCCATCTTGTTCAATAATCTGAGATTCTGGAAGCTGAAGTCCAAAACATCTGGAAAGTCAGAGTTTGGGTATATACCTTTAGAAATAATCAGTCATTGGATGTTATCACACAAGAGGAATTTCTCTCAATTTCGAAAGAAATGAAAGTGGGGCCAGTTCGGAATTGAGTGAATTCGCTACTTCAGCGAATTTACGTGATTGCATATTGATGCTGCATCATGTTCGGAACTGCCTGAAATTGCCTCCCAGTGCCCGAAATTGCGTGTGATAGTTTCTCACGCAATAGCATGAAACCCTACGATTGCGTTCAGAAGGCCTTCCCATTGCCCAAAAATGCATGTGATCGGCTTTCACACAATAACGCGAAACCCCATGATTGCGTTCAGATTACCATTGGATTATACTTCCAATTACCATCGTGTGATAAACTCCATAGCAACAAATGTCTTCAATTTCCAAACAAACAAATCTGTTGCTTCTGGTTGTCAAAGCCTCACAGGCTTTGTAGGGAGTAAAGGTATAGCAGCTTGCTTCATGTTCGATGCATTCTATCCAATTTTCTGCTAAGGCTTTTACATACTTACTACCCACTACCAAATAAGAACTGAGAAATTCATGAACAAACGAATTTCAGCTCATTGCCACCACCTTCATAAGCACAGTTTATCACTCATTTCCACTCTCATAACAAGCACGGTTGGTGGGGATTCAAAAGAGGGCCTTTTCCATGGCTGCCCCTATACTATGGGACTCCCAGGGAGACCAGAATGGCCCCTTGCTTATTGGCCTTCTACCGGCAGGCTAAAACCTTCTTCTGCAGGCAGGCTTTTTAAAACAGAATGTTTTTAAAGGACTGGCTTAGGATATAGTATCATTTTAAGTGTTTTAAAATTTTATCTTTTTAACTGTATTTTTATTCTTTTAATAAGTAAATCTATTTTAATATTGTAACAATTTAATTCTGTGTTAATATATCATTTTTCTATGTTTTTAACTGTATTGTTCTTTTAACATTGTGAGTCACTCTGGGTCCCAGTTCTGGGAAAAAAGTAGGAAATAAATAAATAAATAAATAAATAGATCAGCTGAGAGAAATGTAGGATACTACACTTCAGCAGTAAAAATGAAATGCACAGATTGTCTCAGAAAGTGGTGTAGTCTCCTCCTTTGGAGATTTTTAAAATAGAGGCTGGATGACCATCTGTTGGGAGTGTTTTGATTGTGTATTCCTGCATGGCAGGGCCCTTGTGGTGTCTTCCAAAGCTATGAGTCTATGTTCACAGTCTGTGTGACTATTAATGCTTTCTTATCTATTTGAGCACAATATTATTCTGCGTTTATTAAACATTCTAGATATAAATGCAGTTAGATACCTCTCACTTTTTAATTGGACTTGGGTAAACAGAGCCCCAAATCAATATGAAGGTGCTTCTATAGATAATGTTACTCATTTTGCCCAAACTTAGGAAGAAGGCAGCACTTTTAAAAAGTGCTATGAATGTGTCAAATTGAGCATGGCTTTAAGTCAACAGAATATCTTAAGGGAGGAATTTAAAAAGTGTCTTTGTGAACTGAGCTTTATGCTTACTTAGAAGAAAAATTAGATTCTCAAAGGATACTCTTTCTGTCACTCATTCACTTGCTCTGGTGCATGATCTGCACACAGTTTGAAAAAAAAAAAAAGAAGAAGTCTAGACATCTTTCTCCCCAGCTCAGATAATTTGTTTGTGCGTGGATGAAGCTGGGGAAAGAGATGGACATTACTGCCCACATACCTCTCTGGGTTAGGCTGATAATGTTTATTTAAATATTAATTTCAAGTAAAGTATCAAGTTTTGGGGAATTCTTACACATGTAGGGTTCTTTTCCTCCTCTTCTTGAAGCACAAGACAGAATTGCATAATTTTACATTTTTGTAATTTTGTAAAACACTACTTGCTTAGATTAAAACTCCCAGGGGCCTCCAGAAATATGATTAAGGATGAGTTTTATGATCACAGAAATTTGGGGTTATTTTTTCTTGTGTACCTTTGTGTCATCTCTAATTGATGGCAATCATAAGGCTGTTGGGTTTTCTTGGCAGAATTTATTCAGAGCAGGTTTACCCTTGCTTTCCTCTGAGGCGGAGTGGGACTTTCCCAAGGTCAACTAGTGGGTCTCCATGACTTAGCACGGATTTGAACTCTGATCTTCCAGAGTCCTAGTCCAGCGCTTAAAACACTATACGACACTGGTTCTCTCTGGGGCTATGAGATGACTTTAAAATCCCCTTCTGAAGTTGTTAATGATGTTCTGATTTTAGAGGGGAGATAAGATCTCAAATTCCCTAGCCAAACCTTTGGCAGATGACATAGAGGTTTCTGTGGGAAGGTTAGGTGCTGTATTCTGCACCACCATTCAGTGTCAGTTCCATGTAACAGGACATTACTGCAGATCAGTTCCAAGGTTATATAAGGATAAATAATGCCCCCTTGACTTAGTTTTAAAGAGAAGGCCATTCCTATCTCATTAAGTCAAAAGGATGAAAAGTGTTTCAGTCATAATCTTATGTGCTAAACAGATCAGTGATTGCAGGGGACCCTCATGCTGAGGACATATGTAACTATAAAAGACAAATGACATCAATGATCTGTACATTCATTAGTCAGGATGTCTTCTAATATTTTTTACATCATGCTATTTATTAGTCCTTTTCTTTTACCTTGCTTTCATTCACAGTCCTGCAACAAACACTTCATTTTAAAATCCTCCATGTAATAACCTTTCACTTGATATACACACAACATATACAGATACAGGGAAATCCAGAAAATACACTGACCTTTATTAGGCCAATCAAAAGGCAAAATAAATAAATAATACATTTTGAAGCTCCATGCCATAGTTCTTCCCCTAAAATGACTTTTGATGTCCATGCCTGATGAAGAAGCCTGTGAACTTTGAAAGCTTGCATAATTTTGCTATGTGGGCAAGACAGCTACTGCTGATTATATAGATATAGATAAGTCACACCCTTTCAGCCTAAGAGAAGACAACAGCAAAC
The DNA here is from genome assembly GCA_034509955.1 of Urosaurus nigricauda. Classification (NCBI taxonomy): domain Eukaryota; kingdom Metazoa; phylum Chordata; class Lepidosauria; order Squamata; family Phrynosomatidae; genus Urosaurus; species Urosaurus nigricauda. The sequence continues at coordinate 156,783,881 of JAOEGL010000005.1, read as the reverse complement.
CTCCTTAAAATAAATCTTGCTCAGAAAACCTTATGATAGGGCTGCTATAAGTCAAAGTTGATTTGAATCCATGTAACATTTATCTATAATAAACAGATATGCACATTGAATGTCTAAATACCTAATGTTTCTTTCAATAAGATATTTCTGCCAGTGCAAGGCTGCATCTACACTGCAGAAATAATTGAGGTGACATCGATTTAACTGCCATGGCTCACAGCTATGGAATTCTAATAACAGTTTGGGGTGGCACCTGAGCTCTGGTGAAGTAAAGCTCTGGTGCCCAACTACCATTTGCAGAATTCCATGGCATTGAGCCAGGGCAGTTAAAGTGGTGTCAAACTGGATTATCTCTGCAGTGTGGACGCAGCCTTGATTGATGGCACACACCCTTGTTTAGACGGGGATCATAGTTTGAGAGTGGTGGTGAAAGTCTCTAATCCAACACTAGAACATAATCCAGCTCACATCCTCCCCATGCTTGCATTTAAGTTGCCAAACCAGTACCTCTCAGCCAGAAATAAATAGACCAGGAATAATGTCATGAATGCCCATGTGTTCCTTTCTCTTTCTCATATCTAACAATACCAGTATCAATTTATGATCAACAGTCTCAAATGCAACTGGAGTCCTAGACCTTGTATTTAGTTAAAACGATGAGTAACATGACACTACTCTGTGATTGTGATTGTCTAGCTAGGTTTTTGTTGTTTTTTGTTTTTTTGTTCAGTAAAACCCTTAATCCTATGTCACTAATAATCCTCTCTCACCTGTTCTGTTGCCATTGCTCTCTAAATATTACATCCATCAGTAATATTTTCTTACGTCCAGATCAGCTAACACCTGAATTTCTCCTCTTCCTCTCTGGAATTCAAATGGCCTTTCAAAATGTTCACTGAATGCTGCTTGAACCTCTTAAGCAGTAGTCCTTAAGCCACTTACACTACTGAAGTAGTCTTAATGTAGTCTCATAGACCTCAATTAGACTTTTATGAGATGGCTTTGATAGTAGTGGTTTGACGTCATATTATAGCTTTGCAAGTATTATTTTCCAAAATGTTTCTGAGAAACCCTAATCTTGCAAACTGTGTAATATTGATCTGTGTACTTGTAGTCTTTTTGGGGGGAGAGGAACTAAGATAATTCTAATGTGATGTAATAGGTTCATTCACTTGGAGGGGGCAGTTTATATACTTTAGGTCCTAATTACTAGTATGTAACACTCAAAGTTCTATAAGTGTTAAAAACAGAGAGATACAGCAAGACCATCTTTTTAGTGGTGGCATCTCATTTTACATCCTTAAGATAAGTCTCACAGTAGTAACTTACTTGATCAAGGGACTGATTCATATGAGAAAGAAAAAGACAGGGATATTAAATGAGGCAGTGCTCCCGGAGGCAATGACAGACGCTCAGGACCCAATGAAACAGGCTAAAAGATGTTTCCTGGATGTAAAGATACTGCAGTTTAGCCACACAGAAAAAAGAAGGATCCAGTGGACTTGGACTTTACTATTTGAGGCTTCTAACCTCCTATAGTGGTAAAACAATTTTAAAAAATAGGACTATATTTGGCCTGTTTTACCTAACAGCACCTAAACTTTTCCCTAATGGAGAAGCATGGAAGCTTTCTGAGTTGGTGTTATCTGCCTAATAAAAGGGTTTGTGGCCTCACAAAAGGACTGAGACATCCTGGATCTTGTAAGGAGTACCTTTTTCTTTTGATAATAGAATTTAAATTTCATGGACTTTAAAATGCTTTGTTTCCCATTCCAGAAATAGGAGTGGCCTGCCTGCATAGATATGGCTCCATACTCAGAGCAGCAGTTTCAATAAAATGCACGCCTGTGACTAACATCATCATTTTCCCCCTCCTGTTTTATTTTTCACCCCTTTGCCTAATGAAGAAGCCAGTGGATCTTTGAAAGCTTGTAACATATATTTTATGCATTTTGGTTGGTCCAATAAAGGTATCACTGTTTTGTGGATGTGGGATGTTTATTGCACTTTGCTTTATGGCCACCACAGCTGGCGTTGTTGTGTACCTTCCAGTCATTTCTGACTTATGGTGACCCAAAGGCATGAAGTTTTCTCAGCAAATTTCTTCAGAGGGGGTTTGCCATTGCCATCCTCTGAGGCTGAGAGGGTGTGACTTGCCCAGGGTCACCCATAGGTTTACATGACTGAGCCAAGTTTTGAACCCTGGTCTGCAGTCACAGTCCAATACTCAAACCATTACAGCATCCTGGCTATCCCTGGATATGTAACCTAAAGGTGCCTTTTTCTTGAAACTGGCAATAGGAAGAATGTGGGTGTGTGGCATGTTATGTGACTTACTAGAGTATCGTGTCATTTTTGTCCACCTTTTAAAGTTTCTATGAGCAATCCACTCCAATGGTCCTTTAAAATACTCTCATACACAGGTGCAGGTAGCTATACCCGCCACACTTGGAAATAATTAAACCTACACACCCCATGCCCGACTGTTCTTATCTGTGAGTCAGAGGAAAGGTGAGAAGCTATTTGAACGTTGCTTCTCTAAGACTACAAGTGCAGGCAAGGAGTTATTGTCATTCTCAGCACCTTCCTGGAAGTAATAAAATGTGAACTGAAACATCAGCACATTGGTATAGTCTCTAACACCCAAAAGGAGGGGAGGATATCCTCTTCTGAATCTTTTATTGCTTCTTTTATTATTTCATATTTTATATGAGGCTGCAGGGTATATATAAAAAAAGAAAATCAAAAGTAAAGGTTTAAAAAAGAGGCAAGATTGAGGGACAGCACATCTGAATTTAAAATGTGAAAACAACTGGTTCTGCCATTCATTATGCTTACTGGGAAGGAAGAAAACACTGCAGAAAATCCTTTTAGGAATCCATAATTGGCAGGGGTAATGGGAGAAAGTGAAGAAGTATGCCACAAGGGAAGCAATAAATGTCGAACATATGATTTTGTAAATAAATACAGAAAACAGGAAGTGAGAACGTATAGGAACAGCCTGACTCTAAAGGGCTGTTTTTCAGACAGCTCCTATAGATATGAGGGACTCTGGAACACCTTTTAAAGTTGGCATGGACTGAAGATGATCCAGTATTAAAACTGCATTCAAAAGAGTTCCCAACTGAAAAGACACTGTTCATGAATAGTATAGGAAGATAGAATTAGAAGCTAACTCTTTCAGGCTCATCCTCTTCAGAAGTGTTCTACCCCTGTCTGCAGTATGGTAGTAAATGCAGAAGTGCTGGCTCTTATCACGACAGCCTCTATAGCCTTTCCCCAAGGAGAATCCAAAAATGCAGGCAACTGTGCTGATCCATGTTGAAAAATCTGTTCTAGCAGAGTAGGTCTTACATAAAATTAGCAGGTCTTTGTTGCCCATTTACGACCAAGTGACTGCAAAGTACTTTACATACTGAGAGAGATGGCTCATAATTCTGTATTATTGCTGGAAAACCATACCCACTCCAGCTACCCTTAGCATTACAGATAAGCTCAAAAGGGGCAGGAGGGCAAGTGGATGAGTAATCATGGCTGCTAATCAAAAGGTCCTGACATTCTGACTCTGGTAATCCTAGCTCCACTACACCTTTGCTCTCTCTACCCACTAACTCTTACCTCATCTCAGTTTCTTCTACAGGAAAGTTCCCAACACAAATAGAGTATAAGCCAGTATCGTCAATTACTTGTCCTAGGAAATGAACCTAATTTTTCATTTATCAATTAACCTTGAATATAAAAGCATATGAAGCCAGTATGGCATAGTGGTTTAAATGATAGACTAGGATACTGGGAGACCAGGATTCTAACTCCCACTTAGCCAGGGAAACTCACTGGGTCACCATTCTCTCAGCATCAGAGAAGGGTAAAGGCAAACCCTCTCTGAAAAGATTTTGTCAAGAAAACCCCATGATAGGTTCACCTTAGGGTCGCTATAAGTCAGACTTGAGGGCATACAGCAACAACAAAAGCAATAGCTGTCTTTCTGCATGTATGAATTTAATCAGCTCCATGGTCATCTAAGGGCATCTCCAACCTACTTTCCGAGGATTCCTGCATATTTGAGATAGATACATAGTGACAAATCTGAGGTTCCTCTGTGCAAAACAGCCTTCTCCAATGCTGGTCCCACCAGCTGTTGTTGCTTACAACTCCCATCAGCTCTTGGCCATACTAGCTTAGGAATCTGAGTATTGTAGACAACAACATATAGAAAAACCCTCACTGGGGAAGGATTGTGCAGAGCATAATAAGTAGCACAAGGTCCATATGTACATACTGTCCAACATTTTATAAATACAATTAAACATATATTTGCAACATACTTATTCTCATCTCAAGGATTACTGCCTGAGCCTGTTTTTCTGTACTCCATCTGCTGTATCTACTCTTCAGCATCCTGTCTTCCACCTATTTAAAAGCCAACAAGCTGCTCCTATCCTCTTAAGCTTATACTGGGAAAATATAACTGTCCTACCATTTCTTAACAGTTTAAATATGAAATACTAGGCTGTGTACTGCATAGTGGCAACATACACATGCAAGTGCTAAATAAGATGTGTCCAATTCCTACTATGACATTTAACCTCTATAGAGGCCCTAGGGATAGCTCTAACTACTAAAGATAACTTTCACAGTCCATCCAACCCAAGTTCTTAAAGTGGTCCCATGGATTTCTATCCCAAGAAAGCAATGGGGGGGGGGGGAATAGTGATTTACTAGGACCACCTTCCAGAAAGCATGGACTGTCCTTGTTAAACAGCATGTATATCATGGGCACTGAGACTTCCAGGGCCAAATTCACCCTTGGTCGCAGTCCAGCCATCTGGAGTTCCCCAAGCCACCCCACCTTCTCCATGACATTATGGTTTGGTGGTTTCCTTTTGTACTGGTTTCTTTTTTCCCATTCTAAAAAGTTGAGCTACATCTCTCCTAAAGCTTAGTTATCTCTGATAAAGCTCTAGGTGAAAATATACTCTGATTTTCATTCTCTGAAAATTCATAATTCAGTAACTTTTCTGCAATTGAATCTGATCTTCAGGTTGCATGAGGTTTCCCTGTGTCCTGGAGTATATGATGGTCTGCTCTTCCAAACAGCCTATCCTTTTTTGCAGCATAGGTCTAAATGTCTGTACACTCTAACTTGGGTATGATCATCATCAACAGGTGTATAACTTTAGCATTACAGCACAGAATGTTAATTACCTAGAAGCATTCCTGTAGAGTTCACTTGACATGTATCAGTAGTCATGTATATCATCATCATCATCATCATCATCATCATCATCATGTGTGTACATGATGGTTCTATTTAAACCAGTCACTATTTTATCATGTTAAAAAGTCATAATTTGGACTGTTTCTGATATCTAAGGGCTGAGTTAGTTCTAACATCTACTCAGTTAAGAAAGATTTGACTAAGTGCAAGTTTAATAATACCTTCATATTTCAACTGCTACCGGTATTTAATAGCCATAACTTTAGGATTTTTACTTTAAAAAAATAGTACGTATCCATCCATAACTTTATGCTGAATGTATTTCAGGTACATTCCAACACCTGAAAGCTGCTTTCTTTGACATCATGCAGGAAGGCATCACATACCTTCTTTGGCAACATCCAGCAAAGGGCATTTACTCAGGCAACCCAGCTTCCACAAATGAGCATGTATCACCAACAGGTTTCTGACCATCAAGTTCTATTGAATAAAATGATTTTTTTGAGCATATATATTCTGACTGGAAACATATTCTGACATAATATGTGGTTATGCCACCATAAGTACTTTTTGGAGTGCTGTGTAGGGAGGTATCCAAGACTTCCTTGTGCAATGTTTTTGCCCCATCTGCCTGATGGTAGCTGGATGGTTTCTGAGTTCAGCTCATCCTTCTCCTAGCCAGGGAGTGGCCACAGAGGTGCATCCAAAAGATCCAAAAGATGCCTGGCTGCCATTGTGCAGCTGGGGAAGAATGAGTAGCCTTCTTGACAGTAAACAGATGGTGCCTTGGTGCACTCTCCACTGGACCAGGGAATCTCCCAGCTGCTCCGTGGGACCAGAGCAGAACTGGACCAGGGACCCTTCCAGTTGTTGTAGCACAGCCAAGGAAATAGTAGTAGTAGTAGTAGTAGTAGTAGTAGAAGTAGTAAGATTTATTTCTATTCCGCCTTTTCCAGGTTGGGAATCAAAGTGGATTACAGCAGCTATTAAAACAGAATACTATAAAATCACAGTCAACTTAAAATCCCCTTGCACTCCTTCCCCCCCCCGAGACATATAAAATTTAAAACATTAAATCTAAAGGAATTAAACAATAGAAAGAGTTAAAATATCAATACGAGGGATTGAAAATAGAAATAAATCTATGTACAAAGCCCCAATGTGGGAGGAGGAAATATATTATCCTTGGGGGAAGAGGCGGAGAAGGTCATCAGGAGGAGGGAGGGGAAAACTGAATAAGGCTAGTCTGGAAAGGCCTGTCAGAAGAGATCCATCTTGATGGCCTTTTTAAAGGCTTCTAGAGTGGTAATATAGCAGATCTCTTCCAGCAGGTCATTCCAGAGCCTAGTAGTGGCAGCCGAGAAGGTCCTCTGGGTCACTGCTGGTAATCTGGTCTTTTTTTTACATGTAGTAGATTCTTTCCAGAGGACCTAAGAGTGAGGGGTGGATTGTATGGGAGGAGGCGTTCCCTTAAGTAGTCAGGGCCCTAGCCATGTAGGGCTTTAAAGGTAATAACCAACACCTTATACCTTGCCCGGAAACTGATGGGCAGCCAGTGTAATGATTTTAGAACTGGAATAATGTGGGCTGATTGTGGAGTGTCCGCAACCAGTCTGGCTGCCATGTTCTGAACCAATTGAAGTTTCTGAACTTGGCATAAGGCTAGCCCCATGTAGAGTGTGTTACAGAAGTCAAGCCAGGAGGTTACCATGCATGTACTACTGTTTCAAGGTCGCCTGGTTCCAAGAAGGGTTGCAGCTGGCGTATCAGCCGAAGCTGATAGCAGGCACTCCTGACTGTCACATCTATCTGAGCTGTCTGGAGGGATAAGTCAAGGATCACGCCCAAGCTGCAGGCATAATCTTTCAGGGGAAGTGTAACTCCATCCAGGATAGGTGCATATATCTCCATTCTCGGTTTCTGGGTCCCTACAACAAGTATCTCTGTCTTACCTGGATTCAGCTTGGGTCGGTAGAGGTGAGATGCCATCCTTAGTCACTGCGTCAGTCGGAGACATAGAGAAGTATATTTGGGTGTCATCAGCATACTGATAACACCCTGCCCCATGGCTTCATGTAAATGTTAAATAGCATGAGGGTCAGAATCACGCCTTGAGGGATGCCCGACTTGAGCTCCCGAGAAACTGTCCCCCAGTGACACCATCTGGAATCTGTCTGAGAAGTAGGAGCAGAACCACTGGAGAACAATGCCCCCGATTCCCAATTCTCTCAGGTGTTCCAGAAGGATACCATTGTCGATGGTACTGAAGGCTGCTGAGAGGTCAAAGAGCACCAACAGGGTCACACTTCCCCTGTCAATGCCCAGATGGAGATCATCGACTGAGGTGACCATGGCAGACTCAACACTATATCCTGCCCTGAAGCCGGTTTGAAATGGATCTAGATAATCTGTTTCATCAAAGACAGCTTGGAGTTGAATGGTGACCACCTTCTCAATCACCTTACTTAAAAAGGGTAAAAGTGAAACTGGCAGATGGTTGTTTTTATCCAGAGGGTCAAGGGAAGGCTTTTTTAGCAGAGGTTTTATCACTGCCTCTTTAAGGCAGGCAGGCAGGCAGGCAGGCAGGCAGGCAGGCAAATGGCAATCTGCAACACTCTCTCTGACCTCCAGTGTAAGTGCAGTCACATAGCTGGTGTAGCTTCATCTCCAGTCAGACAGGCTCTTGACCATGGGATGATTCACTCAGACATAGCAACACACTCTGAAATGAAAGCTTTTGTTTTAAAGGGTGCCATTCTATTTTGCATTATTGTTGTTTTCTTTTGATATTCCCACTATAAAAAGTCCTATTGGTTCTTCCTTTTCTTGCAATAATGATTCTGAAGGGCAATATGGTGTAGTGGTTTGAGCGATGGACTATCCCCACTCAAACATTAAAGCCCACTGAGTGGTCTTGGGCAAAACACACTCTCTCAGTCTCTGAGGATGGCAATGACAAACCCCTTCTGAAGAAATATTCCATGAAAACCCCATGATAGATTCTCCTTAGGGCCACCATAAGTCAAAAATGACTTGGAAGGACACAACAATAACAAATGATAATTATACTAATTCCATATCTTTTAATATGCCTTTTCAGAAGGCAGTACTGCTGAAAACTAAAAAATACCAGTGGATTTTTGTTTGTTCCAGACGTTGGAAAAATCCAACTTTTCAGATTAACTTTGACCAAAGCACCAGTGCAAGACCTAAATGACAGGTTATATCTCAATGTTTGGTATAGTTCATGTGGCAACTTCAGGCCACATAATTCCTGCTTGTAGAAACACATGCACACCAGCTTTCATTTATAAAATGAGATTCTCTAGAGAATGCAACAAGACTTCAAGCTATTAATTAAAATGTTCTGTTGTTATCTTTTGTTCAGAACAACAGTGCTCCTGAGGTCCTGGAGAACTCTTTCCTCACCACGCAAGGTGTCAGGTTTTGATTAAGCATCATTATGTACAGTTCATTAACAAGGTATCTTAAAATGAGTTTTTGATTGAACACTTTTATTGGCCATTTAATATGATTTATGGATTCTGCTATAATTTCACATGCAGCATTTGCCAAGTCAGTTAGTGTATTTTTCATTAAACAATGGCATTTACAGCTCCCCCTTCCAATGATTTTACTTCAAGGCAAATAGCTCTCTTTAAAAAAACAAAAACAACAAAAAATGGTCCTCAGAAGTATTTTATGAGTGATTCTGTTCATTTTCATAGAGTCATCATCAGACAACAATGGTTTAGAATCATAGAATTCAAAGAGATCAGAATGGCCATCCATTCCATCCCCTTGCCATGCAGAAATAAACAAAGTACCCCTGACAGATGGCCATCCAGCTTGTATTTAAAAACCTCCAAAAAGGAACACTCTGCCATACTCCAAGGCTATGTATAACACTATAAAACAGTTCTTCCATCAGGAAGTTTTTCCTAATGCTTATGATGAATATCTTTTCCTATAATTTGAGTCCATAGCTCCATGTCTCTGGAGCATCAGAAGAATAAGCTTGCTCCATCTTCAATATGAAATCCTTTCAAATATATACATAAATATGGATATCATCTTATCTTTTAATGTTCTCCTTCCAGGCTAAACATAGCCGGCTTCCTAAGCCACTCCTGATAGGGCATAGTTTGCAGACTTTTTACCATTTTGGTCATGCTTCTCTGAACATGTTCCAACTTGTCAACAGCCTTCTGAAATTGTGGTGCCCAATGCTGGACACAATATTCCTGGTGAGGTCTGACCAAAGCAGAATGGAGTGTATTATTACTTCCCTCAGATTAGACACTGTACTCTGATTGATGCAGCCTAGAAGCTTCAGCATCATACTGTTGACTCATGTTCACCCCTAACATTTCCTTAAGTTTAGTGAAATCATCTTTCCTAGAATTTAGAATGCATATTTGACTATGCCTGGCTTCCAGTTTCTGTAGTACAGTGGGACCTCAGTATCCACAGACTTCACATCTGAGGATTTGAGCAAGCCCGCGTTATCCCCAATGGTGACGTGTGCATGCAGCTATGCTGCCATTGGGAAAACTGCACTGAAGTCCTCCCTCCCTCCCTCCCTCCCTCCCTCCCTCTCTCTCTGAGGCTTCTGCCCTGGGCTTGGCTTCAGGGGTGGTTCAGTAGCAGAGCTTGGAGCCCTTTCAGTTGGAGGGAGCTAAAGCTGGGGCCGGGGCTTGGGACTTGAAGGCCCTCAGGCCCAACACCCAGGACAGAACCTCCAGGCTGTAAGTCCCAAGCCCTACTGCCGGCTCCCTCTGGCCAACAGGGCTCCCTCTGGCCAATGGGGCTCCAGCCTCCACCTCCACTTCCGAACTGCCCCCAAAGCCATGCCTAGGGCAGGTGCCTTCAAGGGGGAGGTAGGGGAGAGAGGAAGGACGGACAGAAGGAAGGAAGGAAGGAAGGAAGGAAGGAAGGAAGGAAGGAAAAGGGAGGGAGGAAGGGAGGGATGGAGGAAGGGAGGGAGGGAGGGAGGACTTCAGTTCATTTGTCCTTAATGGCAACATGCTCATGTGGCTGCGCTGCCATTATGAACAATGGGACTTGAACATCTGTGGAGTTTGGGATCCGGCGGGGGGGGGTATCCAGAAGAGAGGGCTACCGAGGGCTGACTGTACAACAAACTCCAAACGAAAGTGGATCCTGCCACTTTCACTCAACAGGCCCTTGCTATTGGTTAGGATCAGATCTAAAATAGCTGATCCTCTTTTCATCTCTTCCACCTTCTGGACAATGCAACTGTCTGCAAGACGAGTGAGGAATTTGTTGGACTGTATATTCTTGGCAGAGCTTGACTTCCAACAAATATCAGGATAATTGAAATCTTCCATTGCTACTAAATCTCTACTTTCTCAGTATTTGGTCATCCAAGTCCTCAATTTGGCTTTGGGATCTGTAGTAGACTTCAACACTATTGTTTCTCTCTCCCTTAATTTTTTAACCAGATGTTCTCAACCTGGCTTCTGGGATTTAAGTCATAGATCTTTTCACAGGTATAAATATCCTTGACATATAATCCTCCTCCTCCTCCTCCTTTCCTTCTTGGTCTATTTCTCTGAAATGGGTTATACCCTGCTATTCCCTCACTACATTTCATAAGCTTTCAATGACTACTATTATATCATATTTGCTTTGCTGTGTTACAAGTTCAGTTTCATCTTGTTTATTTGCATGTTCTGTGTATTAATGTAGAGCAGTGATTCCCAAACTTTGGTCCTTCAGATGTTTTTGACTTCAGCTCTCAGAATTCTTGACTGATAACCAAACTGGCTGGGGCTTTTGTGAGCTTAGTCCAAAAGACTAAGTTTGGGAATCCCTGGTGTAGAGGCTTTTAAGACCATGGGTTTCTCCCCTTATTGGGTTCTTCTACTATTCACCCAAATCTCTCAATAACATTTGGACTATTATCACCAGCAGTTGATGAAATCCTACCCTCAATGATACTGTTTCCCTCTCCCAAATAACTCACTTTAAAGCACAGGGAAGTCATTGAAATCCACAAACACCTGGACAACTTCAACGGGAAAAAAAGATACCCTGAAAGGAAACAAAGTTTGGCTACCAGTCCTGAACAACACCAAAATCAAGACTCAGCACATGCAAATGAACATCACGTAGGGTCAGGGGTTTTTCCAGCAGACAATAGATCACTAATTAAATAGACACAAATCCTCTTTGCATATCCTCCCACCTCCTGAGGTCTTGTCATTCACCAACAGACCAACACAGAGATTAACATGTAAAGCAATTCTTCTCAACCAAAAGCCACACAGTACAGTATATATTCCCCACATACCTCCATTCCACCATTCTCTAAAGATGTCAGCCATAAATACAGGCCAAATATCAGGAATAAATCCTTCCAGAACATAGCCACATAACCCAAAAACCCCTCAAAAAATCAGTTTAAAGCCCTCCTGATCATGTTTGGGAGATTCTTAACAAAAATGCTCCTGCCAGTTGCTGTGAGGTGCAACCCATACTACAGATCATGGTCCAAGAAGCCAAATTATTCATCATGGCACTATCTGTGGAGCTAGTTGTTCACCTCCACAATTCTTTTTCTCCCAGGCCATGTCCTTGAAGTGGGAGGAAATACGAAATGACAACCTGTGTGCATCAAGGTCCTTCAACATCCTACCCAGAGCTTCCTAATCACTTATGATATCCTGAAGGCTATGCCTTACAGCATCATTGGTTCACATGTGGACCAAAAAGAAGAGACAACTGTCAGTGGGCTTGAAGAATCTTAATTTTGCCCCATAGCATATTAACACTGCCCAGTTATAACACTCAGAAACTACTTCAACCAGTGTACCTCCATCTTATGGAATCTTGGGATTTCTAATTTAGTGAGATACTTAGAATTCTCTGCTGCAGAGCTCCTGTAACCTCCCTTGAACTATGACATCAGATCGCTATTCTTCATTGCTCCTTATGCCCTTCCCTCCTTAAATAGTCCAGTTATAATCCCTTTTCATTCTTAGCAAGACACCACTGTTCTAGCAGATACAACTGATATAAGGAGTACTTTTTCTCTTTCTATCCAGCTCCTGTCATCTTTTCCCTCTCACACAGCTATCATCTGTGACTTTATAACCTCTCATAACCTATGAAGAGGGTTTGGAGCTTTTGTTGCTGCAGTGGAATAACAAGACCTGCCTCTTGGCACAACCAGTGCGCTGTAGCATTATACCTGTTCTGTACCAGACATCTCTACATGAAGTATTTTTTTTAAAAAAATGCATGCACTAGATAGGTACCTTTGTTTAAGGTATCACAGTAAGTGCAGAAGCACACTTATGCATCCCATATGTTACGACATTAATGTTTGCACTATTTTGCCAGGTTTTTGATTCAATGTTCATATGCTGAGTGTTCAGATTATGCATAAAATAACATTTTAAAGGGAGAATATCTTCTGCAAATATCTACTCAATGTAGATTTTGCATATATTTCAGTCCTCTTATGCTAATGTCCAATGCACATGCATAGGGTGCAGTATTGAGATTTCATTTCTCACAGTACATCACAAATGTGACATGGGAAAGCTATTTAAAGCATAGTAATATATCCCAGGTTAATGTAAATTAGCCTGTGCTATGAACTGCATCTGAAAGATCATCCTATTCTTGGAATTGTATTCCATCCCTTGTAAAGGAGATGTGGCAAGAACAAGGCAGTGTGTGTTGTCTCAATTAGTGTGCAAAAATGGACAATGTCAGGATTTCCATCTCTATTTATCATGCAGTGCAGGCTGAACAGAGCATGAGCATTATCTTTCAGAGCAGGTGATGATATCATTTGGCTGGTGCTGAAAACCCCCACACTCCAAACGTCTATATCAATTCATTGGTTTAGAGTAGACCAACATATGTAGTACTCAATTGCTAATCATGTTTTCTTAAAGTTCCCATTAAAGATAAAGTTCCAGCAGTTGCAAATTTGCAGCCACTTTACCCAGAATTCTTGGGAAGGAGTCATGGGTATCATTTTGGGTGGAAATAGAAGCTACAGGCCTTATTGTAACATGTAGCTCTCTAGTATTGTTAGATTGTAAGTCTCAACACCCTCTATCTGGTGTAGCCAATGCTGAGAAATGCTGGGAGCTACAGTCCAACATCTGAATCATGGAAGCTTTGATAGTTGAAGGTACGTGCGTGGACACCACACACATATGCTGGATGGTCTTTGGTGGTCCCTTCCAACTCTAGGATCCTATGTATTTCTACATGACAGAAGAGGGTTGGACTGGATGGCCTTGGGGATCCCTTCCAGCTCTAGAATTCTTTGTATTATTGCATGGTCAAAGGACTGGGTGGCCCTTGGCGGTCCCTTCCAATACTAGGATTCTATGCATTCCTGTATGGTCAAAGGAGGTTAGGCTGGATGGCCCTTGGGTCCCTTGCAACTCTACCATTGCATGTATTCCAGCATAGCAGAAGGGGTTGGATTGGAATGCCCTTGGGGTCCCTTCCAACAATCTATGTAAATGCAAGCAGTGCTCTCTAGGACTCATCTCTTTGCATGCACATGCACCTTCAAGAAGCCCATGATGTATGGGGAGCCTGTGAATTTCCTAGGGTTTTCTTAGGTGAGGAATCCTGAAAGGTGATTTTGCTAGTTCCTTCCTCCAAAATCTAGCCTACAACACCCGGTATTATTCCCTGGTGGTCTCCTATCCAAGTACTAACCAGGGCTGACTGACTCTGCATGACTTCCAAACTCTGAATGTTGTTCGACTGCACCTCCCAGCATTTCTCAGCATTGGCTACCCCAGCTAGGGACTGCTGGACCTTGCAGTCCAACAATAACTAGACTCCATAACTCAGTTCTGTGCAGTGTAAGTGCTGAAGAGAGCAGGGAAGTGAAAGAAAATTAAAGCTTGGAAAAAACACTTTGGACTATAGCTTCCATAATCCTCCTTTCAGCTATAGGACTTGTTTTCAAAACTGATCCCAGCTTGTCTTCTTTACTTTGTCTCTCTCAGAAACCAGACCTTGCTCCCACCCTCCTTTCTGTGACATTTTCTATGTGAGCTTTGACAAATGGGAATCTTGTCATTGCAAAAACAACATCTCATTGGCAAGACAGTTTTGTATGTGACTCGAGTGGGAAAATGAACACACTCTTGCATTTATAGCAATGATGCCATTAAAAAAAACCTATTTGGAACAATGAACTTCAAAAGGAATTTCCCATCCCTTTACTTCATTTGCAATTGAACTATGAGAAATTCTCACACCTATGCAATCATGTGACAAATTTCTCGGCTTGTAAAACAATTAAAGGGACTGAAAAATCAGCAATTCCTGTGAACCGTGACATGCCGAATAATCATCACATCACTTGTTATAGGTGAGTTAGGGTAAGGCACAAGCTTCCTCTGCTGGTAGAAATTTCCTTCTTCTCTAGAAAACTCTTCTGCCAGCTGATCTCAGAAATCTGCCAACAGAGCAACATGCTGGCTGAATTGCTCTGATGACTAAGATTTGCAAGCAGAAAAGCTGGGAGACGAAGAATAGTCAAGTTATGCTACATCCAAACCTCTTCCTGCCCAAATATAGACACAAGGCTGGTGGAATGCAAGACCACAGTAAGGACAGTCCCAAGTAATTTCCAATACCTCTAGGCTGAAAAGGCTTTGGATTCAGCATGGCTTCATCTAGCCATCTAGGGCTGCATCTATACTGCAGAAATAATCCATGCGGACACAACTTTAACTGCATGCCCTCAGGTTGTGGAATTCAGGGAACTGTAATTCTGTGAGCTATTTTGCCTTCTCTGGTGCCACAACAAACTACAAACCCAGAATCCCATAGCATGGAGCCATAGTAGTGAAGGAGTTTAACTACTGTAATTATACAGTAGTTAAAGTGGTGTCAAACTGGATTACTTATGTAGTGTGGATGCAGCCCTGGTCAGTTAGGATTATGCTTTCCAGATGAACTGGGGGTGGAGAAAACAAGAATGACAATCTAGCTGAGTCACATTCTTATTCCTTCAGACACACCTATCTCCTCATTTTCTTGGCTGTTTTGATCTTTTTAACAATCAAACAAAACTGGATAACTTCCAAGAAATGTATTTCAATCTACTTCCAAATAATCTAGCAAAGCAGGGCTCTTTAACTTTTTTTTAAAAAAAGTCTAGAGTATCTAAGATTTTCAAAATTTGAATTACTTTGGAGAACTGTAGCTCTAGAAAAACTTGATACAGTAAAATGCTGTAGATCTAGAATTGTATTTGAATTTGAATTAACTAATGCATTTTCCAGACCACTTTTCTTGTTCTGAATGTTCTCATCT
The DNA here is from genome assembly GCA_034509955.1 of Urosaurus nigricauda. Taxonomy (NCBI): domain Eukaryota; kingdom Metazoa; phylum Chordata; class Lepidosauria; order Squamata; family Phrynosomatidae; genus Urosaurus; species Urosaurus nigricauda. The sequence goes on along the minus strand of JAOEGL010000005.1, from coordinate 156,768,334 downwards.
ACTTTTTTTATGTTAGCAAGGCAGCCTTAAATTGACTGGTATCTGCAGAAATGCACAGCATTTTGGAAGCACTCTGTTGGCTTTTCTATTTGTCTCTTCTATCTAAACTGGCAATAATACTCCATCTTGGAATATTATTTTATATGTAACATATGAAGGCAGAGAAACACTTTTATTTGGGGGGGGGGATCTCCAGCATGCACCTGAAAGTCCAGTGTTGAAGTAAATTTGTTCTGTTTTAAAATGGATTGTGTGTCACGTACACAATGTCCTTTAAAATTCCTTACCCTTAAATTCAAGGCTTCCCATAACTCACATCTGCCTGTTTATCGTTCATCTCATAGCATGTCACCCTCTCCTCTCCACTGCATTAATATCACCTCTCCATCTCTTTTTTCATATTTTTTTTTTTTAAAAAAGGTATGCTGCCTTTCAGTGCCATCATGTCTACTAAAAGAATGCTCCCTGATTTTTAGTTATGGACTCTGCTTTGGCATTTCCATATTCAGGTTGCTCAATCACAATTCTCTGTGTTGCTCAGAAGTCATACATTTTTAGCATTGTTATTTTCCAAAGCCTTTTGGATGACAGCTCACACAATCCCCCAGCCAGCATAGCCAGTGGCTAGGATAGCTGGGGGATGTTTGGAATCATAATCTGAAAGAGTAAGATTTCCAAGCTCTGCTGTTTTCAACAGGAACTGGCCCTGGGATTTCAGCCGTGGAGTCATTTCTTCCATGATGCCCTCTCAATGAAAGAGGCACGGATTACTTTAAAAACACAAAGCACTATTCTTCTTGTTGTACCATCAAGGTGTGTGCATGCTGAAAGAGGCTAATTATATGTTCTTACTGTTGTAACCAGTCTTCTTCCTCTCTCCATCTGCTCCCAACTATAACCTTCACTTGTCACATCACGTCTAAAATTAGACTGTCGACTCTTCAGTGCTGGGAGCTGCCTCTTTCTGTCAGCACTGTGAAGGGTCTTGCTAGCAGACTTCAGAAGGGCTTTTAGGAAATAAAGAGTGCATCTGGCACACTGTTTGATTCTCGGACGGTCAGATGAAGACACTCTCAATAAAATTCATAGTGCCTAAGGAAATAAGTTGAATAAGACATTCTCTAGAGTGAATATTTTTTTAGCACTTCTTCATGGAAAATAGTGGACTGAAGCTTAATCATGAGAGATACTGTTGGAAGAAGAAAGGGGGGAGGAAGTATAGGTAGCTGGGTTGACCAGGAGAAAAATTCCAAAATCCATACTGAGATAGCAGCTTTATCCTAATTTTATTATGGCCGAAAGGTGACAAGGCATGCAAGTTTTCTAAGTCTTTGGATATTTTTTATCTAGCAGCATATCACAAATAGCAGGTGGGGGAGGGTGAAGAAAGGGGAAGAGAGGGAGAGGAGATCTGCCTGTTTTGATTTCTGAAGTTGTATCTTCTGCATGGTCAGAGTCCAAAGATGAAATGTGGGAGGAAGCGGATGATTTGGACAGTAGGCTCCTCTAAGTTATGGAAGTATCCCTTTGTATCTGTATCTTGACTACCCCAAGTCTGCCTGGATGAAATTTAAAAATAAGAAATAGTTGATCCTCCATTTTTGAAAATGTAAAATTCACTTGTTGAACTGACTCCATCCTTAGGCAAAACACACAGGTTCTTTTGTAAGGGGAACACTCTGAAAGTAGATACTCTCTAATTAGAAACATAACTGGAGATGTTTGAATGCCTTGATAAATAAAAACACCAAAACATTAATAGAAGCTAAACTGGCTAGTTTTACTTAGTAGTTGGACTGGATAAACCCTCAGAGAAAAAAGTACCAGTTTCAGGTGACATAAAATTCTTTTCCTCCATTGTAGGGTCCTGCTATTGAATGACTCACCTCTTCTATCAGCTTACTCTCTTCATAGATGGATTCATTCTGTGTTCCATGCTAGCTCCTTGATGCCCTTCCAAGTACTCCTATCCATTTTCCCCTTTGTGTCTTCCTGTCTCCTTTCCTATATTTCTTGATTTCCCTGAAGGCAAGTCGATCAAATCTGGCACATCAGCTGCTAAAGCTGTAGGAAGCTGCCCCTTTTTGTTTCTTCTCTGTATTTCTTTTATTTCCCCAGTGACAAGCTACCCAAACCTCCTGTTTTACTTCCTCAAAGGGAAATATGTGTCTGCTGTTTTTCAGTTTTGATTCAGAGGTGTCTTCAAAATGATTTTAAAGTTATAATTGACCAACGTAGGAAAAGAGATTGTTTCCACTTTGTTACAACATGATAATGGTAGGTGTGTGCAACAGTTGTGGTTGCCTTTGAGAAATGTTGTTTAAGATACAAGATACAGAGAGAATTTGAAAATCTTCACTAGGGCCATGGGCAAAGGCTTAATTTTATAAAATGAAAGTATAGAATCATAATAAATATTTTAAAATATATAGGAATTTTTAAAGAGAATAATTCAAATGAACAGGATCACTGCATATCTTGACCTAACACTTGATAGTATGCTGTATAGATACCACCTCAGCTAAACTGTCCATTTGCTATGCTCTTTTGTCTATAGAGTTTGTACCACATCCATTGTACTGAATAGCTATAAAATATCTAGACAGAAGGGACATTTTTCAATGAATTGGCATACATTTCATCCACATGCATCTCTACCTTGCACCTGTCATGGTAGTACAAGCTGTACGGAGCTCACATTCTGCTAAAAAGTTCCTCTCCACAGGCTTCAATGCTAAATGTAGTCATCACACTGAATGCAATATTTGGTGCAGACCTTCCATTCAGCTTCCATTTTTATTCTGTCCTCTGGTGCTAATAGAGTAATATGGTATGATAAACAACAGGTATATGTGAGGTCTATGGTGCCTCCACATCATGGACTTGAAGATCATGCCAACATGACTACAAATTACTTTAAGGTACAAACTACATTGAACTGGAGACATTATAATGTGTGAGACAGTTATTCTTGGCCTGATCTCTGATATCCTTTGGTACTACTACTCCAAAGACCAAAAAACACTACTGTAGCTACTAAAGGTCATATTGTAGCCCTCATTAGGCCAACCAAATGGTGCAAAATTTGAAATACTAGTTTTCAAAGTATAATAAGTGGGTGGCGAGACTCTTAGGATATCTCTTTATTGTCAGATCTTGAGATACATTTAGGCAATGGAGCAGGTAAAGCATGTCAAAGGAAGCCAAACTGGGTAGCTTTACTTTGTGGTGGAGGGAAGAAATCTTCAAGTCTTATCAGTTCAGCAGATAACCAGAGCCTGGAGAAAGTTCTAGGTAACAGGCAGATGTTTCAAAAATAGGGTATCATTCATTTTTAACAGGCCAACAGTTTTCATAAAGCTGTTAACTCTATCCTAGTTCCTCAGAAATAAACTAAAGCTCCTTACTAGCCAGATACCCAGGATTATCTGGTGTGTGCCCTATAGTTCTGGGTTTTGCTTCAAGGAGAATGTAGACTAATTGAAAGAGAGGAGATTTTGGTCAAGAGTATTGGAAAACAAATACTGTGGGGGAATATTGAAGGAGCTGAGTACTCTTACCTAGAAGAAGATAAGAGAGATGGGATACTTAACACTTATGTTGGAAGACTGTGCCATAAAAAAGGGGGAAAAACTTATTGGCAGGTGTAGGTGTCTCAAGTTACAATTGAATAGTTTTTGGATGAAAATTAGGAGAAACTACCTGACTAATATGGGTAGGGTATCTTGACATTTGGGCCAATTATTTACAGAGTGGTGGCTCTCACTCTCACTCACAAGAGGTCTCCAGGTGAAGGATGACACCAGTATCTGTTGGGGATATTATAGTTGTGAAGCAGAGGCCAGACTAGACAGCCTAATCTTTCCAGTAAGATGCTATCACTTAAATGCAATCTGAGGAACAAGGATAAATTAGGGTTATCTTGATTTCACCCAGTTTCTAGGAAGGTTACCTGTTGCCCATTTAGACTATCATGTGGCCTGGATTCCAAGGTTTCACGAAACCTTGCAGAAATGGAGCGATGGATCAAAATGTACAGTCATATTTCAGACCAACTGTTTTGTGAGAAACAAGTCTGTCCCACCTTTGAGTGGTTTTTATTTATTTATTTATTTTTTAAAAAGCCTTTGTTTAGCCAATGAGGGAAGCTTCATGTCTCCAACTGACATTGGTGGACTATCCTCTTTCGGATCTTCTCTCATTTCACTGGATCAGGGTTGTAGCTTCGCCAGTGGTGTGCATGGGCGATTTCAAAGAGAAACAATATAGTGAAAATGATTATCCCTGATGGCACTCTCTCATTTCCATCTAGGAACATTTTGACTGAGGAAGAATTCCAATCCGTAGCTTCAATGGCAGGTAAAGACAGGTGGTTCTGTAACCAGTGCCAAACAAGGCATGGTTAGGTGGATAGTGATCACTGCTGACATCAACAGCCTGTATTGCCACTGGAAATGATAGCCCAGTCAGCAGCTGATCCTTAGTTACCTGCTCCTTAGTTACTTTAAAAAGCTGAAATTCCTTTGACTGTATGTGGCATACAGTAGATCATTCTGGTGTTGCCTAGCAAACTACTTCATAGGCTCCCACTGACTTGCCTCTGTTGCACACCATATGCATCAAAAGAGGAATAAACAAATGTAGTCTAACTTTTAAAATTCTTTGGTTTTGCTTTCTCCATATGCCTTGGGTGTGTGTGTGTGTGTGTGACAAAATTAAAGAATTTTAACTCAGTGCATTCTGAGTTCTTTTCTCAGGATGCTCATGCTCTACCTGCTTGTGTTTTTGCTTCCTACAAACTTGGGTTTCAGAAACTCACAATGAGGTGATTGTTTACCATTGAAGACATATGATGCTGGACCCAGCCTCAGTATGTTTCTATACTAAGGAGAAAGGTCATATAGGAGCCATCAAAGATAAGATAAATTATGGTTTACATATTTAACCAAAAATAATAATTTAAAAATCTGTAGAACAGACCGAGAAGGCAGAACATAGTGTCTCTGAGGGCTTGATGCAGATGGTATATAGTAAATATAGCCCAAACTCCCTCCTTAGAATGTCTGTGTGCCTGTTGTCATTTGGAGTTTTGTCTTTCATTTGTGACAATTTTGTGCTCTTACAGCCAATAACACATTTTTAAAAAATATAACTGTATTAAATGCAATACACTAAAGCCAAAACTAGATCACAGCATGGTCCTTTTAATTACCACCATAGCAGTGAATGGACTTTATTGCTTACACCATCCTTTCTCACCTCAGCTCTCTCTAGAAGTGTTGGACTGCAACTCCTATTGTCTCCTGCCAATGTGGCAGACTGGGGATGATGTGAGCTGGAGTCAAACACATCTAGAAAGTGCTAAACTGGGGGTGGTTGCTTAGCCATGGGATCTTCTATCATAGTCTAGCTTTCTTTATGCCTAGAAAGAAATATGCAATTCTAGGAGGAGGAGGAGGAGGAGGAGGAGGAGGAGATTCTGAATGTTTTGTAAAATATCTACCTGTCCTTATGATTCTTTCTGATGTCATTTCTAAAACATCTAGAGTTCAAAATATGAAACAATGGATTTATAGAAAAAGACTAACCCATCTACTTATGATTTAGATCTTATGTTTGCATGGCTTCAGCTTGATCTATATGATGGAAGTGATAGTTCCATTAATATGAAAGTGACATCCAGAGCTGATATATAATTCATGTTGAACTACTGAACCTTTATATAATTTCTTTGGTAAGATGAAATATAGGAAGCAAGAAAGGCAAAATTCCTACACATGTAAATCAAATAATGGGGACATTTTTCTTGCTGCCATGATATGCCAAGGGAGATGTGCAGCCCATTCCTTTGTATGCTTACTCACATGTATTCTCATTGTGTTCCATAGGTTTTGGTCATTTGTAAGAGTGTTTATATTTTCAGAGAAGGCCACTGCAATTTTGCATGTCTCTTAATAAAACTTTATTCTTTCTTCATTATAAGAGACCCCAAAGAAACCTTCTCAGGTATCTTCCATTACAGTTTAAAAACAGAGTAAGGAATCAGCAGCCTTTGGCATGGGTTCACATAACCTTCAGCACCATCTCTGGACATTACATACCAGTCTCCTGACTCCTCCTCTGGAAATTACTTCCATTTTCATTTCATATGTGTTTAGAAATATGTATGTGTAGGAGTAAGTACGAAAGTAAGAGGTAGAGAAAGAATGGGGTGGAACAGAAACAGAAAGAGAAACTATACAGTTCTGAAGTGCTACAAACTCCACTCACTTTGGTCTTGGCTCTGTCCAACATCACTCAGCTTCATCTGATCTGATTTCATTTATTTTGAGCTCTAGCTCCACTACTGTCAGCTGCAACCTTTGATCGACTGATTCTACCATCCCTGCCTTGATATAGAATTATGTCTGCCACAGATGATATAAATATTATTGAATAAGGTAGCATTTTGTGCATATTTAGACATTTGTCCAATAGGAGTGTGCTGTGGGTTGCCCCAATATATTCTTGGGGTGTTATTGATGTAGTTGTTACAACACTGCAGTTTTTGTGGTTCGTTCTGTTGCCATATTCTCACAGGTGTGTGTCAGACACAGAATATACATGCTGTTTTATTATTGAATCAAAATGTGGCAGCATGAAGCATATAGTTCATTTCCCCCCGTTATACATATCTTTAGAGTGCAGATTAGATTACTCTGAGGCACATGTTACTGAAATCAATACAACAATCTTTTAAGCAAACATACTTAGCATGATGCTTCTAGAGACCAGCTTCTGAAATGGCATTTTAATCCAGCTTTCCCATGGGAAAAATGCTCAAGATGGCTAACAAGAGTAAGAACATTAAAATAATCAAAATGCTGGGTCACTACACTAGCACTCCAGTTTGGCTAGTGGTATTGATTTTTCTGACATTGTGAAAGGAGGGTTTTTTTTGGGGGGGGGTCTTCTTACACAAGTGGCTAACAACAGTTGCTGTGTAGCATCTAGTTTAGCTCTTCCCTCTGAACCAACTGGTCATGGGGTTTGGAGGGAAAGCTGTCTCCTATTCCGCTGATCTGGATGCCAGATTCTACATTTCATATACAGTCAGCCTCCATATCCATGAATTCTTCATCCATCTGTGGTTAACAAATGCTTAACAAAATTGCTTATAAATGCCAAATGGCAAACCTTGATTTTGTCATTTTATATAAGGGACACCATTTTACTGTGTCATTGTATTTAATGGGACTTGAGCATCAACTGATTTTGGTATCCATAGGGGTTCCTGGAACCAGTGGATACAATGGGATCACTATAAATACCCTGAGATAACTTTATCCTTCACTAGCTATATCCAGGATCTCAGCTGGGTAAAAAAATTTAATTTAATGATTATTGTTAAATTCACAGTTGATTTATTAAGGTAACATGTAATCCATATTTAGAAAAAAGACAGATTGGAATGTTTTCAACATCCAATCAGAGTGAGCATGGCAACAGCCAATTGGAGCTTAGCCAATAAAAGGTGGGGGCTACTCCCAGGAGCAAGTATAAATAGGAAGAGAGGTGTGTGGCTAGTGAAGTCATAAAGTAGCAACAAAGTTTTAAAGCTCAGAGTCTCAAAAGTCTTATGTGAAACTGTAACCTAGAGACCACTTATAGAATATAATAACATATATTGTAAATCTTTGTAACTGTTTAAGCAAATAACCAACCATAAGAAAGATACTGTAACCAACTATCTTGAACATAAAGTTATCTCTTTTTTGGCTCAGCATGTGGTCGCTTGAAGTATTTTAAGAAAATATAAATAAAATGCTACCAGGAATTAATAATACTTTTATTGCTGGGAACAGTCAAAATAGTGGGTGATCTGTCTTCCTAAAGCATGGCACCTGAGCAAGGAAAAGTGTGAAAGGAACTCGAGCGAGTGATCTGAGTTCAAGGGTCTTGCCACACAATTTGATGCCAAGCAGTGGGGTAAACAAACAAAAACAAGACTAAAATCTCACATGGCACTCCATTAGTTATTGATGTCAGCTAGGGAGGTAGCCATTATGTATCGGTGGCAGCGGTGGGATAAAAAGACCCATTCTGCTGCCATCAGAGAAGAGTAATTGGGTGAGTGAGTCTCACCTTGCCACCAAGTTATTACAATATAATGCCATGAAACAAATGAAATTATATATAGCTGGGTGGTAGCCAACTCCCATTTCCCTGAAAAGGAAGTCAGGTCAGTGGTTATAATATTGCCTATGACCATGGGAGACCAATTAAGTCTTGGTATAAGTCATTGATGACAGCCAACATGGTGTAGTAGTAGTTTGAGTGTTGAATTGTGGAGATGAGGATTCAAATCCCTACTCAGCCATGGAAACCCACTGAATGATCTTGGACAAGTCACACACTCTCCGCCTCAGAGGAAGGCAAAGGCAAACCCCCTCTGAACAAATCTTGGCAAGAAAATCCAATATTTTAGTCTTAGAGTGTCCATCAGTCAGAAACAACTTGAAGGAGCCCAGTAACAACAGAAACATGTTATTGTCTTACTGAATTGACTTGACTAAGGACCTTATCACTTGCAAAAATAAAGTGACTTGCCCTTGCTGTGATACAGTTACTTATAGGATGCAATGAGGAATTATCACATGAAAAATGTCACTGATTTTACCAGGCAACTGAATCCTGGCTGCATCCAGGCTCCCAGCTACATCCAGAGAGCCAATTTGCAGACACAGGAAGCTGGTGGCACTGGTGGCATTTTTCATGCAATAATTCCCAATTGCATCCTATAAGCAACTCTGTCCTGGCAGGGGTAAGTCACTTTATTTTTGCAAGCAATAAGGTCCTAAATCACATGCTTACATTCATATATGTGGCATGAAAATAATTGCAACTCAGTTACGAAACTGTTAAGAGAAAGATTGTAATAAATACTTTGAGGCATTTTGCAGATTTTAAAAACTGGTACCAAAAATTATAAATTATAACATATTCTAAATTATATCTGTTAGAAATGGAAAATGTCTCCATGTCTGAGATTTTGTATGGCTGTGCATATAGGAAAGCACTTTTGAAGAAATGTAGTTATTCTGTTTATCCTATAAGGCAGATCTCTAATTTTTCTCCTGTCCTGACTGAATTTCTTTCTGCAAATAGTATAACCTGACTAGACATTCCATTTGGCAGACACCAGATGGTTGGTGGGAATGTCTCGTCAGTCTGGCAATTGCCGAAGCCTGAAGAGAGAGAGAAAGAGTGAAAAATGACATCCATTACATAACATTCAATATGATAATGAAATGAATCTAGGACCTAAAAGATAGCATATAAAGGAGAGGGTCTGCTATCTGCTTCCTGAGACCCTCATGTCAACTTCCTGTTAGGTCAAATAATAAAGAAAATTTCAATAATAATCTAAGACACATAGAAATAGGACAGCAATGTGCTTAAACTTGAGTGTTTGTTTCTATAGTCCTGCATAAAAGTCAAAACTTTGGACAGAAATTTCAGCAGAACGAACAACTTCAGTAAAATTGAACAACATATTTTGTCCTTTTACCATTAGCTTGTCACTCTTATAATTCATTCTTTGCAGAAGAAGATGCTTTTCTTGTGAATTAGGAGGAGGTTTCAAGATGCAACATCAAATTAGCAAGCCGTAAGGGAAAAGATTATGATCCAAACTCTTCCCCATTTTGTAGCAGCTGGCTCAGTTTTGCTGTTAGAACGTCCTGTGTTATAAGTATGGATATAATTTAATAGATGTTTATTGCTTAATTTAAATAATCTGTTCCACATACACTACTCACAATCCCCCAGAAAGCAAAACAAAGGAAGTTATTTAAAAACAATAAAACAGAACACTTCTGCAATAATACAGCCTTGCTTAGTGATATAACATTCTTTTTGAAAGAATAACTGTGAAGAATAATTCTTTCAAATATTAACATGTATGTGTTCACCACACATTTATTGGTATTGTTTCTAGTAATCTACTTCACATGAACCTGGACATCCTGTTCAGATTTTCAGTAACTATGAATGAGAATAATATTTCAGTGAATATTCTCAAAAATCTTGCATGCCTCTGCTATAAACAATGGTTTATTATAATGGCCTAAATTGGTGACATGTGAACGTCCTCTATCCAAGACCAAAACAGACTCTATGATGGGATGGATGGCATTCAGTTAATATCTCCTGTTGTTGGAACAGCTTCTCTCAATGAAAATTACTCAATTTCCTTGCATCCTCCCTAGAGCCAAATATCTGCTTCCAAGGACTTGGGGAATGCTATAATGGTATATAGGGTGGGTTACAAAAGCTGCAGGTTGAGAGGACAATAAATTTGTTGTCTGAGCCAAAGTCATCTTGCATGATGTTGGATTTCAACCTTTCTTTTCTCCTGGAGTTCACCATATTCTGTATACTGTAATCCAGGAACATAAACCTCCCAAGGACTCATATGGTCTACAGAACTTTGAAAAACACTTTAAAAAAACCTATCCAGGGTACTGCCTTGGATAGGTAAAGGTAGAATTTGTAAAAAAAAAATCATTATGAACTACAGGGGGACCACTCCTCACACACAAAAGGAATGATTTGGATGGAGATTGACTGCTGTTGTTGAGGTTTGTCATCAAGTTGTTTGCAACTCATGGTGCACAATAATTCACTTTCATGTTTTCTTGAGCTGATCTGTGTGGTCAGACCACAATCTCTAGCTCAAAGAAAAAGCCAGATAGTAGAGTGATCTTATCCCTCATGAAGTTACCATTGTAATGCAATTCAGTTTTGCCCTTGTAAATTACTAGTAACTTGCAGTTATAATTAGTTGTTTCCCAGCTCTGCAAAACTATCTAATTTTATGTATTGGTTGATTGAGTTGAGACATTTTAAATTGCTGTTTTACCATTCTTATGTTGATTGGAATGTGACACTGTCATTTTATTTTATTTTTTCACATGTATGTTTATGCCCTAACAAGTGGCATATAAATAAACAAAACACACAGGACCGCTCTTTTGAAGATCAGTGTAAAGTGAAGAAGTAGAAAGCTGTAGTGAACTGAACATGGAAAGCATATTACATGAAACAGAATTCAAATAATACAGTGCAATTCTTATGATTTCCAATAGAACAGTACAGTACAAATTTGGGGGAGAGATTTGATGACCTGAACTTCTAAAGTCCTGGGACAAATTAAGAAGAAGGGAATTTTCATAGTAGTACCTAGTGTTTAAATATGTGAATATTAACCTTGACAGAGTTGTAAAGTATGGCAAGAGGAATAATGGTAGTGTGTTCTAATCTTTCACGAATGCTTAGGTTCAAAACATACTGCAGAAATAATCCAATTTGAGACCATTTTAAATGCCCCAACTCAATGCAAGTGAATTCTGGGAAATGTAGCTTTGTGGGGCATTTGACCTTCTCTATAAGACAGCTCTGGTGCCATGATAAACTACAATTCCTAGGATTCCCTAGCACTGAGCCAGGATAGTTAAAGTGGTCTCAAACTGGGTTATTTCTGCAATAAGTCTAAGTGGACTGGGGGGGGGAATTAAAGACTGATGATTGGTGATGAGTGGATTTTGAATGCATGTGGAAAGTTGCATACTGTATCAAAAACAGTCCAGGAATATCTCTGTTAACAAAATGTCTGACAAAGAAGTTCCTTTTAACAACATCTTTTATGTTCATCCAGCCCCACTTTGGCTTTTTTTCTGTCTATCTGGATATTTTTTTTGAACAGCAGCAGCACTGGAAGGCTGGAGAAAGAGGGCTGGAGAAAAACAGTCTGGTGCTGGGTTGCAGCAGGACAACTGCAGTAAACAATGCAATAAAGTGTGAGCTGAAAAAGAATGGGATTCTAGTGGATCCTAGTCTAGCTGTGTGTCCCCGCAAGGTAAACAGAAGATGCCTCCATAATCCCTTAGTATGCAGAAGCAACAAAACAGAGATTAAAGGAGAGATTTGTCTGTCTCATCAACTACAACCAGCATGTTAAAATTTGTGTATTTTGATAAACTTGGTCGCTAAAATGGAAATCATAAGAAAAGTGGTGGCTTGTGCAAAAATAAAATAAAATAAAATAAAATAAATCTCTGGATGCATTTTTGAAGAAGCCTACCTGACCTGGTTGTTTAATTTCACATGGATATATTGTGAGTTTTGAATGAAAGGTTTGTTGAAATCTGTTCAACTGCTTCTCCTTTTTCATGGTATAGGAATTTAATGTTAAGGAAGTAATGCCCATGAACACATCTGCTTTTTAAATTGAAGTATACCTATGCTCCTGTTCTCTTTCTTGCCTTTATTCTTGTAAAGTGGCTGAGATTGCAATGTAGTCCCCTCCATGCCTCCAGATCTCAAGGAGCTGGGAGTCCGCACACGACTGGTGGCATGATTATACAACAAATGACACTTCACATAGCCCCCTTAGCTACCTTGTAATTAATATAAATGGAAATAAATGTTGAGTGTCCTTTATCCAGAAATCAAAAAAATTATCCACATGGGCGACTGAAATAGTGGCATCTTTGCTTTCTGATGGTTCGGTGTACACAAACTTTGTTTCATGCAATAATAAGTATATAATTACCTTCAGCCTACATCCCCAAGATGGGTCCCAATATGCATTATGTATATGCAAATATTCCAAAATCCTTACTCCCTCCAGCAGAATTTCATCCACAAGAATTGCAAAAGCAAATTTTATTCTATTTCTGTTCACATTGAATAAGCAGTGCCTGAAATTGCGAATGAAATTGTTACTCTAGAGGGAATATTAATCAACATTCATGTTATTTTAGAATCTTGAAATGGTCTTAAATTGGTGACTGAAGATGTAACAGGATTTATTTAATAAAGACTCCACCTCTCTGTTATTAGGACACAGAATGATAAAACAAAACAAATGAAACACAAAACTCAATAGGCATGAACATTATTAAAGTGAATGTACATGCATATGTGTAGAATCAAATGCACACACAAAGGAAATGAGAGACAAAATTAGAGACCAGTGAATGAAAGGCTTTGAGAAGAAGGCTAGACAATTTTATAATGCCTGTTGAAAATTTTACTCAAAATGTAAGTTCTTCTTTTCCAGACTCATTTGTTCTTTCTTAGCACTATTGGCAAGGGAAAATTTTGAACAGCAAACAGTTGTCCTTTATTCACAACTATTATGTTCCTTTCTTAGGCATCCAGAATATCATTAGTTGCTTGCTTCCTCTTTCTTTCTTTCTTTCTTTCTTTCTTTTCTTTCTCTTCTCATATTTTATTCTTTTGAGGTAACTAGGATGAGGCCTTTCAATATTGTCTGACAAGTTTTTAGGCCTCGGGCCAGACATGTTCTACTTATGTACCAAACCATAACAGATTCAAGATGTATGTGTGAGTGCTCATAACATACAACATGATGAAAATTAGCCACATTGCACCAATTTACATCAAAGCTGTAAACATAATCTATTGGCCTGCTCTCCCAAATCCCCTATGGAGTTGTTGTCATGAATCCAAACTGGCTTTCAGATGTCCCCATTACATTAGACCCCTTCCACATTTATAGAGAGCTATAGAGTAGTTGGCCCTGAACTTGGCTGTATTTATGGCATATGGTATTGCATTGCAGATGAAGAAACTGAGCTGAGAAGGAGCATTGTAGTCACAATATGTTAGGTAATCATCCTTTGATCTTTTATTGTGGCCTTGTAAACTCTGTGAACTAGTTCCTGAATTTCTTATTCTTGTGAAAGCTTTCATTCTTCATGTGTATCCTTTGTGAGGTAACACTACCGTCACCTCCAAGAGATTTAAGCTTTAATGGGAATAGATGTTTCATGATTTGGCTGTATTCCTTCAACAAATTAAGGCAGTGACTCATTTCCTTAATTATTTTTATCTGGAGGAATAAGATTGCCTATGACTAGAAGACATGGGTTTTTTGGACGCAGGAGAGGGGGGCTAGAAGCAATGTCAAAGGAGTCACAAGACAATCAATATGCTGCCTGTATGTGAAAATCCAGCACTATTTTTGGTGCATTTTCAACAGCAAGTAGAGGTTTGTGAATGGAAAGCTCTGGGAGTTTTCTGTGAAAAGCATTCCCAGTAGATATGGCTAAACAATGCCATTCAAAGAAAGATTCTTCCAAACTTATGGAACATGAAATATGTTGAAAAGAAAGAGGTATTTTTTAAAAGAAGGTCATACTCTGAAATGATGAGGGCCAAAAATTCACTTGTCTTTTCTCTCAGTTCATATTTGCACATGGTTGTGCAAGCTTTTGGTTGTGCTACAAGTTGCAATCATAAGGACTTGAACAGATTGTTGGTATTAAAGCAGCTTGGCATCATTTAATAAGTGTTATGGCACTAACTCCCTGTTCAAGGGCAATGAGATAGAAGGGATATTAGTTCCCGTATGGTGCTAGAACCAATATCAATAGGTTCAGAAGTTGAAAGCAATAGCAGTAAATAAGTCTAAAGTTATTTTAGGTTTACATACTTTAAAAAGTCCCCAGTGACTGAAAACACAGCCAAGAATTACTTCAGCAGTATTCCTTCATAAATCTGCATAACAATCTCTCAAAGGGGCTTTGGTGAAATTACAAGTATACATTTACTAAATTGGGTTCAGTGTATATATCACATATTCCACATTAATATTCAGTAATACAAATGCATACAAATTGTGGTGAAGTTAGGTCACTGTTGCAAAGTAACTCAAATTGGAAGCCTAGAACTAGATTGGGAGTGGCAAAGAATTTCAGTGGGTTCAACAGTGTCAACAAAAGCAACCTTTCCTTACCGGACTCATTGAAATGCAGCTGGCCCCAAGGATTTCCACATTTGCAAGGCTTACTGGGCATTTCAGAGAAATACTGGGTGTGAAAAAAATGCATACCTTCTAAAATGTATTGCACAGCACTGAAAAATAAACCCACACTCAAACATGATGCAGTGCATGGAGAAAATGCATAAATGTCATGAAAATGAGCATATAAGGAAACATGCATTAAAACATACATACATTTCAGTACAAAAACATACACAAAGCTTCCCAACCTGGAGCAAAATAAGGATGAAAAAAGTTCAGGTGGCATTTGGAAAAACATAAGAAAATCAAAACTGAGAATCACACTTGTCACACTTTCTTGTATGGTTGAGTCCACAGTACAACCCCATTTTCTTTGCTGAGACAGGCATGCCTTGCAAAAACAAACAAACAAACAAAAGTGGTCAAAATATATTTTTTGTGGTTCTTAGGTATTTGATTTCTTTCTCTTTTAATTCTTGTTTTTTCTTTTCTTTCTTTTTTTATTGTCTTCTTTTTCTTCTCCAACCCCACAGCTCATGTTTAAATGTCATCACACATCTCTTGTTTCATAATTTATTTATTTATTGTGCCTTTTCTCTTTCTTCCCTAAATCTTCCCTGAGCCATAAATCCTGGTTAAACATATTGTGCTTCCCTTCTCTTTTTCCCCATCTCCTAGTTGGCACATGACTTCTTCCACCTTCCCCAGTTTCCCTCCTGTTCTTTCATCCTCTATGGTCTTCTCCCCTTTCTCCAGTATACCTGGATATATTTCTCTTCTTCCTCTTTCCCCATCACTCTTCTTCTCATACTGTTTCTCGGCCAACCACAACTTTTCCAGCTACAGTCATAATCTTCCTTCTCCTTCTCTCTCTCTCCAACTCTCTCCCTTTTGAGAGAAAGACAAATCCTCTGAGCCACAGTAGGAATATGTCAGATTTTCAACAAAGTAAGGTTATATCTTATTATATTCAGTTGGGCTTGCTTTTAAATAGACATACATAAGGTAGCCATGTCGGTCTCCATTACCCTGTTGGCCTATCCCTATAATCATCGTTATCATCATCACCATCTCCGCCTCTTCCCCAAACTATTAAATAATTATTAGTAGCATTATTGTGATTAGGATTATGATTTATGATATCCATTATTTTGGGGTAAAGGGGATATATATATATATATATATATATATATGATAGTCCTAGCAAAAAGCACAGATCAAGGTATTGTAAAAGATCTATCATTTCTGTCCCAAAGCATAATGACTGGGAAAGCCTTTGTAACCTATTGCCTTTTATTAAAAGGTAGACCTGCTAATCATTCATTTCCTTTCGCATCATCTCCACTCTGGTGTTTTCTGTCTATAAGAATATATATGTTTTTGCTGGTGCACTTTGCTGCAGCCTTTCAAAGTGGCTCATAACTCATAAATCTACAGGAAGGTTCAGATTCATCTCTAGTCATTTTGGAGGTAACCCAGCTATAATCTTCTCACAAAATAAGCAAACAAATCCCTCAAATCCCTCTGAAGTCCTGAAGCAGTCCAATTCAGTTTAGGCTTTGGAATTTAGCCAAATCTTATGCACGCTCATGTGTGTAAACAGTATACATTTAGATAATCAGCTGCTCATATATATGTTTCAAATTCATTCATATGTAATAATGGTTGAAAGAGTTGGGTGCATTCCTCTTGGTGAAGAGAAGACTGAGGCGTGACATGATTGCTCTCTTTAGTACCTCAAGGGCTGTCACAGGGAGGAGCGGGCAAGTTTGTTCTCTGCTGCCCTGGGAGGTATGGTTTGATCTAATTGTTTGAAGTTACTGGAAAGTAGATTTCAGTTGAACATTAGAAGGAACTTTTTGACAGTAAATACTGTTCTGCAATGGGAACCAATTTCCTAGAGAGGTGGTAGGGTCTCCTTCTCTGGACATCTTCAAAACCTGCTGCAGTTCCTTTAGTTGGAGATCCTGCATTGAATAGGGGGTTGAAGTACATGGTCCTTTAAGTCTGTAATTTTATGTTGTTGTTTTTAGTGTATTGCTGATGTGACCATGGTATAATTGGTGGCAAGACCCACACACTGTTTCATTCAAGCAATTTATCGAAGCAGGTTATAGAGCATGCAATAAAAATTATCTACAAAGACTAGTAAGGTTATGTCTTATTATATTCAGTTGGGCTTGCTTTTAAGTAGACATACATAATTAAGGTAGCCATGTTGGTCTCCATTACCCTGTTGGCCAATCCCTATCATCGTTGTTATCATCATCATCATCATCATCATCATCATCTCCGCCTCTTCCCCAAACTATTAAATAATTATTAGTAGCATTAGAAGTATTAGAGATAATAGATCTTGAAAGGGATGGATATCTTCCAAGGGTTATAAGGGCTAAGGGCACCACTTTTCGTTTTCATTTCCCTCAGATGTATCCAGGGGAAAATGGTCTGAAAATGGTCAATGGACACTTCTGGGGCCATACAAATTATCATCTTGCATTGTTTTTACACCCTCGTGTGATTTAGACCTGTACAGGCCTCTTAATTTGTCCCTCAGAACTGGCAGGAATTGGGTGAAGTTGTTCTGCTTTTTAAAAAAAGACCCATGCAGGTCTAAAAGAGTTTGAAGGATAGAAAATAGGGCAAAATGCTCAATCGTGTTCCTTAGAAGGGTTATTGGACATTTGAGGATATTTAGAGTTGAGGCACAAGAAACCTTGGAGATCCCTGAAACATCCATGGTGCACTCCTGGTCCCCTGCAGATATCGGATTTAGTTCTTGGAAGATCTGGAGCTCTGTGTTAGAGTGCTCTCTCTCTCTTTCTCTCTCTGTTGTACTTTATGGTGAACCTAAAGCAAACCTATTGTAGAGCTTTCTTTGCAAGTTTCTTTGGAAGGAGGTTGTCCTTGCCATCCTCTGAGGCTGAAAGAGTGTGACTTGTCCAATAAATCCAGTGGATTTCCATGGCCAATTCAAACCCTGTTCTCCAGAGTCAAAGCCCAAACCACTACACCACACATATACTCACTGTTTCAATTCTTCTCTATCAAAGTGTGTGTGTGTTTATACCTTCAAACTGCCTGCCAACTCATGACATTCCCATTAATTTCATAGGGTTTTCAGAGGTAAGGAAAACTCAGAGATGGTTTGTTAAGTCCTTCCTCTGAAATATAGCCTGCAGCAGCTGTTATTCATTAGACCAATGGGCAGTGTCCCATTCAACTCCTAACCAAGGCTGCCCTGCTTGATTTCCAAAAACAGACATGATCTGATATCTTTAGGATAAACATAGGGGATGGAAAAGTGTCATGCCCTAGAGAACTGCTGCCAGTGAGTATAAACAATGCTCAACTGCTGGATGAATCAATGGTCTAACTCAGTATAAGAATACTTTATTTGCTTATTGCCCAGTCAGTACATCTATGAACCTCTGGCAAAATAATTTGTCTTATCTTTCAGAGATGGCTCACACTAGCATACAATATATATGAATATATGTTGTGTGTGAGTCAGCATATCCCTAGATAGAGCTGCAGTTTCCTGGCAGCAACTCCTGTGAGTTCAGTGACATGAAAACATGCTCCCATGATTGTAAGAACTGACAGTGGGCCCTAAAGTTGTAGCTGGAGGCATGCCACATTAAAGATTGGATCCATCATGAAATTAGTCATACATGATTGAAGATGGCAGGAGCCACTTCTAGTGAAGATATTGCTCACTATGTGAATTTGTCTGAAGTATCTAGATATCTGATAGCACTTCCAGTGTGATTCCAAATACACAGTAATCAGCAAACAGGAAGATATTCAGTCAGTCCTTTAAGCAATTTGTTCTACAATACAGTGCTTCCAATTTCCAAAAAGTATGCCTAGCTGAAAATACCAAAGATTAGGTTGGTAGGTGTGTTTAGCTCAGGACTAAAAATACTGGAATGATTATATAATTATCCTTGAGAATCATCAGACTTTCCACATAATATAACTCCTTTGTAATGTAGTATTCACAATGTCTTTTTTTTTAAAAAAAAACTTTTCTTTTGAAAGTGCTTCTTTTGCATGAAATTATTGTACAGCCTTGTCTTTCCAAAGCCGGCTTTATTGTTTCTGTTTGTTAAGGTGCAAGGTTTGGAGTTCACTGATCTGAAAGCCTACCTGTGGCCCTTTTGGATGAAGAAAAGAGAAAGAAGTGAAAAAACCTATTGGATTTTCAAAGCATAAATAAGAAGACAGCCTTGTGGAAACATACTGATATCCATGGGACTTACTGGTGAATGTGTATTGACTTGCAGATCAAGTGGACAAAATTCCATGATTTGAAATTGTTACTGCTTTTTACAGCAAGCAAAACAGAGTTTGGGATATAATAACAGAGAGGAAATTTTTGGAAGTAAGAATCTGGTTTAATTATTTGACCCCTAGCTTCCTAATAGTTAAACTGAATGCATTACTATCCTTATTACATAAGAAAATTTTCACACCAGTGCTGGCAAAATGCTGGTAAAACTTCAGGTAAGCACGTGTGTATGAAAGCCTGATGTGCTTCTGAAATGTCAAGGAATCATCCCCTTGCCTCTAGCATTCTTGAATCATTCGTACGAATGCAATTTCATATGAATGCAAAGTTTCTGTTCATAGGAAATTGCTGCTCTGTAAACAATTCAAGAACACTAGAGGCGAAGGGACGATTTCCTGATGTTTCAGAAGCACATCAGGCTTTCACACACGCATGCTTCCCTGATGTTTTACTGGCATTTTACCTGCGCTTACCCCATGGTAAGCGCTGGTGTGAAAATCGTAATAGTCTCTGGTCCCTCCTCAGTCTGATTAAGAAGCAGCAAAATGCTGTCATTTGTTTCAGTAATTAAAATAGATGGTGTGAGAAGTTAAAGTGTCTGATCATGTAAACAAACTTTATATGAAGATTGAGAAGTGATCAACAGAAAATGAGAAACAATAAAAACATAATAGCTTAAAATAATAATAAAGGAACGACGACAACAAAAATAAGCAGCAGCAGCAATAATGCTGTTCACACTTTTTTCTGCCTCTTTTATTCACGGCATCTACCCAACTGGTCAAATAAAGATTGTAATCCGTCTTTGATAGATAGGGAGTGTCTGAATTCATGAACAGGAGGTGGAGGGCAAAGCCTGCAATCTTACTGAGTTCATGCTGAGTATGAGGGAAGAAACTTTGAACAGATGAGTCCACCATTCAAAGAGATTTCATGAAATGACATGTTTTTCAAGTATGCAAGCATTTTACATTTACAAGACTATGACCGCATGATTTCAAGATGCATTGTGCTTTCATAGGTCCAAAGTACTACATCTTGGTGACACAGAAAATGTGAATTCCCTATAATGCAAATACAGTTCCACATCAAATAAAACATGCACAGACTGTGTACAAAAAATAACTCTCAGAAATGGCTGTGCATTTCAGCCCTGTAGACTGTTGTCTATTCTAGAGTGAACCATCTTCATATCTCTTGTGTCAAATCCTATTGAATCTGACATACTCTAACAACTGTATGTCACATCCCAGCATGCTTGCAAATGATGGGTAAGAAATTAGTTTTGGTTCATTTTTTAAAAATTTTAAAAACCATTTCTTTAACATTGGAATGTAAAGAATTTATTTTATTTTTGTAAGGGTGTATAAGTAACCAAAACTGGCAGGTATGCCATAGAGGCCGATGCTATGAATGCTTAATTATTAAAAGTCTGATTTTGACAACTGTATCTTGGAAGTGAATGTTAGGGCCAAATTAGATTTGCCACCTTTTTTCCAGAGAGGCTCCTTATTTCTTTGTGACCAGTATGCTAGAAGTAGAACATGGCCCAAATTCACTGAAGGGTGAGAGGGTGCAGGTGTTTGTGTGTGATTTTTTTTTCTAGTTCAAAATGGAGGAGAATTTTATTTCATTTTGTTTTTGAAAAATTCAGTGAATTTCTCAAAATGCATGTTTTGGATAGTTGAGGTTTTTTTAATAAAAAAAAAGTCATACAAAGCAGTGAAATTGACCAACTTCCACATCTGTGATCATGTTTTGCAATTATGCAAAGTGAGAGCTAGTAATGGTGTAGTAGTCTGAGCCTTGTAGAGACTAGAAGGTTCCTGATCAACCATGGACACCCACTGGGTGACTTTGGGCAAGGCACATGCTCTCAGCTTCAGAAGAAGGCAGAAGCAAATTCCTCCTGAAAAAATCTTGCCATGAAACCTCTGCAATAGATTTGTCCAAGGACTACCATAAGTTGGAAAGGACTTGAAGGTACACAACAAAAACAATTATGCAAAAGGAAAAGAAAAGAACAAAAGAAAAGAAAAACAATGCCCCCCAATGCTTTATTATTTCACTTTCTTTCTTTCTTTTTTTAACCAAACATTATGATCCTATTTAAAACTGATTACCAATAATTGGTTAAAAGCTTTCCCATGCTATATCCATAGCAGAGCCTAAGTGCCTTTCTACACATTTAAGACTATCATGTGATTAAGGCTGCATTTGCACTGCAGAATTAATGCTGTTTTACATCCCTTTATCTGTCATGTCTCCATCTTATGGAGGCCCGGAATTTGTAGCTTGTTGTGGCATCAGAACTTTTTGACAGAGAAGGCTCAATATCTCAAAAAAACTACAAATCACAGAAATCCATAGCATTGAGCCATGGCAGTTAAAGCAGTGTCAAACTGCATTAATTCTGCAGTGCAGATGCAGTCTCTGCCATACTAAAAAAAAAAGTAATTTGACACCACTTTAATTTCATGGCTCCATCCTGGGGATCCTGGGATATGTAGTTTGGAGAGGTATTCAGCCTGGTTTGCCAGGGAGCTCTGGTGCCTCACCAAACTACACATCCTAGGATTCTGTAGGATAGAGCCATGGCAGTTAAAGTGGTGTCAAACTGCTTTATTTCTGCAGTGTAGATAGACCCATTGGCATTTTTTGATTTATAGTATTTCTGAATGCAATTGAGAGGGGATTTGTCTATCAAAACCATTCTCTATGTAAAAAGGCAGCAAGGTTTTATCCTAATTCTCCTACTTTTATCCTAATACAAAGGAGCACTCAAACATGTAGTTAAGTGCCCCACAAGTAGTTTAAAGTGGTACCACCAGAGCAAAACTACATCTCATTGCTATTGTGAATTTGTGAATTGCCTTCTTTCAGGATGAAGATTGCATTGATTTTTGTTGTTGTTGTTATAACTAGACAGCACGAATACTTTTATTTTGAAGAGGTTCTTCCAAACCATTATATTTCTTGGCTATAGTATCCTCACCTGTTTCTTTACCTGACACATAACACTGCTAAAGGCATGAAGCCTGTATTAGGGGAAATGGTGCCAAACCTAGATCTAATAATAAAGTATTACATTTTCCTGTGGAAGTGTTATAAGAGTAAGTTTATTACTAGAGATAGTGCTGCCAAGTTAACAGCCTTGACAGCTGCCAAATAAATAAAAAATAATAGCTGTTTATCTACAAAGCAGAAAGATCATGAAAAGGAAGCACAATAATTAAGTACAGTGTTGGATACTTAATCTGGGAAGTCTGAAGTTCAAGACATACTCCTCACCCCATTAAATCAATAATTCAACCCAACTGTTACCATCATCTACATATTTGAGACAGCTGACGGGATGGAATAAGCCTTCCAAAAGCCAGAATCCTTGGAGCTTATTACACGACCAATTTTTTCCTGAAAAACCGAACGCAATCATGGGGTTTCGCGCGATTGCATGATTTCTCACCACATGCAATTGCTGATTTTGCGAACGCAATCATTAGGTTTCGCGCGATTGCGTGATTTCTCATTACATGCAATTGCTTGTTTTTGCGAACAAAATGGGAGTTTTCACGTAATTGCGTGAAAGGTTATTATATGCTTTTGCCTAATATGCGAATGTGGTCCAAACGCAATCAGAAAATAGGCAAATTCGGTGAACTAGCGGACTTACAATTCCTATTCCCTGGCAATTTCGTATTCATTTCGCTTTTTGGGGGTGTGATAGGCATTTCTATTCATCCCCAATTTCACCATCATTACTACAATTCCCATGATCCTTCATGGCGCTGGCTTCTCCTTTTTACTTCCTGTAGTGCCCAAAATGTTTTGCCATGCATGAACAGGTGGCCAGAAGAGGGAGCACTTTTATGCTCAGCTAGTGCCAGCTTTACCCTCATCTTTTTGCGTGATTCCTGCCTTCCAACAGTTGCCATAGCAATTCCTCCTTCACTTGCCCAGTTAAGATGAGGTCCCCAAGGGCTATCCAAACAGACCCCCCCATCTGCCCTGGTTCCCATTCATTCCATAGAATTCATGCATGGCACCACTTGTCTGGGTAGATAAGAATTGGCACTGTTACAGTGATTTCAAGATGACACTCACGTCATGGGGCATGGGGTCCTGAGAGTCTTCTATTCTGACCAATAACATGCAGCATGATTTGATGGGGAATTCCTGCATGGCACACCAACATCTCAGCGCACATGGGGCTTTGGGCACTGGTCCAACATGGAGGATGCTTTGATAGGGAATTCCTGCATGGCATGGCACACCAACATCTCAGCACGCATGCGACTTAGGATGCGGGGCCAACATGGAGGATGCTTTGATGGGGAATTCCTCCATGGCACACCAACATCTCAGCGCGCATGCAGCTTTGGGCATGGTCCAAAATCATAGATTCATAGAATCACAGAGTTGGAAGAGACCACAAGGGCCATTCAGTCCAACCCCCTGCCATGCAGGAACTCTCCATCAAAACATTCCCGAAAGATGGCCATCCAGCCTCTGATTTAAGACCTCCAAAGAAAGAGACTCCACTCCAAGGGAGAGTGTTCCACTGTCGAACAGCCCTTACTGTCAGGAAGTTCCTCCTAGAGAGAATCTCTTTTTATTAATATGGTAGAATCTCTTTTTATTGAGTTTCCATCCATTATTCTGGGTCCTGTTCTCTGGAGCAGCAGAATACAAGCTTGCTCCTTCCTCAATGTGACATCCCTTCAAATATCACCTCTTAACCATCTCTTCTCGAGGCTAAACATCCCCAGTTCCCTGAGGTGTTCCTCATAGGGCATGGTTTCCAGACCCTTCACCATCTTAGTTGTCCTCCTTTGGACTCGCTCCAGTTTCTCCACATCCTTTTTGAATTGTGGTGCCCAGAACTGGACACAGTATTCCAGGTGGGGCCTGACCAAAGCAGAATAGAGTGGCACTATTACTTCCCTTGATCTAGACACTATACTCCTATTGATGCAACCTAACCTCTAAACAGAGGCTGGATAGCCATATGTTGGGTGTGCTTTGATTGAGAGTTCCTGCATGGCAGGGGGTTGGACTAGATGGCCCTTAGAGTCCCTTCCAACTCTAGGATTCTATGAATAGCATTGGCCTTTTTAGCTGCCACATCGCACTGTAGACTCATGTTCAGCTTATGGTCTACTTGGACTCCTGAATCCCTTTCACACATAGTTTCATTCATCCAGGTGTCCCCCATCCTATATCTGGGGAAAAAGCACAGCAAGTAAAACCCTTAGCTGCTTGCAGGCTTTCACGTGAAAATGAGGAAAAAGTACAAGTAAAACCCTTAGCTGCTTGCAGGCTTTCACGTGAAAATGGGGAAAAAGCACAGCAAGTAAAACCCTTAGCTGCTTGCAGGCTTTCACGTGAAAATGAGGAAGAAGTACTTTTACATTTCAGGGAGGAACTGGAAATTGCAGAGGGAGTACCCAAACTCAATGACCTGGAAGTACATGAGGTCACCATGGCATCGGTTGAGAACTGGGCATGTGCAGGAGAGCAATTTCGCATTTAGAAATCCACTGGTGTAATAAGATATTCCTGAATGTGTTTGTATAAATGTACAATAATGTATAATAAGCTTTCACGCAATCGCGTGATTTGCGAATCCATAGCGCAATTTATTTTGCGAAATAACCTAGCTATATCATTGTGTGATGCACTTTCACGCAATCACGCGAAATTTCGAATTGAATACGAAAATTACTATTGCGAAATTGAGAGAAATTCCTCACATGTGATAAGGTCCCTTGTCTTTAAATTCCAGATTGTAATGTTTCTGGATTACAATTCTTAATTGAAATATCTTAGCTGAACTCTCTTGTGTGGAAAAACAAGATATAGCAGAAGTAGAAGCTTTGCAGAACAATAAAGTTTGTATCTTATGTAATTGTGTAAAATACAGTTCTATTAATCTTCATTTTAGCAAATGGAAACTGTACAAATACTAATCTGAGAATCAAATGATAGAACAATAATGGTGAACATCATCTGGGTAATCTCCTAACATATTCCACAGGATAAAGTTCCATAGGAAAGCACAGGATTTATATCCTCGGTTCAGTCCCTGAATATTATTATTATTGTTATTAACTGCCCTCAAGTTGTATCCAGCTCATGGCAACCCTGCAGATGAGAACTCTCCAAGCCCCTGTATCCTCCACTGCTCTGCTTAAGTCTTGTAGGTCAGAATCATAGAATCATAGAATTGGAAGAGATCACAAGGGCCATCCAATCCAACCCCATACCATGCAGGAAATCTCAATCAAAGCATACCCAACAGATTGCCATCCAGCTTCTGCTTAAAGACTTCCAAAGAAGAAGACTCCACTACACTCTGAGGGAGCATGTTCCACTGTCTAAAAGACTTACTGTCAGGAAGTTCCTCCTAATGTTTAGTTGGAATCTCTTTTCCTGCAATTTGCATCCATTGTTCTGGGTCCTATTCTCTGAAGCAACAGAAAACAAACTTGCACCCTCCTCAATATGACATCCCTTCAAATATTTAAACAGGGCCATCATATCACCTCTTAACCTTGTCTTCTCCAGACTAAACATCCCCAGCTCCCTAACCCGTTCCTCATAGACTCTTCACCATTTTAGTCGCCCTCCTTTGGACATGGTCCAGTTTCTCCACATCCTTTTTGAATTGTGGTGCCCAGAACTGGACACAGTATTCCAGGTGGGGCCTGACCAAAGCAGAATAGAGTGGCACTATTACTTCCCTTGATCTAGACACTATACTTCTATTGATGCAACCTAAAACCGCATTGGCCTTTTTAGCTGCTGAATCACACTGTTGACTCATGTTCAACTTGTGGTCTACTTGGACTCCTAGATCCCTTTCATACATAATCGTATCCAGCATTTGTCCCCCATCTTATATCTGTGCATTTCATTTTTCTGCCCTATGTTCAGTTCCATACGTTTCTCCAGATCGAATTTCATTTTGTTATCTTTGGCCCAGGTTCATGCACATGACCTCCTTGATTAAGTCTATCCATGTGGTGTGCAGTCTCCCTCTCTTTCTTTGGCCCTCCACTTCCCCTAGCATTATTGTCTTTTCTAATGAGTCATGCTTTCTCATGGTGTGGCCAAAATACAAGAGCCTTAATTTCATCATCTTGGCTTCCATGGAAATGAATGGTTTTGTCTGCTCATGTCAAGATGTCTTTTTGGCTGTCCATGGTATCTTCAGCACTCATTTCCAGCATCACATCTCAAAAAGAGTTAATTCTCCTCTTTTCTTCCTTTTTCACTGTCCAGCTCTCACATCTGTACATGGTGATGTGGAATACAATGGTTTAGATGAGTCTAACTTCAGTGTTCAGTTTAATATCTTTGCACTTTAGGATCGTGTCTAGTTCTTTCATAGCTGCCCTTCCCATGCCTATTCTCTTCTGATTTCTTGGCTGTAGTCTCCATTCTGGTCAATGTTTAATCCAAGATATGGGAATTATTTAACTATTTTGATTTTCTCATGGTTTAGGTTAAATTTAGGTAGTTCCTCTGTGGTTACTATTTTTGTTTTATATTCAGCATTAAACCTGCTTTTGTACTTTCTTCTTTTACCCTCTTTAGTCATTGTTCCAAATCTAAGATGTATTCTCTGTGTACAAGTTTTACAAACAGGGTATTAGCCCCTGATACATTAATCTAAAAAGGATTTCAAATAGCAGGGCAAGAAAGGCCTCTGATTGAAGTCTTGGAGAGAAGTATGTTTGAAGCACCCAACAAGTACATCTGATGAGTCTAGAAGAACCAGCGACCTAACTCACCAAGTCATTTTCTTATATTTCTTTCTACCCCTTCTCAGTTTTGCTAAAACATTATCTCTATGATTTCATTCTTGTTACCCAAAGTGTGCTATTTTATACATGGCTACTTAGAGGTCCTATAGACTTTAGTAGAACCTACTTCAAAATAAATGTGTAGACTGCAGCTTGAATTCTGTGACACAGAAGATTTTCATACCTGGCTCAAAGGTTGCTGAAAGGTGCCTGAAACGTTCTTAAAAGATTCAGGAAGGGGTTGTGTCTGAAAATTCGGAGTGCTTCTCCAAATTGCTCCCCAATCGCCATGGAAAGACAGTTTGCTCTTAGTGTGGCTGAATCATTCCAAGAGAGTTGATTTCCTCTGGATTCCTTCTTGATGCTTACTTTGTATCAAGAGGGAACCAACTCCCTCTTGAACAACACATGGGATTATTATTATTAACCTTTATTTATATAATGCTGTAAATTTACACGATATATCCCAACCAACTAAACTATTTGGCATTTTTTTTTTTTAAAAAAAAAGGTTTTCCAAACTTTGCTCTTAATGAATTCTCTTGGTAATTAGTGTCGCTCACCAGTCACGTTTTCTATACAGGTATATAGTTAGAATATAACTCTCTCTCTCTCTCTCTCTCTCTATATATATATATATATATATATATAAGGTAAAGGTAATCCCTTGACATGAATGTCTAGTCATAACTGACTGTAGGGGTGGTGCTCATCTCTGTTACTAAGCCAAAGAGCCAGCATTGTCCAAGGACTGCTCTGGTGGTCATGTGGCCAGCGTGACTGGACAAAACACTGTTACTTTCCCACCAAAGTCATACCTATTTATCTACTTGCATTTTGCATGCTATCGAAGTGCTAGGTTGGCAGAAGCTGGGACTAGTGACAGGAGCTCACCCCATCATGCAGCACTCACACCTTGAACTGCCAACCTTACAATCGTCAGAATTGGTAGGAACTTTTGAAGAGGTTTGGTGAAATGAGTAAATAGCTCTTTGGGGCTTGTGTGCATAAACATTTCTGATTCCTTATCACTCTAACCAACCATTGACATTCTTCTGATCTGTATTCACCCCCAAGCTGTGGAATGACCTGCTGGACGAGATGCGTCTTATTCCATCTATTGAAGGCTTTAAAAAGCCCTAAAGACGCATCTCTTCCGGCAGGCCTACCCAGAGGTTTAACATCTCCTGACTCCGAAACGCTGGTCTTGTGTGTTTCCACCTTCTCTTCAGAGTTTTTCGCCCTATACAGCTAAGACCACCGGGTCGGAACTTTTCGTTGCTGTTTTATCTTATTTTTATCTGTTTATTTTAACTATTTTTATTTTGCTGAGATTTAATACTGTTTTAAGGGGGGGAGCAGGGGAATGGGATGGGATATTTTAATTTGTACTGTTTTTTTAACTTTGTTGTAACCTGCCCTGATTGCTTGCTCAGAGGAGCAGGCTAGAAATAAAAATTATTATTAATTATTATTATTATTATAATATTTCCATTCTGATCCATTTTTACCCTGATGGTTCCTTTCAAGAAGTCAAGATTCATTTCAGCTTAACATTGTGGGTTTTTGTTTGTTTGTTTGTTTGTTTAAAATGATACACTAACATCCCTATACTAACTAATAAATGAAACTAGAGAGGCTTATTGAACACTTGGAAATAATTGGTTAAAATTAATACATTAGTTTGAATTTGTTGAAATTTTCCACAATGAATTTTAAGTTGGCTATTTTAAGTGTTAAATGTCAAAAATGTTGAACTTTAGAGGAAGGAACAACTTTGTATATAATTTTAATTCACTCTGCTGCGAGGAGTAATTTGGATGTTTTAGCCATTTTAGTAAATGTATATGAATTTTCATGATTTAATGATTAGTTATATTAATTAATGATTAATGTAATTAGTTTAATACATTTCTGTAATTAATTAACATTATTAAGTTAAATAAGTCATGGATGCTAATACTCATGCTAATACTGACACTGTTAGAACAGTCTAATTGCACAGGTAGTAAATAATTCACTTCACTGCACTTCCACCAACCCTGAATTTTGAACTAATTCTTCAGGTTAATCTTTGGTGGAATTAAGGTATGTACACCTGTTTGACTTGTGTTTGTCAGTATATTATATATTGTATCTGACTGTTCTGCCTCACTTAGTTCTTTATCACACTGTGGTTTCAGTTTCTTCACTCATGAGATTGTATTATGTGCAAATTATATTTGGCACACACTTTGTGACCTGTACTGTGCACCAGCGCTCACATATACAGCTAGTAAACATCATACACTAATCATCAGGAACCAGATGAACTCATGTGCCCAGGGGCAGAGGAAGACATCCACTTCTACTGCACATGCCCAGCTGAGTTACCATGGTCACCAAAAGTAAAATATCCAGTTTTTGTAGGCAGAAACAGAAACATAAACACTTGCAACTCTGCTGTTAGTGTGCCAGTTCTGTGCCATTCTGAAGAATTATATCTTTATATAGGAGCCAGAAGGGTATTGCCTTGAAGGCCTTGACATGTTATAGATTCTTAGAGTTGGAAGATACCTCAACAGCCATCCAGTCTAATCCCCTGCTCTGCAGGAACACACAATTAAAGCACCCTGACAGATGGCCATCCAGCCTCTGTTTAAAAGCCTCCAAAGAAGGAGACCTCACCACTCTCTGAGAGAAAGTGGTCCACTGTCCAACAGCTCTTACTTACAGGAAGTTCTTCTGTATTTTGAGCTGGAATCTCTTTTCCTGTAGTTTGCATTCATTGCTCTGGGTCCTATTCTCTGGAGCAGCAGAAAACAAGCTTGCTTCATCCTCAGGTGTGGATCTTATGACCTTTCTCCATTTCCCCCCCTAAAGGTCAGCAAAAAAAAAAAAAAAAAAAGTTAGAGGTATGGAATTACAACTTCCAGAATCCCCCATCAAGCATGAGAATGTTCATCCAAAAATAATTTTTCAACCTCTGAGCAGCAGCCAGCCCTTCTGACACCTGCACATGTTCACATTCACCTTGGTTCAATAATCAGTTTTGTATTTCTGATTTTGGTATCTGTGATTATATGACATGAAGCTTAAACATGTTGTCTACATTCTTCAAATCATCTGCCCTCTCAAGGTCAACCCAGTTTGGGGAGGCCTTAAGCATTTGGTGTTGTAAAGCAAGTTATTGAAGTAAATTTAAGGTGATCAAATCAGATGAGAAATGCAACCTGTAATTGATGTGGATCTCAGAGGTTGCCAGTTGAGGACTATCCAGACACTGAGATTTTGAGGACAAGACCTGAGACTTAGGCTGCATCTGCACTGCAGAAATAATCCAGGTTGACACCACTTTAACTGCCATGGCTCAACTCTATGGACGTATGGGAACTGGAGTTTTGTGGAACATTTAACGTTCTCTGTCAGAGAGCTCAGGTGCTACAACAAAATACAATTTTCAGAATTCCATAACAGTGAGCAATGGCAATTAGTGGTATCAAGCTGGATTATTTCTGCAATGCAGATGCAGCCACAGTGATGAGCTTGGTGATATAGCAAGGGTGATATTATAAAGGGCAGTCCTTGGTGGTATTATTCAGCACCACATTAAGCATCATCCACAGTTACAGAGAGCATGCCATTCAAATAAAGTTTAAAAATCAAATCTAATGAAAAATGCTGAGATTCCTTCTGATCAACCTGTGGAATGAAGAAGAAGGTCAAGGCAGGGAGACCCTGGGAAGCCTACAAATTTTCAACATGTATCTAAATTGGTATATTTATACCACTCAGTGCAAGTAAAGCACCACTTTATCTGTATCATGTTAGCTGAGGAACTGTGGGGACTTTGCTCCCCAAAAGTAACTTTTGAAAGCTTTACTTCTACTACCATGACAATTTACACACCTCCCAGCACATTCCAAAAAAGTAGAGGATGCTGCTGTGTAAATACTGTACAAGTAGGTTTGCTGGTTGCTCTATAAGCAGATTGTACAGTGGTATTGTAAAGCTATACTGTATCTTTATTGCTTTTCTCCTTTTTAAAGCATACATGGCATAATGACCAGTTCTATAATTACTGTAATATTACCATGCTGTTTAATGAGTATGCTGATTATGCTTAGCAAAAGTTTGTGGAACAGCTTTCTTTAGTCTCAAATTCACGACAGTTCCCCCTTCTATTTGGCAGTACATTAATGGAAATGGAAAATTGCCTCATTCTAAATGTCAGAATAATAGAGCACCAAAAACAGTTCAGTCATGTCTTTCAAACCACGCACATATGGTTCAGCACCAAATGTCACTATTCTTTCCCACTTCCTTCCCATTTGTCTCTTGTCTCTTATCACTGTCTGAGTCAAAACTTTCTCAGAGGCTCAGTTTGTAACCTGCTTCCCCTGACAGGATATTTTTTTCTAGCCAGGAAAGCATGAAAGTCTTTGCTTGGTAGCCTAAATTAAGTATGCCAAATGTTTTAAGCAAATCGAGAGGCCACAGTTTTAAAAGTCAATTTCTCATTGGCTGCAGTTTCTCTGATCATACAGAATCATATGTCAACCACATCACTGATTCTTCTAAGCCAAGAAAGAAAGAGAAGAGAAAGAAAAAAAAGAAGTTTTGTTAAATGCATTTTTATATTACCACAAAACACAACTTTTCCCTAGGAGAGCTGGAGACTCCATATGCTGTTCCTTCACTTCATCATCCATGACCAAACTCAACAGCTGACTAATATCCACAGGACCTAGCTATGTGGTCTTTCCCCCTCTCCTTACAACTTTCCACTGATCTGAGATCATCTTGTGAAGTACTATGTCCTCATTTGGCCTTTGCTCAAGATAGTAAGTATAAGCTGATAAGTATAAGAAAACTTTGATTCAACATTTTAAAAGAAGATTTATTTCCTTTTAATTTTTAGCTATATGCATAGGATTAAACTACTGGCCAAGCCTACCTTTATTTCCTACTTCCAAATAAGCAACCAGGATCCGATGTGAATCTGAACCACAGGTTGGATGTAGGAGAGGTTTAAACTTTTCCTGTCTGTTTATCCTGCTCCTAAATTCACACCAAACTCTCAGTGCAGGGCTAAAAGGGAAAGTCAATGAAGGGCTTTTCTCCCATTTTTTTTTAAAAAAACAAACTGGAGGAGAGATTAAGGGGAAAAGAAGTTTTAAATCTATTATACCAAAAGCAGTAGCAAATATATCTGTTATATCAAAGGGAGTAGGAAAAGAGGCAGACCATATTATAGGTGGAATGCATAATTAATGCAGTTTGACAATGATTTTAACTGCCATGACTCAAGGCTATGAATTTCTGGGATTTGTAGTTTTGTGAGATGTTTAGCTTTCTATGTTAGAGAGCTCTCTAGGTTGGAGCCCTGACAGTTAAAGTAGTGTCAAACAGCATTAATTCTGCAGTGTTGCAGCAATATCAGTCATGTCCCACACATGAGTTTACAGGACCTGTGCAAGGCAGTTGATGAGCTCTTGGAAGTTTCTAGTTCTTGGGTCACCATATGTCAAAGTAGATTTGACAGCAAATAACAACAATAAAATGTGCAGTGATTGCAATTCACAGTCTCTCCCCATCCATACCCTTATCTGGGAGTAAAAAAGAGAGTGAGGCTCATCTAAAAGCTACACGTTTAAAACAGCATGTAGTTTAGCCCTAAAACACTTCCTTCAGCCAGCATGCTTATCTAGATAGAATAAAAACCTCAAACGAATACCCGCATATTGAATTTGCTTGTATGCACACACATTGTACAGATTAGACATTGTGATCTTTTCCCCTCCTTTGCATCAAGAACATCCATTTCTGCTCTAGAACCAAAGAATAAGTCTGCCATAGATAAGTTAGAAAAAATATACAGTTGTGTGTGGGGGGGGGGAGAGGGGGAATTGGTTCAGGAATACATCCAAATTTACTCAAAAGGAGAGGGCTGGTGGAACTGCATGCTTCCAAGCTGCAGACTTCAAATAAATAAATGCTCCAATAAAATCAAAACTAGGCATCAACTTCCCAGCCCCTTACCTGGCTCAAAGTTTCAGATCAGCAGAGGGATAAAACCAGCTATTTCACTACTTCAAGTTTGTAAAGTTGTTTTGGAGGATTACTGCTCACAGAATGCCCAGCCAATACAGCCATATGGCCTGGGGATTCTTGAAGTTGTATTCTCCCCCAAACTAATATTTCCATTTTCTGCCTTGAGGCAAAGAGGAAAACCCCTGCTTTCCTCATACAGAAACCAGCTAGAATGAGAATGAAAGCTTATTTCAACACTAGCAATGAGATAAATTATTTTACTACACCTGAGTATAGTACTTGCATATAGCACTCTTGAGCACCTGGCTATAGCTCAAGGTCCTGGGATGGGCTGACACAAACAGCCCTGCCTGCCCCTCATCCCTCAGAATTTAATGCCTGAGGAAATTTCTCATTCTACATAATGATGGAGCTGTCCTATCATCTGGATATGAGCATGTGTGTGCATGCATGTGTGTAATCACCTGCCTTGCATGTGTCCATGGAGACTGGAAACATGTGCATCAAAAGCAGAAATCAAAGCAGACATCAGGTACGTGTGTTGCATGCATGCACAGAGTAGAGAAAGGAGTAAGGAAGTGTAGGTGCCACAGAATGAGTCTATGCTCTTTTTATGTAGAAGTAAGAGATATCCATGGGGAAGGAGGTGGATTAAGTTTCTTCTTTAAAAAAACAACAACAACAAACACAAACTATTAGTCTATACAAAATAAAAAAAGCTTTAGAGAAATATGAAATTATTATTATTATTATTATTATTATTAACCTTTATTTATATAGCGCTGTAAATTTACACAGTGCTGTACATACAATCTTAAATTAGACGGATCCCTGCCCTCAGGCTTACAGTCTAAAAGAGACAACACAAAAGGAAGAGGGGAAGGTGATGGGAAAGGGGGTGAGGTCCAGTGGTTCTTCTCTCCCTCTGGGGCCAGGACCAAGGCAGATGGACAGGAGGGAGGGCATGGCTTCTTAATACAAAGTTAAAAGGAGGCATCCTGGGGCGGATGGCACAGTCCTGGGAAAGCTTCCCTAAATAATATAGTCTTTAACTCAGTTTTGAACCTGGTTAGGGAAGTGATGAGGCGTGCATGTGGGGGAAGAAGGTTCCAGGAGTGAGGGGCAGCAAGTGAGAAGGGACGAATCCGGGATGGGGCAGTGGAAATCCTCGGCTGGGACAGGAGACCTAGACTACCAGAACGGAGGGTACGAGAAGGAGTGTGAGGAGAAAGAAGTTCAGACAAGTAAGGAGGGGCCAGTCCGTGGAGGGCTTTGAAAGTCAACAACAAAAGCTTGTACTGGATGCGGAAGGGGAAGGGGAGCCAGTGAAGGGAGGATAAAAGAGGAGAAACATGGTCAAAGCGGCGAGCAGATGTGATAATACGTGCAGCTGAGTTCTGGACAGAGATTAAAGGATGGAGATGAGAGAGAGGAAGCCCTGTCAGAAGGAGGTTACAATAATCTAGTCGTGATACCACTAGGGCATGGACCAGAGTCTTGGCGGTGGAGGCCGAGAGGAAAGGACGGATTTTAGCAATGTTGTAAAGAAAGAATCTACAGGTCTTGGCGGTGGCCTGAATCTGGGGAGTAAATGACAGCGAGGAATCAAAAATGAAGCCAAGACTGCGGGCTTGCTGAACCGGCTGAATAGAAATGCCGTCAACAGAAACAGAAAAGGAGTATTGAAGGGTGGGCTTAGGTGGGAAGATGAGAAGCTCTGTCTTAGACATGTTGAGCTTCAAGCGCCGATGCCGCATCCACTGAGAGATGGCAGCCAGACAAGAGGAGACTTGCTGTTCGAGCCCCGGCGAAAGGTCAGGGGTTGAAAGATACAGCTGAGTGTCATCGGCATACAGATGATAGGAGAAGCCAAAAGAACTGATGAGATTACCAAGGGACAGTGTGTAAAGAGAGAACAGAAGGGGACCTAAGACAGAGCCCTGAGGAACTCCAACAGATAAGGGGACAGAGGAGGAAGTCTGACCACCTGTGACCACGGCAAAGGATCGGTCTGACAAGTAAGATTTGAACTTAATAGAATCTTTGAAGACATTTGCTGTTACATTGATCTCTTTTCCAGTCAAAACTTCAAGCCAAACATCACACTGAGAGAGATGCTTTTAAAATATATTTTAAAGGGAAAAGAGGGAGAGGAAGCAACAAGAGCTTGGAAAGCTGGGAAGGAGAAGCAGAAATAAAAATCTGGGTTTGAAATGTGAATATCTCCAACCAGAAAAAAAAGCTTGCTAGGGTGGAAACCCAACTGAGGTGCTGATGAACCCCTTAAATACATGTACAGGATTGCAATGTACATGCCTTCTTGAAGCACCCCACCCTAATATATGATGATAAGTTTGAATATTATGAACCTTGTTGGTGTTTGGTTGAAGAGAAGAGCAGTACAGAAGAAGAGCATGTAATACAAAAGAAGAGATAAAGAAGCAAGCCTCAAAATCAGCTTGGAAAATCTTCTATTTGGACCACTCCAAGTAGATTCTGGAAGCTGTAGACCAAAAAAGGGAATATTCCTATGCTTTGCTCAAAATGGTCAAGAATAATGTGGGGAACTTAACAATACATTGCTGCCAATCAAGAGTTCAAATAACAATATTAAAATATTTATATTACAAATTAATATAATATAACTCAACCATGAAACCCACTGGGTGAACCAGGGCAAGTCACATTCTCTCAGGCTTAGAGGATGGCAATGGCAAAACCCTCAGAAGAAACTGGCTGAGAAAGGTGATAGGTCCACCTTAGGATCACCATAAATCGGAAACAACTTGAGGGACTATAACAAAACAAATATAATATAAGGTAGCTAACAAATATAAGCATAAAGACAATACAAGATATATCACACAATGTCAAACTCCTTTTGAAGGAACTAGCCAAGAAAGCCCTGTAATAGGTTTGCCTTAGGGTCTCCATAAATTGGAAACAACTTGAAGACATACAACAACAGCAACTACAAAGAGCCCCCATAGACCATAAAATACTGCAATGTATTGATATCACATTACTGCAAGTACAGTATTTTTCAGAAAAAGCTGTCCATACATGAAATTGTGAGTCATTTACTAATCCTTAACAGACATATGCTCATATATGTAAATGGAGTATGCAAAGGGAATGATCCAAATCTTTGGCTGCTGAGGGAAAACAGCTCAAATGCATTAACTAACTGCTCCTGGCCAAAAAGTACTAAATAATTGCAGGCAAGGAAATAGAATAAGGTCATCAGGAAATCATTTCAATACTTACTTATGCATATGAATAATTTGAGCAACAGAACATAAGGATTACTAATTCTAATGTAGGCTGAGAAATTCGATGCTATAGGCATCTTTGACAGTGGGAAAAGAAGTTCTGGCTACAAAACAGATTAAACATATTTCATATTGAGAAATCTAAGCATAAAATATATTTTGGTGGTTATGGTAGTGATAATGCATTCAATTTATTAGCAATGCCACTGATACAAAAACTACAGGGGGGACAATAGTACAGAAGCCTAATCTTAGCAACCAGTTATACAAATTCATTTCTGCCATGCTAAAGCAAGCACCTATTTTAGTTTGATCTTTCTTTGTATTTTCTACCCCCCCCCCGCCCCCCACTGGTCAAAATTATTAGCCATATCATACCAGCTCAGTGCATGCAATCTTAGTAGATAGATAAAGTGGCATACATAATCCATCATCAAGTTTTGATTATTGTTACTGATATTGCAAGATTTGACCTTTCAAAGATTGGCTTATTGCTCACTGTAGAGCCGCAACACCAAGAGAAGGGAATGAGGTTTATCATTAAAATTCGAAGCCACATGTGGATAAAAAATATCTAGAAGTTCTGAAGCATTGAGAATGCCAGGGCAGAATGTCCATATAATTTACTGTTCCCAACATGGTTTATGTGCTTTATTATTACCCAGAAGAGAATGAGTATCCCAAACAAAGAAGAAAAAGAGAGCAAATGTGAACACCATGGAATGGGCAAATAAGCCTAATGGCCAATTGGTCAACTCCAAACAGAGCCCCAATGGACCCCGCCCTGCCCTATCTAAAGTCATGCCATACTGATTGGCATTTAAACTGACTGACACTAATGAAATTGAGGTACATCATTGTCAAATCATAGGAATGTTGCTTTTTGGACTACAGCTTCCAGTGGCTATTCAGCATGAGAGTTCTCATTTGTACTCCAAAAAAGTAGCGTTTACAAATTCTCTACATGTGTTACTCAAGGAAGGGAAGGGTGATCAGATACAAAGCAATGTTCCAATCTAAGATCTCATCTCCTGAACACAGGTATATAGTAGGAACCAAGAGAAAGCTGTCCACTAAAGTTCTTAGGACTCTTGTAGGTTCATACATGGATATGCATTTTAAGCTGTATAGAGTTTTATAGGTTATAATCAGCACTATGCATTATGCCCCAAGATGAACCAGTTGCCAATGAAGATGTTTCAGTGGGATACTTATATATTCCTGTTAACATTCAGGGAATATTTATATTCACACAACTGTTCTGGAGTTTTATATAATATTTTTAAAAAGAAGAATAAAAGGGAAAATAAGCAAGAGCCAATAAAGTGCAGCCTATTGACAGTACTGTATTCTTTTTTTCATGAGCGGTCCGTGAAATGTTGCTCAACAGAGGTGCTTTGAATGACAATAGCAAATCTAAATTCAGCTTTTTGAATTAAACAAGCCAATATTTATAGAATTGTAACATGGATACAGTACTGAAAAGCCATAATTAAGACCTCTTGCCTGCTGTGGTACACTCTAATAAGTCTCCTAAGAATGGATTTAATGTGCGAATTAGCTTAATCACAAAGGAATTAAAGAGAATACACTAATTCATGTGAAAACTATGCTCTAAATAAAGAGCGGCAAGTTATAAAAAGGTCTGGGAGTAATTTCTGTATCTGATCAGCTGGCTTGCCTAATCCATTTTACTGTGGATAGTTGGCATGACATGACTTCAGATTAGTTTAATAGGGATTAAAATGGCACAGAGCATATAAATTTATGAACCTGCAAGTACAAACATGTTGAGGAATTCCTCTGTTTCAAAATGGGCTGGGGAGAAAGACTGTTGAAAGTGAAGTCTAGATGCATTTATAAACAGAGTTTGTTAACTGGGAAACCACAAAAAATAAAAAGAGCATTATACCATTCCAGAATTCAACCCATTCTCTCCTCTCTTCTTCTGTATCACACCCTAGGTCATCCAAGCAGCCACTGGTGATGAAGACTACAGGATTAGGCCTTCAGAAAAATAAAAGGGCACAACTGCCCTTAAAACCCAAATTCCCTTGGTTATATGGCTTTCAAGACATTGCCCCCCTTCACACATACATTCCACTTTGTCAGCTGGCTCGGCCTTTGCATAATGTCTTCGGCACAAGTGCTGCCAAGAAGAGCAGGTCAAAGACAGCCAAATTATGATATCACACCAATAAAACCCTGTTGGTGTGACATACATAAAACACTCTGCAAATTGCTTTTGTTAATTTTAATTTATTAAGAGCTTTTGAACTCTGTTTTTATTCTGTGACATGTTTTCATTTACCTCTCATGTCCTTCATTCTTTTGTTTCCTTTCAAAAGAGAGTGAGGAGGAAGAGAGAGACAGAGGGACAGACAACAACTTTGGCAATTTTAAGTGCTGGAAATATATTTCGCATTCTACATGGAACAGCTTGTCAGAAACCCAGGCTCCCACATAATGTATTTGGATGCTAGGCTAGCATTGAGTGAAACGTTTTCTATTTTGCTTGCTTGCAGAGATCTAGTATAGTGGCAGCAACCACCTGTTCATCTTTCCAAAGTGAATAAAGAATACACATTTACAAGGCCAGGCTAGAAATGCATTTATGAGGAGAATTTGTCAGGGTTGTCACCCATGGTGTGATTTGAACTGATGACCTTAGTAACAACAGCTGGGGGATTCAACTTCTGTAACACCAGCAAAGAAGATTCTTTCTAACACAGGCTGGAATCAGAGCTTCGAAATGGTTTTTTTTTGGGGGGGGGGACTGTAACTCCCAGAATTCCCCAGCCAGCAGAGCCACTTCTGCGGTTGTAGTCCAACACATGAATTTTCCAGATGTTTCTAGGCAAGAGTATAACATGATATATTTTCCAACCCCTGTCAAGTCTTTGAAGTCAGGCTTGCTCCCTGGTTTGTGTATCTAGGAGATGTACCTTAAACCAACAGGAGTGTGGAAAAGAGCCTGCTTTGGCTTTTAAAGGCAAAAAAATTGGGGCAGCCTATTATCCTTCTCTGTATTTTGTCATTATCTTGGGAATGGTAAGAATAATAAATTTTTGAATGAGTAAGTCTTGCATCTTTATCCATCCAAGACATGTGTACCAAGATGCAGAGGTGGTCACCACTTACAAAAGTGAAAAAGGGTTCGGTTGCATCATTTCATGGGTTGCTCAATGATCCCATGGGTTGACTATGGACTAGATATGGTCCATTTTGTGAGTTAA
Source organism: Urosaurus nigricauda (assembly GCA_034509955.1). NCBI lineage: Eukaryota > Metazoa > Chordata > Lepidosauria > Squamata > Phrynosomatidae > Urosaurus > Urosaurus nigricauda. The sequence goes on along the minus strand of JAOEGL010000005.1, from coordinate 156,728,876 downwards.
TGAAGTATCACTGATTCTATTGTCCCAGTGATTTGGTTAGCAGTCATGAGACGCACTGCCCCAAACATAGGGCACAATGTGTAGAAAGTAACTTTTCCAAATTCTGGGAAATGCAATACAGTGGAGTTATTGGAAGGAACCAGGACCCCAATATATCATCATGTTACTGAGATCTTGTTAATGTAACATGAAGACATCTTAAAAGCGGTCTATTATTGCTGAATTATATATAGGAAATGAGTTGTCAAAATAGATGCACAAAACACTTGCCTTTAAGCTCTTTCTGTTACTTTGTAACACAGTGACACATATTATGCTCACTCCAAGAAATGTCAGACTGTGAAAGAGAATTTTTAAAAACATATAAGGCATGTACTGATATTTAGTACCATGGCTTTGTTGTACAAAGTGACTAGCAAAATGGCATCTTCTATATCTTTGATCTCAGCAGGCATTTAAAATTCTGTCTACTGATTTCAGTGACAAAAATAATTTGTAGTTGTCCCCTACTCCAATAACTTTATTAAGGCTGAGCCTGTGAGTTTAGAACTAAATTTGTTCCTCTATATGATTAAGAGAAACAGTTTATTACATTCTTGTCAGTAAGTCCAGTGTGATTAAACCGTTAAGCCAGAGAAGACAACAGGTCTTGCACTACAAGTTTAGGAGCTTCTTGCAGAGGATTTCCCTAATTTCTCATGCACTGAATTCTGTTCAAAAATATTATTGGTAAAAATATATTATCAGAGTTGCCTCTTCACCTCATTAATTTTTGAAATAAGCAACTAGCAATTTGAGGATTTTTCTTCATGCTACCAAAAAAAAAAAAAAAAAGTCTGAGAAAACTGCCATTTTTGAAGACTTTTTGCATTTCAGGACTTATTCTGCACAAAATTAACATGTGGTATTATTCTGCAGGAAAAAAATTGTGCTGGTAATAGCCTTTTCCAAACAATATTTCTAAACAGAAATATGTTCCCCTAAGGTGAAAACCTCCATGAAATCCTCTGTAAATCCTATCGCCTGGTTCTATGTTAATGTTTCAATCAATGGGTTAATTAATGATAACCTATGGAACCAAATGATTTCAATGATTAGTGTATATGTTAGTGAATTCATTTCCCAGATTTTAATGTTTAACATCAGCAAATTAATTTTCCAATTGAAAATCTAAGCTGTGGCCTTATCCACATCATCAGGCTGCAACAAATGAAACTGATTTCAGTAAGCCTGATTAGATGGTGCTGTCAACTCCTCAGACACAGCCATAACTGTGGCATCAGGATTAATAATGATGATGATGATGATGTTTATTTCTTTCCTGCCCCTCTGTAAAACAATCGAGGCGGGGTACAACAAGGTTAAAAAACAGATTACAGATTAAAATAATTCAATAATTCCATCCCAACCTCCCCCCCCCAATAGGATTAAACTACTGTAGTTAAGTTTAAAATTAAGTTACTGACAATAGAAATACAACACAATATGATACACAAATAAAAACCGCAATGCTGGCCACAGCATGGGTAGCAACAAAATACAGAGGGGGGGGGGGGGAATAGGGAGTTGGAAATTGGCTGAAAGATTTTAGGAGCCGGGTAGATTATACAGTTTCAGGGAAGGCCTGCTGGAAGAGATGCATCTTTAAGGCTGTTTTGAAACAGTCTAGTGATGTAATGAGACGCATCTTGTCCGGCAGGCCATTCCATAGCCTGGGAGCAGAAGCAGAAAAGGCCCTCTGGGAGGTTTGCGCTAACCTAGTCTTCATGGGCTGCAACAGATTCCTCCCAGAGGACCGAAGTGTACGGGGGAGGGGTTCATATGGGGAGAGGCAGTCCCTCAGATAAGATGGACCCAAGCCATGTAGGGCTTTAAAGGTTAAAACCAACACCTTGTACTGCGCCTGGAAACTAATCAGCAGCCAGTGGAGAGCTTTAAGCACAGGTGTAATGTGCTCTCTCCTAGGTGTTCCGCTAACAAGCCTGGATGCCATATTTTGAACTAGTTGGAGTTTCCGGGTTAGGCACAAGGGTAGCCCCATGTAGAGCGCGTTACAGAAATCCAAACGTGAGGTTACCAAAGCGTGCACCACTGTTTCCAGGTCCCTCTGATCCAGGTAGGGGCCCAGCTGGCGTATCAGCCAAAGCTGATAAGAGGCGCTCCTGACTGACGCATTCACCTGACTAGTCATGTGAAGCGACGAGTCAAGGAGCACCCCCAGACTGCGAACAGAGTCCTTCGAGGAGAGTGTGACTCCATCTAGGACCGGAAGATGTATTACCGAACCTGGAAATACATTGGAGAGGACACTCGGGGGCAATCGCGTCGAGAGCCTTGGGAAGATCGGTGTTCCAGGTGGTGACCAAGGCTTCGACGGGATCACTGGCGCTGCCAACCATTAAACCCTCTAAGGCCTTCTGGAAACCAATTAGTTCCATCAGCCTTTGAGGGCGGACCGATCTAATGGGTCCGCCACCCCCGGGGGAACGGATAGCAGCTTTTAGCTCCAGCTTGATCAGGAAATGGTCCGTCCATGACAAGGCAGAGCTTTTAGTTACCTCTGCCCACGGATGTTGCTGTTCCGTACTAAAAATCCCATTGAGTGTATGACCAGCACAATGAGTTGGCTCGTTGACCAATTGGGATAGGTTCATGCCTGTCATGGCATCCATGAACTCCCGAGCTGCTCCAGATAGATCAGAAGGGCTGGTCTCGAGAGGGATGTTGAAGTCACCCAAGACCAGAAGTCTGGGTGTCTCCAACAACAACTCAGAGACCAACTGAGTCAGCTCAGTTAGGGAGTCTTCTAGACAATGGGGTGGCCAGTAGACTAACAGAATCCCCAAACTATCCCTGGTCTTCAAGCTGAGGTACATGCACTCGATGTGGATTGTTTTCCGGACAGGTTTCCTGATCAAGGTTAGGTTGGTTTTATGGACTATAGCTATGCCGCCCCCCCCGCCCACTTTCCCTTACCTGCTCAGTGACCGTGTAACCGGCTGAGAGAGCCTGCACCCACGTTGTGCCACTGGCATCTCCCAGCCAGGTCTTGGTAAAGCAAGCCAGGTCGGCCTGTTCATCCACGAGGAGGTCGTGGATGATATGGGTCTTGCTCTTGGCCAACCTGACATTGCAAAGGAGCAGGTTAAGGGATTGTGGAATGGATGATGCGCTCTCCGCCTTATCTTGGGAAACAGAGTGAACTGAAGAAGAGATAGATACCAGGCATCTATCCCTAGTTCTTTTGTAACATCTGTTCACTCTGTTGCCGCCATACCTTCCCTGCCCTCGCACAACCTTGATGTCAGCCCCCAGGCTATTCCCGGCTCCGTTCAGAAGAGGGTTGAAAACAAGCCAGTTAAACCCAATCCGGTCCTAGCTCTAGTAGAGGAGAGAAGTATGTGGTGGTAAATGAAAGATGAGTTATGAACTGGTACAATCAACCGCCATGCTCCCATAACTGCTGTGCAAACGGTGAAAATAGACCAGTACAAAATGTTGCGGAGCTTTGCAGGGGGGGAGGGATGGCTTTGGGGCCTGCAGAGTCCCGGTAGTCCAGCCTGGTCCCTGCCTGCTGCTCCAACGCGTCGCCTCCAGAAAAGGAGGACGCTGGGGCCTATTAAGGCCATGTGATGACCCGGCTCCTCCTCTGCCGCTCACACGGGGCCTTGCTGGGGGGAGGGATGGCTTTGTGGCCTACAGAGCCCAGATTTCATCAATTACAATGCTTGTTAAAGTACTTAGCACATTTGTCACAATAAGAGACCCCATGGTTCCACCTCTGACCTCTCTGAGCCCAATCCAAACTCTTCGCCACTCAGAACAGCTCTGCTGAGCAATAGGCTGAAGAAGCTAATAATGGAGGCAAAATAGAATTTTTAAGTTGTTCTCCCTGCCAAAGACTAGGAGAGTAAAAATATTCTATTTTGCCTCTGGTGACCTACTGGCTTACAAGTGTTAGAAATGGCAGATTTTCTGTCAAGGGCAATATGGTGGTTTCCCCTGCTTGCCAGTTCAAAAGCCAGAGTTTTAAATGAAAACATTATGTTATTTTTTCTTCCATCCATTTGCCTTCATCATCACCCAACACTGGAATGTGGCCCTCCAAACTGAGACTGAAAGAGGTCCTTCACCTTAGCTTTAGAATATTAGTCAGGCTGCAACCTTCAGAAATATCCTTTAGGGCCAAAGTCAGCATTATGCTGAAATAGATACTCAAGTTAAAAAGTGTGAGAGTGATTTTAACAAGTAGCATTCCCTTTCCCAGCTTGGAGAGGTGTGGCAAAAATGGATGGAGGCTTAATCCTTCCCTCTTTGTTGTTTTCACCAATGTAGCAGCTGAATCTGAACCTATCCTCTTCCACTGGGGTCTTCTAAAAAGCAAGAAAACTACTTGGAAAGTTACTCTTTTAGAGTAATTCATTTCTGTAACACATTAGAGTGTGTACATATTGGTGTTACTTGTTAGAAGAAACTAGGTCCATGACTAGGTCCATGACTAGAAGAAACTGCTGCATGCTACTTTGCTGGATTTTTAAAATAAAAATGAAAAACTCTAGGAGTAATGAGAAGGGCATAAAACATGGGGATGACATTTCTAACATGCTCTTCAAATGTAATTTTAAAAAGAAAATAGAAAATGTTACTTTGTATACATACATACATACATACATAAATAGAATGCATACATACATACATAGAATAAATGAGTTTCTGTTTGATATATCTTTAAATGTGACAGTATTATGCAAACTTATATTGCCCAAGCCCCATTCTCACTGCGATCGTATTAATTAAATGAACTGGTTATAACTGGTTTGGGAGCATTGTTTATCACACATGTCTTCAGTTGTGGGACTGGGGCTGTTTCCACCATCAACGCTACCACACTCTCTTCCCAAAACCTCTCCTTAACTTCCCTTTAGCACCCTATTACCTTACTCAGTATACCTTTCAGTTTTTTATTTTTAGTTTCTCTTTTTAACACAGTTCAGCAACTATGGCAATGTGATTTAGTTGGAGAAAAGCAAAGAAAGTGTAAAAAGGGGAAAAACAGCTTGCTCAGGTGGAGAGAGAAAGAGAAGAGGAGACTGAGACCATGTGAGTGCCCCGTCTTGGAACTGCAGCTGAAAATTTATCACACAGGAGGCCTAATGCAACAGCCACATGACTGACAGCAATTGATGGATGTTGCTCATCAGTGAAAAGGTGTGCCACCCTCATAGGCAGCCTACAGACCAGCTAAAGGTTGGTTATGATGTTGTCTGATAAAATTCCAGCACAGGTTCTACTATCCAGCATATATTCCACTTTTCAAGCCTTGTGCGATAATCTCTAAAGAGTAGAATGTAAGAAATTGCATTAAAGAACCAGCAACGTATATAAGCAAATGTTTACAGTAACTAGGCCTTTGTGTTTTGATTATTAATTGAAAGCCTGATACTTTCCAATGTCTGTATTGCATTTTTTTGCCCAGACTTTAGAAATGTTACTTCTTTAACATTTAACATGCTCCCAGAATCCCAGTTGCCACACTGTTTGCTCATCTAGTCCGCCACTTTCTCCTTGGGAGAGAATACCACATGAGGATAGGAGCTGATTTTGCAGCAAAACACACATCTCTCCATTCCCTTTGTAGAATAGCTGTCTTTCTGAAGATACCACAGTCCCATACAACTACTTTAACGTGTGTTAAAAGCTGTGATGGCTCTGTGCTTTCCCTATGGAAGTGACTGCTGAGAGGGAGGCTACAGTTCAATAGATATGCATGTGATTCTTCTACCAAAAATGCCCAGATGGATATTATTGCCACCTGCAATAGCATCCATTACATGCATAAATCAAACAGCCTTTACGGATAGCTCTGATGCTAAGTGTATTTTTGTTGAAGTTTTTCAAGTTTTTAATCTATAAATCTAATTTAGTATACATTAGATTATGTTTACAAAAGAGGTTTTGTTTCCATGTTCATGACTTGTCTGAAATTATTCCAAAAACTTCAAAGGGTTCTCACTCTTATTTATTTATAATGAACACTCTGCACTTCCCAGGATCACATAGGGGCTTTCTAGATTGGCAAAAAGAAGTTTGTTCATGGCTGCATGAAACTCTAGCCTTTAGATGAGAAAAAGGGAAAGTGTGCCATGAAAACGCCTTTTTTGCGTTTTAGGGGAGAAGAAGCGCCTATAAAAAGGTGCTGGTTTTCCCAGCTTCTTTTTTAAAAACTGCGGAACAGCGCAGCTCCATCTAAAGGCTGTGGTGCAGCTGCTAAGCATTAAGGAAAAGGCAACTTCATGCCACACTTTCCTGCCAATCTAGAAAGCCCCATAGTATATATAACCCAACTCTTTTCAGACAAGCATTCTCTGAAGATGGCAGCCATAGATGCTGGCAAAAACTCTTCTAGAACATGGCCACACAGCCTGAAAAATCCATAAAGAACTATGGATGCCAGCCATGTAAGCTTTTGACTTCACCTCTCGTAGAGAGTTTAAACTAGCACCTGCCTTGCTATCCATTCATAGGCAGGCAAAGATTTTTTTTTTTTTTTTGCAGACTTTTGATGACTGACCTCTCAGGGGAAAGGTTGTTATTCTTTTTACTGTTTGCTACTAACTGTTTTTAATTTTATTGATAAGTTAATTATATTTCTAATTTTTTAAATGAAATATTAATTCTATCAGTTTTAATTTTTACAAGCTGTTTTGAGTCCCAGGCAGGGACAAAAGCACAAATAACCAAATAATAATTATAATGATAATAACAATATTAACAATAGAAACATCTAAAATGTAAGCAGTCCAAAGCTTGTGTTTGCTCAAATGCATGTTTCTTGCCCTGGTGGTGCAGTGGTTAAATGCTGGTATTCCAACCATTCACTCACAATCTCAGGGTTGTGAGTTTGATACCAGCCAGAGGCTCCAGGGTCGACTCAGCCTGGCATCCTTCTGAGGTCACTAAAATGAGTACTCAGCTTGTTGGGGGCAACTAGCTTACACATTGTAGACTGTTTAAGGAGTGCTTAAGTGCACTGATAAGCGGTGTAGAAATATACTTGCTATTGCTACTTGCTATTGCTAAAGATATCAAGTGAGGTGTTCTTTCAAGTAAAAAAGTGGTTTGTTTTTTTTACTTACAGTTTTTCCACCTTCATGGGGGTCTTGCATACCTAACCTCAGTGAATGGGGAGGGCCCACTGTAATTATTTTCTGAACCAAAAGAGTTATTTACTAAAGATCAAAACAGGGATCTATTCAGGGTTGCATTTTAATTATACAGCAGTCATCAGCTCATCCTTGGTTGTAAGTGAACCACTAGTTTTTTTTTTCATTTCATAACATGCATATGGACAGGCATCCAGTTAGTGTATGAAGATAGTGTAATTATACCAACATAGGCTTGGGTACTAGAGGCAAAAAGATTACAGGTGTAGCAGCCTTGAAAGAAGTAAATCACTAGAAAAATATAGGGCCTAGACTACAGCAAGCAGATTTTGTCTGCCTTCCCTTAGCACCACCTTCCCTTAGCACTGCTGTGAGAGTCTTGAAAAAGTGGAGCCACAGGTTTACAGCAGTAATGTCCAGGGCATCAATTTGTCATTTCTTATAAAAATCTGGGGCATTGTAATTGGTAGGGAAGTATCTAATATGAACAAGAACTGAACATTTGTAGGGATATATATCTATATTTGAAAGTATAAGCAAAATGAAAGAAGAAAGCAAGAAAAAAATAATGCAGTGAAAAAGTTATAATGATTTTGATAATCTGTTCTAAACTCATATTTTACTTGTAATTTGCAAAGAGAGATGATATGTTTCCTGTGTAGAGGTGTATCTCTAAAGACCAGGCTTTTTTCTCCTCAAGCGATTACACACTATCCATTTCAAATGATGAATTTTCTGAAGTAAGATTACTCTTTGCAAAGCTGAACAGCTCTTCCAGAGTTTTGTGGAGGTAAATTATTAAAGTTAATAACACAGAAGTATTTAGTGCATTTTCAAGCTTTCCTTTAATTGGCAACAAAATCCATTATAGTCCACAAATCCTCCCTAGAATTATTTCTCATTATGTACCCAAAATGCATTGATTTTTTTCCTACTTCCCTTCTCATTCTTTTGTTCTGCATCTTTGTTAGTAGAATATAATAGTGTTTCTTATGGGACATACAAGACTCTGTGTTATAAATAGCTTAATTAATCACTGTTTGGGAAATGCTGTGAATGTAAAAAGGCTATGGCTTTTTTTCTCTTTCTTTCTTTCTTTCTTTCTTTCTTTCTTTCAAGTTGGGTTAGTATTAACCAAAAAATACATAGGAAGATACAGACAGGGTATATATAATCTATTATATGTCTCATTTATCAAACTCCTCCATTTCCCCCCAAATAAGAGTCCATATGAAAATTAAAGAAAAGAATTTTTTTCATTTCTCCCTTTCCATTCATATCTCAATTACAGCTAAGATTATGGCATCAGGCTTGCAGTCCAAGCCATAGTCATAGAAAACCTTTTCTTGATTCAAAAAAATAGGTCATTGTAACAGGTGAATCCAATTCCTTCTCCATATTGCACAGACATCCATCTCACATTACATGTATACCATTTTTGTTTGTTTGTTGGGCATCATCCTTTAAAAAATGTATATAATAACTAAGATTGAGAGTGGGTGGTTGCATAGGCTTGGGTATTTTTGATAAGAATCAAATATTTGGTTGTAAAAATCCATTTTGGCTAGCAATGATTTCAGAAATTTCAGAAACGGTGAAGTAATATTTAGGATTTAAATGTTGTTGTCTTTCTCTACATGCTTATTTCTCAGTACAATAAAGTATAATTTATTAAAATATGTAGAAAACAAAACTAGAAATCTGTGATACCTGACAAAGATGAATTGGTTCATTTCCCCATTTCATATCTTGCTTCTTGGTGTTTGGATTTAGGACAGTGTTATCTCAGAGGTTCCTTTCAAGGTTATTTACTGAAAATAAACAATAGTTTGGTATTGGCCTATTTGTGGATATTTGCAAAAATAATAATGCATAAACTTTACCTGTGGAATTTTACAGAGTAAAAGGTAAGCAAAACAACCCTGGTAACAAGAAAATGAGCATAAAGGGGGGGGGGGAAGAAAATTTCTCTAAATGTATGTATTTATTTAGAGCATTTATACTCTGCCCTTCAGTCAAAGAGACTCCCAGAGCAGTTTACAAATTGTTAATTCAACAGTTTCCTGCTCTTGGGCTTATAGTCTAAAAAGACTGGAAACACAAGGTGAAGTCCAGAAGATTTGTGCTAATTGAGTGACCCTATGAATGAGAGACCTCCAAGACCTCCAAGTCACACTATCTTCAACTGCTCTGCTCCACTCCTGTAGATACATGGCCATGGTTTCTTTGATTCAGTCTATCCACCTTCAACTTTACCAAGCATTATAGTATTTTCTAATGAGTCCTTCTCATGATATGGCCAAAAAACAACAAGCTCAGTTTAGTCATCCTTGCATTCCATGGAAGGTTTGGGCCTGGTCTGTTCTAGGGCCCATCCAGCCACAGCTATTGGTGTTTCGCCAGGAATAAAATCTTCTGGAACACAGCCTCATAGCCTGAAAAACTATGGATGCCAGCCATGAAAGCCTTCGACTTCACATTTCACACCACTGTTTTAAGACAAGATAGATCCCTTATAGAAGGGAGGCTCGAGTCTCAGCATGCATTTATTTCTCAAATTAGGTCATGCTTTGACCAGGAAATATCTGTATGTCCTTCTTCAAGGGAAAACAATTTGAAAATAGACCTTTAGGGATTTGTCTACAAAAAAAATTGTCCCCAAATCTTATACCTGGAACCTTTTTAAAAAATAAATACCACCATCTTGATTTTAAGATTGGATGTTACCAGTTCCTTTTTATTTTCTAAGACTAGATAGACAATGTGAGACAAAAAGTCAGATGAAGATGCCTTTTATGTATAAAAGCAGTCATCAATAGTGTGAACTTTAATAGATAATGGTATGTATCTATCTGGGAAGAGAGATTAATTTGGGTATTCTTGTGTTATTTTCCACACAGAAAATGCTGTTTTCTGTACTAAACAACCATTTGTGAATTTTGCGCAGACTAAATCGCAAAATGTGAATAGTCTTCAAAACAGTGTGGGTATTTTTGAAGACTTTCTTGTAGTGGAAAGAAAATTGCTTAAATTACTTTTTACTATCCTCAAGAAGAAACTTAGGGCCAAAACAGACGGCCTTAAAGGGGCAGCATAATGCCGCCCCTTTGAACACTGGATAGGAGCTACAGCAACCACACACCACCGCAGCCCCAACCCAGCTACTTGCTGGCTCAAAAAGAGGAGGCAAAGTGCTGCTTCTTTTTGAGTTGGAAAAAAGGGCGCCCTTTCAGGCACCGCTGCACCTTTGTGGCGCTGCTGCAGCATGCGGCATATAAATACCACACCGCTGGAGCATTGCAATGCTGCCTACCATGTGGTCAGCTGGGTGGCTTGATGCCAGCTTGGGGGTGGTGTTGGGGCGTGCACCATCTAACTCCCATGCCACCCCCAAGCTGGAGCTTACAGCCGGTCTGTTTGGGACTTTAGTGAAGAATAACTTCCCTGATGAGGACAAATGGAGGAAGTCGGAAGAAAGAGAAACTGAGACATTTTAAAAGCAGATGAAAAAGTGGAATGACTGAGGATGAATTGGAGGGTGGGGTGGTATGATGAATATGTTGTGGAATGGGAGATTCTAGGATAAACTATCCAGGCCTTTAACTGACAGAGCCTAATACCTAAAAAGAGAGACCCTCCCCCCCTTCCCTCTGTAGCCCAATAGAAAGTGGCAGGAGTTGATTTGGGGAGAGCCTTGGAAACATTTGAACTCTGCATTCAATAGGACAAGAAAGCAGTTTGGCAAGCAGTGAACTGTAACAGCTGGAGCCTTGCTGAGGACCACTAGGGGAGCATCTACACTGTAGAAATAATGCCATTTGACACCATTTGAACTGCTATGGCTCCATCCTACAGAATCCTGGGATTTGTAGTTCTGTGAGGCACCAACAGTCTTTAGCAATGAAGGCTAAAGGCCTTTTAAAATGGCAGACCTCAGGATTCCATAGGATGCAGCTACAGCCCTTAAAGTGGTGTCAAACTGTGTTATTTATATCATGTGGATGCAGCCTCGAATACCACTGCAGTCAAAGAACTTCAAGGTTTGAATTCATTGCCAGCTTCTGATTTGATAGTGGTATCAGAAAATGGCCTGAGCTATCCATTTCCGACAGAAGCCTGTACAGATCAGCTGAATATTCCCAATTTGCGGTGACCTTGAACTATATGATCTTATCCAACTAACTTTGAAAGCAGGTAATGATAACCATATATGGCACAATAGACATCTCAGTGCCGTTACATTCTACATCTTACACAGTATTATTCCTCAAATCCTCATGTAACTAATCCAAATACTACTGGCAGCAATTATAGAATTATTCTATTCATGGCCTGAAATATAAGTGATAGACTGTGTTGTCAAACTTTTTAATAAAACTAAGGTCAAAGACCCATATGTGACTACATTATTTTTACTATGATAAACAACTTGAGCACACATCATTGTATATTTTTTATTGTGCATTATAATATAGCAAACCTTTAAAAACCAGAACCACATCTTCTTCTTTTTTTTTACATTCTTTTTGTTTGGCATCCGTCTGTGCAGTTAACAGTCTTCAAGTTCAGGAGGTCCGCTTTTACTTATTATTGCTGTTTATCCAGCGAGACACTCTGAGGTTGTAGGTTTTCCTTGAGATTACACAAAGAAATACTTGCTTTTTACAAGGCTGAAAACAACACCTATGGTTTTGCTGTTTCTTTATAATCCTTTTCAACTAGAAACTCACTTAACAATCACTTATTACACTTCAAATTTGTAAACAAACTAGATTTTAAAAATTAGATTTCAAACTCGAATATTTAAGCACCAAATGTTGCACAAGTTACCTGGTTTAAACATTTTACTGGGTCTGCTGCCACATTACAGAATGAATGCAGTTTGACTCCATTTTAACTGGGATGGCTCCATCCTATGGATTCCTGAGATTTGTAGTCTGACACAGAATACTAATTATCTAACAAAACTACTTACTAAAGTGTTGTGTAAACTTTACAGTGCTCTAGAAATAAATGTTAACAACAACAACTATAAATCCCAGAATTCCATAGCACTAAGCCATGGCTGTTAAACCAGTGTCAAACCATATTAATTCTGCAGTTTAGATGCAGCCTCAGAGTATGGAGAGCAGAGTTGGAATTCTCACTCAGTGAGGGAAATCTGCTCGGTGACACTTTTTCAGCCTCAGAGGAAGGCAAAGGCAAACTCATCTAAACAAATCTTGCCAATAAAACCCTATGATGCTTCACCTTAGGATCACCATAAATTGGAAACAACTTGAAAGTACACATCAGCAACAGGAATAATTAGTGCTGTCTAGAATCCATCCTATGCACGCTAAGCTATACAGAACATATAGGTAGGCACTGTGCTTGTAAGAACCTTCATAGTTAAGGATGTTTCAGTGATAATGGACGGGGAAAGTAATTTGCTCTCCCTTTGCAAGCTCCTAAAGTCAAAATTAATACTAACCTACCTGCCAATGCTGAGCCCCTCTGCAAATAGAAGTGTTCACAGTGCCCTGAGTTAGACCCCATCTCTAGTACTGTATATGCTATATGGCAGTGCTTCTTCAATGTTTCAAAGAGTCCTTCCAGCTCTGCCTGGAGTTGTCAGGATTTGAACCCAGGCCTTGCTGCATGTATAGTATTTGCTTGATCCAGTGTTGTCACTAGGGTTGGTGTCACTCATGGTGTCATCCCCCTCCCCATTGACATCTTCCCATAGTAGCCCTTACAGAATCCTTACTAATATTTTTTATACTAATTTTACTCCTCAGTGATAATTCCTGTATATCACTGAATGGTATGACAAAAACAACTAGCAACATTAAACATTATACCTTTAAATTACAATATCATACACATAACCTACATGGATGTACATGTACTAGTTTCATGTGGTTAAAGTGAAAATTTTGGTAATATGTGATGGTTTTAAAGATTTTTTTAAAAAAATTAAAAGGATACTTTAAAAGAATATATTTAGATTTTTCAAAAGCTTTTTTAAAAATATATTTTTAAAAAAATTAAAATTAAAACCTGGGGCCTCTCCTTTCTCTTCCCACTGAGCCTACTCAACACCATCTCTTCAGCATCTCATCAGAACTGGATTGCAGCAGTTCAATTGAAATATCATCTGTTCCTAGTGATTTATTCTTCCCAATTTATTAGTGCAGCTTCTGCCTTGCTTTCTAGAATCTGGAGTTTGACCTTGTATGGTTCCTCATTCCATATGTCATTCATTTTATCATCTCTGTTATATAGCTTTTCTGTGTTTTGCTTCTACTGTCTTTTTATATCTTCTTGGCCGTGTAATATGTTCTTCTTCTGATCATAGAACATCCCTTCCCTGGGTTTGAATTTCATTTTGGTCTTGTGGAACAGGTCTCTCAACATTACTTTTTTTTTTTTTTTTTTTTTTTGCTGTTGTCTTCTGTTTCTCTGCATTGATCATTATGGTAGTTCTCTTTAGCTTTATGCACTAGCTGTTGAACAGTTACATTCATGGTTCTGATTTTGTTCCTATCTCCCTTTTCTTTTGCTTCTCGTCTTGCTTTTACTACTTGAAGCATTCTGTCTGTTATCTACTGTTGCTGATGTTGCTGTTGCTTCTTCTTATTCTTCTTTGAACACTAGTAATGTTTTTCTGCAGTCTTCCTTGACTATGTCCTTGGCTTCTGACTATAGTTCTTCTGGTTCTCAGTTGATTATGCCTAATAATGTGAATCTATTTCTTACATTTTCTGTAAATTCTTTTGAGATGTTATTCTAATCATATTTTGGCATGAAGACTAGTTTTGTATTCTTCTTCAGCTTTAATTTTTAATATAAGTACTCTAATTTTTAATATAAGTACTTCATGATCTGTACCAAAGTCAGCACCTGGTCTAGTTTTGGCTGCAAGAATGGTGCTTCTCCATCATCTGCTTCCAATTATGTAGCCTATTTGATTTTTGCATTGGCCATCTGGTGATGCCCATGTGTATAGTTTCCTCTCTGGTTATATGAAGAAGATATTTATAATGAATAGATCACAGAATTCTATTAGTTGCTCTACTGCTTCATTTCTTGTGCCTAGTCCAAATCTTCCTATAGTTTTTGTTTCTTCTTTGCATCCTGCTTTAGCATTCTAGTTGCCTATTATTATCAAGCAAACCTGTTTTGGTGTCTTTTCAGTTTCATCCTATTGTCAATAGTTCTGGCCTGGTCTTGCAGACTCAGGGCCTTGTCTTCTTTGATTAATCTAGCCATCTGTAATGTGGTCTTTCTCTTTTCCTATTGCCTTCTACCTTACCAAGCATTATTGTCTGTTCTAGTGATTCATGTCTTCTCATGATATGGTCACAGTACAACCTCTCAGTTTAGTCATCTTAGGGTTGGAACAGATGGATTGGGGCCATGGCAAACATGCTGCAGCCCTGATCTGCCTTGAATCCCGCCCAAATAAGAGCAGAAAAGATCTGCTCCTATTTGGGCCGGGAAAGAGCTGACTTTCCCAGCCCTGCTGCAGCCCCAGGGGCACTTCAAGATGCTCCAGTGGCATATGGCATGTAAATGCCATACCGCTAGAGTGTCTTGAAGCTGCCCATGTCTGGGTAGCTGCCCAGCTTCCGGGCAGCTTTAAAGCATGCAACATGTAAATACCACACTTCGAAAACACCTAGAAGCAGGCTTTAAAGGGCTGTCTGTTTTAGCCCTTTGCTTCTAGGAAGAGTCCAGGGTTGATTTGCTCTAGCACCCATTTATTTGATTTTTTTTAGCAGTCTTCCCCAGTGCCATATTTCAAATTAGTTGATTCCCCACCTTTTATCAGTTTTCATTGCTGTCCGCCTTTCATAGCCATACATGTAAATTGGAAATATGATGGCATGGATAATTTTATCTTTAGTATTCAATGATATACAAGAAACACTGCACCTGCATTACAAGACCTTCTCTTGTGACCATTTGCAGCAATAATGATTTAGAGCAGAGAGGGAAAGAACTATCAGGGCAACCAATGTGTGCTTCAAAGAAGTTTGCATTATTTTTTATGAAACAAAGCAAAAATTCCAAAGTTAAAAATTATTTTGCTAAACTCTTACACTCAAATTAACCAATATTAAGATCAAAGTGATGATTACTCAGGTGAGACCTCAACTTCCCAAGACATAGGTTACATGTGTTTTACACATGTACTCCAAGTAAACCCTATTGAGTTTAGTTGCTACTTTTACCCAAGTAAGTGCACATAAGATAACTACTTTAGCCACTTAGATTACAAAGGGTTTGCTGGAGGCTTCAGTGAAACAGTGTGTGTATTTTTAAAGAAATTCCTGTCAGCAGCATCTTTAGCCTAGTTTTCTGGGTCAAGGAAGCTGCATGTCTGCAGCTGAGGAATTTGGCCTTTAGAGTTTGTTGTTATGAAATGCAAAGGGTGGTATCATCTGTGTAAAGATGGGTATTTACACATTTGGTTCAATAACAGGAACCTGTAAAGAATGTTTGTGTAGCTCAGAGGTGCTCTGCAAAAATTAGATTCAGGCTTCGATAGTAGTTTTTATCATCTTACCAACTGGCCTGTTAAATTTAACACTTAGGTATCTGGTACATTTTTACACAACCTTTTGTTTATGCATTGTTACTAAATCTTTCATTAGACTGAAGTATATTTATTTGTAAATTTATCGTCATTACATCTAATTCCACCTTTTTAGGTGGATACTGTATATCTTTTAGGAATTATACATTAGTAATTGTAGGAACCAACATGAATTTGACTAGATGTCTCGCTGCCATATTCTCTTCTAGAATGCCCCTTAAAATAATGATATGTTATGATGTGATTCTGCACCCAGAGCATTCTAGGGAGAAAACAGGTGTTAGTAGCCAACTGTCATGAATAATTCTGTCAGTGGCAGTAGGCTAACAACAAACATCAAACACAACCAACAGCAAAAGCAAGTTTGAGGGCAGATATACTTCTCCTATCAATCTATGGAAACTTTTCAATGCCCTTTGCCCCCAAATTCCAATTTATGAGACAAAGTTTATAACTCTAAGCTTCCAGTTCATCACCATAAGACTCATGCCACAGTATTCCAACTTGCCCACATGCTCAGGTTTCACAAGCACAAAGGTATCCAGAACAATATGACCAAATGCTGTCCCCTGATTCTGTCAGAATTATGGTCTCTGAATCAATAGGAATAACTTCAGAAAGAAGATAACTTCTACAGGTAATGTGAATAATGCTCCAATTTTTTGTATAAATGCTTATATCCAGCCCCCAAATCTCATCCCTATCCAGAATATCAAATTTATAAATCCTTATCTATATATTAATGGCATCTCACTTTTTATCGTTTGTTGTTCCACATGGATTTATCTGTGCACTGAATACATTAGCTGGAAACCACAGCAAGAGTATTTTACTTTTGTTCAGTATAATCTAAAAGGTTTTCATTTTTTTAAACAACAAAACAACAAAACAATTCCAGCCAACCACCCACAAGCTTTTGATGCTTCACTGGCTCCTTCATCACGTAAAAATGTTTTAAAAATCATATGGGTGGTGGTGGAGGTGATGATAGAATCACAGGCCTACATTCTGTCTGAGATGTTATGCAAAAATAATGTTCAAAAATAAATTCAAATTCAGAGACTGGGGAAATTTTATATAGCTCCACAATATTTGGAAATAGTTTTCAAAAATAAATATTGTATGGATCAAATAATCAGATATGCATGTATAAACTCACACACATGTGTGTGCATGTGGACATGAGACATATACATTGCCATAGATTGGGAAGATGAAGCACTTGCTCCAGACCTTTGGTCGTTAAGCAATGTTTGCTTGTGTTGAAACATGTAGAGGTCAAGGGTTGTGCCATCTTGCCTCACATAGTCTTAACTTGATCTTTATCGAGGTAATTAGCCACACTATCAGTTGTAGCAGGCAGTCAATGAAGAAGGCAAGTAGACGTGAGGATTTGTGGAAGAAAATTTTGGAATTACAAAAAAGTTCAAAGGGTCATTTGCAGAGTGATTAAGAAAATCAATATAGTGGTGGACTGTCTGCCATAGTCTAAGAACATTAGTAAACTCCAAGCCAATAGAATGGGTTCTAACCTCTTTCTTCAGGTAGAAGTGTTGAGTTTTCAAGTTCTTGGAGACAACTGAAACTCAGCTTGGTAGTTCAGCTCATAATTCCATAATGAGTCTTTTCTACCTCTGTCTAATAGTCCTTTCTGCATATTATATTTGTTGTTACAGAATCTATTAATCACATTCCCTCCCTCCCTCCCTCTTTCTTTCTTTCCTTCCTTCCTTCCTTCCTTCCTTCCTTTTAAATTTTTTTTTGAATTAGATAGCCTGGCCAAGGATTGGTCTACTGCTGCCAGTGCTCTGTCCTGCTGCTAATGCCAAGTGATTTTTAATCAAGTGATTTAATGTTTAAAATGATATATTTTCATCAGAGACATATGTAAGAGCAAGATCTTGCTATCTTATCAATTAGAACATGTTTGTTATCCTCCACCCCTAAATATCATCTGTCTCCTTCCTTGTATGGAGACAGACTTTTATGAAATCCAGTAGTGCAGAGGAAAGTTTACAGGAGAATGTGAATAGAAAAGGAAGGAAAATAGAGGAAGGGAATATACAGTGTATTGCATTGTGACCTTAGTATGCTCCATGCATCACCAGCCTGCTTAAACCAGACCATGATATATCACATCCAGAGCCAAGATATGCTGTAAAGTGGAGCTTGCCAAGCAAGTATTTCCATGTGCACAAACCAAAAGAATCAAGCCAGATGCTAGGGAAGAAGGGAAAATATCCACAGGTTTCTGTCAAAAGAGAGCTTTAAAAAGATAAAGAAAAAAGTTGGGGCTCCAAATGGTCACTGTAACACATCAAAAGGGAATTAGGCTGGAAACTAATCATACCAGCAGTACATCTTTCTGATGGAAATCCTAATCTGTGTAATGAGCCCTTTCCATGTGTTCTAGCAGCTTTATGGGGTAATAACATAACCATTTCTGTTAACCAGCATCCATTGCTGTAAACATGCTGAGTTATCTGAAGAGAAGAGATCACTAAAATGGAAAAAAAAATGTGAGAGAAAGATAAGTCACCATCCTGTCTCTAGAAGTTATAGCCCATCATATCATAGAAGAAGAAGTAAATCTACTGGATGAATAGCCATGCTGACTGTGGGTGATGGAGGTTGTAGTCCAACACCATCTGAAAAGTACCAAGTCAGGGTAAGGGTGCAATGTGTGGACTACAACTAAAGCACCAGAATAGTAATGGCAAATGCATTCAGTTACTGAAGCCAATAATGTGCATTACTTATGACAGGCAGCCCAGCTGTCTCCCAAACAACTAGGGAGCTGCAGACTTACAATTTCTTTGCTTCATTTATGTCACCAGAGATATATTTGCAGTATAGTAAAGACAATTCTTCAGGGGGTTGTGGTATGTCGGTCACAGAAGTCACTGACTGACATTGTTGGTAGATTAGAATGGGAATGAGAAGGAGTCAGCCTGTCACGCTATTCACCAGCTAAATATATGCTGTAGAGCCAGTCTTACGACTTCTCCAAGGACAGGTAGGAGTTGGCTCCGGGGTGCCAATTTGTTGACAAAGCATCAGACAGTATTTTTACCTGCAAGAAGGCACCTTGTGCTGCTGTATACATTTGTCCAAAAGGATATATTGGTGAAAATGAAAAGGTACTGCAACATTTCTCAGCATATTCTAATATGAATGCCTGATTGTAAACCTTTTGTTTTCATTTTATGGTAGTGACACAACATCATTAAAATGTCTGGAATGAAGAAGTGAAAATTGATTGCTTCAAATTTCAGTGCATTGTGCTCTTTTTTCATTTAAAGGGACAGTTCCCTGCATATGCATTAGTGTGATCTCAATTATTGTTGTTCCTGTGTGCCTTCAAGCGAGCCTATCATGGGGTTTTCTTGTCAAGGTTCTTCAGAGGGGGGTTGCCATTGTCATCCTCTGAGGCTGAGATATTGTGACTTGACCAAGGCCACCCAATGGGCTTCCATGGCTGACCAGGAATTTCAACTCTGGTCTCCAGAGTCATAGTTCAACAATGAATCCACTATGCCACGCTGGCTCTCCAGATCTGGCACGTTGGATCTCAATTAATGAATAGCAAATAAATTTGCTTATATTTCTTTTGAAGTTAGTGTGGTTAGACTAGTGCATGAAATGGATTATAAATTGTTTTCTAAGAACTGCACATGTTCAATCTGATATAGCTATAGAACTCAATTGAATATTCACATGCATTCATTTTGGTTGGGGAGAAAAAGCATTGAGGGGATCAGCAATAACTCTTGAACTTGTCCTGTTGAGCTGTTTCACCTTTTGCATGACCACAACACAAAATTATGTACTCAATCAGATCTCACTGCACTATGACATCGCAAATCCAGTTCACTCTGAGGGTAATGCCTCTTGGCCTCATCTTGAATGGTTAGCACTTTTGCTCATTTGCAACCCACTGCCAACTTTGCAAAGACCTTCTATAGCCAGATCATAGAATCATAGAATCATAGAGTTGGAAGAGACCACAAGGGCCATCTAGTCCAACCCCCTGCCATGCAGGACCTCCAAATCAAAGCATCCCTGACAGATGGCCATCCAGCCTCTGCTTAAAGACCTCCAAGGAAGGAGACTCCACTACGCTCCGAGGGAGTGTGTTCCACTGTCGAACAGCCCTTACTGTCAGGAAGTTCCTCCTAATGTTGAGGTGGAATCTCTTTTCCTGCAATTTATATCCATTGTTCCGCGTCCTAGTCTCTGCAGCAGCAGAAAACAAGCTTGCTCCCTCCTCAATATGACATCCCTTCAAATATTTAAACAGGGCTATCATATCACCTCTTAACCTTCTCTTCTCCAGGCTGAACAACCCCAGTTCCCTAAGGCGTTCTTCATAGGGCATGGTTTCCAGACCCTTCACCATCTTAGTTGCCCTCCTTTGGACCCGCTCCAGTTTCATCTTAACCAACAGAACAACATACATATTTAAGCTCTTCTTAGAAACACAAATGGTTCCTTATAGTATCAGACCTTTGGTCCACCTAAGCCAGTTGATTGTCAGCAGCTCTCCAGGATTTTAAACACCTGTCTTTTCCAGATCTCCCTCAAGATGACAGAGAGAACTTGGAATCTTCTATATGAAGTTCATATGCTCTGCTGCAGATCTTTGTGTAAAACATCCCTGTGTACAAAGGCTTACAAATATCAGAATGCTGTAAAAATATTATTCAAAGTTGGAATAGTTTGTGAAGCCAAGATATGATATTAGGAGCAAGTTGCATTCCTTACTTCTAAGGAACCCCGTACACTGTCATATCAAATTATGAGCCACCATTAACCACACACGAATTTCCAAAATAGTTAACAAATATAAATATTTTTTAAAGTGAGAGAGTATAAAGCAACAGAAAGGAATTCGTTTTCAAAGATCATGTTTTCCTGCAGTGATCAATAGAGCAAACATGGACCCTTGTAAATATTAAGAATTTTACCACGGTTGATTGAACCAAAACCACTAGAACTCTTGAATCTAAACAGAAACCCAGATTTAGCATATTATCATAGGGAAATAATTTCAGCTATGTGCTGTTTTCAGTGAAATTTCAGTTGATTATTTTATTATCCTTAGCTTTTTAGCATTTTTTTTAGCATTTTAGCATTTTTTAGCATTTCATTAAATTACATATGATTATAAATTTGCACAATGTAAATTAACTATCTCTTATCAAATGTTTCCCACCCATCCTCATTCCACAACTAAAAGGAAAGATATTCCAAAAACTGAATTTCATTTTTCAAAACATGCTTACATGCCAGCAATATGCTTCCTTAAAATTTAAGGCATATCTAGGAGGATCTAATTTTAGAAATCATGTGTTTTAGATCAGTATTTCTAAGTCCAGAGAAGTGATATGTTTCTATCCCCAGTGGTATCCAGCTGACTAAGGCAACTTATAGAAAATTATTCAGTATGTGCAAGAGATCCTGGCCTGAAGGCTGTGTAGTTGTTCCTGCATGTCTTGGACTATCCATCCAATTGGGACCATGGAATATTGTCTGGACATTTCCTCTTTTCCTTTGCAGAAGTAACTATGTCAAGAGTTTCTTGTTTTTCTTTTCTCCTCTATCAATCTGTACCTCTAGGCTATAATTTCTTTAGTAAGAGATCACTATTCACTGCTGAAAATATGAAGAATTTGCAATGGTCCTCAACAGCTATTCTCCACTGCAAAACAATCTGGGTTGATTTTGATGTTTGACTCCCCCATATGGTGCCTTTAGGAATACGTCATGAAGAAACCATAATGTTTTAATTCTGGTGGTTCCAAAACCCACGTGCTCCTCAGAAAGGTCTCAGGACTGGGGCACAGGAATTACGACAGCCTAAAGCTAACATAGTGTACACTCCAACTGTCCTGATTTGGCAGAAACAGTCACAATTGATAATCTGTTGTTCCACTTTTCCAGCTGCTTTTAAAATGTCTCAGTTTTACATCTCCCTTTCCCCTCTTTGTCCTTAGTTTACTTCAGTAACTGCATCCATGGGTTTAAATTCCATAGTTTGCATTCAACTAACCCAGCAGGAGAGAGAAGAGAGGAGTGGCAGAATCTTGCCTTTCCCAGTAGACTCAGGAAAAGGGAAACTGCTGTAGCATCCCCTAGCTTATGTGTTCTCTCTCATTGATAACTTGTGCCATTTTGATCACACTCTGATCCTGCTTGGCCACATGTGTCACAGTTTTGATCTATGAAATGTTGGAGGATATGACACAGCAGATCCCCCAGCTGGACGCAATGCAAAGATTTTTAAGGGCCTCTGGTTGTATTTTGAAAATAACAACAACAGCAACAATAAGCCATCACTCAGCTACCTGGCAGAGTAAACTAGTGTGGGATTGGAAGAGCTAGATTGCCTGCTTCTTCACTCACCACCCACTCCACATAAGATTGCTTTACCTAGTGATCAATCTGGATAGTTACACATTCCTCTCCACAATGAGGAACTGGAGAGCAATTCCTCATGAGGGTGCAGCAGTTTTAAATGCAATGGCAGGCCTCTTATCCAATCCTTATTATGGTACACACACACACATAAAAATTACAGCCAAGATGCCACTAACTTCTTTGCAAGAGGTATATGTACAAAAATATACCAAAACTCTTATCTATCACTTTATATGTGAATAGTGCAGGTATTTGGGTAAAAGTATTTTCCTGGTGGCAACATTTCATATTTAGGAAACACAATAGTGCTTATCGCTTGTCCCTCTACAGTTGAAATGCACACACACACCCTGCCAAAGAATGAAAATAGCTTTACTAGTGCAGTCATGCCTTGTTACCATATGTTAAAGTACAATTCACAGGACTATCTTTCTCCCCACAAGAAAACTTATGAATTCATGGAGATCAAAAAAGTATTTGTGTTAATGTGTTTCAGAATTTAAAAAGGGAAGAAAAACCCATGACCAAAACATAGTGCAGAAATAATCCTGTTTAACTACACTTTAAATGTCATGGCTGACTGCTAGGGAATCCTGGGAATTATAGTTTTGTGAACATTTAGCTTTCTCCATCAGAGAGCTCTGGTGCTACAATAAACTACAGTTCCCAGGATTCCTTAGTACTGAGCCAGGACAGGTAAAGTGGTCTCAAACGGAATTATTTCCACAGTGTGTTTTGGACCATATTCACGTATTTTTTCCAGTATGTACTTCCATGGCTATCCATTTGAAGAAGTGGGCTATAGTCCATGAAAGCTCATGCAGCAATAAAAAAGGTCAGTATTTAACATTATACTCCACCCCTGCCATTTTTGTTATGAATTCATGTTATATCCTCAATCAACATTCAGCAAGGCTTCTGGTGTAAAAAGTTACTCATAAAAATTGAACCATGGAAACCATCTGATTCCTGCATTCAGTCCTAAAGTGAGTAAGAGTACCTCCTTACCTAGACGAGTAATCATAATACTCCAGATTATAACACCCCAGGACCAGGACTCAGATCCATGGGTTTGAGTGGTGTTGTTGTTCCAGACTGACCTTGAAAACATTAGGAGAGAAGAAACAAATAAAAGCACATCTGAACTGTTAGAGATGTTTCATTTCAATGGAATACAAATTTAAGCATTGTGCCTTAGCATTCTTTTCTACTCAAGCAAATATGCATTATCTCAATTGTGTTTCAGGTATCTGTAAGATCAATACACTTAGAAAACAGACTTAGAACAGACTTAGAAAAGACATACAGGGAATGGAGTATAGCTCAAAGAAGCAATTCTAAATAGATTACATGCAAAGTTCCAGTGATGTCCATGGAGCCTTCTTCCATGTAAACATATAGGATAACAGAGCATAAACATCACACACTTTTGAAAATTACTTTTATATTCTTTCAGTTGTGGTGCTGGTAAATTGTGATCCTGTCTGCACTGGCACGCAGCAGCCTGGAGTATCTTGGCCCCAGAGCTGCTCTAACCCTTCCCTAATGCATTGGCCTTACATTCCAATGCTGAGTGGCTGATCAGATCCACATCCTACAGGGCCACTCTGCACCTGCCGCTGCCATGGCTTGCTTTGCTCTGAAGTTAGAATGAAGTGCCCAGTCACATGGATGGGTACATCGTTCTGGGGGGCAGCAGAAGAAGTGCCAGGTGGCAGAATGGGATGTCTTTCAAACAGTCTCTCACCATTGAAATGAAGGGCTCCAGATCTTCCAGGAAGATCTGGAGCAACTAATGAAGTATTTTAATTTGTTTTAAGGGGATATACTCTGGTTCTAAGGGGGTAAACTCCATTTCTGTTGCTGAACAGACAGACATCATCTGGTCCATTCACATCAGAACTGGGGTTAGGGCCGTGTTTCATCTGGTTTCCCTTCTAAGAGTACGAGGGGAGGCTGTTTTATTTGGCCCATGCAGACAGGGCCATAGAGTAGGTACTCTGCAGCAATTTAGTGTATTACTTTAACCTGGGAGTGAAATAATTACTGCTTATGTTATCAGTTAGAGGAATGTTTGCCCCCCATTTTTTTTGGAAGATCAGCATTGTGTGTGTCCTTTTACAGTTTAAGTTATCTGTACGTAGTGCTTATTTATTTTTAGAACTCTTAATGTTGCTCTTACTTACAGCTAGCAATCCTGTCTCTTCTATAAGGTGAATGACTCACAATCATTAAAATGAATCTTGATACATTTGGCTGATCTCATAAAACAGAGGTGCATAATGAGGGGGAATTAGAGGACATAGAATTCATTAATCCATGAGGTGGCTCTGTGATGCCAGGCAGAGATGAGCATATATTTCATCATGTGTGCTCAGTGAAGGAGTAATTCTTAAAAGGGTTTAGAAATGTCAGCTTAATAATACAGGTATGTTTCCATTGGTGAAAAAACTGATCTGGGACATAAACACATGCATGAAGGAAAAATATATCCTATCTGTATATTGTGTCAATTCAACAATATTTTCCCCCCTGTGAAACGTCATTAGGATTTTTATCAGTAAAAAATGCAGGGGATATGGATGTAACATATGCAGGAATGGCCAGTGCATTTGTTGCAAATTCACTCTGGATTTTACTGCAGCTTCCAAATCAAACAATAATATTGCAAGTGTTAAACTAGGAAATGAGCTGAGCAGCCTCTCCAACATGTCACAGAGAAAAACAGGGACATTTGTGTGAATTTGTAAGGCATGTGGCTGAACAATGTGAAGATGTGATGAAGAGAGTGTGGCCAAAGACAAAATTATTATGAAGAAGAATACACAAAACCACAATATTTTAATTTATTCTAATTAGAGTTCAGTTATTCTATTTATTGAATCTAATTTATGAGCTGAATTTAGGAAAGCCCAAATAAGAACCAAAGAAAAGAAAGGAAGCAAATGCAACATTGTGTTCTTCTAGAGTGGGCAAGTGTGGTGGAAGGTTCTGATATTTGTAGTCCTTGAGGTTTTTTTTATTTAAAAAGTTCTAAACAAAGTTTCTTTTGAGCTTGATTTTTTTTTGCAAATCCCAGCATCAGCTGTAGTATTTTATTCCCACCCTTAACTGGATTTCTTTCTAATTTGAAGACACAGTGGAAGATAAAAACCCTATCACTTTCTCCTGCTTTTTAAAATCATAGTGCTATTTTTCATCAATGGATCAGTGAAATGGCAGTTTTGCACTACAACATTATAATTTTAAGGAAAATTGTAAAAAAAAAAAAAAAAGATCAACAAGGGGAAAAATAGCTTCAAAATGTAGTACACCTCAGCAAACCATGCCCCTGATTTTGTTTTGTTTTTTTAAAAAAATCTTTGGAAGAACCCTTGTGCAGATCTAATAATTGCTAGAAATTGCTTCTCAAAAGAATGGAACATTTCAGATGAAGGGACAACAACCAGAAAGTTCCAAGGAACTATATTATCAGAAATGCTTCTTTAGACCTCTCTGGAGAAACTCGTGATATGCGTGCACCATGATTAACCACAAATATATTATACTGTAAAATCAAACTGCCTTTTCTAGACTTTGCTCAAAATGACAGCTTTCTCTCAGGTTCATGATCACTGGATTAGCTTTATGTTCACACCCACTCTATCTGCTCAAACACATTTTATATCAGGTTCAATTCCCAATTTCCCCCTAAAGTTCATATTGACACATAGAGTCAGTCACAGCCTCTCATGTTAACCTACTCCACAGGACTGTTTTTAGAATAAAAATGTGGGAGGGGTAAAGTCATGTGCAGTATGTTCAGTTCCAGCAAAGAAATGGAATGGAATTAGTTAAATTCTAGTTGGTGGAAAAACAAAGAAATCAATGTATTCCAATGACATTTCAGGATGTCTCACTTAGGCTACAACCTCATTTACCTGAGACTTAAGTCCTTCTAAATTCAGTGGAGCTTAATTCTGAGTAGATATGGGAATGACTCTATTGTTAACAGAAATATATTTCACACGAATCCACAAGAACATGTACACTCTTCCCTCTCAAACACACTGATACACAAATACAATCACCACTTCTCTCCCATCTTGATGCTCTCTTTCATTCACTTACCCACACACAAACTCCCCTCTCACACCGACGCACAGACATGCAGTCCTCTCCTACACAGATACACACATTTTACTGTCCCTCTCTGATACACAAACAAATGCAGATGCTCCCCCTCTCATATATCGCACCAACACATAAATAGATAACCACCCACACTACCCTTCCATTTCTTGTGAGAGAGGCACATAGAACATCTTGGGATTGCTCCTTCCCTCCTGTCTGCCACTGTACCTGCAGACCTCTGGTGCCATAACAAACTACAGTACCCAGAATTCCATAACATTGAGCCATGGCAGTTCAAGTGGTGTTAAACCGGATTACAGTATTTCTGTGTTACGGATGCAACCCTAGTTGCTCAGTTAGCTTCTGCTGATAAGGCAATAGGAAATAGTCAGGTAGCTCAAGGATGACTGCCCTCCCACAGCCAATTTTGTTTGCTAGGGAGCCTTCCTAATCAGGTGGCCTCCATGACACAACATCCAGTACCTGCAATGCTATTATGTGAGTGCATGTGGGATGCTCAAGTTTTTAATTTGTGAGTCCCCTGGAAGAGGACCGATGTAGACTTCCTAGCACGTTCTCGCCATATTTGGGACACTGCAGGGAGGGAGATGGAAAAAGGAGAGACTCCTGTTTGAAGACCTACAGAGCCACTGTCAATCAGTGCAGACCAAGGGAGAGTAACATGCAGCCCTCGTGCTACATGTGCTGCTTGCCCAAGTTTTGTGGCCTTACTGCCCACTGCCCCATTGCTGCCACAATCACTACTAGATTTCAAAAGCCCCATTCCCCTTTAAGAACAAGGTACCTGGGAAGGGCACATAATTAGATTTGAAATCTAATTTTAAATTAGATTTGAACATCCTGAAGTGTCTTAGAGGCACGTGTTGTGTAATGGTTGGACTAGTGATGTATCTACACTGCAGAATTAGTCTAGTTTGCCACCACTTTAACTGCCATGGTTCAGTGCTATGGAATTCTAGGATTTGTAGTTTTGTGAGATATTTAGCCTTCTTTGTCATACAGCTCTGATGCCACAACAAAGTATGAAGCCCAGGATTCTAAAGGATGGTGCCAGTACAGTTTTAAATGTCAATCTGCATTAATTCTGCAATGTGACAGCAGCCAATGACACTGGAGACTAGGGTTTGAATTCCTGGTGGTGCAGTGGTTAAATGCTGATACTGTAGCCAGAAGATTGTGAGCTTGATCCCAGGACTCCAAGGTTGACTTTACCTTCCATCCTTTTGTAGGTGGGTAAAATGAGCACCCAGCTTGTTGGGGGGCAATTGGCTTACAGATTGTAAACTGCTTAGAGTTCTGAGTTCACAGTATAGAAGTGTAAATGCTACTGCTATTGATATTCAGCCATGGAAACCCACTGGGTGACCCTGAGGAAGTCACTCCCTATCAGCCTCAGAGGAAGACACTAGCAAGCCCCCTCTGAACAAACCTTGCCATGATAATTCACCTGCTGGTTGCCATAAGTCAGAAACAACTTGAGGGCATGCTGCACACACTTAGAGGCACAGTTGTGGTCAGAGCATTTCAGTTCTGTTCAATGTTATTAAGGTCATAGACCAGCACAAGTGCTCAGAGCATAACTCCCTGTGCCCTTTGTTCTCAGAGGGAAGTGCAGCTCTCCTTTTGTCACTGCCACTGCTGAATAGCAAATTTGACAACATGGTAGCACAGCCTGGATGAGAAGTAAAATAGAGCAGTGGGATTTAGATTTTCCCCAATATTTGAATGTCTCAAAGTGTTGGGGAGGACTTTTCTGTCCAGATAAATAAATGTTTTGTTTTCTGTAAAAAGCAGCATTTTCTGTGCAGGAAAGAAGTATTTTGCTCCGGAAACCCATTTGTTATTCCATGCAGAAAAAAGAACACTTTGGGATGCTTAAGGAGAAAACTATCACCAATGGCACTACCTTTCCACAGTGGTGGGATTGCATGCTCCTGTGAGGTTGTGCTGATGACAGCAGTGATGCTGGTGCTGATGGCAGCAGTGATGCAGGTAGGGTCTCCCATGTCACACATGCTTTTGCTGAGGAACCAGACTAAATGTGCCAAAAATTTCCTGGGCAGAAGCAGTAGTGGGTATGATATTGGTGAAGGATCTCTCAGAGACAAGAGAAGTGGTACCATTCCTTAACACTTGTTAGTGCTGCAAAGAGGTAAGCACTGGTAATCCTCTTTTGAATGCCTTTTATTATGAAAACCCCATGATGAGACTATTCAAAATGAAACAAGAAACAGTTAAAGATATTCCATACCCTGGATCAATCACTAATGGAGACTGCAATCAAAAATCAGAAGAAGACTAGAACTTATAAGGGCAGCTATGAAGGAACTGGAGAAGGTTCTGAAATGTAAAGATATATCATTGACTACTAAAGTTGGGATTGTATTCCCAGTATCTATATGTGGTTGTGAAAGCTGGACAATAAAGAAAACTGATAGGAAAAGAATCAATTCATTTGAGATATGGTGCTGGAGAAAAGAAAAATAAATGGGTCATAATGCAAACCAAGCCTGAACTCTCTCTAAAAGCCAAGATGGCTAAACAGACTGTCATACTTTGGCCATATTGTGAGAAGGCATGACTCACTAGAGCAGACAATAATGCTTGGTAAGGCAGAAGATGGTACAAAAAGAAGAAAACTGTGCACCAGATGGATAGGCTCAATCAAACAAGCCATGGCCTAAGTCTGTAAGTCCTGACCAGGGCTGATGATGACAGGGTGACTTTGAGGTCTCTCATTCATAAGAGGTCAAAGTTGACCTGATGGCAATTAACAACAACAAAGGAGAAAACAAACTGTAATTATTCATGTTTACATGGAAGGATTCCACACAAATGCCATCCTTATCCCAGGTTAACATATTGATATTTTACAATCTGGTGTAGTTAGTTGACTTCTTATATCCTCCAGTGGTACTGACAATATTCCTAATTTATTTTTAGTGTGGAAATAAGTAATAATCTGCATGTTGGTTGCAGTTTTTCAGCAACAATTTCAAGAAGATGTTACAAATATTAACTGAATAAAATGCATAGCCCATCTGTAAAAAAAATGGACATAAGAGAATCTGTTCTGGCTGTCTGAAGAACTCTTACTGCCAACAGTTTTGTCACCTTCATTTCTAAATTTGTACTGTGTTATCCAAAGTAATTGAAAAGTGTTTAACAAAGTGTTATACAAATGGGAACTAGGATAACAGAAGTCACTGGCAGAATTCACATAATAGATTGGGGATGGGGCTTAAATTCTTGAAATAAAAACATATTTACTATAAGGTCATAGCCCAAGTACTTTGCATGCATATATATATATATATCCATCCATCCATCCCCTGGTTCAGTTCCTTCCATCTCCAAGTAGGGCTTTCAGATTACTCTGCCTGAAACCCAGGAAAACTATCGCTTGTTAGTTTAAACAGAAGTCTTTTAATAACACACTCTCTACTTCAGAATGTTTCTATCTTGCATTTCTTTTCTGAAGTGAAATTTAAAGTGACTAAAGAAATAACCTTGTACTACTGGAAAAAGAGGAGAAGATGGAAAATGAACATAGTTTCATTTGTCTCTCGCTTTGTTTTAACTTTATCTTTTAGGTACAACAGTTTTCAGATTTTTAAAACATCTATCTAGAGTATCAATTGTGGGTCATTTTGCAGTCAAACTGGCATCTTATTTGGGCAAAATATGTGAAATTTGTAAAACTGATTTACCATCAGGATTAGCCCTACCACTAAATAGGGAGATGTTGCTGCCTCAGGCATCAGATTTGGGTGGAATGATGAATGATGAAATGCAGCATAATGTTAGCTACTAGATACTGCTAGTTACTAATTATTGTATTTTTGCTGCCAGAGATGGGAAGGGATGCTTGTGAGACATTTTTTCTCAGATGCCCAAATATAGTGACCTTCAGGACATTATTTTTTGCTTTGCCACTGGAAGGAAAATGTCTTTGCCAGCCTTGAATGCACCAGTGTGGGGCACAACAGTCAGTTCCTGTACTCTGTTTGTCGTCTTCTTTTCTGTAAATTTCCTAGCACATTATCACCATATTTGTAAGATTCCTGATTGGTGTGTTTACCCTTCTGTTGCTTATGTGTTCCCTGGTTGGCTGGAGGGGAATGCTGGCTCCAGAAATACTCTCTCAATGATCCTTTTAAAACCATGAGGTGCTGCTCTGAAAGAAAGGAGGTTCACTGGCTTATTCAGGCACATGGTGCCATCCCAATTCCTCCCAGAAATCATATTCCATTTGTGCTTACTACCTTACCAGCTATGTTACCCTATCATACATGGTCTGACTTTGCAATAGTTCTATTACAAGCAGCTGTTACAGTTGTAAAAGGAGTGTCCTTACCATAATGCCTACAGGTCATATGGGACAGGGTAACAGAATAGATAAATATGCTCTTTTTCAAGATCAAGATCCTGAATGACTGGCTTCCTTCCAGCCTGCTGCCATAGCAAGTCAGATCACACCAGAATTAATCAAAGCACCAGGCTCATCAATTTCATCTGGCTGCTTAATCTTACTGAAAAATCTGACACTCTCTCTTTCTACCACCAGCTCCATTTCCTTGTGGTTTTATATTTTAGCATAAAGAGAGTGGAGCGTGGTCATGCATCAAGGCCAAAAATAGATAATTGAATCCATGAGGTATCACGAAGTAGCTGCAAAGGATGTTACATCACCTATAAAATGTAGAGCTTATTTTTCAACCTGATCATTCAAAATGGAAGCCTGATGCAAGGGCTGAGATGGTAGCCTTTCTGGAGAAAAAGATAAAAATATAAAACTTCAAGGACGGAACAGTCTTTCATCATGTACCTGCTGAAAAAGAAGAAAACCTTGTCTTACTTGTACTTACTGTGTGAAAATGAAGAGAATCTCCCAAACAACCTTCTATATTTGCTAGAATTATATAAGCCAATATTTCCTTAAGACAACAGTTATCCTTCCTAATTGCCCGTTTTAATAATTTTAACAGTATTATTTTATTGCTATTGTTTACAATTATGATTTATTGGTTATGGTGGGTGGGCTAGTGCAGCCCCTTCTACTCCTTGATCCAGACATGGCAGGGCTGGAGAAAGACCCCTCCGGACCCTTGAAATGATTGGATCACCCAATCCAGGCATGGCAGGGGTCCGGAAGGGACCCACACATGTCCTCTTATGTGGGGAGGGGTCATTCACAAATTTTCCATATCCATGGGGGTCTCATTACAAAACAATACCTTTGGGGTCTTTAGTTGTGCTGAAGCAATTTCCCAGGGAACAGTTCATTTTGGGAAAAGAGATATGACTAACTAGCTGGCAGTGCCAGTCTATCAAACCCTTATATTGCCAACAAAAAGGCTGAGATCCAAATATTGAAATGTGAAGTTCTACCAGTATTCACCCAGGTTCTGGTACAGGAGAGTTTTCTTGGTACAATTCCAGGCCAGTCAGTAATGGCTTTTTGTGTTGGGGCTTGTAACAGAGCTGCATCAGGGTACCATTCAGCAGCCATTATGCAATCATGCACAAGGAGGTACTGGATATCTCCTTGCCAATGTGGAAAAAAACACACTAATGTAATCTCTAGTTACTTGCATAAAGCTGACAGAAAGAAAATCAACTCATTTGAAATGTGGTGCTGGAGAAGAGTTCTATAGATACCACAGGCTGTTAAAAAACAACGAATAGATCTTAGAGAAAATCAAGCCTGAACTTTCATCGGAAGTGAAGATGACTACACTGAGGCTGTTGTACTTTGGACATATTATGAGAAGGCATGACTTACTGGAAAAGACCATCATGTTTGATAAAGCAGAAGGCACTAGGCAAGAGGGAGATTGCATTACAGATTGATTCAATCAAGGAACCCCAGCTCCCAATCTGCAAGACCTAAGCAAACTTTGCAATATCTGAGCAGTTAATGACCTGAAATCTTGGAAGGTGAAGTCAGCTTGATGGCAAAAAGAACAACAAAAACTTCCAGTTATTCTAGCATAGATCACCAAGAAGATTCTGGCTAAAATGAGTGAGAGAAAAGTTAGAAGTCACTACAGCAACTTCATTTTGGCTGGCTCATACAGAGCATGAAAAATCAACATTTTGAACAGCAATTCCTAGAATCCTTCAGTCAGCTTAATACAAAAATGTACACACTCATCTTCTGATATTATGTCATATGAAACCCATATTTGTGTACCGCAGCTAAAGTAACAATAATGTTTAGTCTGCTTACTCATGAACATATATGGTAGTCCAAAAGTATCTTTAATGAGGTTATAAAGCCCAGATTTTTACTGGAGGAAAAACTAATCCCAAGTGGTGGTTTACATGTCTCAAGTTCTGGAGGTGATAGCATTCATGAAATTGCACTTCTGTTGTTGCATAACCATGTGCAACTTTCTGAATGTACAAGTGTTTTATTAACTAAATCTAGTTAACACTTTTTAAGTTAGTAGAAGGATAGCAGCAAATCTGACAGCAGTGTTATTCTTCCACCTGTCATACTGGCAGAGATGCAGCACTCTCTCGTTTTTTGTTTTTTAAGTGAGTAACAAAGTGAAAAAGAAACCCAAAAATGAAGTTGGATACAAATACACTCAGTATCAGAGGTGGGGATAAATTACTCAGAGTATTTTTTTAATCAAGAATAATTGCACTGAAAAACAAGAATTAGACCTGGCTATGGTAATGTATGTCATAGTAAACATATCAGAGCAAAATAATAATAATAATAATAATAATAATAATAATAATCTACTACTACTACTACTACTACTACTATCTAATGGTAGCTGTGTTGGCCATACAGCAAAGTACAATAAAATCCAAAATCCACAAAACAGTGATACCTTTACTGGCCAACCAAAATGTACAAAATATGTGATCTAAAGAAAAGAGTGGGTAGCCTTGGCACAGGGCAGAGATAAGTGGATCTCAATGGCGTTTTCATTGTTGTTGTTGCTAATGGACTTTAAATTCTGTTTCCTGGAGTTTACAAGCCTTTGTCTCCACAGCCCACATGGGCAAAGAGAAATAGTCTCTACCTACCTATGGTATGTAGATATCCCTCTATACCATTTTAACTAAGAACAAATATAATGACATATTTACAACATGTAAACCTATGATTCCAATATCATCATTTTTTTTTCTTTCACCTGTTTTGATTTTAACACCTTTGCCTGCTGAAGAAGCCAGTGGAGCTTTGAAAGCATATGTCATAGTGACATTCCAAACTGGGGCCATTTTAAACTACACAGTTATCAAACTATGACTCCCCTTTAACTGCCATAGTTCCATACTGCGGAATACTGCAATTGCCAGTATAGATTTCTCACCAAGTGAACTTCAGTGCTCACTAGACTGCAAACCTCAGGATTCAAAAGGATGCAACCATGGCAGTTAAGAGGACTCATAATTGTGTAGTAAGAAAGCCCCCCCTCCCAATGTGTTACAGTGTGTGTACTATGTACCACTAACTTTTGAAGTATGAAGAAAATCCAAAATGCAAGAGCAAGGCTGTTAATGAGCATTTGCCCACCAAGTCCAATCATACACAATCTGTAGCAATTGCATTGCTTGCCAGTTGTTTTTTTGTATGTGGTTGAAAAGTGTTGATGCTAATTATCTTTAAAGGACTACATGGCTTATGTCCAGAATATCTGGAAGTCATGTGCTACTAGAGTTCTCCCTATAATCTGTTGTTGTCATGTGCCTTCAAGTGAATTCCAGATTATGGAGACCCTGTTTTAAGAATTTCTTGGCAATATTACTTCAGGGGAACTTTGCCATTGTTTTTCTTTGCAGCTGAGAGAGTGTGACTTGTCTAGATCACCCAGTGGCATTCTGTGGTTCTCCATGAATTCAAACCTTGATCTTCCAGAGTGCTAGGCCAATACACAAACCACAACACCAAGTTGACTCACAATCTGTTAGAAGAGATCTTTTCCATGTCTTTCTGTGGCATGCTTGAATTCAATTTAGGACAGCACTGAAGTCCAACAAAATATTACATTTTCTCCATTCCTGCTTTAGCAGGCTTGTTTTGTTTAAGCTTTGTCAGTTGCTCAGAGTGATGCAAATCTATTAATGTGGTGAATATTCATTTTCTCAATAAATTGACACTCTGTGGTCTCTTATTTGATTTCAGCTTCATTCTATTTGCTAGAATCCAGTTCTCAGAGATGATGTAAGACTGCACAAGAAAAGGGCAAAACGAATGATACCATGATGGAATGAAGGGCACCTGAATGCTGACGCATCTCAATCCAATTTTCTATCAGACTTTCCAAGGGAGAATGCTGAAGAGGATATAGCTACAACAGATGCCTATGGAATCAAGAAACCACCAGCAATATATTCTAACAGCCAAAGCACACATTCTGTAAAAATTTGCTTGCAGGCATATATCTGGTTTTATTGTTGTTATATGCCTTCAAGTTGACTGTCATGGCAACACTATTATAGGTTTTTCCTAGCAAGCTTTATTCAGAGGAGGTTTGTCATTCAGAGGAGGTTGAGAGAGTAAGATTTGCTGAAGTGGGTTTCCATGGCTAAGCAGGATTCAAATGCTGGTCCTCCAGCATCCTAGTCCAACATTCAAACCACTACCATACTTGCTCTGGTTTTGCTTTAGTTAATAACAGGCATGTAGGTAGTCAGGCAGTCCTTTCTGTATTCAGAAGAGTTTGCTTGTGTCTCTACTCTTTTTCAAAACAGAATTCAGCTCCCTTGCCACATGATGAGAATACACACAGAGAGAGAGAAAGAGAAAGGCCCACTGATGCCAACGGAAGCCTGCTCTCATGTTCCCACTATATGCAAAGGGAAATATGGACTCCAGTCACACAGGGAAGTAAAACTATAAACCTATAATGCCTGTGCAGAAGGCTGCTACAGTGCAGAAAGGAAGGCCAAGATAACAGGGGAAGGAAGGGGCAGGGGCAGGGTACTCTGGGCTGCCTTGCAGTATTCTAGCTAGTATGGATTTGGTCTCAGAAGGCCATTTTCCTGAGCATTTTTAAAAAGGAGCTTTTGAAAAACTTTATTTTAGTCATCATACTGTATTATAAAAAAATCCTGCTTTATAGAATTCTTTCTGCATATTCTCCATTTCTTATTCTAGACACTACTGGTTTTGCTTTCAAATGCATTGGAATGAGATCATTCTACAACACCACCATCCTCAGTGATGAAGTTGTGCTAAACTGTCTTTGCTAATGGTGAGTACCACCTGCAAGAAATGGCAAAACAGCCTGAATAAACTCTTCCAGAACATGGCCACATAGCCTGAGAAACCCATAAAAAACCCTATGGTTTCCCTTCAGTTTCCCACTCCGAAATAGAAATTTGAAAAGTCTGTTTGTGCATCATTGTACCCAATTTTAAAATAAATAGAATTGAGCTATTTCTGAACTAAGCCAAGACTAAAATTGTTGGGGTGGGGACTGCCCTAGAATTAATGTTTCTGTTTACCACATTCAGAGTAAGTTCAAAACAATATTTTCACTCACAATGGAAAATGATGATAAACAGTCTTGAAATATCTCAGTTTATGAGAGAAGGAAAGGTGGCTGTGATTTACCTTCATGTTTTAGTGCTCCTGCAGAAACAGTTCATTAATCCTGTCGCTCATTGGTTTTCTCAGGAATATGCCTGCAGTCAGCACTGTCAAAGTCACATTGCTTGAATGTCATGGACTGAACAACATGTCTAAAATAGACATATAGATATGAAGCGCACTACAATACTGGTGAGCAAAACCTAAGTATGGCAGCTTTATCAAGGAACCTAATAAGAAAAGTGAGAAGCAGATGGTTCTTCTGAAGCAGATGGTTCAGGGCATGTACATACACCAAGTTCTTCCATAGACAAGGGGAGAAGGATGAACACTTGAGTACTTAACAAGTTACCCTGAGTTTTAATAGCTATAAATGTCATGTAAAATGAAACTGAGTCTCAGATGTAGCAACATAAAAACAAAAGTGACACAGAAGTGGAACTGGATGGTAATAACCCTTCACAATTTCCTCTAACTCTTAATATTCCTTATTTTCATACATTAAGACAGGCCAAGGACATAGCAAGACAAAGACCTTAACAGGGGGTATTTTTGCTTAGCTAGCCAACTGTTTGCATCTGACCTAGCCATGTTGCTCTTCATACAAAAGAGGGGAACTGTCTCATTCCAGCTCATTCCATTTTAAAGGATTTCATGTAACTAGGAGAAATGTAACTTTTTCTACCTCAGAATGCCTGCCCCAGGCACTTCACAACTGAATATCCCCAAAGAGGTTGCTTGCAGTACTACCCTCAGATCTGAAGACAAACACATTTCTTATGACACAATCTTAAGTGAACTAGAGACCAATGCTTTGGAAGTAGGATCTCCAGGTATGTATGGCTGAGGTGAACTGTAAACTGTGAAGTCAAAGGGAAATTAAATACCAGCAATAGAGATGGAATAGTCATGTTATTAATAGTGGCTATTTGCAAAATATAAACTAGCTTTTAAAAAACAAGATATCCCATACGTTTTGACATAAGAAAACTGAACTGCTGGAAAAGTGTACTAGATTAATTGTTAACACAATTGTTTTTTGTTCTTTTTCCTCGTCTTTCATCCTTCCTTGTTGCCTTTCCTCAATTATGCACAGATATCAGCTGGAGGATGAGGAAGGTGGGTAACACACTGCACAGGTTATGGCAGTATGATACCATGTTACATGTCATGACTCCTTCTGATGAAATCCTGGGGTTTGTAGAGGAAACAATAGAAGCCCTTGAACCATCATACTCAAAATGACTGGCAAAGAATTCTAAATAATCCATGACACTACAAATCCCAGGATTCATAGAGGCCTATAAGGTCCCCTAATGATCCAAAAGGATCATTCTGAACTGGAGCATTAACATTACAGATTCAGTGCCAATGTCACATAAAAATGATGGGATGTGAATTGGCTGCAACTGACCAAGCAATCAGAGGGTCATGCCTGATGTCTCTGTAAAAATGGCAACCTGGTGTGTGGCTGTTGTTAGAAAAGGTGGTAAAATCCAATTTGGGCATCATTAGAAAATGAAATAGAAACACAACTGCCAATATCATATTGTGTTTATACAAATCCATAGTGTAACCACATGTTACTGATTACTGATTACTCCTCTTAAATGGATATTGTAAAGATGGAAAAAGTTCTTAAAAAGGGAACTAAAATGACCAAAATATGGCTACCAGTTCATTAAGAATTCACATGGATATCTAAATATATGCTAGCTTATTTAACAAATTACAATTAAAGCAGAAAATTTAAGAATGTAACATCTATGGTATCTAACTCTACACAGACTAAGTACTGAGTTTGATGTGCAAATGACAGATATAGTTCAGTTAACAAAGTAAATATATTTCTGGACATTACCTCTTTAAAGAAAATTTGATATCAGAAGCAGAAATAACATGGAAAGAACAGGGATAGGTTTCTAAACCACAATAAAAACAGAACGGTGTAACATGTTTCAACAAATGTTTTTATATAATAGCAATTGTATTCACATGTGAAATGAAAAAACCAGGTCAGATAAGTCTTTCATAAACACACACACACACACCATTTTGAACCTTCTAGAGATCACTTGAAGGCTTTTCACATACAACCAGGGATTACTTTTTCTCCAGTTTCTAACAATTTCCATTTTGGTGACCAAATTTATAATCTGTGCTGTTTCAGTTTCCTGAGGTTAGCTGGTTAGGCAAGTTAAACCTGCTCTGCCCTTTTCTCACATGCAGCTACTGTGTACCTTATCTGTTGTAGTCAGGCACACATGGCTATAGAATATAAACTAGAATAGTACCTCACTCTTTCTCAGCCCACACTTTGTTTATTGCATTGCTTATTATGCTGGTCTGTTACTGTAAAAAAAAAAAAAAAAAGATCTATCTCTGTAATTTTTTTTTTCAGACATGCTGCTGCAACTTGACACCAAGAGTCTGCATTTTTCCAGCCCTCCTTACCTCTCAATGTTGATGCTTCTAAAAAAATTTCAGCTAGACTGAAAATGAGGAAGAAGATAGGAAGTCTGGGTAGTCATTAAAAAAAACTTTATAAAAAGGAGTTTCTTTTTCAAAGGCTTTGTTAACTATGCTTGTAGTAACGTGGTGTTTTCTTGAGTCAGCAGCATACTTAAAAAAAAACTTTGTTTCAATCCAAAATATTGGACATATACTTTACTTATAATTTGTAAAAGCGGGGAATATGTTATTCTCTGATTTTAAAGTAATTAGACCACTGAAAAGGAGGAGGAGGAGGAGGAGGAGGAGGAGGAGGAGGAGGAGGAGGAGGAGGCCTATGACCATCACAGGCATTATTACCTGGGGCAAAAAATTGTGGAAAAGTAGTGAAAATGAGAGAATATTCTATGGATATCTGAATGCCCCAGTAAGATTTGTAGAAAATGCCTTGCTAAGCTAACTTGCCCTAACTTGCCCTGCCAAGATATTAATCTACATTTCAAGAAGATAAAAATAGATGCATATGTTTATACTGTGTTAACTTGAGCATTAATAATTTTCAGAACTGAGTGAAAACTTATACAACTATTTTCTAAATTATAATTTATCCCTGGTTTTCTAACATATCAAATGCATATTTATTATACCTTTCTTATTCCTTTTGGTATTTTCTCCCAATCTATTTTTTTAAGAATCTATGAAAAAATATTTTATTTATATACAAAATAAATATATTCCAAGTATAGTTCTAAAGCTTCCAGTAATATATTGCTTGGGTCCCTATAGGTCCCCCCTCCCTTTGGCATAGAAATCAGGGAAACACCAAAGCAAAATATTTTTCCTAGCATTTGTATTAAATATAGCGATACAAGTAAAGCAATTCAGAAATGAGTCTATATTTTTCCACACTGTTCCAAATTCACAGCAGGTCACTGAGTGCAGTATGAATTAACTATTAATCTTAGAGAATAATACATTCCACTGCCAAAGAAAAGTGAATTTAGATGTGGCCATTGTAAAGGAACCACCCCAACAATACATTCCTGAAAACTATCTTAAAAAATACACATATGGTTTCTCTTTCTTTTTTCTTATTTAGAAGGCCTTCACTGAAATAGTTGTGACTGCATTTGTATAATAATATCATAATTACATAGCTAACAAATTATTCATGGAATGACCTACATGGGGGGAGTTGTTATGATTTGGGTTTTGATCCCCCAAATCAAAAAAAAAAAAAAAAAAACACCACAAAAAACATTCCAGACTTCAATAAACCCATTAAAAGTTAATAGCAATATCCACATGAATAAAATAATAGCTACAATTGTTTCATCAGTGTGTTTAATATGCCAAAAAGAAAAGATGCATTCTTTCAAAACAGAAACTGTTTACCTGTGTATAGATATCAGTTGAATCTCAAACCAGAACTGGAGATACATGATTCAAATCCCTACTGCATTACCAAGGTCAACAGATGACTTTGGGCCCATTACTGTTTCTCAGCCTAACCTATCCTTGTCCATCCTGGCAGCATCTTCCCTCTTGTCTGTCAGGAAACAAAAGACAGAATGAAGTAGTCACATCTTCTGAATCCAGTGAAGGAATGGGGAATGTACTCCAACTCTCTATTTTAGCTCTCCAGATTCCCCTAAACTGTCTCTAGGGCTGGAAAATACTCCAGAATGATAAATAGGAGGATGGGATGCGAGGGGGAGGGGAAGGAAAAGAAAATCGTGGCAGCATCTTTATGACTAACTGGTTTTTATTTTAGCATGAGCTTTCATCAATATAAACCCAATTCTTCATATGCAGTCACATGTGTTTATATTGAGGATTGACTGGGACTGTCCCTATCAAATTGAGACATTTGGAAGTTGTGCAATCATGGAAATCCATTAAGTAAAAGAATAAAGAAAAGAAATGGGAAAAGGAAGAACAGACTGCTTGTGAATAGTGAGAGGGTGGGAAGAGAGGAGCATAATCATGACCACATATTGGAACTGCTTCAGGAAGAACTTATTGCACCTGGAAGAATGGGAAAGTAGCATGAAAGACAAAACTAGATCTATAACAGATACAGTAACATTTGCTGGATTAAGGACAGAATGTGTAGTGAGTTTTATAGATGATGTAATTGTTTTTAATGTTTTAGATTGTATCAATTGTGTATGTATTTTAAAACTGTTGGAATCCCACCTCGATCCGAAGGGAGAAGCGGGAAATACGAATGATGATGATGATGATGATGATGATATTCATGAAGGCTCATGCAGAAATAAAAACCACTTAGTCTTAAAGGTGCGTCTGCCGCATTCCTTCCCCCCCCCCCTTTCTACTTTTTATGCTGCAAGAGACTAGCACAGCTAGTTTTTTTTTAAGGTTCAGATTCAGTCATCAGGGCAGCATGGGAACCTGAACTGGGAAAGAGGGAGAAAATTCCAAAGGTTTCATCAGCAAAATGCAGGATTTAGCTCAAATAGAAGATTCTTTGTAATTTCATATACGTCAAAGATAAAATTTAAGCGTCAGGTTCTCACAGTTTGATACCAATGTCAGCCCTCTGTATCCACAAATTCTGCATGCACAGATTCCACCACCATGGTTTGAAAATATGTATTTTTTTAAAAAAATTCCAAAAAGAAAACCCTGATTTACCACTTTATACAAGATATAACATTTTGCTACACCATTGTATATAATGGGATTTGAGTTTACGCTAATTTTGGTATCAGGGTTTGTGTGTATGTGGCCTGGAATCAAAGCTCCGTGGATACCAAGAACCCACTGTACAAGATGTACCTGTTTTTCAAAACATTGCCTTTGTTCTGGTTTCCATTATAAATCCAGTTCTTACTAGAATAAAGTGAATCAATTGAATCAGTGAAACTTACAAGTATGTTGACTTATCATGTTCCTGTTGATTCAGCGGCTCTAGTCTAG
The DNA here is from genome assembly GCA_034509955.1 of Urosaurus nigricauda. Classification (NCBI taxonomy): domain Eukaryota; kingdom Metazoa; phylum Chordata; class Lepidosauria; order Squamata; family Phrynosomatidae; genus Urosaurus; species Urosaurus nigricauda. Next base: position 156,687,622 of record JAOEGL010000005.1, on the reverse strand, counting down.
TTAGAACTTATAGTTGAATTTAATCCAGGGGTGAGTATACTATAGTCCTCCAATGGTTGTTGAAGTGAAACTTCTAGCTTTCCTCTTAATTGGTGATATTGTTTAGAGCAGCTGGGAGTTGCAGTTCAACAACATCTGAGGGACACACAATTCCCATTTCTGAGTTACACATCTTCTCTTTAATCTAGGTTGTTATTTATTTTTATCCTTATAAGAACATAAATAAAGTTCTGCTTTTATCATAAAATGGGAAGGTGGGCCTGATGACCTAAGTAGGTCATCTTTAGCTCTGGGATGAAAATGAATTAGTAATAGTGGTGATGATGATGAGTATGATTTTGGTATGAAAAGTTAGTGGCTCGACCACTGAGCTATGGTTCTTGTTATTTTAGTTTTCATGTGCTTCATATTTTTACTGTTATGTACCTTATTTTTAAATAAAAGTAACACTTTCTCTTCTGATATGCAAGCAGCCAAATTCCCACTGTCTCTAGTGAGTCAGAATCTACAACATAACAAATAAACCATAACTCACTGAGTTAAATTGTGCAATTCAAAATGGCACCATAAAACCATCCAACCTTTTAAAAGTATAGAGTTACAACATTTAACTCTCTGACCTCAAGCAGCAATAAATTCCTCAGGCAAAATGGGGAAGTGACCATATTCTGCTTGAGTTCTTCCTAATCTGAGACCATGTGTCAGGTTATCATATTTATGACACAATATTCAACTGTACAGAAGGTGTCATTAAAATTTTCAGATACAGTACTGAACTGTGACTGAGAAATTGCTCTTTGTATTGGGCATGCCATATGTAGGCACCAGTTGCTATCCTGCATGGGTTATCAAGTAGCACATGCTACAGTTAGATTAGAGCATGGTGGGATTTTTTTAAAAAAACTTTTCAGTTGAAAAGAGAAACAGGATATCTGATTCACAAACCAGAAAATATGAATTCTTCAATTGTGAATAACAGGCTAAATCCCACTGTTAGTCTGAATTAGAGTGGACCCCTTTGAACCACATTTATCTTGGCTTAAATCCAACTCTTAGTCTGAACGAAAAGAGACCCACTGAATCAACTGAAACTCAGTAAGTCAACATGTGTGAGTTCCATTGATTCAAAGGAACTCACCTAAGTGTTGGCTTACTGAATTCCAGTTGATACAATGGGTCTCTTTTAATTCAGACTATGATCTAATGTGCATTGCAGAAATAATGAAGTTTGACTCTGCTTTAACTGCCATGGCTCAGTGCTGTGGAATCCTGGGATTTGTAGTTTGTTTTGGCACCAGACCTCTCTCACAGAGAAGATTAAATATCACAAATATACAAATCATAGAATTCAATAGCCCCAAGCCATGGCAATTAAAGTTGTGTCAAACCGCATTATTTTTGCAGTGCAGAATAGACCTAAGAAATGGATTTAAGTCAAGATAAACATGATTCCATGAAATCTGCAAATTTCCTTTGCTAAGAAAATACAGTTTCAGTTGAGAACATTCTAAATCATGGGCTGCAGCAGCAAAGCAAGATGAAATGAGGTGAATAATTACTGGGTACCTGATCTGTAGGCACAACTGACTAAAGAAAGTTAATAATAGGTAAGACACTTTGTGCAGAATGAGGATTTGATTACACAACCCACTGTGCTCTTGCGTTGTACTGGACCTTTGTGAATAAGCTCCCCATGATTATTATTCTCAGTAAGATGAGTTTTAATTTTAATTTTTTAATTTTTTTGAAAAATCAAAACTGAGAATTTGGGAAACCACCAGATTCTATAGGACCAATGCAACTTCTGTTCCTTGCATTGCAGCTTTATAATTTCAGGTTACTGTTTGGAAGATCCTCCACTAACAGTTACCAAATAAATAAAAAAAAAGTATGGGGGGCTGCAAATGTCTGTTGCAGATCTGTGTCATATAACTTTCTCTGGCTATTTTTGTGGCTGCCAGAACACCCACTGCTGCTGCCCAATTCCAGATTTGTTTGGGGGAAAAAACATTCCCGTTGGTGCATATATTATCCACAGCAGTGAAAGGTATGGCATAAACTGGAATTTGGGAAGGAGGAGTTGAAAGTGTCCTCCAGACCCACCAAAATAGCTCACCCTGATTTACAATCTATTCACTGAAGATCATCATCATCAAGGTGTCCATTTAGTTTAACAGCCAACAGCTCTTCAGTAATGACCCTAGTAGCATCCTGGGATATTTGCAGGCATATATATTTCTAGGATTCTGTCCCACGTGGCTGCTTCTGTTATTGTGTTTCTCTACAGGATAAGAAACAGACACTAGTTTCAGCATTAAAAGGCTGTTATTATGGTTTAATCTGGTGCCTGAAAACATGCACATGCACAAAAACACAGTAATTTCACACACACACAGTTATTTGCTATCAAATCAGCTGAAGCCCATGGTAACCCTATGAATAAAAGACCTCCAAGAACCCTAGTCATCAACAGTCCTGCTCTGGTCTTGTAAACTGGGGGTGGTGTCTTCCTTGATCAAATCAATCCACCCATATTGTAACTGCCCCCTTTTCATACTGCCTTCCATTTTACTAAGCATTATTATCTTTTCCAATGAGGTAGGTCTTTACATGATGTGCCCAAAGTATGACAGCCTCAGGTTAGTCATCTTCTAGGAACAGGTCAGACTTGATTTGCTCCAGGAGTGATTTATTTCTCTTTTTGGCATTCTATGGTACCTGTAGAACTCTCTCTTCTATCACCACTTTTTAAATGGACATAGAGTATTTTCTGGTTAGCTTTTATTATTGTCAGCCATCCTGCATATTGTGTAAGCACTTAAAGGGCAGGATATAAATCTGTGTTTAAACAAATAAATAGGCATATATATTTGAGACAGATAAAGGAGAATCCTTTGTAAAGCAGCTTTATATGTTACTTCCTCAGCCTGTGCAAACTTCGATGTATTTGAAATTAATGAGTGATCAGAGACGTGACTGGAATACTATATAAGTGTACATTCTATCCAAGCTTAGGTATTCCATTGCATTCCTTCTAGAAGTAACAAATTCGGACACCATGCATTGATATCCTAGCATCCCTGGCTAACTATTTTTTAAATGTATCATTTTGGCTGACAACATGCTGCATTTGTGTGATAACATCATCATGTACAAACTGGTGATGTGGGAGGTGTGGAGAGCATTTGTCCTAAGTCAGATCCCTGGTCATAAACAGCCACCATCACTGAAGTTATGCTCTTCTATTTAGTGAACATTGTATGAGAACTTTCCAGAAAGTCTTAAGAGAGGCTGTCCAGAAACTATACTGCATGCTTTATAATCACAATGATTTTATTCTGCATTAGTTCAGACACAGAGATACACTTTGTTTGACATCTACCAAAAGGTCATAGAGTTAGACCTGTCAAGAGTTTGCTTACAATGAGAAGGGGCACAATGACTAAATATCACAAGGCCTGGGTTTCTTCTTTATGTGCGTGTTACTCATGGCTAGACAACTGCAGAGGGCCAGTGAAGCAATTTTCTGCCCTGGGACTCTTTGAGAGGCCACACAGATGGCCAAAAATGGCAAATAATAAACATTAAACAAGCAGAAATAGCCATAAGTCCACTTTGTTTTTTGTTTTTGTTATTTAAAAAGACTTTTTAGTATGCTAAACAGTGCAAGGGAGCTTTGCAAGATGAATTCCCAACCCGAGGAGCCAGCCTTTTTTATCTGACAAGTAAGTTGGCTGTCTTTGGCAGCATCTTGTGGATGACATGAAGGAGATGAAAACTGTTGGGTTGTGGTGAATAGATGGGGGGGGATTTGTTTTTATTGTATTCTTAGTGACAGGGAAAGGGACAGGTACTTTTGACATCTGGCCCATATCAAAATAACTTGGCTGATTTTATGTACTAATACACCTTACTTCTGGGAGAGTGTTGTGATTAGTCCATTTTGCTGCTTTTCCTTAGACAGCAAAATGTCTTCAGCTGGGCCTGTTCAGTGCTCAGTAATTCCCATTTAATTCTATGTAGCATATTAAACCAATTTGCAATATGGGACACAGTTAAGGGGGAAAAGCTAAATCTCCCAACCACTGACGGTGGTGCCTTAGACATCATTGACAGTGACCCCATGGAAGTGACAGAGTACATAGAACAGTGTTTGGGTAAGTTACATAATTTGGACTATAGCTTCCATAATCCCTTAGACTACAGATTCTGGAAACTGTAGACCCAAACTAACTTTTCTAAATTCTGATATAAACTCAAATATTGTTCCTGAGGATTTAGAATACAGTCGCCCCTCCTTTTTCACAGGGGGATCCCCTCATGGTAATACAGTTTCGCCTATATTCAAGCCCCATTGGCTTGAATATAGGTGAGAGGCTGAATGCACATACCCCATTATTTCCCCCTTCATTTGTCCCTCACACATAAGCAAGGGATGTGGGTTCCAAAACCACAAGAACAGAGGGAGGACTGTATATCTTTTCTTCCCTCTTCCATTAAAATAGTATTTCGCTCATATTAGTATTTTTTTAATGAAATCATTTTTATGTCTCTGCCAAATTTATTATCATGGGTAAACATAATGTTTGTATATTATACAGATTTCACCATCAGAGTTGCTTGAAAGAGAACAGTGAATGAGAGGACAAGTGAATAATGTTTGTCCTGCATTTTAATTTCTCACACCTCCTCCACACACCTCCTCCATTCTTAGCAAACACAAATGTGTTTCCTATCTACATGCCTATGAAGCAAAAGCAATTTATTACTAAACTCTATTTAACTGTCGCTGTTATTCTACCAAACCTTCACATCCTCGGGCACTTACACAATTTGCAGTATTTAACCTCTTGCTTCAGTTGAAAGAAAAGCACTGAATTTAAAACAGGGGGAACTAAGTACAGAGCCTAGGCAATAAAATGAATGTGCTCATTTTGGTATTCCTTTCATTAGGCAACTGGGGACTGCTGAAGGTTGGGCAAAACTGGTCTCTCTAGGGACAGTGACTGGAACAATAATTTTGCAATTTGTGGACATGATCTGCTTTTATGAGTGAGTTGTCATTTTGTATTCATTTAGTTTATCAGCAGGGGAATTCTTCAGATACAGCAGCTCCCAAAGTGGTAGTGCCATCATAGGAATGTGAATAATTCTGGATATGCTAACTCATGGGGAGGATGTGGTTCACAGACAGTGCCTCTACATAAATTTGACTAGGCAGCAAGTACCAGACTCATAGGATGATTACATATCTATGAGATGCCTGGTTAATTTTACCAAAGTCAGGTGGGGAAGAATAGAAGGAAGGAGACAATGACAATCTTAAGAGTTTGCTGTAAGCCAACTGTCCACTCTGTCACATGGCCATTTCACATACAGCTCTGTTGGGAAGGATCCTAGAAGAGTCTCCCATTAGGTAGAATGTTGCTATCATCTCAAGCAGCAAGTAGGTGCTGTGGAAGTGGCAGCAATAGGAATCACCTGCTCCATTTACCTGTTTCCCCCAGTTAAGCTGGAAAATGCTGGCTTGTGACCAATGCTTGAGTAAGATGCCTTTGGCTTCTGCTGACAGTCTAGGATTTCATATTTAAAAATGCAGTGGAGGCGCCATCTTTTCTTTTGCTCAAAATAGCAAAATATCTTGGGACCGTCTTGCAAAAGATAGAGCCAGGCAGGGGAGGGCCAGCTCAGTTGTGCAGCTCAACTTTCCCTGTTTTCCTTTCCTCATTTTCTTTCCTCACAAGGCCATGACCATGGACTGTTCTATGGAGAGGATAGAAGTGCAAGAGATAGGAAAGTAGGCATAAACAATCCCAGCCCCTATTCTAGCTAGATTGCCCTTCCCTTTTCCCAAATGGGTTCTGGGATGCATTCTTAAGAGCAGTTACTTTTGTAGTAATGTATCCTCATCTTATTTCTTAGCCATTCTGGAAAGATTTCTATCCTGAAAGATCCAACCCTGAGCACCTTTTGGGCAGAAAGATGGGATACAAATCTTTCTGTCACCAATTAATTGCAAATGGTTAACTGAAGAATCTGATTTGTGTCAATATGGTTTTGATGTAATATAAGAACAAATTACCAAGTGGATTGGGATAACGAAAATAAGATAGTTGCATTGAGAAATGATGAATTGTAAAAAAAGTATTAATAAAGACAGCAAATATCCAAAAGGCAGAGATTAGAAATTCTTTTTGTTTATTGTTTATTATTGTTTGTGTATTTGTTTAGTCAGTATTGTATTGTTCATATGTATCCATTAGAAACAGCATTGCAATGGGTAGAATAATCTTTTATGTGTATGTTTCCTTGTGATCTGTATGTTTGTCATTAAAATAGATTAAAAACAATTAATTGCAAATAGTTCATAAACTGATAATTAAATGAAAATAAATAGATAGATAGGCAGTATCTCGTAGTTTCAGTCCATGTTCTATGTTACATTATTATAGTAGCATGGCTCTTTGACAAAAGACAACCATGAAAAAAATCCCTTTCAAACATAGAATTGCTGCTATAAGCTATGGTAGTAACATAATATGTTCAACCCTGTTATTTCTAATGCTAAGTGCACATCCTACCTAAATTATAGTGTTACACTTTAAAGCATTTTAAAACTGTTCATTGGGGATGAACTATGGAAGATAATGTGTTCCTGTCACCAGTAACAAACACTTGTAGACAAACTGACTGGTAGTTTGCTAACTAATTTCCAGCACAGCTGCAAATGAAGGCTAATATAGACATGGCAGGTGAATTGCTTTAACCTTGGCAGAGTGGCGTCACCTGGGATTATACTTTGTGCAGAGACAATATAATATAGCAAGAGTTGTTTCCATTACCTCTGCTGTCACTGTTACGTGAGCCTGGTGGTTTACTGCTCTGGATATCTCTAAACAGTTTCTTGGGCTTGCTTTATTTTTCCTTTGTTACCTGGAGTTTCTAAATCAGGTAAGCATGAAAGAGATACTGCAGAAGGGGACCTTTCAGAATGCTGACAAGACGTTACTGCTAGAGTTCACATAATGATTAAAATTATTCTATAGCTGTGCCATCAGAGGTAGTTCTAATAATGCAGTCCTATACCATTTGCCTGGGAGTAAGTCCCATTGAATTCAGTGAGAAATACTGCAGAGTAAACATGGACAGGGTTATGCTGTCACCTCCCAGTCTCTTCTAAAGAAGATCACTTACAGCTTTGCTGTCAGAAAAATGACTGAACTAATCTTACATGATCTGTAGAATCTACTAATGTAATAAAAATGTTTGAAGGTCATGCTAGCAATTGGCACAAACTCTACCAGGTTGTATTTGCTTCTGATGAAGTTTCTTCTTCATTAGATCTCGAGAGACCTTTTTCTCAAGATGCTCCTTTTAACCTCAGATTTTCTTGGCAGGCACTCCATTTTCTGAAGTTGCATGTTAATAACTGTTCCCTCAGTAGCCTGTGCTTTGCGTCATCTTTTGTGTGTGTGTGTGTGTCCAGACTGCATTTTTACAAGACCTGATGGAGTTTGAGAGAGGCTTTCAGTGAGCTATTTGCTCTGAGAGTATGGTAGAGGGAGGAAAAAAAATCAAGCCCAAGATTTCCTAATTTTTGGTTCCTCAGGAATGATGTAGTGTTTTGGCCAAAGGTTTCCATTGCAAATCCACTAAAATCTCTCTTGTAGATTGAGTTATACGTAACCAAAGAAAGAAATCAAAAGAGAACATGGGTTTATATAAAATTTACATATGCTAATTTTGACAAGTATATGTAAATTTGTAAATAATTACCATCATTTGTTGCATAGAAATACAAAATACTTCACCATAATGGGAAAGGAGAACCTTGATGAGAATGGGTCTTGAGCATCCCAGACGATCTCCCAGGGATCACTAGTCAAGTAGGAAGCAGATCTTTGGCTGTCGATCAGAGGCTTCTTTTCAGCCCCACCAAGCAGACTGCAGCATTGCTTTCCTGTTACAAGCCAGAGCCTCCCTCTCAAACCATGCTAGACTTTATCTTTACTTTGTTTTCTAGTTTAATTATCTTAGTTATTTGTGCCTGGGGAAGAATATGACCACTTTGAGATAATCATTTTAGATATGGCAAGAGGGATACTAACTGAAAACAACATCAACAATATAATAGAGGTTTGTTTTGACCCTTCCCTCCAGCCTCCTGTTTTTGTAACTCAGAGCATGATACCCACATTTCTTTTCATTCTCAGCATTAAGTTTTAAGGCTAACATCATAACCTCTTCAGCTGTGTTTATTCCTATAATTTCTAACCTTTCAACATGGATGTAGAAAGCTCTCTTATACAAGTCACAACATGACTCCATCTATTTCAATAATAACTACAGTGAATGGCAGTGGCTCTCCGGGGTTTCTGACAGAATTTTTTCAATCCCTGTCTTGAGATGCTTTGGGGATTAGAGCTGGGAAAGATCTTTTGTATGCAAAGCATGTGTTCTACCACTGAGTTATAAACCTTTCTCTCAAAGGATATAATACCTGCAAGCTTAGCAGCTGATCTGACAAACTGAAGTTATGACAAGTACTGCCTTCCTTCATTGCCTAATGATTGCCTAATTTGTGAATTCCCAATTGTTAAAAGTTTACCAAAGTTTCAATGCTCTCATGTAACTGTTGATTTATAGCAGGCATATTGAAATGTTGTGTGGTGTTGGTTGCACCTGAACTATGCCTGGCACATTTGCCATTATTTCATTTACCAGGGGCCCATTCACACTACAAAATTAGAACATGATTATTCCACTTTATCTGCTGTGAATTCTTGGGTTTGTATTTTCCTGAGATACTAAAGCTCTCTGGCTGAGAATTCTAAATACCTCTCCCAAAACTGCAGATTCCAGGATTCCATGAGATTTTGCCATGGTGGTTAAAGTGGAATAACAAGGCTATAATTGTGTGGTGTAAATGGGCCCCGGAGTAGTCCCATGCACATACTTTTAGTGATTGTACCATTTTGTTTTCTCTTGCATTTTATACACCCTGTCTGGTTACTACATATGCATTTGCCATTTCCCTTTACAGTCATTTTAAATCATCATGCTCTTTTATCGAAGCCTAGCCATGTTGAAATAGTCCCTTAGTCATATCACATCAAATTCATACTGAGAAGCCAGGCATTTTTGCTTCCAAACATATTCCTGCTCACATTTTCTGCCCTGTTTGCTTATACTTGTTTCATTATCACTACCTTTTGAATTGGAAATGGAACAGAGATCCAAGAGAATGTTTGTGGAATTACTTGGGGCAGGGAAATTATACTAATCAGGACTAATACTAGGACTTGGAAGGGCAGCTATCAAGGAAATAGGCAAGATCCTGAAGTGTAAAGATATATCAAGATGAATACTAAAGTTAGAATTGTCTATGCCATCATATTTCCAGTTGCTATGCATGGTTGTGAAAGCTACACAGGGAGGAAATCTTATAGGAAGAAAATCAATTAATTTGAAATGTGGTGCTGGAGAAGAGTAAATTGGTCCTATAATAAATCAAGCCTGAACCTTCCCTGAAAGAGTTGTCATAAGTCAAAGTTGATGTGATAGCAGTTAACAAGAACAACAACTATACTGCAATTCTCACAGATAGCCTTATTCTAAAATGGAATAAAAATGTTTGACCCAAATATTGTTCTATGGAAAAAAGGTAAGTTCCCTGAAATCTGACAAAAAGTATGTGTATCACTTCTTTGAGTTCTATTGGGGACATTTATAAAATGGATATTGTAAATACTATTACAAAAAATTTACTAGTTTGCAGTAACAATAGTGCATATTTTATACTGAATTGGGCACATATACAGTCTCTCAAAGCTCTAGGCACTCCACAAAACACCAATGTAGGACTAACTTATACCCTCCAACCATCCCAGTTTGGTAAGAAGAATCATGATTAATCATTAGTCACCCCAATTCTCAGCTGCTTATATGTCCCAATTTCTCTAACCTCCTCCCCCCTTTATTACTTCATCCTGCCTTACTTCCATGGGTGCACATTGAGTTAAGGATGCAAAAGTAATTTGCACTCCATTAACTCAATGTGACGAGAAGAGAGGTGGGGCAGAATCTTGACTGTCCCTGTTGACACAGGCAAAAGCAAAGTGCTGCAGTCTCTCCTAGATTATGTTTTATTCCTAATTAATAAATTGCCATCTTGACCACACCTTGATGCTGCTTGGCCACATGTGTCCCAATATTCATCTACTGACTTTTAGAAACCTTGCTGCTCAAAAGTTGCAGTAACCAGCCTTAAAGCACTAAATAAAAAAATTGAAAATAGATTAAAAAACAAATACTATGCCACTATAAGGAATTTACCTTACCAGTCAGTCCTAAATTCATACATTAAAATTGTTATTCCCTAATTCAAAGTGACAATTCTTATGCCTGGCCAAGACAGTTCCTCTCCTTTTTTATTATCTCCTCTTTCAGTCTCTCTCTGGACTGATCTAGCAAGTATAGCCTCTTCTTCAGTGTTTCCTCAATCTATTCATATGTTCTAGTTAAATATGTCCAGGACTAAAGATAGGAACATCTGACTGGCAACAGGTGGAAATGCAGCCGTGAGTTTTAGGGCTGTGCCCTGGCCCTTGATTTGGGTTGTAGCCTGATTTGGTAGTTTGTATCTGGACCTCATTCGGTCCATACTGGTCTAGACAAAATCCAATCAAAACCTCAAATCGGAATTGAGATTCACAAATCACAGTTGCCATTCTTTCCTACTGAATTGAACTGGGAATCCAAAATGGCAATGCTTTTTCTCTATTTGGCACATCTAAGTAAAATCACATGGACAAGGTAGATCTTAAAAGAGGAGGTTAGCCCAGGAAAATTTCAAAGAGGTAACTTTGGGTCTTGTTTTTTCTTTCTTTTTCCTTTTCCTTTCCTTTTTGTCTTTCTTTCATTTTTTGGGGGGGGGGGGGGACGAGGTACAGTAAAATTTGCTAGCTACAACAAACCTGTTACTAAGAACAATTTTAAAAGTTTGGCAATTCATGCTTTTTTTTCTTAGCACTTTCCCCTTAGTCTTGGTACACCTTCCTGCAGCACCTAGAGGATCCTAGATCCTCCAGTTCAAGATCTGCACCCAAGAAAAGCAAAGGCCGTGGGACAGCAGAAGTGGGTGAGCAGATGGACAGAGAGACAGATTATCAGTCTCAAGATAATTGTTTTTTGAGCCTTTCAAAATATTTATTACTATTGCCCATAGGATACTGCAGTGATCTGGTGAAGTGTGTTGGTGCTAAAAACATCTGTCTCATAGGCCTGTACTTTTCCTGTACAATTGTTTCTATAGTTGCTTGGCTAAACCTTCCAGGAGGGAAGGGGAGATAAGAATATAGAATGGATATCTGATCGTTTAAAAAAAATTAAAACACAATTAAACAAGTTAATCAACTGCTTAGGCTCCCATGGAAGGCAATTCTCTGGGAATACCACCAAGAAGGCTCCCTCCCATGGTCTCACCAGATGGGTGGTTCTGGCAGGTTTGTTTTGAGAGAGAGGATACTTCAGACAATCTGGACCTAAGCTGTATAGGGCTTTATAGCTCATAGCCAGCACTTTAGCCAACAATGCTGTTTCAACTGAGGAGTTATACATTTCCTGTAATTAACTCTCACCAGATTTCTGGCTGTACAACATTTAGGACCTGGCAAAGTTTCTGAACAGTTTCCAAAGGCAGAGACATGCAGTGTGTGTTACAGTAGTCCAAACAGGATGTAATCAAGGCATGAGTTGCCATCACCAGATCTGACTTCTCTAGGAATTGGCACAGCTGGTGTACTAATCTTTCCTCTGCAAATATACTCTTGGTCCCAATCCTGCAGCACCCCATTCTTGCTCTTTTGGTCTTCTCCTTGATTTCTGACTGCTGGGTCTTTTCTACCTCTATTCTGAGTAAAGCCACTTGATGCTGGAGCAGATGCTAGTACTGTAATGCCCTTGCAGTTTATCTCTACTCTTTTGTTGCGTAAATTAAAAGTTATCCCAGAATCTGTTCCCAAAATTGCACTAGACAATCCTTGAGGGATCAGCAGTGAGTATTGAGCTGTACGTAGGAATACCTGCACCCACAGGTCCCTTAAGGGAAAGCCCAGCAACTTATAACAGGGTCCATCTACCCTTCCTCTCTCTGGTGCATTGGGGCACACTGCTAAACTGCCTAAAGTTGAGACAAAATTGTTTTTGAGCATTACATAAAGGTTTTTTAACAGAACAAGCTAAGAATGGGTGGGTTGTGAACGAAGTAGAAAAATGATCTGTTGCTAGTAGAGTAGCAGTATCCAGTTTACATCCATATAGTGGACCAGAAAGATGCCTTCATCTCGACTAAACAGATTATAGAGTAGGCTTCTTTGTGAATAAAGATACATAGATTTGTACTGTTAGGTAGAAAATAATTTTATATAAATTAACCTGAAGACCCAGAAAATGGTTCCTGAATAAGCTAGCCTGAATAAGCTAGTTTTGTTGGAGCAAAACCTCTTTCATTCTCAGGAAGAATGTCCTATTGTCGGGGATGATGGAAAGTAAAGTTAAACAATACCTAGGAAACCAAGAATGGAAACCACTGATCTAATTTTTTGTCTCTCATAATCTGTTAATGATTTCCTTAGCATCCTCTTGTAATATCTAATGCAGTTTTGGTATCTATTTACAAGCCAGTATGAATGTGTATCTGTAAAAAACTTGCATTCTCTTCTATATATCACTGACAAGTGGGATACATTTCCAAAAAATTCTGAACCAAGGCAAACCTCCAGAAAACTGTAGGGTGATTAAAAGTATACTGCTCTAAGGCAAGTCCCATTTTATTTTATTTTATTTCAGGAGTCACATTTGTGCAATTTGGAACATTGAACAGAAGCATTTAAATTGCTTAGCAGATTTCACTGAAGTGTCATCACACTGTAGAATGCAATATTTCTTTCTAATCAAGATGCTTCTACATTATGTTTGCTTGCTTTGTGTTCATAGCTTAACCTTTACCCTTCCCGATGCTGTTCTCTTGTTGAAAACATTAATTCCTCAAGATTATCTCATATGATAAAACCTCGATGGTATGTGTAAATCTTGAGTATTTAAACCTTTGTCATTTTTATTTCATTTGTGGAAATCTACTTTCAGATAGTCTGTTAATAATACAGGTGACATTGATAGTTGTCTCTGCTCAGCTTTCCCACTTATGTTTACTGAGCTATTATTTTTTTTTCTTTGTCTTGGTACTATATAGATAAATGTTATCACTGACTATCTGAGTAACTTTCCATCCCAATATATGTGTGTACCAAAAAACAAACAAATACTAATTGAATATAAATGGCTACAGGGTGATCCATTATCAGCAAATTGAAGGGAGAAAGTGGATTAGCTTGATCCAGATTTTGTGCTACAATGTCCATAATCTGCAGCTATCGCTTTCAAGTTGGAACAGACACCAAAGGAAGGAAATAAGTAAACAGCTATTTAGGTAGTGAAGATGTTTGAGAATGGGAGTGGAAACAATAATAATGAGAAAACAGTTATATTTGTAGAAGTAATGGTGAATATCAGGAATATGGAATGTATGGCTACAGATGTTGTTGGACTGCAGTTTCCACCACCTGTCACCAGCAGCTATGCTGGACAGGGCTGATGGGAGTCTGTACAGGAAGAAGATGCTGAAAAGCTTCTAGAACATTCAGTCTTTCCATCAACTGAACTACCATCAGCACAATGGTAATAATGCTGGAAAAGTTAGGAGAGCTGTGACAGGATACTGAGCTCAGTTTGCTTTCAGCATATACACCTGGAAATAAATTTATTCAATTCACTTTGAATCTCCCTCCATTTAATTCAATGTAGTGTTTGTTTTCAGGAGCCAGTAATCTTACTTGAATCCAAGTTTGCAATTTCCCCCCCTGAGACTTTGGGTGTTGCTGTCACCATCAGGGAAAATACACTGCATTGACTACAGTCCTGTGATAGTATAAGGAAACCCATGATTTACTTCAGATTACTTTAAAGCTGTAGAGTCAAGGGTTCATCTAGACACAAAAAGTACCTGGAGAAAGGTTTTAGGAAAATTCTAGGAACTACCAACACTGGGAAGGAAATAGAGAAATTTGGAGTTTGAAATTATGACTTCTCCACTGCAGTTGTGATTGCTGTGCCTGCTATAATTTTACATCAGTGTTTCATATACAGAAAGTAAGAAGAGCAGGTATAGGTACATAAATATATCAGATATTCCATCAGTAGTCTGAATATATGATGGCATATATAATGATATGTTTAGGCACATAAGCCTGCTTCTCATACTTTATGGGCTGGATCTTGCCTAAAAGCACAATCCTAAATGATCATTAGGTGGCATATTGTCCTGATTGATGGGATATAGAAGGCCCTTCCAGGACCCCACAGACCTCATGCAGGCACAGGTAGGGAGAGGTGCTCTTTAAAGTATCAAGGTTGTAAGTCATTTGGAGCTTTAAATGCCATTACCAGTACCTTGAATTCAGAATTGAAGCATATTGACAGCCAGTGCAATTCTTTTTAAAATGGTGGTATATAGTTTCTATACGATGCCAGCAGTCAGTAATCTAGCTGAAGTATTGTGTTTTAACCAATGTGTTTAAATGTTTCATGTGTTTAAATGGTTTCATGTTGTATTTTAATTACCTCACCTTGAGAGTTGGAGAGAGGCAAGTCAGAGCAAAATAACAACTATTATTATTTTGGGGGCTTTACAGATCACCCAAAAAGGGCGATCTGTAGTCACTTGTTTTTGCTGCAGAACTTCGCTGCAGCAACTAGACACTATGCCAAAGCTGTGCAGCAAAAAAGGAGCAGGGAAACCGCGCTTCTTTTTAGCGCGGCAGTTGTGGCACAATAAATGGAAAAGGCATCATTGGGAGCCTTTGCACTGCCTCAACTGTGCAGCTCCATCTAGAAGCTGCAAAGTTGTGGCGTCATTACACACACCATCTAAATGGCATTACATAATGACACAGGCACTATTACGTGCTAGGGCTTGGGAGCATGCGAATGTTGCACGCTCCCTAACCCTAATCACAGCTTCTGTATAGCAATTATTATTATTATTATTATTATTATTATTATTATTCTCCATGTCATCCTTAAGGACCACCCCATGTAGAGTGCATTGCAGAAATCTAATCTGGAAGTTGTCAATGCTGGCAAAAGAGATTTGTGACTAATCCTATTCTGCAGTTTACACATCTTTGAGTTAGGACTGCACTGCCCCTTACGCTCTAGTACCAGAGAAATCATATGGAGTTTTTAGTCATGATTACTATCCCATTGTTTTCAGGGAGATTAAAGCATGACTAATGCAGAGCACTATCCTAAATGGCAAAGATGACCAACAACCAGCTGAGACAACACTGCCCCCTAAAGCTTTGTTGAATCCAATCCCTGTTCAGCCTAGGCATGTTGGAAATTATTTAGAACTAGATTGACTAGGCTTAACCTACTGACATAGTGGCTCTATCCTGGAACATGAAGAATATGAATAACTTGGCTTCTCCCTTCCTCCACCCCTTCTCTGTCTACTCTTTGGATCTTCTATCAGCAGATCACAGCCATTACAACAGTTCTGCTGGGAGATACCATCTGACTCTGAAATCAGTCAGCAGAAGTTAGTTCAACTGGCAGTTCAATTGGCACAAGGGCAAGTCAGCTGGCAGAAGGCCATTTCAACCAGGAAAAGAGGTTTTTAGTTATTTCTAAGCCCATTCAGCATGCACATATTTGAGTTAGCATTTCACTGTTAAATTGGAAATCCCTCTAACACAAAACATACCAATATGTAGACATAAATATTAACTCTATCAGCTATAGTATGAAGAGCAAAAAAGTGCAGTGAATGTATTCAAAAAAAGAAGACATGGACATCTGCTTTACTAAGCAATATACTTGGTCCATCATAGAATCATAGAATTATAGAGTTGGAAGAGACCACAAGGCCCATCCAGTCTAACCCCCTGCCATGCAGGAACTCCCAATCAAAGCATCACCGACAGATGGCCATCCAGCCTCTGCTTAAAGACCTCCAAGTAAAGAGACTCCACTACACTCCGAGGGAGTGTGTTCCACTGTCGAACAGCCCTTACTGTCAGGAAGTTCCTCCTAATGTTGAGGTGGAATCTCCTTTCCTGCAGTTTGCATCCATTGTTCCGCGTTCTAGTCTCTGGAGCAGCAGAAAACAAGCTTGCTCCCTCCTCAATATGACATCCCTTCAAATACTTAAAGAAGGCTATCATATCACCTCTTAACCTTCTCTTCTCGAGGCTAAACATCCCCAGCTCCCTAAGTCACTCCTCATAAGGCATGGCTTCCAGACCCTTCACCATCTTAGTTGCTCTCCTTTGGACATGCTCCAGATTCTCCACATCATTTTTGAATTGTAGTGCCCAGAACTGGACACAGTATTCCAGGTGGGGCCTGACCAAAGCAGAGTAGAGTGGCACTATTACTTCCCTGGATCTAGGCACAATACTTCTGTTGATGCATCCTAAAATTGCATTGGCCTTTTTAGCTGCTGCATCGTACTATTGACTCATATTCAACTTATGGTCTACTTGGACTCCCAGATTTCTTTCACACGTAGTTTCATTCAGCCAGATGTCCCCCATCCTATATCTGTGCATTTCATTTTTCCTCCCTAAGTGCAGAACCTTACATTTCTCTGTGTTGAATTTCATTTTGTTAGCTTTGGCCCAGATTTCTAGTCTATTCAGGTCATTGATCCTCTCCTCTGGGGTATTAGCTCCTCCTACTTTAGTGTCATCTGCAAATTTGATAAGTATGCCCCCAATTCTTTCATCCAAATCATTAATAAAGATGTTGAATAGCACTGGGCCCAGGACAGAGCCCTGTGGCACCTCACTTGTCACTTCTCTCCAGGATGAAAAGGAACCATTGTTGAGCACTGTTGAGTTCGGCCAGTCAACCAATTACAAATCCATGTAACAGTTACCTTGTCTAGCCCACATTCTACAAGCTTGTTTGCAAGAATGTTATGGGGAACTTTGTCAAAGGCCTTACTGAAATCAAGATATACTATATCCACAGCATTCCCTTCATCTACCAAGCTGGTAATTTTATATATATATAAAAAGAGAGAGAGATCAGATTTGTCTGGCATGACTTGTTTCTCTGAAACCCATGTTGACTTTTTATGATTATAGCATTGCCTTCTAGATGTTCACAGACTCCCTGTTTAATGATCTGCTCTAGTATCTTTCCTGGAATTGATGTCAGACTAACTGGACGATAATTGTTGGGATCCTCTTTTTTCCCCCTTTTGAAGATGGGGACAACGTTTGCCCTCCTCCAGTCTGCTGGGACTTCTCCTGTTCTCCAGGAGTTCTCAAAGATTATTGCCAGTGGTTCCGATATTACATTTTCCAGTTCTTTTAGTACTCTCGGATGTAGTTCATCTGGTCCTGGAGACTTATATTCATTTAGATTAACCAGGTATTCCTGTACTATCTCTTTACTTATTCTGTGCTGAAATTCCCCTATTCTGTCCTCTGCTCCATTATCCTCAGCTTGATCACCCTTTGCCTTTTCTGAGAAGACTGAAGCAAAGAAGTTGTTGAGTAATTTTGTCTTTTCTCTGTCCCCTGTTTGCATTTTGCCATCTTCTGCACACAGTGGCCCAACCGTTTCCTCCTCCTTTCTTTTGCTGTGTACATACCCCCCCACCCAAAAAAAGCCCTTTTTATTGTTCTTAACCTCTCTAGCAAGCCTGAGTTCATTCTATTAGCTTTTCTGACTTTACTCCTACAAGTGCTTGCTATTTGTTTGAATTCCACTTTGGTGATTTCCCCATTTTTCCATTTCTTATACATGTTCCGTTTAAAACTTAGCTCAGTTGAAAGTTCCTTAGTCATCCATCCTGGCTTCTTGAGACATCTTCCATTTTTCTTCCTCATTGGAACTGTTTGAAATTGTGCCTTAGGTATCTCCCTTTCGAGAAACTCCCATCCGTCTTGAACTCATCATACTTGATACTTTACAAAAAGTAAGAATATATAAAGCACTGACTAAAAATGTACTATAACTATTTGATAAGAGACTCTTGGTTCAAATCTAGATGCACTCTTTATATGTTTGCATTCTTTTTCCTATTGATAATTATTTAACATATTTATGCATTTTTGCTGTAAAGCATTGTATATTTGCATAATTCTGATTGCCCATTGTGTTAAGAGTACACTATTTGCATATTATAATTTGACTGTTCTTGCTTGATAATAATTATTTAATGTGTTTACATCTTTTTTTTTTGAAAATTTGATACTTGCTATATATGTTTAGTAATCTAAGGCCTAAAGCCAATTGTTCATCTCTACTAGAGTGGACCCATTAAATCAATGGAATGTATGAAACTACTGGTGTATCAAAATTACCATTACTTTAAAGGGTCTAATTATTTTGTGCTGTAGGCTATATCAGAGGAAAGAACTAGTAAACCACATCTGAATATTTCTTGCCTAAGAAAACCCTCTGAAATTCATGGGGTTGCCATAAATCGATAGGTGACTTGAAGGCAAATACCCACACACAACCACTGGATTTAGTCAAGGGATGAGAATTTTGCCAGAAGTTGAAATATGGCTCTCTGTTGCCCTAATCATCAATTTCATAAATTCAATTGATTTAATGGGTCAACTCTAGTAGAGATGGAGAATCAGCTTTAGGCATTAGATTATATAACATGGATAAAATTTCCAAACAAAAATATGTAAACACATTAAATAATTATTAGCATGCAGGAACTGTTATATTACAGTACACAGATATTCTAAACACAATAGGCAATCAGAGTTATGCAAATATACAATGCTTTGCAGCAAACAGAAATATGTAAATACATTAAATAGTGAGGAATATTGAGAGTTTCAGTACAACAACAACAACAGGGCCACAAGACCCTCTGTTTTAAGCAGAATTATTTTGAAAAGACATATGATTGTGCTATAGTGCTCTCTCTCTCTCTCTCTCTCTATATATATATATATATATATAGTGCTAATAGTGCTATACACTCACACACACACACACACACATGTGGTATTAGGTTTGGCACAGTATATTTATTAATATAGTGGAAACTGCAAATGAAGGTTAGATCCTTTTCTATTTGATTTCTGTTGGCCTTGATATGATGGAGTTGAAAACAGAAGTTAAAAAATGTTTCAGAAAATAGTTTTGTTTGAGAAAAGTAGAACAGAGATCAATAGATCAATGTGTCAATATGATTTCTTCGATGTTTTTCCTGTGTTGCATTTGTATGCAGGGGAAGCCCAAATGCTCTTGCTACTTGAGATGAAGTGCTCCTTCATCATTCAACCAATGGACTCCCACCTTCTCCATAATTTAGAAACCAGAGAAATAGCTCCCTGTCTTCACTTACTTGTCTGGCCAGCAGCTAGTCAAATGCCCTTAATATGCTTGCAGCCAACCAGAAATGAGGAGGAGGAAGAAGAGGATGGCATTGCCAATAATGATGTGGTAGGTGAATGTAACAACCTTTGAAGCACCACAGCTGGCCAATAGTTTCCTGAACGCCTGGTTCTAGGTCTAAAGAACCAGACTCCAAGAGATGCAAGTGAGACCAGGGAAACTGTCTATGTTACAACACAGACAATTTTCTTGGTTTCACCTGTACCCCCTGTGGGCTGTGGTTCTTAAGACTCAGAATTAGGCACTGAAGAAATTGCTGGTTTATAATCCAACTCCTGACAATGTTAAAGGGCCTTCCTTTTTTATTTTATTTTATTTTATTTTTTGGTCACATCTGCCTCCTACATCTTTGGCTAGAGTGGGGTTGGAAAGCAATCACACGAGGTGACAGGCAGCTGCCTCTGCAGAGGACCTCTCAAGGCCTAAGGTACATCCTTAGATGATTACTTCACTGAGACTAAGATCAAGGCTCGTTTTGTCACCATCACATTCTTTTGCAAAAGAGGGCCAAAACATTATGGTCTACATCCAGCTGTTAGTCCCAACCAAAGTAGATCTTCTAAATGAATAATACTTATGTTGACCGCCTATGGGGCTTTCTAGATTGGCAGGAAAGTGTGACATGAAGTTGCCTTTTCCTTAATGCTTAGCAGCTGCACCACAGCCTTTAGATGGAGCTGTGCTGTTCTGCAGTTTTTAAAAGAGAAGCTAGGAAAACCAGCACCTTTTTAAAGGCGCTTCTTCTCCCCTAAAACGCAAAAAAAGCATTTTCATGGCACACTTTCCCTTTTTCTCATCTAAAGGCTAGAGTTTCATGCAGCCATGAACACACTTCTTTTTGCCAATCTAGAAAGCCCCTATGTTTCCATTAATTTAAAGGTCTACTTAAGTTTGTATTCATAATTAGGGATAGGTGAAGTGTGGCCCTAAACTTCAGCTCCCAACATTCTTCACCGTTGGCTGTGTTGGCTAGCTCTAATGGGAGGTGTAGTTCAACATGTGGACTGTTGACACTACTGATTTTGACTTAGACCTAAGTATTTTAAAATGCTTTTCTTTATATTTTCTGCTTAATGGAGTAGTTGTATACTATTCAGTACAGGCAGCCTGGTTATTGTATAAGAGTTCAGATTTAATTTTGGGATTTAAAGCAAGCAAAACTTAGTTATGCTTAGTGGCAAGGACAAAACTAGTTTCCAGCCCAAGAACATCATGATGTCATAGGTTTAGTTTTGTACCTATAATTTCTCCTTCATAAATTAGGGAAATTATGATCTCTTTGGATAATTACACTGTAGACTAAAAGGTTGTCACGGAGGGTAAGACCAGCAATAATTATTAGCTAGCATGACTGTATACTACCTCCAGTATCAAAGGCAGTGTACCTTTGTATATCAGTTGCTGGGGAACATGAGAAAAGGATACTATTGCACTCATGTCTTGCTTGTGTGTTTCCAGTAGGCAATTGGTTGGTTTCTGTCTGAACTGAATGCAAGTCTAGACCATTCTTCAGTCTATCCTCACAGATCGTATAAATATGTACAGCTCCACATATCACTTAGATTCCTGTCCCCAAGAAATCATCATGCTTAAAGAAATTGAATAGAAATTATAAATGCATTATTGTAATTTTAGTACTGCTCAGCAAGAACTTAGCAGGAAAAACACAAGCAACATCTTCTAAAACTAAGATACACATCAGTCTTGCCACAGGTCTGAATTGATCATTTGTGGAGGGATTCTGAACATAGGCTGAAGCTGTGAAATCAGGCGATGAAGGTTTCATGCTGTTCCAGGGCCACAGGTTGCTCATCCATTCTTTAAAAACTATAGATATTTATTCTAGGGCTAGTCACAGGCAGAGGTGAGAATTTATAATTTAATACTTAGACCTGGGTTGGGCAACTGGGCCACAAGGTATTTTTGCACCCACATCCTTCCAGCAGTCTTCAGGAATCTGTCTCAGACAAACTGCAAGTGACCTGATATTTTCAGGGTTCATTTAAAATTGCCCATGGGATGGAAAGGGGGATTACATATGACAGTGGGGCAAATCTACTCAAACTGCTGCATTCTTGTGACCATTTTGGTGCGGTTGGTTGGTTAATTTGGTTTGGATGAATTTATTTTGAGGATTGGTCAGGGGATGGGGAAACACATGAGACTTGCAGGCTGCAGTTTCCCTGCCACTGAGTTAGATGGATCTTTGCAACTAGAGCAGTGGTCACCAAACTTTGGTCCTTTAGGTTTTGGGATCAACTCCCTAAAGTCCCAGGCAGCTTAACCAACAATCAGGAATTCTGGAAGCTGAAGCCAAAATCTCTAGAGGACCAAAGTTTGTGACCCACTGAACTAAAGCAAGAACAGAGAAATAGAAGATTTGTAACTGGAGATCCCAGAACCAATGGATATAGTTTTGATGAGCTGTTCAAGTTGCTCTAATACTGAGCTTAGAAAGGTTATTTTTCTGGACTTCCACGACTGCTCAGCCTCCATGGCCACTGACCATGCTGACAAGGGATTCTGTGCCATAATCTAAGGATAACTTTTCCAGCATTGCCTCCGTTCAAGTTTTATTTGCACTAAAGCTTGGAAAAATTACTTTTGGGACTACAAATTCCATAACCCCTCAGGTAGCATGATCAGTGAATATGCTGGTTTAGGGACTCTGGGGATAATAGTACAAAAAGCAACCTTTCCAAGGAACTTCCCTTATTTCCTATATGAGTAAGTAAAGCAAATATTAGCAACATTCCTCTTTAAGAACTTTTTAGCCAGTGACAACTGCACCCACTTGCTCTGCCCTCAAAATGCTTCTCACTACTTGGGGTTAATGGGGAGCACATAAAATTCTCTTTAATGGAAGTTCTTGTAAGCACATCCTTTAAAATGGAACCACAGCCCCAAATTCTAGGGTGTGTTCTGAGGAACACTTAAGGTGGAGTTTGCATTTGACATTATAATCTAGGGTTATTAAAGTAAGGTGTATAGGTACACTTTGCACAATCTTTTTAGTCCATGCTCAGAATGTTCTTGAAATTAGTTAATATTCTGTGTTTCATATTTCAGCCTAATGACCTAATTTAGAGACTGGAGGCAAGGCAGGGAAAACCAAACATATGTAGATCTTCTTCAGACTTTTCTTTTCTTTGCCTTTTTTCCCAAGCACATGAATTTCACCCCTAGTTCAGAGAAAATCAATCAGTTATTTATGGTGAGTTCTGCAGAAAAGATTTATAGCTTTCATAGTTAAATTCCAGCACAATAGTATCATTCACATCCATATTTAACAGCAACAAAAAAAAGTATTGCTCATCTTGTTTCCTGAACTGAAAAGAGTACTTTCACCTACAGTAGAGTGTTGAAGAAATAGAGGGTTTGCTGAAATTAAAAATACATTATGAAAAACATGTGATATTTTAATTTTAGACGTCTGTCACACAGATTGAAATGGAAATTACTGTTTTTACAAATTGATTTTCATATAGAATTAAACATTTTATTAAAATGCTTTTGTTCAGTATTTTTGGCATTCACTATTCATATAGCTACTTTAAATTAAGAAGTGCTTGAAAAGAAGACGAACCAGTGACTATGGTGACTAGAGGATTCTGGGAGCTGTAGTCCAAAGAAGTAACTTTCCCAAGCTCCGATACAAAGCAGAACATTAGCTTTTTCCATTGTAATGTTGTTTACATTTGTAGGGTAATTTAAGTTTCCTAAGACTTCAGCTTTTGGTAAGGAAACAAAAATATTTAAATATCAAAATATCAAAGCCAAGCTTGTTAGGTCTAGCTTTAAATTAGCAGAGTAGATAAAGGTGCTGTTGTCTAACTATGCTTCCCTAAGAACTGAGACTGGCTCAAAAACAAGTAGCTTGAAGTTCAGACAAAAGTTTACTAATGGCTTTAATCTATATTTACATAAAGGCTATATTCTAACCTAGCTAGTGAATAGTTCGGGTGAAAAGAAATTTTTATCTCACTATCTTTCCAAAGAAAGTTGAGAGAGGATGGGAGTTCAGGAGGAAATCTAGAGAAAGAATGTCAGTTAGTCCCAAAGGGGAGTGAACTAAGTCACATGGTGAGTTTGAATGAGAGAAAGAGAGGAGAAAATGCATGCAGGAATTCCCTATCTGTCTAAGGAGAGGGTAGGGAATGCAAAAATCTTCCAACAATATTCTGCATTGGTTGCAACCCCATATAACCCCATATAACATATGTAGTGAATGAACTTGGGGTGTTTGGTATGGAAAACATGCTGTACCACTAACTATGGGAAATATTTCATGTTACCTGTTCCCCTTCCTAGCCTTTTAGGTGAATATTGACCTATTACCTCCTGAATGCAAAATATGTGCTCTATGACTCTATTAAGACTACAGACTAAATTAATTATGCCTATTACTTCTTCCTTACATGTTTTCACAAGCCTGAGATAGAATGAAATGGAAAATTAATAAAACCATTCATCTGTTCAGTGGAAATTGCTTACATAGTTGTAGATACAATGGGCCATGAAACCCACTGAGTGACCTTGGGCAAGTCACACTCTCTAGGTCTCAGAATAAATTTTGCCAAGAAAACCCTTAGGGTCACCTTAGGGTCTCCATAAGTCAGAAATGACTTGAAGGCACACAACAAACAATGGTAGCTGTACATGTTATTGTTGATTACAGCCTACATCATAGTGGTTAGTCCAAGATAGAGTAGGCCCATTGAATCAATTGGTGAATGGTAAGAGAGTCACTGTGGTGTAGCTGACTGTTGGACTATGACATTGTAGACCAAAGTTTGAATCCCTGCTCAACCATAGAAACCCACTGGTTGTCCTTGGACAAAGGTCACTCTCTCAGCCCCAGAAGAAGACAAAGACAAACCCCCTCTGACCAAGTCTTTCCAAGAAACCCCATGATAAGTTTGCCTTAGGGTCACCATAAGTTGGAAATGACATGGAACAACACATAGAGTTGGAAGAGACCACAAGGGCCATCCCGTCCAACTCCCTGCCATGCAGGAGCTCCCAATCAAAGCATCCCCAACAGATGGCCATCCAGCGTCTGCTTAAAGACCTCCAAGGAGGCAGACTTCATTAAAAAAATCTCTTACACATGAATTATAGCAATCAGCATTTTATCCAGGGCAGCATCTATACTGAAGAATTAATGATGCTTCACACTGCTTTAACTGCCATGGCTCAGTACTATGGAATTCTTGGATTTGTAGTTTTCTGAGATATTTAGCATTCTCTGTCAGAGAGCACTGGTGGCATAATAAACTCCCAGGATTCCATAGGATGGAGCAGTGGTAGTTAAGGCAGTGTCATCTGCATTAATTCTGCAGTGTGGCAGTAGCCCAGGAACAAGAATAAGCCTCCCCCCCTCTTTTTCCCCCCTTACATTCTGAAGCAAATCTTAACATTGCACCCTCAAAAAACATTCAGTCAAGTAAATAAGTCCTTCATTTGCTAAAGCTTACATGAACATAGCAACACTCAGTCACATGATAACTCTGTAATTTGAAATGGTTCTCATGGACCAAATTTTCCTTATCCTATGAAAGACCTCACTAACTGACTTGTCAGGTTACATGGTAACTAACCCATCACCATACTCCCATCCTGGTTCTCCCATGCACATCTGTCACAGCAGAATTCCCTGTGTCTCATGCTAACAGGGCTGATTTAAATAAGCTGATTAAATTGTACAATATACCTTTTTAGAAACAATGCATAAACTGTGCACCAGACCATAAAGAACAAAATGCTGGAACTGTTTTTACATGAATTCTCAGCAAAAGAATAGACTTGTTAAAATTATTTCCAGCGCTCCAGAAGGTGAAGCTCTGTAGGAAAATGAATGCATTTATGCAAAATTCCTGACAAATATGTTCAACATTGCAAAGCAATGCATATTTCAAAAAACCATGGGCCATTTTTAATGAACATTAGTTCTGTGCCAGATGTGTGTGCCTTTAAAGTGGGTTTCCAGTGTACTTTAGCTTTAAATACCCCCCCCCCATTGTTTCCTCGTATAAAGTCCCAGCAGGCATGCACTTGGCTAACAAGTGAAGAACCCTGCCCCAGTTTTCTATAATGTATTCATGAAAAGATTTGTAACAACCAGCAGTTACAGTGGGAGTGGGAGGGCTACAGCAGCATACAAAGGCATGTTGGAATAACCAAACTATAATCATTGCCATTCATAGATCACAACAGTGTCCTATAGTCACTTACACATTGCTACTAAAATTCACATTGAAACTGTATTTTCAATATCACTCATATTTACTTTTTATTTACTCTTCGGGCTAAAATGATACTGCTAAATCTTTTATTGGTATCTAAAATCCTAAGCACCCATTACTTGGAGCCTTGTGATGTAATGCTCTGCTAATCTGAACTGCTAGTTTTTTCAGCAGTGCCAAACTGGAAGAGGCATGGGGGAGAGAAATAGCTTGTACAAAAGCTACAGTAATGGTATGATGCTTTTATAGCTACAGTTTGGACTAGGAGAATCAGCAAGGATCTGTGTATAGCCTCAAATGGATTATAGATATCAGATATGCTGACATTTAGAGAGCCTTCCATCTCGGCACCTGTAGCAAACCTGTTGTTTTGGTTGTTCCAAGGAAAAGCCAGCAGAAGATTACTTTGGATATTGCATTTGTCCTTCTTGTTCTGGTGAAGTAAAGTCCTAAGTGGAAATTTGTAGCCCTTATCCTATTGTGAGATACCTGTGTCTGTGTATGCAAGTCACCTATCGATTTATGGCAATTCCATAAATTCCATAAGGCTTTCTTATGCAAGGAATACTTGAGGAATTTCTGCTAGTCCCTTCCTCTTAAATATAGCCTCCAGTACCTGTTATTTGTTGGTATTTGTTAGCCTACAGCATCTGGTATTTGTTCTCCCACATAAGTACTCACCAGGGCTGATCCAGCTTGGCTTCCAAGATCAGACTAGATCTGGTACCTTCAGGATATTTAGGCCAGTGTGAGATACCTACTGGAATACCTACTGGAATGCAATCTCTGCATCTCTTTGCAAATGAGCTATAGAAGACACAAATCTGAGAACTACTCTACTGATGTGGAAATAACAGCAGTGCAAGAAATTAACACATTGAAAAATACCTACGAATAGTTGAGAGGATTTTAAAAGGCAGCAGCAGAAAACAAAAGACAGAAATAAATGGATGGGACAGGGAAAGGGCACCTCATGGGTTACAGTATCAAAAAAAAAAGGGGGGGGGGAATGTCTCACCATATATGTAGAAGATGTTTAAATAATGCCATTACAATAAATGCTCTTCCAACTATCCCAGGAATATATCCTTAAAATCAAGAAATATTAATGTATACATATATTGGCTATATTCATGCCTTTCTGGATGTCACATTAAACATGTCCACTTAGCATGTACCAGTAAAAGGCTAGGAGTATTCAAGAAGGTAAAGCAACAACCTTAGGCTCAAATCTACTATAGTGCTAGCAGAGTGCAGTTGTGGTGAATTGTGGTTGACAAGAAATAGAACACGCATCAATGCAAGCATATCATTGGTGCCCTATCATATCAAGCTGCCTGGGGGATAAAAAACTGTACAGGACACCACCATTGTGCTAACTCTGAATATGCACAATTGCTAACACCATGGGACTTGCACTAATGCAATTACAATATTACATCAGTGTCTAGAAGGCCTTGGTGTCCTTGATAAATTTAGCAAATCAATTTCTTAGTAATAGCTTGGTTATATATAGTATATTTTAGTGGAATCATAGCTCATTGCATGATTAAATTATAGATATTTTAGGCAGAATTTGCTATATTTGATCCCTTGCATATCCAGTTAAAAGGATCGAGTCATGACAAGAACATCTACCTGAGGTCTCATTTAGATTCTATAAACAAGAGTAAACATTATTGGCCTGGATGAACAAACAGCATGTATGATTCTCCCTATAGCTTATTATGGAGAGTTGGAATGAATTTCTGCAACCTCCAGGTTGCAACTCAGCCAGACATCTGCATTTGTATATATACTCTTGGACCTGATATCATGCAATATTGCATAAGGTCAAAGGAGTTAATAGCTCTGTGTAAATTTACAGCGCTATATGAATTAATAATAATAATAATAATAATAATCATCTGATTCTTGTCCTAAAGACCAATTCGAGTTTACAATGGCTCTTTCCGATAAGTCTTTTTTTAATTTTCTAAAGGGCAGACTAGATAAGACAATGCTGAGCATTAATAGGGATGAGTGTGGTTTTGCACCCCCACACCCCACACCATCATCTTGATTTGGACTGTTCCCTGCTGTTTGCATTATTTGGGAAATATATGTGCTCACAGCATTCTCCTTAATGAGGCAAATGTACAGGGGATGCTGATTTACATGATATAAGTGAGTGAATGGGTGACCAAGAATCCCACTCCATTTCCCAGGTTTTTTTTCCCAACAACCCACATTGAAGAACATTTAAGGAGACCAGAAATTATCTCACAAATCATGAAGTGAATTTCTTGTCTTGTCTAGTTTGACCTATGTTTAGGAGGGGCATGAAGGGCTCTCTCTCACTGAGGGTCCCCCCCCCACCCCTTAACTCCTGGCTTTTCAAAAGGACAGAACAAAAATAGGAACAGATACTACTTTTAACAATTTCTTGATTTATCCATCCATCTGCCATTAGCCTGAATGAGTCGGACTTGGCCAAGCTTGGTGGGATTCCATGGCTGGGCTAGGATTCCAACCCTAATTTTTGAGTCCAACACAAACTACTACACTGTGCTAACTTGTATTTTGTACCTTGTATTGTATTATAACCTGAAACCATTATAGACACCCCCCATTCATTTGCACTGTGAAGAGTTATACTCAGCATTACACACTGTCCATTTTATTTCAGGATACAAATATATAAGCACTACATAAAATCATTGTATATATTGCTTCCAGAAAATAACATAAATTCCTGCTAAATCACAACTGTGTAGCCATGGAACTGGGAATTCAATCTACATGAATAAGTAGAAAGGTCATTGTGATTAATGTTATTATCAAAGTGAATAGCAGAGTGACCAACACGGTCCCCTTTTAACTATAATTATAGTCCCCTTTTTTCTATCAAAGACCATGATACTGAACCTTGTTATTATTTTTGTTCCTACAACAATTCCATTTTGATCTTACAGATGAAAAAGGATGGAACTGATTTCCTATCCAGTCCAATACAATTAGTTTGAAATATGTCTTGCTGAACTGTGACCTCATTGTGTAAAATTGAAATCTGCTGCCATGAAGTGTGCTTCATGTGTAAATGAACTGAGGCATATCGTAAAATGTACATTCAAAATGAACCATGGCCTCCATTTTGGGACTTAAGGAACTACACATCCAATAGCTATAACAACTGACCAGCATGATTTTTTAACATTTCTGTTTCTTTTGCAGTCCATCCAGAATTCTGTAATACCCAGTCTGGTCTGAGGGTTTTGATTTGCCTTTTATGATGTTTGCGGCAAAGGCCAGCACAGAAAAGAACCTTCTTGGTCATTGCACAACCGGCTACTTGGTCTTTCTCCCTTTACACCTAGCCACCTTGGCAGCAACCAAGCAGCTGGTTGAACAGCAAAGGCTGGTGCAGGTGAGAGACTTCTTGGCGCTGTTTGACCAGCCGTTTGGCTGTTATTCCCAAAGTGACCGGATGCAAAGGAAGGCATCAATCCTTCTTCACTGGGGTGGAGAGGGACACAGCTGGCTTCCCAGTTTTCTCCCCATTGAGAAAGGACTCTCAATCCAAGAGAGGAAAGAAAGGAGAAATACTCTTTTAAAACATAAACCCTAGATACTCCTCCCGCTCTTTTCCCAGAGTTGTGCCATCCCCACACAGTTTCAAGTTGTTTCCTCCCACACACAAACATTGTTTCTTCTGATATTTCTTCTCTCTGCCCATCTGACAAAAGAAAGCTGGAGAGCAGCATAGCTCCAACCAGCCAGCCAAGTCCCAGCAAAGCTCAGAAAACCTAAGTAGGGTCCCAAATGTGAAGCTCCTTTTGCTGCCCTCTCTCCCCCATTGCCATATGCTCTAACTCCTTGTTTGGGGGTGTCATGGGGGAGGGGGCATGCCTAGAGGAGCCCAGAGAAGGATAGCATGCCCAAAACAACCCAGAGCAGGGTGACACCCTCTTGGGCTCTGCTCGTTCTTTGGTGCAGGAGGGGTGAATGTGCACCCTTCCCAGCTGCTCTGTCCTCAGGCTTTCTCCCTGGGCAGGATGCCTGGCAATGGAGGATGGGGAAGGTGAAAGCTCACAGTTCCTAGCTGCTCCATCACTGGGCTTTCTCCCTAGAGAGGAAGACAAGCAATGGAGAAGCAGGAGAGGCAAAACCGTGCCCTTCCTTGGTGACACCCTCTACACCGGGTGACACCCTAACTAGTGATGCCGCTACCTCCAGCCAGTCAGCCTGAGCTCATGCTGCCAAATGAAAAGTTGGAGACACCACCATACAAAGCAGTCAATGAGGAGGCCTTGTGATTTTAAGGTACTCTGAAAAGAGGAGTTTCATACAACTCTCATCGCCACCATGGTTCTAGAAGCTGCACTTGCCTTTTTTGCATGCTATTACTTTGACTGAAGGCTGCCCTGTCACCCCTTTTCCCTCACTGCTCCCTGCTGCCCCCTTTTCTCTCAATTCCCCTTGGATATTTCCAATGCCCTGGGGGGGGGGGCATATTGCCCACTCAGGGAATCACTGCTATAGACCATTGGTTCTCAACTTTTGCCTCCTCAGAGGTATTCAGCTACAGAGGTATCCCAGCATTACCATCCAGCAAGGCCAGGGACTGATGACACTGAAGCCCACAACATCCACAGTGCTAAAGGCTGGTAATTAGCAGTGTATACAGAATAGAGTAAAATGGACAAGTGGCCTGTATCAGCTTAGGGCAGCTTTCTGTCTTGGTCTGACAATGTCAGGGAGAATAAGTCTGAGAGGTCTGGTTGATAGGTCACAAGCTGTGAAAGTGTGACATGTAAGATCAGACTTGAAACTAGGGATGGATTAGTTTGTTTTTTGTAAGAGCTTTCATGTAGGGTGTCTCTGTGTGTGTTGCTGATGGTTTATGTATCCTTGAAATATAAGTTACCTTGCAGGGAAAGCTGCAGTATCTTGTCTAAGTCTGGGTGGCCACAGTTATAACTGACTGGTACTGAACAGATTTCACTTCGTCGTCGTTGTTGTTTTTAATTGAGGAGGTTTGGCAAGTCCACATAGGAAGCTTAAAAACTGAAAATGGAGTCAAAACTTTCCTGTGCAGATTGTGTTGATTCCTTAGGCTTACCCCATTGACAATCTGTCAAAAAAGCACTGCATTGGGAGGCACAATATTTTCGTTATAGCATGTCATGGTAAATTAAATCTGCCCTTAGGCTTGCAAGATTGGCAGGATTGGGTTTTACATACTTTTCTTTTTCTTTCCTCCCTTTTGAAGAAGTAACCAGGAAATAGTTTGTTTATCTGCCAGGTTTTTTTAAAAGAAACTTTTCTTAGCCTTAGTGAAACAAGATGCAAAATGTTTCAGCACTCAAGAGAATAGTCAGCTAAATGATGGCTTCATAAAGCTACCCAGCTATTTGTTATATCCATGTAAAGCTGGAATAGTCATCTTTCACACTATATCTTAACTGCTGTTGGTTAATCCCGACTAGAATAGTCTTACTGAATCAATTTTCAAATGGTGAGTCAACACATAGATAAATCTCACTGATCCAATAGGTTGGGACAAACAACAAGTTTGGGGCCTATGAGCGGTATGTGGCAGTGACAACTAGTGAGTTCCATATTGGTAATTCAATTAATGCAATCTGGATTTTAACTTGAACTCTCAAAGGCATTCAAGATATTTTAGGGATACAGTTCAGAAAACCAGACAACTCCTTTAATGTTTGTACTGGACTTGCATTCATTACCCCAATGACATGGAGATAATTTATTTCCAAATGCATGTGGTTCATTTTCACATGTGCCTGCCCATCTAGGGCATTCTCCACATGATGGGTTTTTTAGTAGGCATCTGAGTAATATTTGCTCATTGGTTGCTCATTTCTTACTTATTGCTACATATGTTAGTCCTATACTTAACTATCTCACAGTCACATTCAAAATCTGCATCATAACACTTTATTAACAATTAATGACAAGTGATGAGTATACCCTCCCCCATCTCAGTTTAGGATAGGCTTAGCTAAAGCAAACAAGTTCCTTTCTCCATATCAGAAAAGTAGCTTGCAGTGTTATAAAGTTCATACTGAAGTTTAGAGGATATGATCTAGCATTTTGGATAGTTCATTTAAAGTTTAGACCAAAACCCAAAGCACATTGTCTCGCTGACATAGAAACTCTAGTTTTATTGCTGAATAAATAATGACTATGGGGCTAAACAGACAGGCAAAAAGAGGTGCTTTCAGACTGCCTTGAAGGTGTGACATCTTGATGAAACATGTCTTGAAGCCAGCAGAAAAGTGTCCTTATGCAGAAAAAAGCCATTTTAAAAAGAAGCAGCCTTTTTTCCACTTCCTCCTGGCTTGAGGCCATGCCATGTGGTCATGACAAGAGCACTCCAGCTGCCTTGGGAGCCAGTGGTGCAGTTGATGGGGTTTCAATGTGGCTTCAGAAAAGGCAGCTTCAAGCCACTTTTTCCTGCCCATCTGTTTCATCCATTGTGTTGATATCACATTTCCAGTGAAGGGGTTTCTTGAGAAAATACAGCCAATATCTATAATTCATTTAAAATGTTTCTGCATCATCTTTTACCAAATTAGATTCTGATATACCCTTCACTAAACAAATGTCCCTTAGAAGTTTTGAACTTCAGCTACCATGATCTCTCATAGTCAGCTATGTTACTTGGGGCTGTTGGAAGTTGCAGTCTAAAATGTTTGGATACCATCAGGATGGGGAAAGCCATGTTAAATTCCTCCCTGGTCCAGTGCCTCACAGTAGAGGTTGCACTACAACATCTCTTACCCCCCTCCCCCACTTGGAGAAGATCCACAAATATCTTTAAACGCAGGCAGGCTTGTATAAGAAGAGACTTCCTTTCAAGCATTTGGATACCAGGCTTGCATATACAATGATCACAATGCCATGGGGTAACTGCAAGATTCCAATAATGTATGACATCATCACTCATCTACTGGCAAAACCTCAATAGGAAGACATTTTAGCAATCAATAGGTTCAAAAGATGTCCAGATAGGCTGACATATGCAAACATTAGGCAATTAATAGGAAAGGGGGATGGAGCAATATAGCATGCAGAGAGAGAGAGAAAGAGAGAGAGAGAGAGAGAGAGAGAAATGTTGGGGACTACCTGAATGTTTTTAGTGTAATTTAGGTTTTCTAAAAGCTGCATGTGTTGCTGATTTTCAGTGTTGCTTGTTCTGAGGGAGAGTGGGTTTTGTCTTATTTAATACAAATTATGTTATGATTACTTGCATTAAATGTCAGCTTAATTTGATGAAATGTCTTTAACAACTAGCTGAAATACTGAAATATACAGAAGCATCAAAATATACAGAAACACTCAATAGAGAAATTCTCAACATGAGAATAATATATAATATTTAAGACACTGAATAATACTATGTACAGTGGTCCCTTGGTATCCACTGGTGTTTGGTTCCAGGACCCCTCCCCCTCAGTGAGTAACAAAATCTATGGATGCTCAAGTCCCATTAAATACAATGGAATAGTAAAATGGTGTCCCTTATATGAAGTGGCAAAATGAGGATTGCTTTCTGGAATTTATACATTTTAAAAATATTTTTAAACAGTGGAAGCTTGAATCCATGGATAAAAATCCGTGGAGGGCTGACTCTATTACTGCTATGCTATTAATTTCTCTCCTGAATTTGCCAGTATATTTCATTGGCTATCCCACTGAAATGTTGCAAATACATATTATTAGACTTGGTAAATTTTGATGATTTTTTTTAAAAAAAATCAAGAATTAGTTTGTAATTGTTTGCATTTAGTATTTCTTGACTGAATGACTTTGTATTGTAAAATATTGTAGCTTGTGGCATATTGTTTTGGATTGATTTATTGTTTCTTTCTCCTTTTGGCTTATGCTCTCAGGCTAAGAGGAAAACAAAGGCAAACCTCTGAACAAATCTTGCCAAAATAAACGCTGTGGTAGGGAAGCCTTAGGGTCGCCATAAGTTGGAAACAACTTGAAGGCACACAACAGCGACAACAACAACCTGATTAGAACTTAATATTAGGAAAGAAAGTATACGAATAAAAGTCTTTTGCATGATAGCACTATGAAGTATGTCTCTGGAAGCATTCTAACTGGCAATCCTGAATGAGTCCATACCAGACAACATCTACTCATTTGTTAGCATGTTTGCAAATCAGCATTCTACAGCACTGAGATGAACAGCACTGGGTGGGCTGAGTGTAACAGGAATATGTTACATAACAAAGTAGTATTTTTGCTGTGAAGATAGGGGCAGAGTTAAAGAGTGAGGGGCCAGATATAAAATGAAGCTGTTCGCTGACAAGGTAATTGGTATAGTTTTTGATTTCACCTAAGCAGCAAAACTCCTGTAAAATGCAAGAAATCACAAGAACTCAATACCTGGACTTGGACCTTTCAGATCATAAAAGGTGAGCTGTAAACATGAGGGAGATAGTAGTAGACATAAGCTGCTTATCTTAACTGGAAACTACTTTCTGCATATGCTATTCTGACCTTTAACATTATTTAACAGAGTCAACTTGTATTTATGCTTAGAGTAGGCCAATGGCATAGCTTGCAAGTTTAGTATGTAAACAGTGGAGGAAAGTCTGCTCACTGGGAATGTTCTGTTTGCAGTACATCACTTTGTTGGCAAGGATGAGATGAAAATCAGTATGGTAATAAAAGAGATGCATTTACAATACAGTCAGCAAGTGGGGGAATTGAGAGTGACCCCTGTTGGCGTATCACAGAAGCTGGATATAAACCCAACTGCCTTTCCTGCAGACAAATGTGGTCCAAGAGGCAGGCTGCTAAAATGGGCCAAAACTGAACATTTTGAAAAAGTTTTTTTTTCCTGTAATTTAATACACAAGACCTGTGTAGGTGTTCTGGGGAAGATGTTTCATTGCTTGCCACAGAAGTATTTTGCAGATATACTAATATTTTTGCAATTCTTACAGATTGTTAACTTTGTGGGACAATGGCAGCCATTTCCCCCTTACTATTATAATGATTCTAACTGAAATTTGGCCTCCCCAGCTGGATAAACATATAACAAGACTGTTGAGGAGCCCTTCTTCTACTAATTGGACCTTGATGCACAAAAAAAGTTTACACATTCCTTTGAAAAATAAACCATGGATTAATTTCTGTTGCTTGAAAGAGATCATGGTCTAAAATATAGCTAGTGAGCAAGGCTCTTGAAAGCGATGGGCTTAAAAATGCCTAACTCTGTGTTGGACTGATACTAACCAATAGATGGCCACAACCAGTGTACACTCATTGTAGAGTAAGTCTTCGTTTCCTTGTGAGAAGAAACAATGGCTTTCTTGAATGCCTGAATGGTACCAAAACCCAAGAAAACTAGGATGGCCAGACACCACAACACCACAAACAACCATTCCATTGAAACTAATGTTCTACCGATATCATTCTCAGCCAAAGAATCCAAAAGTAGAATATACTGATGACAGGACTCTATATCTACATTTGTAGTCAACATCCACATACCCACAGTATATTCATTATGTTAAAACCATTTTATTTCCATTCTCTCATACCCTCTAGGTGTTTAGCAAATATTTTTTAATATACAGAGCAGAAAACATAAAAGTGATAGTAGTACATTTAATGATATTTAATGAGTCCTTTAATAGCCATGTTATGAACTAAAATGAGCTAGAACTAAATACTGTGATATAATTCTGCCAAGAATTTAAGACAACAAAATGTTTTCACTTATTGTGATACTAAACCCATGCCTTTCTGGAGACCTTGCTTTACTCTTTTCTATTTTCTTTTAATGCTTAGCAATGGTGGTAATCCCCCACCCCAGACAATCAAATATCAAAAAAAGCCCATAACTGGAAAGTAAGAAATCCTTTTCGTAAGCTTAATTATCTGGAATCTTAGAAAGGACACTCAAGGGCAGTTCAGTGGTTTCATAACTATATGAACTAATAAAATTGTGTGCTATATATAGGCAGGCACAGCTGTATGATAAACTTTTTATGGGGAGTATGCATTTTTTCATTTATGAACATCCATGATTAAGAGGCTATATATTTAAGCATTACCTAATGCAGTTACATGGCATTGGGAGCCAAAAAGTAGGCATATTTCATCACCACTTGATTTGTGAGGTCGTAATCCTAAATAAATGCTCAGACACATATTGCAAACTGACAAATTAAGGACTGCAACTTAATTTCCTTTTAACTGGATTCACTGTTTCTTTTACTTTGCCATTATTAGTCATCATTTTGATCCAGAACTGTCTAATTTATATGTTCATGTGTGTTCTGCATATCCCGGGGCTTTCTCAGTTGTTATCTTGGTCTTATCTACAAAAAAATAAATAAAAGGGGAGCGAATTGTCTCAGATCAATTGTTCTCATGATTTGGGTTAAGGGAATGAATGAAGAATGAAATGAAAGGTTTTGGAGTTGGTTCTTAAATGTATCTGACACAGGACAGTTCTTGGGCAAATGGGAAGCCTAAATGTGTCCTGAAAAGGCTGCTCAAGTAGGTAAAGAGTAAGAAAAACAAACACTATAAGGGACTGTTGAGGGAGCTTAGTGTATTTAGCTCACAGAAAAGACTTAAAACAATACAATACTTTTCTGAACTATTGTCATATGAAACAATCCTGTTTTATGCTGTTGCAGGGGGCAAGACACAAACTAATGGACCTTACATTTCCTATTAAAAGGAAGGAGGTTTTCAATAAATCTTAGAAAGAACTTTTTGAGTTCAGAAAGAGTTGTTCAAAATGGAGTAAATGCTCTCAGAATGTGGTGGACAATCCTTAGTTGGAAGTTTTAAGGCAGAACTGTCGGATGGCCATCTGTCAGGGGTGCTTTGGGTGCAGGATCATGCACTGTCAGAGGATGGAATGAGATGATTCCTGAGGTTTCTTTCAGTTCTGCAGTTCTATGATTTTATGGTGGGGAAATGAATTGGAGCTAGATTTAATCATACTTAGTACAGAATTATTGAACCAACTGGGAATTGGGTTAGTTATGAGACATTTCACTGTCACTGATTTTAATGGGTCTGTTCTAAGTATGACTAATAATATCCATCCCAATGTGTTGTTGCCTGTTTCTTCTCAAATGACACAGACTTTTGTGAATACAACATTATCTACTTTGAGATGCATGGTATTTCATAGCACTTGTATTATAATCATGCACCAACCATATTACAGAATGAGTGGAGCATTCTTTGAGGAAAGAAATCACTTCACTGTAGAACAGGGGTGGACAGTAGTGTGGGAGGCAGAAGCCATCTCTGAAGCTTAACTGCCATGGCTCAATGCTATGGAATTCTGGGATTTGTAGTTTTGGGATTTTGTGAGCTGCATTAATTCTGCAGTGTTCTCTAGTTTACTTTAGTACCCTTATTGCTTTATCACACTAGGGGGCAAACAGGACTTAAACAGGAGTTAAATAGGAGTTAAACAAGAGTTAAACAGGAAATGCCCTATGTTTATCACAGGAAATTTCCTGTTTAACTCTCGTTTAACTCTCATTTAAATCCTGTTTGCCCCCTAGTGTGAAAAAGCAGTTAGAAAGCTTTCCCATTTCTAATGGAGTTCCTATAATAAAAGTTTAGTCTATTTCCTATTGCCATTAGTGTGAATACTCCTTAATCAAAGGAGTCATGGCTCCATCCCATGGAATCCTGGGATTTGTAGTTTGTTATGGCACTAGCCCTCTTTGACAGAGAAGGCTAAATACAATATCACACAAAACTACACATCCAGATTTCCATAGCATTGAGCTATGGCAGTTAAATGTGTCAAAATGTGTTAATCCTGTTAATTTGAATAGTGAAAGAGGAAAGGAAGTTAGGATAGGTAGATGAAATTTTAGGTCACTAAGACACTCATTAATCCTATCACTGCTGCTTTGTCTAAGAATGTATCTACAATGGATGCTTAATCTGGGATCAATCTGGAGCATTGTGTCCTGGACATGGACCAGGACAAATCTGGTGTGACACCACATCATTGAGCACATGGGCCAGCCTCAGCCCATATCAGCCCCACCGATTCATCCCCTGGTTTCAGACCCATCGCTGCTGCTTCCTCGTGTTGTATGTAAAGCCTACCAACATACCACTGCTTCTGTTAAGGAGAGAAAGGACGGCACAAAGATGTAATCAACAAGGAATCCAAGTCCCCATTTTTGAACAGTTGAACAGGCAGTGTGCCAGACAGGCTTTACACAAAGCTCATGACAATTAGAAAGTGGTGGCAGCAGCTCAAAGAACAGGCCATCCCCTTCTCCTGCTCTGTTCAGCATAAGGAAGGAGGATGGCACAGCTTG
Source organism: Urosaurus nigricauda (assembly GCA_034509955.1). Lineage (NCBI taxonomy): Eukaryota > Metazoa > Chordata > Lepidosauria > Squamata > Phrynosomatidae > Urosaurus > Urosaurus nigricauda. Next base: position 156,649,545 of record JAOEGL010000005.1, on the reverse strand, counting down.
TAGCATGTGGACAGCAAGATCATGTTGAATTGGACCTGATCCAGCTGTCTACACACCAGAAGAATCCAAGGTCACTCCAGGTTTTCCGAGAAACACTTCCACCTGACTTTGGCTGCGTTCACATTGGAGAAATAAACCGGTTTAAGTGCCATGGCTCAATGCTGTGAAATTCTGGGAATTGTAGTTTGTTGTGGGGCCCAGAGCGGAGCTCCGCTCTGGACCCCACAACAAACTACAATTCCCAGAATTTCACAGCATTGAGCCATGGCACTTAAACCGGTTTATTTCTCCAATGTGAATGCAGCCTTTGCTTAGTTTGGAGTGAAGTTGTGCTAAGGGCACAAAACAAGGATTCTTCCCAGAAGTAGCCATCCATCGTCAGAACTATCAGTACTGGTGAATACAGTTTTTCCCCCCAGCAGTGTAGTCAAACTCTTTAAACACCTAGCATTGTTGCATTTCCAACAATGTCCTTCTTTACTTATCTACTGTTACGTACCCCTGTTGTGCTGGCAAATAAATAATAAAGGAAGCAGATTTTGGATTTCATTAATCAACTACAGTTATGATATTCATTCTGTATACCTATGCAGACATTGTTAAACTAGTGGCCCTGTTCAGGTCATATACTGGGACAATGAACAAAAAAGTTAAGAGGGATGAGACTGCACATGCTGGCTCTGCCTCTAGTGTGCTAGCTTGATCTCAAGATCCCTGCCTTCTTTGGGTGCATTAGAAAAATCTACAGTCAGCTATTACTCATGTTCTCTTGAATAGAAGAAGAACCCTTTCTGCAATTAGCAGCTCTTATAAAGCAACATTCCTAGCCACATGGAAGGCTCAGCCTCAAGTCAATGCTAGAACAAATCTTTGCAGACATTCCCATTCAATACACATAGTTTAGGGGGTTGGGGCAGGGGGGTTATGTATGCTATTTAAGTATAATGCCTGATTTTTTGTCAGTATGTGTGTGTGATTATCTTTTCCCATCTTCTGTCACATGGCTTTCTACTCATAGCATAAGACAATCTGTTGCCTTTCAGACTTTCCCAGTATTTCTTAGGAAAAATGAAATGAGGAAACACATGGTTAGCGGGCTAAAAAGCCTCTTGCTGTGGAAAACAGAAATAGTTTGTGCTACAGAGTTAACCAAAGACCTCACATGTTGCTAAGGGAAGATGCTAGGTGTGTGGCAGGGATTAACACTGTGCTATTATGAGTCTTATCCTTCCTCAGATGGACTGCTGGCAAAAGACCAAGATATTCTAGTGCACAGAATGATTGCACCCGTCATACACATGCTAAGGTTCATGCTTAGCAAAAAATAACTTGTTTGTAGCTTACAAGAGCAGGTCAGGTGGAAAAGTCATCTAAGTATATGTGTCACAGATATAGGCTGTTATTTAAAAATAATCTGCAGGAACCTCTGGAGCATACGTGGAATTGGTAATGAAAGGGCCTCAAGTTCTTAATTCATCTCTCCATTCCTTAGGCTGCCAACACCTGAAGTGGATATCAACATTTTTACTGCTTATCAGTGGATGTTTGGATGAGAGGAATCAATTACAGCTCTGCCCTAGCATTTGAAGGTGAATTTATGAGACTGGTTGAGTTCATCGATAATGTGATTAGTCAGCCTGTTGGGATGGATGGATGGAATAAACAGTTGTCACATGGTTCCTCTTTTTTTTTACTATTGTATGCTGTGATGGTTAGCAACTTTTGCATGTCTGTACATAGTAATGGTACTTTTCATGATAATTTATAAAAGTTTAGACATATATTTATGGCGATTTCCTGTTTGTTAGATTAGGCTCCCTTCTCTCTTCCTGAATCACTCTAATGTGAAGCTCTTGTTTCTTTCCTCTGTCTCCTCTATTAGACCCTGTATTTGATTGTGCACAAGCAATACACAAGTCAAACTACTTTTATAAGTTTGAAAAGAGAACTAAGTTTAGTTTCTTCCTCTGCTGTATTCTGTGGGAGGCAAGGATGGTTATTGTTCATCTTCTGCCTTGCCAATTTGATTACTCTGCTTGAGAGATCCAGTACTATCTCCCACATTTCCCAACACATTCCTCAGTGTGAGGCAAGGCTGCAGGCAAAAAAGCAGTGACAACCTGGTTAGAGTAGTTTGCTAGGCTCATATAACTAGTATCTCAAATGACAGAAATTTCTCCAATGACAGATTTAACAAGGGGGGCAGTATACATCTGACTATGGGACTTTCTAGATTGGCAGGAAAGTGTGACATGAAGTTGCCTTTTCCTTAATGCTTAGCAGCTGCACCACAGCCTTTAGATGGAGCTGCGCTGTTCTGCAGTTTTTAAAAAAGAAGCTGGGAAAACCAGCACCTTTTTAAAGGCGCTTCTTCTCCTCTAAAACGCAAAAAAAGTGTTTTAAAGGTACACTTTCCCTTTTTCTCATCTAAAGGCTAGAGTTTTATGCAGCCATGAACACACTTCTTTTTGCCAATCTAGAAAGCCCCAATATTTCCTCAGAAGTGCATTAAGAGAAGACTGTGTAGTGAGAGTGAGAAATAGGAAGCAGGGGTAGAGGCAGAATATAGCATGGTTTCCTACATTAATGGTTTCTGTGATTATTGCTATAACCATTTTTACTATTGCCTTTTTTCTTTTCTTCCACATAGGCTCACTGCCTCAATTAGAAGCAGAAATTGGAGATAGCATGATACAAGAAACAGAGTTTACTGGTAACATGTTATAGTGTGGGTGGGTGATAAGGGAATAACTATGGTCCATTTTAGGCCAAATTTTCTTACTTTTTTGTTGATTATTTTTCATTAAAAAGGAAATAAGAAATATAAAAAGTAGTAAGTAATGCAACCAGTAATGTAAAATATAACTTTAAAATTTGAAACATCTGTGCTAGTGAGTTACTTTTGATACTTGATTTGTAGTAACTTATGTAAGAAATTACTTTTATAAAGCAACTTTATAACCCCACTTCAGATATTACACTACTATGGAGTGGAAAGCAGAGAGGATTAGTAACAAAGGCACAACAGAGAGGGCAAGGCCAATGGTCCTACTCAACCACCCCACCAAGTTGTTACAATGTGAAGGAGAATATCCAAACATACTCTAAAATATTATTATTATTGCTATTTTAATCTATTATGTTTTTTAACTCTATTGCGATTTAATTCTTTTTTAAGGGAGGGTGGTAAGGGTAAGGAAGGGGTATTTTAACTTGATATTGTTTTAACCTCTGCTGTACTTCGCCCCGATTGCTTGTTCAGAGGGGCGGAATAGAAATAATAATAATAATAATAATAATAATAATAATAATATTCTCATCTTCCTTGTAACCCTCTTTAGTTGTGCCAGGTAATTGCCAGATAATTATCTGATTTGTCAACACTTGGTTTCCCTCTTAAAATTCTAAAAAAAAGGTCCATTCCTGCCCTATGGTGAAGATGTTTGTTTTGACCATCAGGTACTGTATTGTAAGTTCTCAAAAAGTAATGTATCACTTTGTGGTCTCAGCCTACTGTATAAACTATACACAATGTTTTAAAGCACATATATAACCAACACAAATTCATTTCACAGTATAGTCTTCTTCTTTGTTTCCAGCAGTGCACCAGTCACTGCAAGTGTTTTATGTATAACATCATAAGAATACAATAAGAATCCTGCTGAATCAGACCAAAGTCCTATCTAGTCCAGTGTGCTGTTTCCCACAGTGACCAAGCAGATGACTATGGGAAGTTTACAGCAGAACAGCAGGGCAAAAATATCTTCTGGTGTTGTTTCCCAGCAACTGATGTTCGGAAGTATTCTGCCTGTGATCCTGAAGGTAATCTGCTGTATAGCTAGTGCTACCATGATAGCCTTGCCATCTAATTTGTCTGATCCCTTGTTATCACATCCCGCAGAAGTGAATCATCATTGTTTAACTGTGATAAAAAGTACTTTAGTTTACAATTAGGTGAATCAAAGACTCCGCGACAATTAGATGATTTTTTGTATGTTTTTCTGTACCTTCAGATGATTTGTTGTATGTTTTTCTGTGCCTTCAAGTCCATTTTGACTGAGACTCTAAGGCTTCTTGGCAAGAGTTCTTCAGAAGAGGTTTGCCATTGCCTTTCTCTAAGACACAGAAAGGGTTTTCATTGTTGAGTAAGGATTCAGATCCTAGGCTTCGAGAGCTCTGCTCCAACACTCAAACCATTACACCAATCTGGCTCTATTCTGACATCTTGCATTTCCTTAAGTTCTTTATCCCAAAATTTCAAGTGAGTTTTTTCTACCATTAAAATTTGAATTCTTGAAATACAATTTTCTAATGTCTTTTCTATTTCTTTACATATTATGGCCTATTCTATTTCTTTCTGGATCCTATACCTCTTCATTTTATATGGTAGGCATGAAACTGATAACTTTTAAAAACAAAACAATCAAATTGCTGAGCTCTCAGCAAGTAACTGTCAGTATGTTTAAATACAGATGTACTTGCAACTAGGAATTAATTTCCAACTAAGGTTTCCTCTTGTGGATCTATCCTGAGTTTATTTCCCCCATAATAAAGTATACATTAACTCATTCTGAAAATAACATTATTGGCATATATATTGCCCTCTGATGCTCCATAATATGTAGGCATCATATTGTGGATATAAAATATCTATGCTATTTTAAACATGGATGCCAAAGCAATAACATTTATAAGATGACTATTTGATGAGTCAGAGTTCCATCATTCCACTTTAAATTGGTGTAGTGGTTGAGAAGTGGTAAAATCTTACATTAAGAGGCTGGAAACCAAACTCTTGGCTGCATAAGAAGCAACATCTAGGAACATGAAATTGTCTTCTGTACAATGTGATTACTTTATTAAAAAGCCTTGGGTTATTTTAACAATGGTGCACTTTCTCCTGGATCACTAACCAAGAAGATCTGCTATTATTCACAAACTAGTAGATGCTGATCTATATTATGATCTGTGACAAATCCAGATTTGCCTTTCTCCTTGCTAGGCAGTGTTTGTGGGTAAAGAATATAACAAGGCAGGTACAGATACCCCACAATCTGAACTTCCTCAGTTTCTCTGAGTCTTCTCAGGAAATTTACAATATCTTTTGGAGAGCTCTCTAGGTGAGGTGTAAACATCAAACCTAAGGCAGTTCTTTCTTCATACAGGTAAGTTTGCCTGGAAGAAAAAGGAAATCAGCAATAAAGTCTCCTGGGCAGTGAAGAACAGTTATGATCCTCACCTGAACTTCTTCTGATGAGGTTAGATTCTGTTCATAATGAGCTTCTGTCTCTCAGCTAAGAAAGATTTGTTTGTTTGTTTTTGCTAAGCTACAACAATTCTGGTATTTACCAGCTTTGCTACCTTATATTGATCTTCTGATAGCAATCAGCTACATGCAACACATTTGAAAAAGGGATACTTGCCCAAGTTTAGAAATGATTACTTTCATTTCCTTTTATGTTCTAGTTAACCACTTCAGTTCTAAAAGATCATGCAGTTTTCATAGTGTTTACTTGCATAAACTCCAGCTCCTATAAAGGTGTCATGAAAGTGCAAATGTTCACCATTAAAGCTATAAAACCAGACACATCTAATTTTTATATCTCTGTCATCATGTAGGATGCTCTCAGATATACAGTAATAAAGAGCAGGCTGTGCATTATAAATTGTGGTTCTGACAGCTAGCTTTTGAATTAAACACCTCCTTTTGCTTCTGCCCCATCTTTTCCATCCCTAATAATCAGACACTTGCTATATATGAGAGACAGCGGGAAGGCAATATGTTTTAAAAGCACATAATGAGGATGAAAACTAGACCCAAGGTTACAGTGAATGAAAGAACTCAGATAGAAGTATTTAGTTCTTGCATATTTAATACGTGCTCCATTATTTCTATCTAATATCCCAAATGGATTTTCTGCATGTTAACTTTTTTTCCAATTAGTATCAGCCATACAACATGTTCAGGTGGGCATTCCTCATTTGCGGAGCTGTAAAGACCTCTCCAGTTTATATCAAATCTATTATTTTGATTAGCATAAAGTGAACTTTTGCATATATGACAGTTTGTGAAATACCATTTTCCTATGGATTATTGATGTTTGAGAAACACATTTCAGCCAGTGTAGTCTGTACTCATCTCCATTTTTCATGGCTTCAAATCTTTCTTAATAATGATCTGAACAGAAAATAAATAGTTTTCAAAGAAGTAGCCAAGTTTGTCAGTTGCAGAGGGGAAAAAGGAGGAATGAAGGGAGAAGAAAAGAAAGAAATGTGGAAGCACATTTAAAACTAACTTTTTAAAATTTCTACATGGCTATATCTGGATAGTAAACAAGGAAACAAATAGGATATTTTCGAATGTGATAAAGCTATGTTTCCAATATGGAAAGGTTCCCCCCCCCCCCCTCTTATTTTTGAAATGAATTTTTAGTTCTTTCTATGGAATTTAAGGTTGTTGGTTTTTTTTTAAAAAAATGGTAAGTTCTTATTAAATAAATGAAACAAAATGTTTGGCTATCTGCACTAGTGAAATTTAATCAGATAATGCCACTTCGTGTATGCAGAAGATCATGCTACAGCTGCACATTCATATCCTATGTATTCCTTCCCCATGCCCTTTTTTCTTTCTTTTCTTGCCCCACCCTTTGTTTTCCTAACCATCTTAAATTGGCCATTGTAAGACCGTTGTTGAAAAAGCCCTCCCTCGACCCCCTGGATCATAATAATTATCGGCCAGTCTCGCTGCTGCCATTTCTGGGGAAGGTGATCGAGAGGGCGGTTGCACTCCAACTTCAATCGATCTTGGATGAAACGGATTTTCTAGATCCATTTCAAACCGGTTTCCGGGCTGGCTATGGGGTTGAGACTGCCATGGTCGCCCTGGTCGATGATCTCCGTCTGGGCATCGACAGGGGTAGCGTGTCCCTGTTGGTGCTCTTGGACATCTCAGCGGCTTTCGATACCATCGACCATGGTATCCTTCTGGAACGCCTGGCAGAGGTGGGAATCGGGGGCACTGCGCTCCAGTGGTTCCGGTCCTACCTCTCTGGGAGGTTCCAGATGGTGCAGCTGGGGGACGTCTGCTCCGATAAGAGGGCCCTTAAATCTGGGGTCCCTCAAGGAGCTATTCTGTCCCCCATGCTCTTTAACATTTACATGAAACCGCTGGGAGAGATCATCCGGAGGCATGGGGCGCGGTGTTATCAGTACGCTGATGACACCCAAATAGTCTTCTCTATGTCTCCGACTGATGCAGTGACCAGGGATGGCGTCGCTCCTCTCGTGGCCTGTCTGGAGTCGGTAATGGACTGGATGAGGGAAAATAGACTCAGCCTGAATCCAGAGAAAACGGAAGTACTCGTGATAGGTTCCCCGGGTCCGGGTATGGAGGTGGTTCCACCTGTCCTGGACGGGGTCACGCTCCCCGTTAAGGACACAGTACGCAGTCTGGGGGTGCTCCTTGACTCGTCGCTCCATCTAACTTCTCAGGTGGATGCGACAGTCAGGAGCACCTGCTATCAGCTTCGGCTGATACGCCAGCTGCGCCCCTACCTGGGCCAGGGGGATCTTGAAACCGTAGTACACGCTCTGGTAACCTCTTGGTTGGATTTCTGTAACGCGCTCTACATGGGGCAGCCTTTGTATCACACTCGGAAGCTGCAATTAATACAAAATATGGCAGCCCGGGTGGTCACTGGTGCTCCCAGGACCGCCCATATAACACCTATTCTGAAAGACCTTCATTGGCTGCCGATCCGCTTCCGGGCTCAGTACAAAGTGCTGGTTATCACCTATAAAGCCCTATATGGCCTGGGCCCAGAGTACCTTAAGGACCGTCTCTCCCCATATAATCCGCCCCGCACACTTAGATCAACCGGACAATGTTTATTGAGAGTCCCAGAGGCAAGATTAGTGAACACAACAAGGAGGGCGTTCTCTATCTCTGCCCCTCGCCTCTGGAACTCATTACCTTCCGAGCTCCGCTTGTCCCCCACCCTCAGCCAATTCAAGAAAGATATGAAGACCTACTTATTCAGGCTGGCATATCCCTGATCGGTTTGTTTTATGTAAAGTGCCTGCCAATCACCCGCTTCCCCATTGTCGCCGCCCTTGATATAAGGGATAATCTTTTAATGTTTTAATGTTTTATTGTGTTATTGTAATTTGTTTTATTTTACCTGGTTGTAACTTGTTGTTTTAATCTTGTACACCGCCCTGATCTCCGGAAGGGCGGTATAAAAATAAATTTTATTATTATTATTATTATTCATATTTTAAACAAACCATTTTTAAAATAAAAAGGATATTGTAATCCTAAATGAGCACTAGGTATACAGAGTAATTAAAATGAAGACTTTAAAGAACTAAGCACACAAAGTCTTTGCAGATGAGTTAGTGTCACCAGACATTCCATTTTGCATGGAAACTCTCTTATTTATAAGGCAAAGAAGCTGCCCCATATCCATCTGTGGTTGTCAGATTTAGGCCATATCATGAGAAGAGACTATAATGCTTGGTAAAGTGAAAGGCAATAGGAAAAGAGGAAATCTGCATTGCATATGGATAGACTCACTCAGAGAAACCATGGCCATAGGGCTGCAGGAGCTGAGCAGGGCGGCCGAGGATAGGATAACTTGGAGGTCTCTCATACATAGGGTTGCCATGGGTCAAGATTGATTCAAAGGCAGATAATAACAAACGATAAAGGGTGGATCATGGATTGAAAATACAACTAAGGTTCAAATGATATACACTCATCCCTTCACATTTGCTGTGGTTAAGGGCACAGGACCCCTGTGAATGTGAAAAAACCACAAATAACAAAAACACGATGTTTTTACCTGAGAGAACACCTTTCTAGGAATCTCTAGGTCCATTAGTGCAACTCTGTGGTCAACATCTGCCAGACATTGACCACAGAACTATGTGGGAGGAGCTACAAATGCCTAGTGGAGTGTTCTCTCTAGGAATCTCTAGGTACTTCAATGTGACTTTTTGTTAAAGTTGACCATAGAGTTGCGCTGGAGGACCTAGATATTTCTAGAGAGAACATATTAATAAAATCCATGAATAATCAAATTATGTTTCCTCCTCCCCTTTGCATCTTATCCCCCAAAACTGCTCCTCAGGCTTCAGGACTCATTTAAAACTGAATGTACTGGACACATGAGGCTGAAGCAGAAAGAAGGAACAGCCAGAAATCATGGGCTTCTCCAGTTGCTCAAGGAGTAATTGCTTTGAATGATTACTGTATTTAGTTGATAATTACTATAGTTATTCTATTAGGTGCTTGGCATTTTCTCATGAAGAGGAGTCTTCAGGGCTTTAAAAAGAGGAGTCTTTTCTAAATAAAAAGGCCAGACTCCTATTATGTCCTGCTCTGGAATGGTAGAATTTAATGGATTTCCCTGTCGGCCACAGAAGTAGATGCATGGGCAGAGAAGGAAGCCTGTTCTTACATGTCTGTTCACTGCAGAAATGGGAACTTCTTGCTACCTGTAGCAACTTTTACTGCAATGCTGGCAGAAAGGAGACATTCCAGCAGTGTTCCATAAACAGATTGGGGATGGCTTTGAATCCATTGGATTCAAAGTCCTTCCATTCTCCCAATGCACACACATGAAATGGCAATAGAGCAGAGTGCATCAGTCCGGGGGGGGGGGGGGTGGACAGGAACCAGCCTGCATATTCTGAAAGAAGAAATGCTTGAGTTAAAAAGAAAAGACAACATATATGCATGTTTTCCAACATTGCAGTGATCTCAGTGTATTTTTAAATTAATTTTTTAAATTAAAATGCACCACTCCATATCTCAAGATTTTAGGGCAGTACAATATAATTACACCCTATTTAAGCAGCTTAAATTGAGGAAAATATTGTTAACAGACTAAGGGCATATTAATCAGTTTAACAAAGTAAAACGAGTTGAAATGGTTAAAAAAAATTTAAAAACACTGCAGAGATGGGCAGGTGGGTGATACTTTATGTATCTGTTTTAGGTCTTTAACAAATGATATTTCTTTTCCTTTCCAACTATTTCCATCAGTTATATCTCCCCCTTCATCAACAAATTGACTCTAGTATTTTCCTTTCCTAGGTCATTGTAATAATCTGTGAACACAGTAACTGTTTCTACTTGTTCTCTTGTATATCCATTAGTTACACTTTTGCTTCTGAGCTGTTCACACCCACACTTAACCCTGCTGCCTTATTATTACCCTAGCTTGCTTCGTTCCCATTTAAAATTTGTGCGCCTTTTGCCTTGCTCACAAGGTATCATCCATAGTGAGAAGATTAAATGATCTTCCAACCTTATGTTTTTGATCTCTGAAAGCCACTTAAAAGCTATTTAAATTCACATTCAATTTCCTCTTTCTTCACCACTCTGTTTCTCTTCTTAGCAATCCCTTGTTCCCATTTCCATTTTTGAACTGTTACCAAACTCAGGATTGCCTCTGTATCCTAGATTCTGAAGTATCTATAAAAAGTATCTCATCTCTCTTGCTGCATTCACAGGTTTTGCAGGGTTGGCCTGATCTTATTTTACTTTCTTTTCTTCTGTATGCCAACTGAAGGCTCAAGTCCTCCCAACAGCTTCCTCTTCACCATCGTTTGCAAATATGACCTGAGTGGAGAGTATTCAAGGAATTGGTATTTAGAAACAAATGTGGGAAAGTGGTGGAGAAAGTAAGGGTATTCTATTTGAAAAAGGGACTGTGAATCAGAACTGGGGATAAAAAGAAATTATCTTTATGCATTTGGAATGTGGAAGAATTAACAAAGGACGTGAATTGGCAGGAGAAGAAGACAAAGGCATAATGGAGGAAGGCTACAAAATCTGAATCAAAAGGAATATGTTCAAACTATTTGTTATCACCAGCTAAAGTCAAACTTGAGTTGCAATCCTAGTAGTGCGGGAGAAAAGGAAAAGCTTTAACAGTATTTTATGAAAGATGTATTATGACAGACTACAGTATAATCTGAAATTGTATAATTAACTGCATGATCTGAAATAATTTAAGCATTCATGAACAAATAGTTCTGGGGGTAAAAAGGGACTGCTCACATAGGTTTCCCCACCCACCTACCCCCCTCTCACACACATACAAAAATAAAATAATGCTTCTGGAATTATAAGCAGAAAATTTCCTTTTGAGATAAAGGCTATGTCAGTCATTGCTATGACTTAATTCATTGGCTAAAATACAAAAAAAGTGTGAAAGCAGGCTAATTGCTTACAAAACAAACATTGCAAAATATTTTGCTTTATATCTTGGTTCTACAGGGGATAGGGACCACCTTTTCAAATAGAATTTAAACATAAAAGATAAGAAACTGCCAATTACAGTTATTCTGAGGTGAAGCAACTGGCCTCCCAGCCTCACAGACACCCATGCATGCTGTGTTAAGATGTTCAATAAATGTAGCAGTTGCCATATTACAAACTGTTTCTCATTGTAAAAACTGCAGCTTTCTATAGTAGAAACTGTGCAGCCTTCTAGATTTTGTATAGCACCTGTGGGCCCTTAACATTGAGTAAGTAATGCTGAGAGATGCAGCTCAAATATAGTAATCACTCAAGGCAACATCTGAAAGGATGCACAGTTCCCATCCCTATATGATAAGTAAGGAAAGCCTAAATGCTCCTACAGACAATCACCAATACTAAATTCATAATGAAGCAAACTGATGCCAGCCAAGTCTATATTATTGGTGTTGTGTTGTTTTTCTAGCTTTTAGAAATATTTAGAATTTCAAGTTTGTACAAATCTTGTAAAATTTACAGAAGCAGAATCATTGGCTCATAATAAGTGACATTTCCTTTGAGAAGACTGCTGGCTGAGTAGTGCAATCTTGCAAAAGAGTGTGGTATCAGAGACTGGTGACTAGATTTTCAGTAGATGTGGTCTCAGTGATCACTTCAAACTCTTTGCTCAATTGTCTCTACAACTTAAGATATATTTATACATGCATTTAGGATTTGGGGATAATCACCCTGCCCTTCTCCATAACTGCAGTATGTGTTACTGGAATCTATACAGCCTGTGTACATCAATGGGAGGGATCTGCTACAGCCTAAGAAAACTAGGATGGCGCAGACCTCCCAGAGGGCCTTTTCCGCTGTCACTCCCAGGCTGTGGAATTTGAGCAAGGTATGAAAAAAGTTACTTTTCAGAAGACATGCTGAACAACGTGATGAAGCCATTCACAATTAAGCAACAGTGGGATGAAGTTCTGGGTCCCAGACCATCATCCTACTACTGCTCAGTTACTGGAGGCTTCAGCATGTCATTGCACTATTGCATTCATTCTTCTTAAAAGTAAAATTTTGCCTCTGGAAAGAGCTATGTGTACCACACCTTTTGATCCAAGTGATTTCTCTTTCAACTAGGAGCAAAAGTGGATTATATTATTTAGGGAGAACATGGTTTTCCAGTGCACAAAGGTCTTGATACATTCAGCCATACCTAAGTGATGAAATACCTCTAAAAGAGAGCAGACAGTGACAGTGGACTGAAACTTTATTACAAAGGGAGAAACTGGGACACATAACTGACAGAGCCTAACCCACAAAAACCTATTTGAAATAAAACACAGATTCTAATGGGGGGGGGGGGGGCATGGCCTACTGCTCAACTGCTCTCATTTTGAGGTTTCTTTGGAATTTTTGGCTTTATAATTTTTACATCATATGTGGCAGCCCAAATAGCAACAATGAAAAGATCTGCTTTTGGGTTATGAGGAAAGGGAACACAAGTGCATATTTTGGGGTGTCCTATTATTTATTGTCCATGGCAAACTGTGAATAAAAGTTACTACAGAAACATGGAAATTGTGCCACCCAAAAGGTTCCAGTACCACCTGAGATAGTTCATGTTTACATCACTGACTGTTCCTTGGGGTTATGGGACATGTGAAACAATATCCTAAACTGAGTCTAAACTAGTTCTTGTAGAATTTCTTATTGTTTAAAACCAAGGATGGCCAACTGGCTCAGCAAACCAGCAACAGAACATTTTGTGTTTACTGTTGCTAAGGAATATGTGTAGCTGAACAATACAAATATTCTTATATGTATTACTGATTAAAATTAACCAAAATTACAAAGTAATATGGCTCATGCAGCTAGCAAATGGGGGTAGAAGTAGGGTGTAAATTAGCATTTAGTTGATCCCTCCCCCAGTCATAGGTGGGTTGCACTTCCCTTCAGCCCCTCTCAGTTGTGACAAAATGACACATCATGACCCCCAGGGGCTTCTGGGAGAGATAACTTATCATTTAAATTTAATTTCATCCCAGGTCCTATTTTAGGTAAATAAAGGTAATTATTTTTATAAACAGGGAGTGAGAACAGGGGGTTGCACTGAGGCTTGAGGGGAGGGGACCATCCCTGATTTAGGTGGTTTAGGTTTCTCATACCATTTCTCATACAGTGGTGACAGTAAAAATTAATTGAAATCTGCAATGCAGTGGGACCAATCTAGCAGTAGATATAATCCCTGTCTGGTATCGAACTCACAACCTTGTGGTTGTGAATGACTGCAGTTTCAGCTTTTAACCACTACATCACCAGGGCTCTTTATTTAACCACTAAATAATAGGCAAGCATCCTATAAAGAAGAAGCTCTGAGACAGACAACAGTCACAAAGTCCTGGTTATTCCTCCATTGCCACTATTACAAATCCATTCTGTTGGATGACAGAGCTTGGAGGAGTATTCAAGGGCGTTCATATTCACCTGTTTTCAAAGTTAATTCTATATAGTAACATGAACAGGTGTATTTCTGTTCCCCTGGGCAAGGATTATATGGGAGGGCTATTTTTAATTCCAGGAGAGCCTATTGAAATACTCTGTATCTATACAGGACAGGAGCATTGAAAAATATACAGAAATGTCAGTCTCTGATAAGTCATAGACATTTCATTATTACTCATTGGTCTATTGTTTGAGTCCAATGAACTGTCACTCTTTCATGATGCAAACTTTGACTGGAACCAAGCATGATGGTGGTAAAAGCAAAATTTAAAAAGTTGGACACAGTCCTGTCAGACGGTGATTCAGCATTAGGAAGACAGCATCCTAATATCATTTTGAGAAGGTCCTCATATGAATTTCCTGTGTTACAGTTTTCAGTACACACAGTATGGTAATTGACCTCCTGCAAAAGTCAAGGAGCAATAAGACTTTTAGACATGAGATATGATCTGCATAATATACCAGTATGAAGAACCAGGAGATGACTCGGGAAAAGAAGTTAGGATTTTCCCATTTGCCTTTGAGAAATGAATCCAGTGATCTTGAGCCACATGCAAATTAGTCCATAGGTAATCTGCTAATGAAGGCCTGTTTATTAAGCTTCACCATCTGTGAATGGTTGTGTAGCTGAGGTCTCTAATCACTGTTTGGCAAATAAAATGGCTTGAGAGTATAAAAGTTAGCATGTTTTGGCACTTTTTTAAAAAAGTAAAGGTAATCCCTTGACATGAATGTTTAGTCATAAGCGACTGTAGGGGGCGGTGCTCATCATTTCTAACTCAAAAAGCCAATATTGTCCAAGGACTGCTCCAGTTGTCAAGTGGCCAGCATGACTGCACTGAACGCTGTTACCTTCCCACTGAGAAGTGGTACCTATTTTTCTGCTTGAATTTACATGTTTTTGAACAGCTAGGTTGGCAGAGGCTTGGACTAGTGATAGGAGCTCACTCCATCATGCAGCACTTGGGCCTTGAACTGCCAACCTTCCGATCGTCCGATCAGCAGAACTGATGTCTTAACCACTAAGCCACCACATCCCTATTGGCACTGTTTCACATTACCCAAAACTTATATAGGATTTTAACACATAAAACAAGGAGGACTAGACCATTTGCAGTGAGCTGTGTAAGGTCAAGAAACTGAGGTCTACATCTGAGTGTTAGCCCCGAAAAGAGTTAGACCTAATGAAAATAATATCTTCCAAGTTCCCATTGATGCAGTAGATGGGTGCAGCAATTAGATATAGCTCTTCATTAGAAATTAGGAAGTTACTGGTCTGAAATGTACTTTTCTCATTGAATGTATTAGATCATTTTAACTCAGCCTCCTACTATCTTATTCCCACCACTCATTTATAATACAGGATAATAATAATGACCTATTCTATTAGATTTTTGATGAGGATTACAACAAAATAATCTTGTTACTGATCTAATTTATAACACAAGGTTGTTGTGATGGCTGAAAAAATACCAGATTTCTTTTTATTGTTAGGATGGATAGATGAACTTAGCTTTTACTGAGTTGTATATTTTTATCGGAAAGACACCTTGAGCTTTGTTTTTATCATAGAAAGGAAGGATATAAATAGCCTGATTCTCTTGGGGCTTTACACTAGTGTAATTTGGGTTTATGCTAATAGAGCTACTTTTTCTGACACAGTGTAAGAAACTAGCTCTTTATGCTACAGTATTGTGTGAATGTTCTTTCTGTCCATACTAGAAGATCATATTAAATATCATATCTCTAGTAAACTTGCACATCATGGTGGTGAGCAAGGTAATATTCATAGAACAATGATAAATGAAACTCAGCTCTTTACAAGAGCTTGTAGGATTCAGAGCACAAAAAGCACCAGTGGCTAAATAATATATTATACATTGCTTGCATAAATGGTGTAGTGTAGTGTAGATTATTTTCTGTCACATTTGGAAACTGTTGCATGAAGTATATCCCAAAGTGCAAAGTTGTATCTTTGAACTTGCAGGAAACTACACATTTGCATTAGTTTAATAAAATGGATGGTTTTTGCATACCAATGTTTTCTGAAGCATAAATCAAAAACCAAAAGTATTTCCTGACTTCCTACCTGCACCGCTTGAATAGTAATGCAAAGAATTTACAAATGAGTCTAAAAATATGTACATTTTGAATGTTTTCGTTAATGCTGTATGTGGAAGAAGAAATGATAAAACATCTCTTTTTTGTTATCTTTCAGGTGTGTGTGTGTGTGTGTGTGTGTGTGTGTAGTTATGGCAACCCTAATATGACCCTAGCATGGGATTTTCTTGGCAAGATTTGTTCAAAGGGGTTTGCCTTTCTCTGAGGCTGAGGGAGCATGGCTTGCAGAAGATCACCCAGTGGGTTACAATAGCTGAATAGGGAGTCAGACTCTAGTCTCCAGAGTCATAGTCCAGCACTCAAACCACAATGTCATATATATATATATATATATATATATATATATTGGGGAGAGGGAGAGAGAGACTTAAATAGGGAAAAAACATGGATGGTTTGTCAAAATTATTGATAAGGGGAGATTAACTGGAGTATTGCTATCAACATCAAAACTTCTACTTGAAGGTACACAACAATGACATGTTCAGGACTGTAGCCTGAAAAGATTTCTCTTTTGATCTCAAATTGTACTGTTTTTATATTCACAGACTGAAACAGGACACTAATCATATCACAATAGCATGCTTTTTGCCAATTACTGTGTAAGAAGGAACCAGAGAAAACCCCAAAGATAAGAGTGATGTGGGAAGAGAATGATTCAGTAGCAAATATGCTTTTTTTTTAAGAGGTGCAAGCGTTTTTGCTTTTGGGGTTGCAGCAGGCATGTGAAGGGGATTTAGCTCTTTCTTCCCCAATACTCTTCTCTGAAGTCAATATCCACACTGGGAGGAAGCCCTCTACTCATGTCCTAGGAGGATTTCTTCCCAATCAAAATAGCTACTCAAAAAGGATCACTTTTTGGGTCAGAAGATAACCGGGGGGGGGTACACTCTTGCTCCCCTTCCCCTTCATTGTGATATTAATCATGATAATACAACATCCATAAGGTTACGTTATTCCTGTTTTTCTTTTTTTAAAAATGTTTATTAAATGCAAAGAAATTTTTACCATCATAACTACCTTGACACTCAGTACTCCAGGGTTCTTAAAGGAGGCCTGCTAACCCAGCACAAAACCCTACAAACTCAAATTTACCTACCAGTGGAACACAGTCTTCAGAAGGTAGAACTAAGTCATAAAGTTAAAGGGCAATGTCTGGAAATCCAAACATTCACTTCCCAAAGTTCAAATATATTTAAACAAAGCCTTTTGGATTTGATGAGGTCCTGAGGTTCTTGAATTCAAGGAAACTACGGCTTTATGAATGGTACATTCCTTTGCCAAATTCTTTCTTTTCTTCCTGTCTAAAAACTAATTATTCCATTAGGTGAGAGACTGAAGAAGAAGAAAAAAACTAATTAATTTTCACTTCAATTTTCTCTGGTATTGTGGATTCTAGAGTTTTGGATTCTAAGTTATTTAATAATAATAATAATAAATTTATTTATATACCGCCCTTCCAAAGATCAGAGCGGTGCACATATACACAAGTTAAAAGCAAATACACAAGTTAAAAAACAATTCGGTCAACAGAATAACAATTTCGGCCCAAGGAGTAGCAGTATTCCAAGCCGGGTCATGATGAGGGAAAAGTAGCAACTGGGAGAAAATCAGGGGTAGGCCTGCCCGAATAAGTATGTTTTTAATCCCTTTTTGAACTGGATAAGAGAGGCAGCCAGGCGGAGCTCCATGGGCAACAAGTTCCAGAGGCTCGGGGCCGCGATAGAAAACGCTCTCTTCATGTTGGTTGATAATCTGGCCTCTGGAACTCTTAGTAGTTGTTGCCCCTGTGGATCTGAGTGTGCGGGGCGGATTATGTGAGGAGAGACGGTCCTTCAGGTACTCTGGGCCCAAGCCATTTAGGGCTTTATAGGTAATAACCAGCACTTTGTACTGAGCCCGGAAGCATATAAACACAGTACAACACACACACACACGTATACATTTTTCCAGCTGTGTTTGTTATTTTTACTACAAAACATAACCTTTTTTTTTCCAGGCACTATAAAGAGCCAGAAGAACCAGCATGGCATAGTGGTTTGAGTATTGGACTACAACTTTGGAGACCAGGGTTCAATTCTTAGCTTGGTCATGAAACCCACTGGGTAACCTTGAACCAAGGACTGGGATTTAACTCTGAGATTTCTACAGTGGTCCCCCTGGATTCGCACTCACAGTTTTGGTCATTCGCGAGGTCAAGGCTGCGGCTCCCTCCCTCTCCCCCCCTCCCTCCCTTACCAGTTATCTTCCTCCCAGGCTGGGCAATCGGAGCCTGGGCTGCTGGGGCTTGTAATCGGACCTAGCAGGACTCTCTTTCCCACCAGTGCTGGGGGGCCAGTTTGCACATACCCCGTCCCTCTGCCACAGCCAATGGGTGCATGAAACATCAAGCATAAAGTTCCCAGCGCCGAAGAGAAGATGCCAGTATGGGAGGGAGGGAATTTCACAAATAGACAAGTCCCATTGTCCCCAATGACAAGTCCCATCACACCACTGGGGACAATGGCACTTGAATAATTTGCAAAATTTCGGATTTGCAGGGCCTCCCGGGATGAATCCTCTGTGAATCCGGAGGAACCACTATACTTCCAACAAAAGTAAAACTTTTTCAGCCTCAGTGGAGAGCAATGGCAAAACCTCCTCTGAACAAAAAAGAAAACTTTATGATAGGGTCGACTTATGGTCGCCATAAGTAAAAAACAACATGAAGACACACAACAGCAACAACAGTATAAATATTATCATTTATCAATGACATACACTCTTGTGAATTATGTGTCTGAAAAAGTGGACTCTAGTCCCCAAAAGATTTATGCCATAGTTTACTTGCTAGTCATTTAGGTGCTACAAGACTCTTCAATACTTCCGATTTAATTTTTTAAAAAAATAGTGAATGAAAGTCTTGTTCTACGAATTAGTGTCTCATTAAATTACTTTATTTTTTTCTGTTAAAAAATCCCCAACTGTGTTGTTTTTATTGTTTGGATTCTGTTTGGAATTAATTATGATTTCCAGAAGAGGAATTTAACCTTGGACAGAATGTCAGACTATGATTTAGGTGACTAGCTGTTTAAATAAATTACCAATCTATATTCACAACTCTTAGTATTTCTTGTATCATACTGGCTTAGTTTTCTATAGCACACACAGAAAATAATAGAAAACACCTGAAAATGTTTTAAATACTTAAATGTTTATTAAATAATGGATACAAGCCCATGAAACAGCCACCCCCATTTCCGAGCCTGCCCAGACTGCCTTGGATCCATCCTCACTTATCTGGGGCTGATGGGAACTGCTGTCCAACACATTTTTAGGCCACCAGATTAGGATAAGTGTCTATTGAGATTAGCCATCTGCTGTAGTTTTTGTCTACTGCAGCATCTGCCTATATTTTCTTGAAAATCTGGAGAATATCACAGTAATGGTGGGATTATAATATTGGCTGGAGACTTTTCATGTGATTATTTATACACACAGATTTTTTTCACAAACATACACACATACACACAGAGTTTAAGAAGCTATAGCATGATTTTCAGGCATGAAAATCATGATAAACACTAGAATGCTAAACATGCACCACACCAAAAACCACACCCATTGATGATTAATTTTATCCCATTTCACATCTAAAAGCCAGTGACCTGACACACAGTTGTTTTCTGTCTGCAGAAAAACTCTTCTGCAAATATAAATACACACCAGACACATCCATGAGAGCATGATCAGTCAACTCCAAAGAACTGGTTTTTGTGACCTGTGAGTGGCACACAGATAAATGTAATAATAAGTACAGATATAGGTTGAGGTACATGTGTCTCACAGATGTAAATTCTCATTACATTTTTAGCTATTACGGTGCAACTCTTTAGTGTCACTACAGCAGTCTGAAACAGATATGAATTCCCATCTGTACTTAATCCATTTTACAGTGCAGATAGGAATTATTACATCTGTTTATTCTCATAGGTGTTGCACCTACTGATTTTCTATGCACACCTAACTTTGAGTAAATGTTTAATCTAGCGTAGGATGCACAGAAACTCTGTGACCAAATTGCCACTGGTAGCTGGCCAAATGTTTCCAAGTGAAACACTGACATAGAATCATAGAATCATAGAATCATAGAATCATAGAGTTGGAAGAGACCACAAGGGCCATCCAGTCCAACCCCCTGCCATGCAGGAACTCCAAGTCAAAGCATCCCTGACAGATGGCCATCCAGCCTCTGCTTAAAGACCCCTAAGGAAGGAGACTCCACCACACTCCGAGGGAGTGTGTTCCACTGTCGAACAGCCCTTACTGTCAGGAAGTTCCTCCTAATGTTGAGGTGGAATCTCTTTTCCTGCAGTTTGCATCCATTGTTCCGCGTTCTAGTCTCTGCAGCAGCAGAAAACAAGCTTGCTCCCTCCTCAATATGACATCCCTTCAAATATTTAAACAGGGCTATCATATCACCTCTTAACCTTCTCTTCTCCAGGCTAAACATCCCCAGCTCCCTAAGGCGTTCTTCATAGGGCAAGGTTTCCAGACCCTTCACCATCTTAGTTGCCCTCCTTTGGACATGCTCCAGTTTCTCCACATCCTTTTTGAATTGTGGTGCCCAGAACTGGACACAGTATTCCAGGTGGGGATACTGTGTCCAGTTCTGGGCACCACAATTCAAAAAGGATGTGGAGAAACTGGAGCATGTCCAAAGGAGGGCAACTAAGATGGTGAAGGGTCTGGAAACCTTGCCCTATGAAGAACGCCTTAGGGAGCTGGGGATGTTTAGCCTGGAGACATTATGTGGAAAAGTTTGGCTCCTCCTATAAATCATGAGTAATTGGCTTACCCACCCTGATAATAGCCTGTGCAAAAATATTTTTAGACACTGATGAATTTATATGGCCATTTAGGACTTTCACGGAATGGGTGAGGCTGTTTACTGTGATAGACCAGCTGTCTCATTCCGCTTCATCAGTATATCACATTCATCCAACAATGTACAGTCTGAGGAAAAGCTAATGGAGAGTTAAGGAATTCATCTCATTAATATAAAAAAAAACCTTATATAACAGGCTTGTTGGTTCCCATATGATATAGCTAAAGGGGAAGTCCCTAACATTTTGTATAGTACAAAAATCAGAGGGTCTGAAACACAGTCCTAATGGAGAAACTAATGTACAAACTAAGAGCTGCAAAGAGAAAACCAGAAAATTTTTTAAACCACTGATATTTGTATATTATCTTTGTAAACAAGGAAACAGGAGAGCTAGCATGGCATAGTGGTTTGAGTGTTGGACTATGACTCTGGAGAACATGGTTTGAATCCCCACTTGTCCATGAAACCCATTGTGTGACCCTGGGAAAGTCACAATCTCTCAGTCTCAGAGGATGGCAATGACAACCCTCCTCTGAACAAATCTTGTACCCAGACACACATACACACACACACACACACACACAAAGCCTTAGGGTTGCCATAAGTCAAAGACAACTTGAAGACACACAACAAGAACAAACAATCTTCATCAAATAGCTACACTCATCTTTGGAGGACTACTTTTTAAGTGACAGAATAATGAATTAGCTGAATCTACAAATCAAAATGAAGATCAAGTTGACCGGCGGCGCGGCGGTAAGAGGCTTGGGCGGCGCCTCGTCAGCCCACGGACCATCCCTCCTCCCAGCAGCGCGGCGGCAGAGGCTTCGGGAGGGCTATAAAACGCCCTCCCCGGAACACCTTCCTCCACCGGCGGCGCGGCGGTAAGAGGCTTGGGCGGCTCCTCGTCAGCCCACGGACCATCCCTCCTCCCAGCAGCGCGGCGGCAGAGGCTTCGGGAGGGCTATAAAACGCCCTCCCCGGAACACCTTCCTCCACCGGCGGCGCGGCGGCAAGAGGGGTGGCCTTAACATCTGCACTTCCCTGCATTCCTGCCTGGTCGGGATTTCCAGACGCCTGGTGAAACGAGGAGTTTTCTTCGCTAGCCATTTTCCCTCTGGCATTACGGATTCTCTTTGAATTCGGGCTCTCCACACCGCACAAGGTGTGGAAAGTATTGGGGGCTCGTGGGGGGCCTACTGTCTTCTATCTTTCCCTTCTCCCCCCCAGGGGGGCATGGGAATGTATGAGTAGGAAAGGGCCGCAGAGTTGCCTATGTCTCTGGGTATAGCTTCAAGCACCAGTCTGTTTTTCCTTTTTTTTAACATCATTAGATAATCAATACATTAGAATAAGTTTTCTTTCACAGGCGTATTTCAAGAAGCCCGGACAAAGAGTTGTTCTTCATAGCAAATTAAGAAGCAACATGACCCATATTTAAGTATAAAAGAAAAGGTATAATACCAGAAATAGCCAAGTATTTGAATATTTCAGAGGAACTATTAAATGTACAAGTTGAAAAAATATTTAGAATTAATTCAACCCTGGCGAAAGAAAGAAATCTACCAAGGGATATAGTAATTTGTTTTTTAAATTCTAGATTTTGTCAGAAAATATTTCAACAAAACTATAGAGAGAGACTGATTATAGATGATAAAGAAATAGAAATATTTAGAGACGTACCCGCTCAAATCTTAAAAAGAAGACAGGAATATAGATTTCTAACGCAAGTGCTGCAAAAAAACAACATCAGATTTAGATGGGAGAAAATAGAAGGAATTACACTATCCTATAAGCAAAGAAAATACAGAATAAACACTATAGAAAAGGCAAAAGAATTTTTCAAAAAACTGAATAAAAAAAGAATAGACTTTGAAAGGAAAGAAGACAAAACTCAGAGGGAAAAGGAAAAAAACTTACAACAGTTAGAGGAAATAAAAACTAACATAGAGGGAGAAAAAATAGACAAAAATCTAAATAATCAGGAACTAATTAGAGAAGAGATAGAAGAGGAAGAGGTACAAGAAGAAGAAGAAGAAGAAGAAGAGGACTCGTTTGTAGGAGACTCTTACTGAAACAGGCGGACAGATACAAGGAGGGGAAGATAAGATCAGAAACAATGAAGATTAAAATAGGTTCACTCAATGTGAGAGGTTTAAATAAAAATCACAAAAGGAAAGAGATTTACCATTATTTAGAAAAGAATCAGTTTGACGTAATTTGTATCCAAGAAACGAAAATTAGAAAAAATGAAATAAAATTCTTAAAAAAACCCTAAATTAGGATGGTTCTTTTATTCCTCAGAAGAAAAAAGAAGAAGAAGGGGGACAGCAATATATGTAAATAAAAGATATGATGTGAAAGAGATTTTCAAAGATAATGAAGGTAGATACATCACTGTAGAAGTTAACTTGGGACATGAAAAAATTGAAATTATATGTGTCTATGCACCATTGGAAAAAAAGGAAACATTTTACAAAAATCTGAATAAGGAAATGGTGAAATGCAAAGGACCTAATATAATAATAGCTGGAGACTTCAATGGAGTTTTAAAACCAACAAGAGATAGAACTTCAATTTAAAAAATCAAAAATAACCAATGCAAATTACCAAGAGCATGTTTTGACATGATGGAAGAAAATAATTTAATAGACACTTGGACCTATCTATATAAAGAAAAAAAGGGATATACTTTTCGATCTGAAACACATAAGGCATTATCACGAATAGATATGTTCTTAATTACCAAACAACTCACCACAAAGGTTAAAAATATGGATATAAACCCCAGAATCTACTCAGACCATAATATGATAGAAATAGCTCTAGAGGTCAGATCAAAAACTACAAAACGGATTTGGAAATTAAATGAAGAAATAATTAGGGACGAAGAATTCGTTCAAAAAATGAAAAAGGAAATTAAATTTTTTTTTGAAAAAAATAATACACCTGATGTGAAAAGTAACATTATTTGGGACACTTTTAAATCATTCATGAGAGGACTGCTGATAAAAAGAGCTGTCGAAGTAAAAAAACAAAGACAAGAGAAGGAAAATAATTACATACAACAATTAAAAGTAATTGAGAACAAATTAAACAAAGATAAAGAAAACGTGAAATTGAAAAATCAGTATGAAATCTTGAGACAAAAAATACTATCTCAAAACACAAAAGAAATAGCAAAAAAATTAAAGATGATTAAATACAGACATTTTGAAGGGGGAAATAAGACAGGCAGGTGGTTAGCACATAAACTAAAAAGAGAGAGAGATAAAAAAATTATTAATGAGATCAGGATAGGTCAAAAAGTAGCAACAACACAAGATGAAATTCAAAAAATCTTTCAGGAGTATTACACAAATCTATTCAAAGAAAGAACAGAAGATAAAGAATTGGATAAGAAAATACAAGAATATCTAGATAAAAAGATGGTAAACAAACTTACACGAGAGCAAATCGATTTACTGGAAAAACCTATACATGAAGAGGAAATTCACCAAGCAATAAAAAAACTAAAAGAAGGAAAAGCTCCCGGCCCTGACGGATACACATCACTATTTTACAAGACCTTTGAAAAAGAAATTATCAAAAATTTACATAATACATTTAATAATATAATAAAAGATGGCAAACCTACCTCTTGGGGTAACGCAAACATTGTGTTAATCCCGAAGGAAGGTAAGGATAAAACTGTAGTCTCCAACTACAGACCAATAGCACTGTTAAACACAGATTATAAAATATTTACAGGAATTCTTGCAGAAAGATTGAAAACAATACTAATCAAAGTTACTCATGAAGATCAGAACGGATTTCTTCCTGGTAGGTATATACGACATAATATAAGGGTAATACTAAATATTATAGAACACTACTCGGTGCATAATGAAAAGAAAATGGCCCTAATGCTACTGGATGCTGAAAAGGCTTTCGATAGTATACGTTGGAGGTTTATATTTCAGGTATTAATAAAGATGGGAATGGAAACAAATTTCATATCAATTATAAATCAACTATACAGTCATCAAAAAGCTCAAATCATAATAAATGGGGAAAAAACGGAACACATTGAGATTCAAAAAGGAACAAAGCAGGGATGTCCACTATCCCCATTAATATTTATCACAATTATGGAAGTATTAAACAACTCAATCAGAACAAATGATAGAATTAGGGGCACTAGGATCAAAGGACATGAATATAAACTAAGGGCCTATGCTGACGACATGGTCCTAATATTAGAAGATCCTTTAAGAAGCATTGAAAATGTATTGGCGGAATTAAATGAATTTGGAAAACTAGCAGGATTTAAAATAAACAAGGAAAAGACGTTGTTGATTACAAAAAATATAAAAATTTCAGAGGAAAGAAAGTTAACAACTATATCAGGTATAAAGGTTACAAATAAAGCCAGATATTTGGGAATTTGGTTAACACATTCAAATATCAATTTGTTTGAGAATAATTATAAAAGGATCTGGACAGAAATAAAAAAGGACCTGATACTATGGAATAAAATGGACTTGACGCTAATGGGGAGAATAGCCACCATCAAAATGAGTGTCCTACCGAGATTGATGTTTCTATTCCAAAACCTACCCATTATTATAAATGATAAAACCTTCACAGAATGGAACAAAGATATTCGTAAATTTATTTGGAGGGGA
Organism: Urosaurus nigricauda; assembly: GCA_034509955.1. Classification (NCBI taxonomy): domain Eukaryota; kingdom Metazoa; phylum Chordata; class Lepidosauria; order Squamata; family Phrynosomatidae; genus Urosaurus; species Urosaurus nigricauda. Next base: position 156,624,134 of record JAOEGL010000005.1, on the reverse strand, counting down.
CATAAACCTAGAATTAGATGGGAAAACTTAATAAAGGAAACTCAAAATGGAGGATGTGCATTGCCAGATTTAAAATTGTATCATTGGGCTTGTGGATTACTGTGGGTACAAGATTGGATTAAATTAGATAATACAAAAATCCTAACCATTGAAGCTTCCAACATAAGATTCGGATGGCATGCATATCTGGGATATCAAAAAGATCTGGTCAATCGGGATTTCAACAATCATTCGATCCGTAAAGCTTTGCTAAAAATATGGAAAATAACTAAAGAGAACTTTTATTCCAAAATCCCTACATGGATCTCAACGCAAGAAGCTTTCTTTAGTAGATGGGAAAAACAGCTAAAGTGGATAAGGTACAAAGATCTAATAAAGATAAATGAGGGTGGAGAGAGCGAGATACGAACAATAGACGAACTACAAAATCGGGGATTTAAAATACATTGGTTTGGATACCATCAAATAAAATCAAAGTTTAAGCAAGATCAACTAGAAGGATTTGAGGAAAGAGAAAATGAAATAGATACAATAATTTGGGGCAAAGATAAAGGTAAGATCTCAAAACTATACAAAGTACTTCTGACAAGAAAAACAGAACAAGAAATAATAACAGATAACATGATAAAATGGGCTCAGGAATTAGGTCACCCTATCTTATTGGAAAACTGGGAAACGGCATGGGAAAAAACTGCTAAATTCACAATATCACAAGACCTCGAAGAAAATTTCATTAAAATAGCTAACAGATGGTATTACACCCCAACCAAACTAGCAAGGATATATAAACTAAAAGAAAACAGATGTTGGAAGTGTTTAAAAGACAAAGGTACGTTTATTCATGTATGGTGGGTATGCCCAAGAATAAAAACTTTTTGGAACAAGGTACATATGACAATACAAAAAATATTTAAAATCAATTATGTTATGTCACCAGAATTATACCTATTGAATATGACCTCATTCTTGGGAACAGAGATGGAAAATAAATATTGGAAAATAATTTTATATTGTATAACAGCTGCTAGGTTACTGTTAGCAAAATATTGGAAGACAGAAAAAATCCCAGATATAGACGAGTGGTTGAAAAAAACATGGGAACTAAGGGAAATGGACAAGTTGACAAACGTCATACAAAACAAAAATTGGGTAGGAAGAGATTGGACTCCTTTGGAAAATTATATGGATAAGATATGGAAAATATGAATAGGAAGAAATATTTTAAATAATAAATACCAGTTGTAATCCTACAGAAATACCTTTTCACAAAAAGAAAATTGGTCAAGAGTGTACTGACGAAAGAAGAACTATCACTGTTAATCAATATATATATATACGTATATATATACATATATATACGTATATATAAACATACTAAACAAAGTATAAGCACATAAGGGATTTGACTGAAGGAAATGTAAGGATGTAATATAAGTTCAGAAGTTACAACGCATATACCTGTGTAAAGATAAAAACGACAAATAACTGCAGGATGTACATAATCGCATGTAATCTCCAATTTTCTTTTATTATTATTATTGTGATTCTCACTATTTTTTGAAATAAAGAGTATTGCAAAAAACAAAACAAAATGAAGATCAAGTTCTTTGGAACTTGAAACACTCCTCAATCAAAACAACAGCTATTAAAATAGACATCATCTTTCGAAGGTTAGGGAAGGATAGGGTTATAATGTTATTAAATTACTGTACATTGTATTGATATTGTATTGTTTTATTTTAATGTAATCCCCTTTGATTGTTTGGAGCAGCGGGATTATTATTATTATTATTATTATTATTATTATTATTATTATCTTTGTAATTTGGTGCATTCTACTATTATATTTCAAAATAAAATAAATTTCCAGAAAAGAAAGTTTTATATGCTTTCCCTGTCTTACTCCCCTCCTTGAATGATATTTTATACTGAAAGTGTGTTTTATATAATACCTGACACCTTTTTGGTCTCATTTCTATTTATGTCTCAGGCTGGAAATCTTCCCTTCGGTTTGCAGTGGCTTTAACCTCACAGAAGACACATCCTTGGTCACTCTGTTTCTCTTTCACTAGATTATTGTGAATCTCAGAGGAGGAAAGGGGTTATCGTTTGAAAAAGAGGAACTCCTAACAATCAGTTTAAAACAGGTTGAATGGCTGTTCTTATGGAGACAAAAATCAAAAAGTCTATGAGGCCAGGAAGGATGTGTGGAAATAACAAATAAAATTGAGGGCAGTTTGAAAAGAACAAGAAATAAAAAAAGATATTCTGTTAACATTGATTTTTCTAGTCAGATGACTCCTATTATACTACATTTTTACTGAGAAGTCAGACCCAACATGTTCAATGGTAACCTCCTTCCAGATGTACATATAAAGCACTGCAGCCTTAATCACAGGTTAACGAAGAACGAATGAAAGGGCCTACAAGATCAGACCAAAAATACATATATGGTGGGATAAGCAACCTAGCAATATGGTGAGATAAGCAACCTAGCAATAATATCGCAGTTGATGGAAGGCAGCATCTGACTATGAACAATAGCCAAAGCCCACAAACAGAACATGAGCCTGTTCCCAATGTTTACCCACAGAACTGATACTCAAAAGTATATTTCCTGGGATGCAGCAACATATAGTTGCCATGACTGATAACCCCGATAGATATTCTAATGTCAGAGTGTTTCTTTTCAGTGATATGGATAATGGGTAATGTCGTTCAGAATGTATTGTGTAGTACATTTAAAAAAAAAGAAAAAAAGATGGTAAGTAGCTTGTATATAGGGCTAGATCAAGATATTTTGCAGTCATGTTGGAATCTTTGGAATATGATGTGTATTCTGAAGAACTCAGAAAAATTCATTGTGCTGGACTACAGCCCCCAGAATCTCCTTACCAGTGCAGCCAGATTCTGGTATTTGTAGTCCAAAAAGGTAACATGGAATTCAGCACTCATGAGAATATTACAAAGGATCTTAGAAGTTTATCACACGGGAAGAATTTGTCTCAATTTTGAAAGAAATGAAAGTGGGGCCAGTTCGGAATTTACGTGACTACGTATTGACGCTGCTTCGCGTTTGGAATGACTTCCCATTGCCTGAAATTGGCCAAAATTGTGTGTAAAAGTTTCTCATGCATTAACGTGAAACCCCATGATAGCATTTGGAAGGACTTCCCATTGCCCAAAAATGCATGTGGTAGTCTCTCATGCAATAACGTGAAACCCCATGATTGTGTTCGGACTGCCATTAGATTATGCTTCCAATTTTTGTCATCTGATAAACTCCCTAGGTTGCACATCTTGGATTCCCCTCTTAAAACAAACAATTTTTCCACAACAATCAAATACAGTACCCTCCAACTCTCCTGATTTCGCAAGAACAGGCCTGATTACTCTTTTCTTTGACCTTTTCTGCTGCTTTTAAAAGGTCCCACTTTTCCCTTTGCCCTCAGCTTACTTCAGTTGCTGCAATTTTTGTTAAAAGTGCAAATGCAGATTGTATTTAATTGACTCAGTTTAGGGGGAGAGAACAAGAGGGGGCAGAATCTTACATAAGCAAATTGATATAGCCTCTCCTAGCTTGTGATTTTTTCCTCATTAATTTTTGCCATCTTGAACCCACTCTGATGTTGCTTGGCCAAACGTGATCCAGTTTCCTTCTGTGAAATGTTGGAGTGCATACAATCACCTGAGCTGATTGGGAAAGATTGTTATATAAAGAAGAAATCTGTTTTCTTCCCAGACTCTCTATAAAACATGAAGCAGCTGTTCCAATGTGTTCAGATGTTTTCCCAGCCAATGTAGACAATTATCCACCACTGTCATCTGCTTTCATATTCAGAGTAAGTGATCCAAGGAGCCCAGGCATAAAGGAGAGACATTCTTAATAGAGGGGAGATGGGAAACAGTCACTGTGTATACACAAGGAGCAGGTTTCATTATTTATCAGAGGCATAATATTTATGCTTTGTGAACAGACTTCAGAGTAGAAACCTGCCTTGGATAGGGACTTGCAGAGAGAGTAGCAAGCATGCACACACAAAACCATCATCTCTTCCTATTCTTTGTGTTCAGTGAACACTGTGCATGTGTTATGGGGTTTCAGCAGAGAGAGAGATTGTGCTCTAATTCTGATTCTCAGCAAACACAGAGAGCATACAGCCTTTTTAACTGCCAGGCAGGTCTGCCTCCACTGAAGTCTAGCTAGCCTGATTATCTGAAAATCGAATAATGTTACCAATACACCAGCTGCTGCCTCCTCTTGAGCCTCAGGATCTTTACAGCATCTGCTCTGCTAGGTACAAAAAAATATGCTCTTTTCCAGTTTTATATTCCTCATCATTGCCTTCTGTTCAGCTTGCAAGCATCATGCATCTTCTACTCATTTTTCCCCTTTTCTTTCCCTGTCATTGCATCCTCTCACCAAGCCATATTTGGAAATTGTGACCTTACGACATTTCACAGAGAGAAAGAGAAAGGGATGGGTCAGCCTCAGAAATAAAAGGCCAAGTCAGTCCAGGAGAAAAACATGTCAGGTTATCACCTTGTTCTTTGCAGAGGTTTTACCCAGAGTTCTGTTGCTGTTCTGAGGCTCCAGCAATTATGTTGGTCTTACAATTTTGTTGTTGTTGCTGCTATTTATTGCCTAAAGGTGCCAACAATTTGTATTGTGTTTTACAGATTCAAAACAAAAGTACTGATCCCTGTCCCAGAGAATTTCTAAAATTTTCATCAGCTTCACAGTCCACTTACTAACTAGCGTTTTGGATCATCAATAGTTTAAACTGATTCAAATAGTTCAGAAAATAATAATAATAATAATAATAATACCAGAACAAATAAAAAACATACAAAACATACAAAAGTACAGTAAAATATATAAAAGTTATTTTTAAATAATAGTTAAACAATGTAGAATTAAAACAATTTTTTTTAAAAATTGTGGTTGAAATCCTGCATGGAGCTATTCAAGATATTTCTTGAATGTCTTTATATCTTGCTTATTCACTTTGATTTTCTTACTGATTATTGTCTTGAAATAATTTTAAATAAAGTACAGTATCCCTTATCCAAAATACTTGGGACCTGAAGAATTTTGAATTTCAGATTTTTTTTATTTTTTTTATTATTATTTTATTTTATTTTGAAATACTTGTGTTTACATATACTTGCACAATGAGACATCTTGGAGCCGAAACACAAAATTAATTTATGTTTCATATATATCTTATACACACAGCTTGAAGATAACTTTATACAATATTTTAAATAATTTTGTGCATGAAACAAAGTTTGTGTACATTGAACCATCAGAATGAAAGGTGTTGCTATCTCAGCAACCCATGAAAAAAGTTTTGGTTTTTGAGTATTTCAGATTTTACAATTCCAGATAAGGGAAATTCTACCCATATAACTCTCAAGGACAGTTTCCTTCTTACATTTTTCCAACTTTGCCTTAGCCACTGAAAGCAATATATACAGGGTTATAACACTCACAAACATGACAACCAGGCTGGTTGCAGAATTCTTGGGTTTATGGTCAAAAATTTTTTCCCCAAGCTCTGATTAGACTTACTGCTTTATTGGTGAGTTACAGGGTAGGTCTACCGAGCATAGTGAAAACAATGATCAGTTGTTAAACATTCTAAACAGAAAATTGTATGATGAGCAGGCAACTTATAGGAAATTAGGAAAGACTGATAAAACCTTAGACCCAATATAAATCTATCCAGTGCTGGCTGGTGACTTTCATGACTGTTGGGTTTTAGCTGAAACTTTAAGGAAGGTATCCAATGCACTGAATTTATTCTGGGCATAGGATTCAGCACTTTGGCTCTCTCCTTTAAAGTCCCTTTGGCATGGAAGCCACCAGCTACCACTGAATCTAACTTCCTTGCTTTTATGGGAACAGAGCTTGAGCATGAAGCTGTGATAAGTATATAAAATAATTCTTTCTACATTTGTCTTCCACACTAACAGACCTGGCCTGAGACATTTTGCTACATGGGACAAAGGACAAAATTGTACCCTGCCACACCATTCCACACAGAGAGGCCATCTGGACTGGCAAATGAATCCTGTGAAACAATGGTCACAAAACAGCATTCTCTACTCTAGGCAGTGGGATAGGCGTATGATATCTACAGCTCTGTCATCCCACATCTTGCTATTGCTTTGCCTTCACTTCACCCCAACATCTACTATCTAATGTGGTTACCTCACTGGGCCTAGTGAAAGACACAGCTCTTCAAATTAAGGCAAGGGAGTTAGAGAGACATACAGAGAATAGCAACATTATATTTCAGGAGAGATGCATGACTCGTAACCATAGGTCATACAATTCTAGCCCTGTGGTTCCATTTTAAATGCCATGGCTGAATCTTTTAGGATCCTAAAAAATCTGTAGTTTGTAGTTGATGAAACACTAATCTCTAGCTGAGAATTCTAAATTCCCTACCCTAAATAGCACTTCCCAGCATTCCATAGGATATTGCTATTACAGTTAAAGTGGAATCATAGTACTAATGCATAGTGTGAAAGGGCCCGTATTAACTCAAGAATGGAAGCTGATTAAGAATATCAGCTTAAGGCTGGAATTGTATACTCACCTAAGTCTTAAGAAGCTGTATTGATCCAGTCTTGCCTAGCTTCATAGCATGAATCTGCTCATTACATGACTTCTTTGTGATCATTTAAAAATAGTGTTCGATATTTTGCAGGCTTCCTTCAAGAGGCATTCAGGAGTTGCAGACTGTAGCAGTTGATACCATTGCTCTCCAGATATCTGTCTTTTGGCAAATACAGGCTATCGCATTCACCTGGGTCCCTTTAAAATGCTGAAGAGATCATGTGAGTGGGGTGAGGCTCAGTGGGAAGACAAAGGAAATGCCCCATTTTTAAAATTAAATTTAAAATATTAATATTTTAATTAAAAAATATACTTTTAAAATGTTTTTATTCTTTTTACATTTTCTTTAAAAATATCACATCTTCTCATTTTTTTTACTTTAACCAGATCAAACTATGTATATGTAAATACATTTAGGCTGTGCATGTTGTAATTTAAAGGTGTATTTTTAATGTTCCTAGTTGTTTATATCATAACTATTACCATTACATTCAGTGATATGCGGTAATTACGATTTATGAGTAAGGCAAGCACAAAAAGATTATTAAGGATTATGTACAGTGTGTATGGGAGATCAATGGGGGAGGTGACACCATGATTCACCACACCTAATGACGCCAATCCTAGTGATACCACTGCTTGCTTCTGAGTAGACATGTGCAGGCTTGTGTTGTTCCACAAGCAGGAGATCTTGCCTAATACTATCCTATTATCCATCAGACAGGCTGGGTAGAGAAAGTGTACTGCAGTCATTAAAATGTCACTACCTTCTATTAGTCCAGGGTTTAACAAATAAAGAAAAGAATGAGATCTCTTAGATTAGAACAAGTGTTATACTTATGTTGAAATAATCCTGTTAGTATTTCTGAATAACAAATTCTTGGCTCTGTTCATGGAAGAAATACACTTTCTTTAATAAGAGATATGTGTGGTTATTTAAGGGAAAAGAAATGTGTTTAGAAGGTTCTTGCCTTTTAATACTGGCATCATGTTATTGATATACGCAGGTGTATGTTACTACAAGCTACTAAACCCACCCACCCCATCATGCCAGCCATGTCATGCTTCATAGCAGATTACATCAGCCACAGAGATCCCAGGAGGACTCCAGCAAAACTCAATAGATAATGCCATTGTTTCCCACCTGGTTATATGCTTCTGTGATCTGCTCACTATCAAGCATAGAATGGCCGGGGAAAGGGCTTCAGCAACAGTATGGTAGGTCTGTGAGGGGGTAATAAATGGTGTTCAGTATTTTGGTGGCTTACCTCTCAGTAAATATGTCCATGCAGAACTGCTATGCTACACTAAAGCCATGCAGGATTGCATCCTTTTTGTATTTCAGAGTTTGGCCTGCCATTCTAAACAGGTTTCAAGCATAAGCATTGGCAAGCCGTGGTTCATATTGATCCCTGCCAGGTGGTTCTGTTTTTTAAATCCGTCCAAATAATCAGCTGATTTCCTTGCATCACTGCAGCCTCTGAATTTACAGAATGACCTCACCAGCACTCAATTAGAGTATATGAAATAATGATGCCATTCACTTAGGGAATACTTTATGGTGCATTTATTCTGAGTTGGAAAATATTTCAGAGTAATGTATTGCTACTATTTTAGAGAGAGCTCTGTGGCTGACATTTTATAAGGTAACTTATACAACTGTTTTCCTTGATTCACTGCCACAGAGCAATAATAGATGGTAATTCTAAAGGTATGAAAAATGTATTAGGTTTTGATTCTAACTTCTGTGAACTCATTTCCCAAATCCACTTCTTTAACTCTGGTTCCACACTAGAGAATTAAAAATATATTGAACACTCACTTGCTTTTTGGCATTCCGGAGGAAAATACTGCAATAGATTATTGTAAGATTAAGAAAATCAGTTTCTTTTTCAAAAATAAGAAGGTAAACCTGAGGCAAAAGAATCCTCTGGCAAATTTCATTTATGTAGATAAGGGTTTTTAAAATGAAAACTATGCATTCAAACATGGAAATATCACAGGAATATAAGTATATGGGAAATTATTTACTTTCATTCCACCTAAACATGTGGAAGAATTTCCTGACGGTAAGAGCCATGGGCCATAAAAAAGGTTTTTCAGTTTGCCACCCTTGCTTTATGGTGTAAGCCTATATATGTCTACTCAAAAGTCCATTGGGTATTCCCTTGTAAGTGCCTGTTCAATGTACTTAAGTAAACCTAGAAACAGAACCGAGTTTTAGAGAGCCGGCATAAATGAAACTTGAAATGCAAAGAACACTTCCAAGTTTTCTTCTTCCTGGAAAGAGGAAGGACGGCCCATGGAGAAAATGGCAGACCTCTGCAAGAGTATTCACATTTTGGGACTTTCTTTGCAAAAAGAAAGAAGAAAGAAAGAAAAAGAAAGAAAGAAAGAAAATAAAAAAATTCCATTCAAAAATTAGATTATGGTTTTCTTGTTTGTTAAAAAAATACAGTGTATTTTGCACCATTTTCTGCAGGAAAAAATACTGAAAATTGCATATAAAACTGTATCTGTCCATCAGAGAGAAAACATTTTACATTATTCAATCTTGCATGTAGTACTGAAAGCTCTACATCCATAAATCAGGCCAACCAATTGGCTCAGCTGGTCCTATATAGTCCTTTCAGATTGGCAGTGGCTGCTTATGGTCTCAGCAACAGATCAGCTCGCTGTTGTTTATTCTTCCTTTTTTTTTTTTTCCCCAACTGGAGATACCAAGGATTGAATCTGAGCCCTGTGCCGCTTCAACTGAGCTGTCACATACTACTGAAAGAGGGCATGGAACTGAGAAAAAGTAGTTTGTATAGGTCACCTTCTAACCTCACGGAGCAAGTGAGCTTTAAATCAGTGAGTTTGTGAGTCACAACTCTGTATTCTGGCCATGATGCTGTACTAGTTTCCAAGGTCAATAACATTAGAAAGAATCAGGGTTTCACAGTGCTTTGTAGATTACAGCTTTATTCTTCTAAAGAACATATAATTTCAGCTACTACTAAATCTTTGTTTCTTTGTGGCTTTGTAGCCTTGGATTTCTTTGCTGAGTATTGCTTTTGGTGAAATCAATGATTTGTGCCCTATAGTTCTGGAAATGTTGAAAAGGAGAAACGCTTTCTTAATCACTCAGTCTTTCCTTGATCATTTGAATTTGCTGAAATGGCCTGAAGTTTTTCTTATTTTGAGTTTAGCTCTCCAATCCAATAAATGTCTGCTGTTACTGTTTCAACAACAATGCAGAGAATGTATTTCACCCTTGAGCTGCAGATAAGTTGATCAAATTCATCCTGGTATGCAGCATCTGAGCTGTACTCAAATTCATAAACTGGAAGTGCCTGTGGAATTTGATCTTTGTGAATTCCAAAATAAACTAACCTGAAATCACATTCCACATTAACACATGGGTTGCTACTTAATTCTTCACTGGCTCTTGCACTTCCCAATTGTTCTAATGCTGTTTGCAGCTCAAGGATAATTTCAAAGTGCGTTTTAAAATGTTAATGTGGAGTGAAAATATTATTTAAATTGTGTATTTAAATGCATATCTAAATGCACATGTTGTGCAGGTTTTTTTTTATAAACAATATACAAATAGAACAGATTTAACATACATGAGCCCATGAGAAAGTGAAATGAATAGGAAAAATATTCCTTTGTCCATCCTCAGTAGAGGCACACATTGCCTTAGCTGTGTAAAAGTTCTTTAACATTATATATGAAAGAGATTTAGTTTTAATCTTGTTGTTAATAGCACATGGGCTTATTTTTATTATGGTCATTACTACTGGAGTTTATGTGAAGCTTTTCTATGGTGAACTGCAGAGCTTGGAAAAGTTATTTTTGGTACTACAGCTTCCAAAATTTCCCATCCAGCATACTCACCATTATATTGCTTCTGCTCATTGTGATCAGAGCCAGAATAGAAGTAGATTGCAATTAATAATAATAATAATAATAATAATAATTTATTTGTATTTCCCGCCTCTCCCTGCGGATCGAGACGGGATTCCAACAAGTTAAAACTTAAGACATTAAGCTACCTGAGCAAAAGGTGCTTTGATTTCCACGAGCTCCCCCTCCATTTCCCACTGTATGATCCCTGTGGCTCTATTAATTGTCCCCGGTATTCAGCCATCCAACTGTATTAATGAGGTTACATATTGGTGCAATAATGCTTGTGAAATATCACTAACCCTGTTTTGAATATATTCACTATGTACTTCTGGTGGTGCAGTGATTTGAACATTGGACTATGACTTTGGAGACCAGGGTTTGGATCACCCCTTGGCCATGGAAACCCACTGGGTTACCTTGGGTTAGTCATACCCTCTCCACCTCAGAGGGAAGCAAAGGAAAACCCTCTTTGAACAAATCTTGCCTAAGAAAACCCTGTGATGTGTTCACCTTAGAGTTATCATAAGCAGGAAATGACCTGAAGGCATACAACAGCAACAAGCAATATGAAACCTATATTCACCTCACGGTATGCTGTAAACAAGGGATTCCCTTAGTAATATTATAAGAGTATAAATTACTGTATATTTTTTCTTTTTCTACAGTACATCACCTGTTTCCATTGTAGCTCCTTATATCAAAAGGAGCTACAATGATCTCTCAAAGCAGAAAGAAAAGGAAAGAGGGGAAAAAAGACTTGGCATTAATACAGCATTGTGGGGGTGGCCAGTCTCTCAACCAAGAACATGGAGTAACAATCAGACTTCTGTTTTGTGCAGTCACTGACTTGTTGGTACTGAACATGTGTTGAAGTATTGCAGTGCTTCAACCATAAGGAGACAACTCTGTGTTTTGTTAATCTGTGTGCTATTGCCACAGATGGTACATAACCTGAAATTACCCCATAAACATAGAGATTCTTTGACTTTTTTAAAATTGTGGTGCTCACTTTTACTCCATTTGCTTCAAAACCTAGCTAACAGCATGAAGGAGATTTTCTTCTGGGTATTCCTGCCATCCATGGTGACATAGTGGTGACTCTTAAAGGGAACAATGCATGATTGGTAGACTAAGAATGGTTTCCCCACCACCACCATTTCAGGGAGTGATACACATCCTGCTCAGTTTACAAAATGACATTGGTGAAACAGCACTTTCAATTTATAATGTGCTTTGTCTGCAGAATGCTTTTCCCAAGAGGACTTGCCTGTTATCCACTCTGACATGACTCGGCACTGGGGAAAGATCTATCTGATTTGATGTTATTATTATTACTATTTGCTATCAAGTTGGCTTCAGTGTGTGATGATTCTTTGAGTGACAGACCTCCAAGAGGCCCAGTCACTGATAGCTCAGCTCAGATCTTTTAAATTCAGCATCATGCCTTCCTTGACTTAATCGATCAGTTAATCTGCAAAGTCTCCTTTTAATATTGACTTCCACTTTACTAAGCATTAATGTCCTTGTCAATGAAGCATGAGGCCTTATGATGTCCCCAAATTATGGACATATCATAAGAGTTCTTCTAGTGAGCATTCAGGCTTGATTTGTTTTGGGACCCATTCATTTGTCCTTTTGGCAGTCCATGGTATCCACAGAACTCTCCTCCTGGACTACACCAGATCTATTTGGTAGAACTTCTAGGTCACATACTACTTGCAGTGCTGTAACTTTCATCTGCTTTGGGCTTTTTAATTTTAATGTATTAATTAAAATATTGCTATCATGCCCTGCATCAAAAAATCAGAACAGAGTACAGATAAATAATTTCAGAACAATTTAGAATATATTGAGTATAAACAGTGAGGAATAATTTTAAATAGACTAAAAGCATTAATATGACAATTAAAACATATTAGCACATTTAAAAACATGTTTGGACAAAATTCTTAGACCAGAAAGGCATTGATAAAAAGCAATGTTTTAACCCAATGCCCCCCTCTCCACAAAAGCCACTGTTAATGTCAACTGTGGCTTGAAGGAGAGGACATTTCTCAAGCAGGGCTCTACAGCAGAAGAATACCTTTTCTCTTGTCCTCAAAGCATGTTGTTCCCACTTGGGGTGTATCAAGGAATCATCTCAAACAAACTCATGGCTTGTCTATATGAAAAGAGGCACTCTGACAAGTATCAAGGTCTCCAACCATGGCGATGCAAGGCTTTAAATGCCATCACTAGCACCCAGAATTCAGACTGCTAATCCAATTCTAAAACAAGTGTTTTAGAAGAATTGGACATGTTTTCTACAATCAGCAGTCTAGGACTAGCTAATCAGACTCCCTGTCATGCCAGATGATGATGATGATGATGATGATGATTAACCTTTATTTATATAGTGCTGTAAATTTACACAGTGCTGTACATACAGCCTTATAATTAGATGGTTTGTCTACAACTAAAGTGGTCCTGAAAGATGCCCATCTAATCTTTGTTTAAAGACCTCCAAAGAAGGAAAGTCCTTCACCTCTGAAGCAGCCCATTTCATAGTCAAACAGCTATTATAATATCTCCCTTACATTTAGATGGGATTTCTTTTCCTCTAATTTGAATTCATTGGTTCATGTTTTGGTGTCCATTATCTTTATTGTCTCCATTGCCTTTGTTATTGTTCAAATATTATTTGGATGTTTTTTCTTCACTTTTGTCAGATGCAAGGGAAATATTTATATAGGATGGCATTACAGGTTTTTAAAAAAATACACATTGGCAGGGATGACAAACTGTTGACAAGGGCAATGTAAAGTTGATGGGACATTGTTGCTACAGCCTAGATCCCAGTTAGAATCGATTCAGGAATCATTTGTTGAATAGTATGGTAACACTTATAAACCAGATAAATAAATATGAAATTCAGTGTTGATTATACTAAGCTTGGGCCCTGATTGGTTTCTCATTTTTCTAAAGGAGTATTATGAATTACAATAATTTAAATAGATAAGCAACATTTCTCAGAGGGTTTGTACATCTCTGATTGTCCCATGGCTATCATTTGCAGTGTAATCTAGCCTCATAATAAAATACAAGGACACATGGTAATTGCTTCTTATTTTAAATTTATAGGATGTTTCCTCAAAAACATTTTTGCAGTTATAATAAAAACAAGCAGAGTTATCCACAGCAATGTTTGATATTTGCAGTGGCGTAAAGGCTGGAATAACATTCACCCTCCTTTGTTTGTCTGCTTACTTGCATTATAAATGGCGTACACTTCCCAAAATAGATTTCAGGGCAGAACACATAAATTTTGAAATCAGTACAGTACAAAAACAAATAAAACATTAATAACAACATAATAATATTGGTGTTAATAAACGTAAGTCTTAAATCCAGTTGTAAGTCTCAAAAACAGAACAGATCCATGCAATCAATGAGAAGTTGGAAAGTCAACAGATATGTAAGTTCCATAGATTCAGTAGGTCTACTCTGGCAGATAATTAGGTTTGGGCAACTAGCTGGGAATATAATAATGCAATATAAAAAGACACTAAAAGGCATACAGTGTCAGAACCATCCATATCTTTGTTCCAAAGTTGAGGCCCACCAATAAAGAGTGTTCAGTTTTGCACCAAATATGCATAAGTAAATCTGGAAATAATTACTTTAATTTAAATAGGAATGCAATTCAGTTTACCGTAATGGGAAAAACTGACCCATTAGCATCTATACCTCCCAGTATGCTGTTTCTTGGTAGGTAACTTAAAGGACTCTGAAAAATGCACTTCTGTTATATATGGAGCATGGAGAAAAACTCCTTCTACCTATACTAGTGAACAGGCAAGCTGAAACAGGAAATATCTCTTTAGATTAACTCCAGGTAACTTAGTGCTTTAATGCAGTTTGACACCACTTTAAAAACTGTAGCTCCCATCTATAGAATCCTGAAATTTGTAGTTTTGCAAAGTTTTTACAGTTCTCTGCCAAAGAGTGTTGGTGCCTCACAAAACTACAAATCCCAGGATTTTGTAAGATGGAACCATGGCAAAGTGGTGTCAAACTAGATTATTTCTATAGTGCAGATGCATATCTAGCTGACTCAGTTGCAAATAGACAACCACCATGCTTCCATTAAAACTGATATTGCATGGATCCATCTATCTAAACCAGCCAGAATTCTAGTGGCTAGATTTTGTACTAGTTCAACCTCCTGAAATGATTTTAAGGGCAGACCCATGTATAAACACATTGCACTAATCCAGTCTGGACATTATAACCCTTAAAATGTATATGAATAAGCCAGTCAGTTTTAGCAGGGTAAGCTAAAGCTAGAATATTTCATTTCCGGTATGCTAGGTAGACGGTAGTTTAATACAACCTTTGGCCATTGAGTAATATTAGAAACTTCCTGATGAGCAGAGTTTTTTAAACTTTAAAAAATGTTCCAGTCTTTATCATTGCAAGGATAAAGTTAGGAATCTGATTGCAAAAACTGTTGAAAGATCACACACAATGGAATAGGTAAAATGAAAGCCAAATTTATTGTTTTAAATTTTTACTGGAAAAAGTAACTGAGCTATGGAGCTGGGATGAGGTAAGCAGAAACAAGGTGTCGGAGGACATAACTCATGGCTCAGCGTTCTCACAAGCAATGGAAGATGCAGCTTTGTGCTGAAGAAAGATGCAGTTCTTATTCTACTGTACTTCTGTACAAAGAATACAAGCAGTGGGAGAATTATTTTCTTAAGGTGTATCCACACTGAACAATTAAAGCAGTTTGATGCCATTTTATCTGCAACGGCTCCATTCTATAGGGATGTGCAGTTTTGCGAAGTCTGGTTTCCAGTGTTGAACTAAGACTTTGGAGACCAGGGTTCGATGGCTTGGTCAGCCATGAAACCCACCGGGTTACCATGAGCAAGTCACATGTGCTCAGCCTCAGAGGAATGCAAACTTCCTCTGAGCAAATCTTGCCATGAAAACCTCATGACAAGTTCACTGTAGGAACTTGAAGGCACGCAACAACAAAAACAACAACTCCCTAGAATTCTCTACTGCAGCCCCCTGAGCTATAATATGAGAGGTTTATGGCAGCAAATTCTAAGCACCTCAAAAAAATGAAAGTGCCAGAATTTTATAAAATGGAGCCTTGGTAGTGCAAATAGCAAAGGTTTATAACTCTGCAGTGTGAATTCATCCTAAGTCTTTGCTTCACATTTGAAAAAGTACTGGGCCAAGCCTGGTGTTAATACCATTTATTTATGTTCTTTTTCTTCCCTTATTGTCTTCATATGTTCCTCAGATTTGCTTTTTCTGTTTGATAAATGGTTATTTGTAAAGTGCAATACAATGCAATATAGGTAATATCAGGTTACCATGATTTTTTTTCCTTTTAACAAGTAATCCTCCAGAGTACCAAAAGAGATCAGGAAAGCAAATATATTCCAATAGCATTGTTTTTGATGTAAATTATTGGACAGATAACAAAAAACGTGATTTCCTCAGAAGTTTAAATATTAATGTGTATTCTCTGCTGTGTTTTATATGCTATAGAAGAAAGAGGAAGTCCTGAAATCAATGGGCATTTTATGATATACAACTTGGGAAATTCCTACTAGCATAACATAATATATATTTCTGGAGTAGTGCATATGTTTTCAAACAGCAGGATCTAGAACAAAATCTGACTTTGCGACACAGTCTGCCTCAAATTAGCCGAGCTTCATTGCAGCCAATGACTGAGAGAAGGTTGTGACCATTTTTCACTGAACTCATCTCACAAGATTCCAGAGCAGATCAAAAGGAAAATATTCTTTTCCTATCCCAGTTGGATGTTTTAATATTTCAGAGCTTCATATTCACTCTCTTAAGTAAGATGTGCATTTTGAATGAGTTTGGCTGCAGACAAAAAAGAGCCTTTAAACTGGAAGCGCACCAGGAAGCAGGACTCCAGGGGTGTGGTGTGTGTCTACATGCTCGTACATGATATACATACATTTTAGTCTGTAAATGTGTCCACTGAGTTACGATCCTAGGAAATGCTGACTCCAAGTAATCACCACCCATTCTGAGTCTGAGAGTCTGTTGTCTGAGATAGTTCTAAAGTTTTGTTTTATTAGGCAGATACTTCTGCAGAAAATCTGAAACAAACAAATAAGCCTTGAAGACAGTGGTCTCACTCAGCTCTGTTGGAAGTAGTACAATACGCAGCGACACTTACACAAGTCATTATTTGCCAGTAGGGACAGCAGAGCTAGAGATAAGTAACATTTAATCCTTTTCTCCTGTCTGATCTCTTGTTTCCTTGCCTATTGATTTATATTCTCAGGTCTGACTTCACTTCTACATTACCATCCTTCTCTGTGGTTATGGAGTTAGCCAGCATACCCCAACCTTCACTGTCTAACAGACATGCAATTTTGTCAGTAAACTCTTTCTCTTCAGTTAATGGTTTTTTTAAAAGTGATTCTGAGCATCCTGTTTACACACAGAGCCAACAAAGCCAAGCATACCTTTCTGTTACTACTGGTTTATTTATTGTTTCTCCCATTTATTTCAAGGGCTAGTGAAAGTACCAAGTTTTGCTGGTTCATCCTCACTTATGGTGCTCTTCTCTACTTCACATCCCATTTTCTTTCACATGTTTTTCTCTTTCTGCATCCTGCTACTCATTCAACCTATATCAAATCATCTGGTTTAGAAATCTCCTTGTTTTCCTCACTTCACTGCTGATTATCTTTTCTCCTCCACATTCATACTGATTTTTCTCTCCCTTCATCCCAGTGGCCATTCATCTTTTCCATTTCCTTACTCTCCTTTCAGTCCTTCCCCCCAACCCCCCCCCCATCTCAGAGTTGCCATATTCTAGTTTTCCTCAAACCCAAACAGACACACTTCCATATTATGCAAGGTATTTGCTCATTATGTAAATTGTAAATTTTAAAAACTGGACATATTGGAACCAAAACTCAAGGCTTTCTGCTCTTCAGAATATAGCTGCTCTTGAGATGTTTTACTTCTAATAATCCTGGTTTCTGCTGCCTGGTTGAAGACTCCAGACAGTTTTGAATTAATTAAAATTAATCCATTTCAAAATAAAATAGCCTCAAGATGCATACTCTCATGCTTAGTATCCATGGCAAGTTTCACATGATTCTGATTTTGGCTTGAGAGAGCCTGTGTGCCTTGCATCAGGGGCATGCTTGGTGCAGGGGTAGTCCTCAGTCACTCTTAGATCACACAAGGAAACCTACAATGACTAACACCAGATCCTGCCCTTTTCACCAGGGAAACAACCCCAGGTAATGCTTTTGACATCCACCCTCAGCCACAGTTGATATGTTTGCAATTACTTCCAGATAGACTAAAAAGTTATTTTAGAGTTGGATATGATGAAGCATACCTGCTGATCTTTCATTATTATTAAAAAGTTAAAAGTTTTCTACAACATGCCACACATGTTAATCGTAACATACTGGCAAATAAGTCTCTGCATAAAGCAGCTAAAATAAAATCAATGGGAATTTTGAATCCACATTTACGGGCTGTGGTTTTGTCTTTTAAAATTAGTTATTCTAGTCCATCCTGTCTACCAAAGAGTCTGTGAACTTAAAAACTTGTAAGCACTTCCATCAATAAAACAGATATTGGCTTACCTGTTTTTAAGAAATCTCTTACAGCTCTTTGTCTTTCATAGTACTATGCCAACTGTATTTTATTTATGCTTCAATTTCATACCCATGTACTGTATCTAGAATAAGCACCAATAAACTCAATGGGACTTACTTTAGTACAGATCTGTATTAGATTATATTGTTAGTGGCAGATTGTGACAATTCATTCTATCATATTGATAATAAAATAAATGTTTGCTGAGATTTATCTTTATTTCCTCATCTGACAATTTCTCCCTTTAAAAATAAATACTGTACTCTAGGTTAAAAATTGCTAGTCAAAAAGTCACAATAGAAAGGATTTCTATTTTTGAGTTCAGAAATCAAAACAGTGGATGAGACATGGGTAAAAAGAAAATAACCTTATGAAAAACAGTCCATTTCAATCATGAAAATTATATCCATTGTGGCATTTCTGTGGTTGATTAGCAAGGAAAAACATCTGTAGCAGATGCAATTAGGGTACATAGCACTATTCAAAGTGCTTACTTGTTATAATGATATACAAACAAATGGATCTTCTCCAGAGTAAGTACTTGGATACAACTCCTTTTTTTTTAAAGCTTTAATCATACACACATAGGATTTATTACATATTACATTTAAACCGGAGGAATAGGTAATCTCACAGTCCAGCACAAGAGGTTTGTGTGCAGAAACAAACCAACAACAGTAATGGCAATTAGAAGCTCTAATGACTATATGAAATGAGACATTGCAGTCTGCTTTGCTTATTCTCCCAGCATGCAAACTGCCCATTTCAGTGGATGATCCATATTAATCAGATAAGACTTTTTTTAAAAAAAAAAAAATCTAAATTATCAGATGGCATCAACTCCTTTCCAACAGTCTCAATGGATAGATATGTAAAGAGGAAATATGCATCACCAGCATCTGTGCAAACCAGTAATGCTCTGAGGAATAATAGCAGACAATTGGAAGCTGGCTGGCAATGGAAAAAAATCTGTAGGAGTCACAGAAGGGCTCTTTTGCAATTTATGAATGAAAACAGCATAATTATGCATTATATTTACTACGCTTCTGACACACCTCAGAACCAGGTAGACATTATTTTAAGAAGGAGAGACCAGAATATGTGATGCATGTGTTTGGTCAGCTATGGGTTTATTTTTCAGTGCTAACATTTCTGTCCAGTAGTTACAGATCTCCAGCAGAGCATCCCATGATAGCTGAATGTGCAACCTGAAAGGTCATTTGTTTAACTGCTAATCTGGAAGTTGTGTTTCAATAAGCTTTACAGTCTAAGAAGCTGTTTTATGGCTGATTTCATGGACATAGTCTGAACATTCAAGAGTCATGTGGCACCTTTAAGACAAAAAAAAAAAATAAATACAGCATAAGTTTCCATGGAATATAGCCCAATTCTTAGTCTTCAAGGCACCTCAGGACTTTTTGTACTTCTAATGTTCTCTTATACACTCTAGATAAGAGGTGGGCAGAAAGTAGATTGGACTGTACTGATAGACCTTTATTTTACATACGCTATATCTCTAGAGTCTCTGAAAACCACACACTTCTGAATTAGAATTTCTGTCCTATAGTAATTCAAATGAAGATTTGCACATGATTCCTATATATTGTTCCTAGGATTGAGTAGGTAGTTGGCTTTACCATGTGATCACTGGCATACCTAAATCTGGTGTCACATGGTGTGGAGGGGTGGGGTGCCAAAGCAGAAGGGACAGGGCTTCTGAGAGATGCCAGAGTTGGTCTTGACGAGCACGCATGTCCCAGTCCTCCTCCATGAAACTTGGCTTTCCTCAGGGGAAAGCCAGACAGCAATGAGAAGGTTTAGAGAAGCCACCCACCACCCACCCAGGCCTGAAACTCGTCCCCTGAGGCCTGGAGACCTCCCCAAGGCCTGTGGAAATGGCCACATGGGCCAGGAAAGTGGCTGCACAGCTGGGAAAACAGCCACATGGCTGAGGGAACAACTGGCCACATGAGCCGGGGACCCCCCCCCCTGAGACCCAGAGAAGCACCTGTGAGGGTCCAAGGACTGGCTGTGGGTGGTGGGGGCCAATGGGTATCACCTCCCTATTCTGGGTTATCACCCCCATTCAGGGGTATTACCGATGAAGCCTGCACTCCCCCCCCCCCCGGGATGCTGCTGCCCCTGATTCACCATTCTTTATCAAGCTTCAGCTGATAAATTTAGGTGTCTGCTAAAAGCAAAGATGATCTTGCAACTCTTAAGTCTGCTGTCCTTGTCCCTTGTCTCCAAATGCTGTTTAAAATTGACCATCTCCCATTTTGTTTTTTAAAAAGCCCCATGAACAATCTATTTCCTTGAGATGTGGCTCGTCTTGCATGCTGTCCATTCCATCTCCCTGCTCAGTACAGAAAATCCAGAGGAAGAACATCCCCCCAACAGATCAGCTTCTGCTTAAAGATTTTGAGAAAGGGACAGCTGATGCCTCTGCCCAAATATTTGTTTGCTTTGTCCAGTTCTTCTTACTATTAAAGTTTTCTTCCCAATATCTAACCAATATCTACTTCATAACAATCCCGTTAGTTCTATCCCTATCCTAGTTCTAGCCCCATTCTAAGGAGCAGCAAAGAATAAGTCTTGGCCATCAGTTTGCAATCAAGCTTCAATCCACACTGGTTTGAAATACATGTTGCAATAGATATTGCACTACATTCTCATGCTGTGTCCATATATATTTTAATATGCTAACACTTTGCAGCGTAGATTGAGAACACACATTCCTTTGTGATGTTAGAAGTTGATTATGTTTTTTTAAAAGTATTTATCCACAATTTGTCCTATAAGTATATCCAGGCAGAGTACAGTGTTAAAAGCATAATATAAAATAATAGGCAATGGTACAATATGGTCATAAGTTTTTAAACTATACACACACACACACACACACACACTATGAGTATTAATGCTATTGTGAACAAAAACTTCTCATCATGTTTTGAAGTTGCCAGCATATGTTTAACTTTGGGGAGAGGGTATTCCAGAAAGTGGGCACCATAATGGGCAAGGCATTCTTTCTGGAATTTGACAGATGGACATCTGCAAGGTGCAAGAAAACACAAAAGAGCCCTTGATGATGATTGCAGTTGTTTGACAGGTCTATATGACAAAAAGTTAATACAAAAACCTGACCTAAAAGCATACTGGCAATCAATGCTCCTGTAAAACATCTTGTTGAATATGTAATATCTGTACTGAATCCAATAAGGACAAAGAAAGAGAGGAGAACTAAGATGCACCTTGTAATCATGATTTCCTTGCTTGGATGCCAGATAGACCACAGTAAATTTATTTTCTTAATTCAGTGTTTACATATTTTTGTCCTATCATCTCTGACCCTGTCCATTCAATGACAAAAACCAGTTTGCTTTAAAGATAGAAACTTAACTCTATATTATAAATAGAGAATCCATGGGAATTAGATGACTGATGGAGATTAGGACACAGAATCACTTGTGTCTGGAAGATGGTGCCATTAAGAATATTTGGAAGAAGAGAAGGGTGTCCTTGTGACTGGCATTGCTGCAAACTGGATTTGGCTGCTTTAGGACAGAAGCACTTTGCAATAGTGACAAATTGCTTTGCAGCAATTTGGGAAATGTTGAAATATAGCTTGCTAAAATATAACCTTGAAAAATAAATCTTAAAATTCCAGAGAATGCATCTGTATTTTTCCTTTCACAATCTCTCAGAGCAAAAGGATCCATCACTCTGTGCTCACTCACAGTAGAAGATCATAGTTATTCAAGCAGTTTATGAACAGTTTTGTTCATGTTAATATTGCTCACATACATCTGTGGGAGGGGACAATATGGCCATATGCTAACTCACTGGCTTAAATATGTGACATACTGATACTTTGGGAAGTAGGAACACCCCCCCCCCTATAAATTTGAAATTTAAAGACAAATATAATCATTTCAGAATTTAACTCAAATATCATGAATCTGTTCATGTCAGCTACAAAATATGTGTCCATGATTCTAGTTTAGAAGGCTGTACTAGAACAACTTCCTACCTAACAAGACAATGACCCAAATCCTATTATTAGTCCCTACAAGAGCAGAGCCACTGAATTAATGGAATTTACATATCTGTTAAACAACAGGATTTGAGACATTAAATGAATTTATATGGCAGATTCTTGTGGTCCCCCTATGCTACTGCTGTCATGCCTCATTACATGGGTTTGCAGTACTAAACTTTCTGAACATGCTTTGGTTCTAACTTGTGCAGAAACCTGTGTATGCACAGGCATTTTTCTTCTAGTATAGTTCCTTGGATTGTGGCTGAAATATATCCCAGTTCATTATAATACAGAAAGATCAAAGGGCTTCTATTCTGTTATAGATAATCATATACTAAATCTACTACAATTATATATTGCTCCACTCATAGATCAGGTTTCTTAAACTATAACTTGGAGAATCCTCCAGTCAGCAAGTTCCCTAGCCATATTAGCTGTGAGATTCTGGGAATGGTAATGGAAAAACTAACTTTTCCAAACTCTGGGAACTATTACAATGTATCTGTTGTATAGCAGGCCTATTGCATTACATTCTGAACTATCTTTCGGTAACCTCCTCCATGTCACAGTCGTATCTGTGGAAGCCATTGCATTACAGTTAAGGTAAAACTGGCAATATGAGGTCACATTCTAGTACTGCACATAGTATCTGGAGGGTGTTGTGAACCCTGTTCCAGTCTATACTGGAATGTACATGCTACACTGAAACTCCTGAGTTTGAAAAGGATCTTTTTCCTACCTTGAAATGCAAGAGCTTGCACCTGGGCCCTTTAGTAAAACAAAGCCCAGCCCTCACGCTAAGTCGTGTCTGTTTTTCTTTTTGCATTGAATACTATTCTAAAGTTCTGGAAAGAACATATCTGATTTTCAAGTCATACTGCTATAAATGTTAAAATATGTTCATCTAGAGGTATGACAAATACAATACAGAGCATGTGTAAAGGTGAGAGATTCAGTTCTAAAGCAACACTTTTATGGTCAATCTTCCAACTAGCAATAGGCCTTTAAGGTTTAGTAACAGTTTCAGCAAAAATGAAGCAAGAAGAAGATTAGATGGCGTGCCAGAAATTACAGTACACCCTCCCATCCAAGGCCTTCTTCCCTTCTATTTGATTGATTAAGAGCAAAAGGCAAGGCATATAATATCAAGTTTACATGATTTTTTTTAAATGATGGGTAAATCCAGCATCAAAAAACCCTATTAAATCACATGGAAAACTGATGTAGTGATTAAAGTTAATGTTCATGCTGTAACACCAAAAAACTTGTTCAAAAATAAAGCTGGGAAGGACATAAATCAAATCTAAAATTGTCCAGTCCAAAGACCTTCATTTTTCATGAAATATAGATTAAGATCACTGAGCAAATAAGTTCGCAAAGGTTGGGAAATGGCAGCTGAAAAGTTGAAAGTGTCAGAAAGTTTTACTATTAGTGCTTTATAAATAATCATGTTCTCTTATCAGAAGATCCAGTACTAAGAGGAAAAAAGTGCCACTGTGTCAATTGGTTTCAATCACATGGGATTATAGAGAATGAGAAGGAGGAAGAGAGAGCAAAAGAGAGAGAGAGAGATTGTCTTCATTTTTGTCTATCCAAGAGTGAATGCAATTGAAAGTTTTTCTGTTCAAGAATGTATATTACCATTAACAATAATTTCCATGTACTTAACCTCACATCTATTAGATGTAATTCATCAGTAGCCACAGCAAATGGGTTTGCTATATTTTAAAGCTCTGGACTTTGAACTAAATGGCTTTCTACATAAGGTAGTATGGATGTTTTGAAACACTATTAAATATTCTGAAAGCAGCATTACTTTTTAAAGAAGTAGCATAAAGTACATCATAAATGCTGAAAACAGAAATTTCTATTAAGAATTTTGTTTTAAAAGTTTAAGAACCCCACCATTATATAATAGACATTTCAAATGATTTCAAAGAAACAAAAGCTGAAGTAATAAATTCACAATCTAAGGAATAAAACAGATGGGATACAGGCTGCATGAATGGATCTCTGTGTATGCATGTTTTTTTATATTCCTATGCAGGTGTTCAACCTGTACATGTGACCTGTACATCCAAAATACTTCTGAATTAGAGATTGGAAATGTTACTTTCTGGAGTACAATCCCAAGAATCCTTCAGCCATCATGACAATTCTTCATATTGGCTGGGGATTCTGGAAGTTATAATCAAAAGGCGTATTTTCCAAAGCTTGTTCTGAAAGTCTTCACATCTTCATCTTAAAGACTGCAAAATATTTTCTAAGGGTGTTCAGTTTGACAAGTGAAATGGCATTTGACATTATTAAAGTTTCTGGTTGGGAGAAGTTTATGATCGCATCCCTCCTACAGACCCCTGCAGACATTCACATTCACTGTGTGAAGAACTACAAAGGAGCTAGGGACACACAGATTTGGGGGGATGCAAGTTAGTGCTTACATGCACATACTTTTAACGATCGTATATTTAAACTAAATGCCTGAATAGGGTTTGCATTTCAACAAAAAAGATGACAGAGAGGTCACACATTTAGATCAAATCATTGTTAGTGAGGAAAGTGGCATTTAAGTCTTCCCAGTATGCCTGGGACATAAGTTTACTGGCCCATTTGAATAGAGGCCAGTAAACTGATTGGCAGGGCTTCCCGCTATGTCAGGAGAATGGTTATGGGTGGCACCGCCCTCTCTTCTCCTTCTTTGGAGATTTGTTGTCCTGCCTTCCCACCTTGATTTCAGTGTGGCTTCATGTGGTCGCTTTGTGGGCAGGTAGGAATTTTCTCCATTTTTCCAAGGGTTTTTTTGCCTACCTCACACTGTTGTCTTGGCATTGGAAAATAGGCTCAGGTGTGGACTTTAAATAGGCAGTCACTGGCAGTTATGGGGGAATATTAGGAGTCAGGTGAACACCTATGACTCCCAATTGGGGTGAAGGTTAGGTCTCTTGAACTTTCTTCTTAGGTCTTGCGAGTAAGGAGAGAGGAAAACAGGCCTTCCTTGGGGCTCATCTGAGATATAATCCTCAGGCAAGTCTGATGAGTTGGCTGGGGAAATCTCAGGTGGGCATTCCAGATGCGAGCCGGCCAGGGAGCAACCCAGTCATTGGATTATCTTCAGAGCTCAGGTGTTTTGCCCAGGGGAAGCTGAGGAGGGGGTCTGAGGAATAGACCACCTGCCTCAGCAGTTCCCACACCAGGTTGCCCCCACTCCTAATAGTTTGCAAATATTCAAGAAACAGTTAAATAGTTAAATAGTTAATTCCTTTAATAAAAGTGACCCTATTTCAACCCACATTTGTGTCTGGTCTCATCATTTCAAGTTGGACAGTAATCACTGCTATTAGCTCCAATGGGGAAAACAAAACAAAAAATTTGTGTCCTTTTCTCTGAGAGGAGCTAATTCCAGGGGGCCATTTTGGTCAAAATGGAACTAGAAGTTAAACAAAAATATCTGATTTGTAGGCACAGTCAACACTGATGGAACCTTTTCTTCCATTGTGAAATCTTGTAATGATATCTAATTGACATGCAGTGATTCTTGTGCTTGTCTAGATAGAAGTAAGTCCCATTGAATTATACAGGACCCTAGGAAGTGTGAATGGAACTGCAGCTTTACTTTTACATATCTTTCTGTCTGGGTAAGACGAATACAAATCTTAAGATGTGAATGAACATATACATTTAATTAATTGCCATGTTTCTTTCTGGTTTAGGGAATGGAGGAACAGACAATAATCACTTTACAGGTTGACCTCAAGTGGGTTTTACTGTCTGGTTGCAAGTACTCGTATTCCCAGAGTAGCAGAGGATGTGTGATATCTGAGGCTATAAAATTATTTTCATTCCTAAAGCTTGAGATTGTCTGCTGAGATAGCATTGAACTGTCCATTACTCCTCCGATAGATGGATTAATCTTGTCAAAGCAGTATGCTTCTTTTGCCAACTTTTTTGTAGACTTTGTGGGTCAATATGTCCATCGGTTGAGAGGGAACTTTAAATGATATGCAATTTTGAATTATGATTTTAATCTGTTTTAATTTATATGTTTTCCAGAAAACTGTTGTCTTTATGCAACTGATAATTGAGGGGGGGGGGATAAATAAACAAATATGTCATCATTTTTAATGGGTTTTTCAGGCTATTAGGCTGTGTCACATTCTTGATGAGTCTTTTATATCTTAGAGTGGTAGAGGATACAGGTAAAATTGTTATAAAATACTTTCCTTGCAGAAAGAGGAAATCTGATGTCTCCTGTTACCTTTCACACTACTGAATAACCTAAATGTGCCTCATATGATTTACCATTCAATCTCCTTCTGGGATTATGAAGCAAAATTTGAAAAGACTGAAATGAGTCAGATTGTAAATCTGTAACATCCCTGGCTTCAACCAGCATTGTAATCTCAGGTGCTTAGTTCAATTCTTTTGACACTCCTTGATTCTCAGAAACATTAGGACCAGCAAAGGAGTCCTCCTCCTCTGTGGAGGAGATCTTATGTGATTCTGGTACAGAGACCCTGTATCTCATGGTGCTGACTAGCATGCAGCTGACTGGTCATTGCAATTCAGCAACTATCATATTGTCAGTGACCTTACAATTTAACCAATAGTTATGTTGGCACTGGAGATGTCAGCTGCAATTCTTGAAAACCAGGATTTAACAGCTGCTGTTAATATTACTTACCAGGAAGTGTTTCCAGTTCACAAGCTTATCCATAGGCATTGCTGATGGAATGAAGGAAGAGAGTAGACTGGAGCTTTTGCAGTTGCCACAAAGTGGCATTTAGGAGTTACCAATAATGCTCAGGATGGGTTCAGACTAAAGGGATCATTGGTCCACACAGGATTCTGTTGACTGCTGCTCAAGACATCTGCCTGCCTTCACAGATGGATGCAGCATCTTCAAGGCACTTCACCCCATTTGTCCCTGTAGCTGTTATTAGAGAAACAGAACATCAGAAAGATGTGTCAATGTGAATGTTACTACTCACCTTTTGTTACCCCAGCTGTTCACTGTTTTCACTCTCTAACACATTGCAATTCATTTAAACCAGGTACATTGGCAAAAGCTTGGTCGCTTTACCAAGATGGATGGCCTTGCTGAATGGGCTTCTGAGGGAACACAATGTGCCTTTTGTTGGAGTTGCTTAAATGATTGTTCCAGTTTTGCTAGAATTTCAGTTAGCCTTTCCGTGTGTTTCCAGGAGGTGATGATGTTCCAGAAACAAACTTCTTCCCCCATTTTTCTAATTTCTTAACTGGTCAATCTGCTTCACAGAAAAAGCGGCTGTAATAACATCGTCCAATTAGAACAAGGTGTGGAGAAGCTTATGTAAGTGTGTGGTGAAATAGATAATGTGAGACCATTTATTGTAGTTGAATTTGATGTTGACATTAAGCACTGGTATTTTGAGTAAAGTGCACAGTGAACAGCTGGGGTAACAATTATCTTAACAGACAGTTCACATTAAAATCTGTTGATTTTTCTTCTAAGCAAAGAGTTTCATCTTTACCTGCCCAATTCAAATACCACATGGCAACGGTGTCTAAAAGGCTGCAGGAAATTATTTCCACATTGGAAATGGAAGTATTTACTTATTTTCTCATATGCCTAGTATTTAGGAGTTCCCTCCCCTTTCTGGTAGTTTTTAAATTAACTACCAGATTTACACTGTCCTGTTAGGAATTATCCATTCATATGCTTTGACTTTACTTACACACATATAATTTACACATGTCAGCACACAATGATTTTCATAGTAGAGATGTAAAGAATGCTCATAATTTTCTCATTCTAGATCAGAAAGGGTGTCTTGACACACTGAAGAAATGGCCAACCATTTCTAGATTTATTTGTATTTGCTGGCTGTTTCTGAAAAATGTGGAACTTCACAGGACTTTTTTTCGTTTTGCAGATTTAAGTCTTTGTGCATTACCACACATTTTTTTTTCCTGAAAAGAGTGTATTTTGTGCAAACTACAGTGCTTTCTGTGCAAGGTTTGAAGTTTTACTCCAAACATATTTTTAGACAAAAAGTTTAACATGCAAAAACTCTTGTAATGTCACTAAATGGAGATAATACTTAGAAATTGTTTGTTCTTGCATGCAGTACTAAATAACTGAAGAATTACTTCCTGGTTTCACACTGAATACTGCCTTCCAGGGGATGAGGATCCTAAAACACCAAAAGCTTCAGAGGAAAGAACATGGATCTTTTTTAACCAGTTGGTCTAGGGTTCTTGCTCTATGAATGGTGCATTTACACAATAGAAATAATGTATTTGGACACCACATTAACTACCATGACTCCATCCTACGGAATTCTGGGATTTGTAGTTTTGTGATGCACCAGAACTCTTGGGCAGGGAAGGTTAAAGACCTTATAAAGCTATAAATCCCAGGATTCCATAGGGTGGAGCTACAACATTTAAAGTCGTGACAAACTGCATTATTTCTACAATGTATGTGAACCCCAAGAAGCCATTTGAATGAGAGGCCTTTCAAAGAAAAAACAGCAATGGCACTTGATTGCAATAGAAAGACCCTACAAGAGACTTTAAAAACAAAAATGTAGAATAGAACAAAATAGAAACCAAATAATATAGAAAAATCCAGAATTAATTGCTAAGTTACTGGTTTTTCATTTTTAAAACACTTTGGAAGTTAAAAAATAGAATGAAGTATAAAAATTTGTCCTGTGTACAAATTCATGCTGTTAACTTATGTTCTGTAATATATGTTACTGCCAATCTAAAGTAGTTAAACTGAAGTTCTGTATAGCAAAGATAAGATCCTACCAATAATGACAAGCATCTCATTTTTATTCCAGGATGTTTTCCTAGACTCTTGCAGACATTATTTTTCGTTCAGAAAACTGTGCATTTAATACAGAAAATCAGTTATTTTACTTTGAGGATGTGAATAAATTAATTTTTCCTAACACAAAAAATGCAAAATATCATTGTTCTTTCCACTTCCATAGATGTATTTACTGGAGTTATTTGCCGTTTACACACCATTTCCAAGTGTTTGTGTTTTTTTAATTCCTAAGCCAAGGATAGTTCTGGGTACTGTATATTAGGGTTGTTCAAGTAACATAAAGCTACTACTCATGACATCATGTGGCATTACTCTTTCTCACTCCAGTGATGTTTCAACACCAAGGATACGTGTTCATGCATGCATATGTTAATATCCATAAATCAGAGCTTTGATAATTAGGTTTGGGAATCATTTTGATAATGTTAAATGTTAGAAATCAGAAAATTAATCTACTACCATAAACACTAATAAAAGAAATAATGTAGTTGGTTATTATTCATTAACTCATTACTGAAGACAACCATATGGGGCCAGATTTCTGAAATTACACTTCCTCAGACTCAAGTCTATGAAAGCTGCTACTGGCTTCTGTCTTTCATTTAGTTTCAAATGTGCTACAAAATTCCATTTGCAAACTGATTTTCCAGACTAAGGAGATTAGCACACAGCTTTAAAAAAACAAAAACAAAAAAGCAATTTCAGTTTGAATTCGGGATACATCCGGAATTTATTGCATGCATTTTGCCACTGATGTCGCCGGCTAAGGTGCAGCCCGGGTAACTTCTGGCTAAAATATGAGCTTAGCCAGCCAGTTTGCACAACCAGGAGTTTCCTGGTTTTGAGAAGAGGCCAGCTGAGCTTGGATTTTAGCCAGAAGTTAACCGGGCTGCACCCAGTCGGGGGCATCGGCAGAAAAATGCATGTGACAAAATCTGGATGTATCCTGAATTTGAATTGAAATCAGAAGCAGTAAGTCATATTTTGTAGCTGTCACATTTTTAGCGCTAATCATCTAACAAGGCTATGTCTTTGAATTCTATTAATATGATACATGGTTGTGATTTATATAGTAATATATAATAGAAACCAGTCCAGAATATAATCTATTGAGGATCTGAAATCATTGAAGAGAGTGACAATGTATCCCCCACCCTCACAAAAAATCCCAAACAATTTCCTCTCATAGAGGCCCAATAGAAATATTGTTTTGTGTTCTGTTTACTGCACAAAAATGTGCATTTTTTCCACAGAACAAGTTTGAAACTGTGAATAGTTTTTAGAAGATGTACAGTTTTCAAAATCTTTCTTGGAGGGAAGAGGGAAATGGTAAAATTCTTAATTCTTGCCTGCAAGAATGAAATTTACCAAGGTTCATATTGCCACTTTTGCTCAGACCCTTGGCTCTAGACATTTTTCTCTTTTCCCTTTCTTCTCTCTGCTGTCTTCATGAACAAAATAGAAATTAGTCTTCTTAACAATAGAGGCATGCCATTTGTTTCCTCCAATTGTAATATTTCTTCTCCTGATGTGGCAGACCTTCCTGTTTAACAGCATGTGATAGAGAAATACTCTCCCCAACAAATGCTAATGAATTCTAACAACCTAACTCACTAAAAAATATTCCTAAAATCAGCATTATTGGAGAAAAGTAAAAAGTTGGGGACATCAGTTTAAAAAAGCAAATTAATACCTAACAATTAATACCCAAGAGTATTTGTCTGAGACAAATACTATTAGCATTCTGCCGTCTTAGGGGAGATTGTCTATTCCTAGAAACTCCCCTCCTCTAGCCATTGATTATAACAACAACATTTCATGTGTGTCTTGTCATCTTTTAAGACCAATGTTCTATGCTGCCAGACCTATAGAATATTTCTACCAAGCTGAGGCAGTTCGTAATGTGTACAAAGCACCTACACTTTGCTTAAGGATGGACAAGAACTTTGTTTCAGCTTGTTTTTATCTAAATTAGAAAAATTCAAATGTGAGAGAAAGTGAAAGGGGGGGGGTGTAAGTAGAACTAAAAATCTGTATTCTCTTAAATATACTTGACCGTATATACTTGACTATAAGTCGACCTCATTATGAGTTGAGGGCAGGTTTTGAGGCCAAAATTATGGATTGTGACAAGACCTGTGGATAAGTCGAGGGTAAAACTTAAAGGCATATAACAAAGGATGGAAAGGGTGATGCAAAGCAAAATGATGCCAAAAATTTAGAAAATTCTGGCAGGCATAACTGTTTGTGTTCATCCTAAAGGCTAGATGGATGAGAGACTAGAGAAGATGCTTCTTTTCTGTGCTCCCAGGATGGACTAAGCTCTCGCCTTTTACCACTCTATTTAGAGAAAAGGGATGACTCCAATAATATATATAAGTTAAAGTACAGTACTTACTTACTTACATTGACCTGTAGGTAAGTCGACCCATGTTTTTTGGGTCAATTTTTTGACTAAAATTTCTAGACTTATACATGAATATATACAGTAGATGAGAATTTCCTTTCAGTATAATTGTATGCCAAAATTTGCAAAATTCAGTTGTGGCAGAATGTGGAAATGATAGATTTTCACAAATCATGACTTCCTCCATGCTGCACATTTAAAACAAGTTCTGTCCCATATCAAGTGTGGGAACCATGAAGATCTGGATCACATCTCATAACTGAGGTTGCTTACCCAAGAATGGAGGCAAGCCTCAACATGTGTTGAACAAAAAGTACATTTTATCCACAAAACACATTTATTTGCAGTTGTTGTAAAATAATTCATCAAACTTTCCTTCTATGTTTTGCAAATTACAAAATAAATAATTACACAATTACACAGTCACTTATGTTTTGGGATATGACTTCCTAACAATAGCATATTAAAGTGCATTGATGAATGCAATACATTTTTTAAAGAACACTGTTTTTTGCTTCACTTCCTTTTTTTCTGGTTTTAGTATTCCACACACACCTTTTCATGATCACTTGTGTGATGGTGAGCTGTGATAAGTCTCATTGCCTTCCTGTTCTCACCAAAAATTAGGGTATGGTTGACTTAATAACAGGCAAGGCTCTCCTATACTATCTGGGTTTTGCCAGAAATCTTTGCAAAATGGCAAATATCTTTGGGATATTTGCAAGGAATGTTTGGAACCTAGACAGTTTGCCATCTCCAGTGCTACACTGCAGACTACTAGTATGAGACAGAATTCATATTTTGTTTTCAGGAGAGGTTTCCTTTTCAAACTCTTCTAATCATTATGTCTTAGAAGACAGAAGTGTTCTTTTTGCTGTTTGCTGATCAGAGAGTGTCTCTCTCACTTAATCCACTAGCCCATTAATCATTAAAACTTACCTTTTACCATTTAGTGACAACAATATGGGTACTAGCATCACCATACTTTAGCATATGGGCATGACACTGATGATGCAAAGAACATGCTAGTTTCTCTTTGGAATTGTTTGTTCTTTGTTTGTCTTCTAAATGTTTACTCAGAAGTAAGTTTCACTGCATTTAGTAAAACATACTCTGAAAAAAACTACATAGGAGGGCAGTTCTAATAATTTTTTAAAAATTACTTTTATTGATTTTCAAATCTTTACAAGACAATCTCATATAGCAGGCACACAATGCAACTAAGAAAGTAAGAAAAAAAGGGGGAGAAACAAGAACAAAAACCAAAAACCACAGGATGTGATGTTGTTCAGTGATCACTGGTGTGCAGGATCCTACGAATGCAGCCCATCTGGAGTTAGCATAGTCCTTGCATTGAGTTGTAAAGTATCTTTCCAGAAGTTGTTGCAAGAGTCTGGAGGCTGGAGGTGATGTGAAGAGTCATTTATATCAAATAACTCAGTTTTCTTCTGACTAGCACAGTTCTGAATTCTGGTAGAGATTCCGTGTTATGAAAACAGCATTGGATTCTGCTTTATAGCAAGTCAGCTGGAGTTGGTTTAAATGAACATCAGTTCCTATAGCTAAGCTTTTGTCTACTCAGAGTAATAGTATCACCTATTCAGGGTTTCATTTCTTCCCAGCCCTCCTTGGTCATTCCAGAGATTAAACCTATGAACTTTCACATACAAAGAATGTGTATCACCACTAACACTGTAGGAGATGGGGAGGGAATATTTGAAGGCTGACATAAACATACCTGGCAGACAATTTTTTTACTAAAATGCATGGATATAACATATTCCTGACAGTAAATGGCTTTACAGAAATATAGACGTTTCTGAAAATGGGTATGTTTGTTGACTCTGGCTACAAACCCAGATTGTAGAAACCTCAGTGGGCTTGTCACACATCCAAAGAATGAAAATCTTAAACTCTACTTGTCATTAATTCCATATGTTGGTTAGCTGAAAGTGAATAAAGTGATTATTTCTCTTTTTCTTGTGGTGCATAATATATTAAATCATCACCATTGTTTTTAATAAATGGACATAGCAGTAGAACAGCATATGAAACTGCTTGAAGAAGAATGTTTTGGACTGCACATGTAATAGCACAAAATAGAACCTGAGTATGAACTGAGATATAATGATGACATATCTCTAAAAATAACTGAGTCACGAATCTTCAAATTCAAAAAGTATTGTCATAGAGCAAAAGAAATAAAGGTACTTATTTAGACAGAAAGTATAATAGGAAAACAAGATTGCCTCCTTCCAGGTCGCAATACTGGAGATAAATGCAAAAACAGGTGTCTGTGGTAATTGATAATTGTAATGCATTTTATGTGGGCTGCTCTTGAAGATGATCCCAAGATTTAACTGTCAGAGAATATGGCAGCTAGCACTGTAATCAATGTAGCCAGGCAGAATCATAATACATTGATTGTAAAAGAGCTCCAATGGCCTGCTTCTTTATTGTAAAGTCCAATTCAAGGTGCTGTTATTTATCTTTAAAGCCCTAAATAACTTTGATTGATAGAATGTGGCTTAAATATCCTCTCGGCCATGGAACCCCACTGCTTGCCCAGTGGGTTCAGAGTCCTAGTCCAGCATTTAAACCACTACACTACACTGCTGCCTTATGTTTGAACATATGTATGAATAAAATATAATGCTTGATGTAGCCTATTTACTTATTATATCACTTGGACGATGCAGCATATTGTTACTATTCAGATCCAATGCAATCCTTTGATGAATGTGTCATCTGTCACATCAGCAATTACAATGTAATAAATATAATGGAACTACCAGTGTTTTTGTGTCCTTACTGATCTGAATGGAGGTCATTCAGTAGATTAGTTATGATAATAGAGAAGCTGAAAATCACTTTAAAAAAAAAAGTCCCACCCCTTAACAATGAATATGCTGTAAAACCAGAAATAATAATGGGCTGTAACAAACAGTTACATATTTCTGGGGTTGAAAAAGAATAAAAGTGTTTTGTCACACTGTGACCTGACACCCGTTGGTTAATCCCAACTAGAATGGACCCATTGAGTCAATATGTAAAGCCCAGACATTTAATCAGTATGCACTAGTTAGAACAAACAATAAAATTCAGGTCTACTTCATTAATCAGTTCAACAACACAGCACCTATGTTATCAAGCAATAGTGATTTATCTGTAGTTTTAACAATTTAATGGATCTCCCTTCTTCCAATCTACACCCAAGTATGTGCTCATAAATCTGGCAATTTAAGGTAACACTTAATGCATCTGGTGAAGTGGAGAGTGTCCAGAAAAGCTTCTGGCACTTCCTGTTACTTCCTACTTTTTAAAAATGCTTCTCCTAGGCCAATATTGGCCCATGAAGCCCCAAAACAGAAATGTCCCTAGATAGCATTTGGGGAAATTTGATGCGAAAGATTGACCCCTGAGAGGCCTTGGGGGCCTGCAGTCCACATGAAAGTGCACTTTGTTCACCTCTGACTTATAAATATGTTCAATCTTTCAAGCTCTGAAATATTCTTTATTGTTTTGACTAAACTATAGAACACAGCCACCTCTCTTGAAAAGCCATTTTGAATTTCAGACCATCGTTTCAAATAAAAACTCAATTGGCAGCTCAATTGTACATTAGCAACTCAATTGACAGAGTCAGATTTCCGCACTGATTCTATCCTCATCTCCAGACTTACAGTGGAGGGTAGTTTGCAATCAGTGATTTACATAAGAAATACCATAAGACAGGTGGCAAGCCAGAAGCTGATATGATTCAATACATGTCCATGTGGATTCAAGAAAGAGATTTCAAGATGTCACAGCTGCTCTTTAGCCCCACAGTACCATAAAAAGAAACTTCCAACTCTCAATAAACTCTTTCTGAAAACATGGAGAGCACTTTGTATTCATTTCCCGTTCAGAACTAAGAAAATAAACATTTCTGTTTCTTTCTGTAGACATGACTGAAATCTAAAGTTTTGCCAGCCTTAAAAACTGTCCTTTCTTTCTTCAATAACATCATCCAGGTATTTAATATAGAAGGAAAAAGAGAGAAAATAGAGAATGGAATGTCAGTATGAAAGGTTCTAATGCCCATTTAGAAACCATTGGCTTAAGCAGAGTTATTTTGCATACACACACCTGCCAATCTTCATCACAATTACATTGTGGAATATTGCCTATTTTTGCATAAATACACTCCCCACCAGGCAAAAAAGAAAAACAAAAAGTCTATACAGTCGGCCCTCCATATTTGCTTGAGACTCGTGGTTTTGATTGTTTGTGAGGTCAAGGCTGCTAATGCGGGCATTACTTCTCCCTTGCCCTCCTTGATCTCTATCTGGCCTGCCCAGGGAGAGATCGGGGAGGCAAATGGTCTTTTGGGCATGAAGCCACATCCTCCCTTTCCCTCCCTGATCTCTCTCTGGGCTGCCCAGAGAGCGATCAGGTAGGCAAAGGGTCTTTTGGGGATGAAGCCAACTCCTCCCTTTCCCTCCTCGCAGATATGGAGGGAGGACTGTAGTACAAAACATGTTCTACTCTAATCCACCTCAGCACTCTCAATAGAACATAAGGGCACAAAGCTGCTGTTGTTATTTTGTGTATGTGTGTGTGTAATGTTATATATTCTCTTTATGATTCTGTTGTGTAAATAAAAAAATTTGTCCTTAAACAACCATCACTTTGACAATGATGATACCATCATTTAGTGAGGCCACACCACATGACTATAAGAGTAACCAAAAAGTTCCAGTTACACAATAAAAAGAGTAAAATTATTAGTTCTTAAATTACAAACATAATTCATTGTAGCAATAGCTTCACCGTTGGGAAAAGAGAGTAATTACACACAATTAATTGTCTTTAGCCATTTACCTCCAAACCTTGAATTTAGCTGCCACTTCAGTCTAATTCTTTATGCAGATTTATGCAGATTGTGGTGTGGGTACCATCTTGCTGTTCAGCTGTTTTGGGCAAGCACTGTCCAGTGCTAAAATAAGAACACAAGGCAAAAAACTTTTCTGATAAATAATAGTTTAAAATCATCCAGAGTAAGAACTGGAGCAAATCCTCAATGCCATGTTCATACAATCTGTTCTAGCTTGCAAATCTTCTTTTAGTCATTCAGTCCTACCAAGTTGGCTTCTTTTATGCTACAGTAAGTAAATGGTGTATCAAGAGAAGTCTCTGCATGGATTAAGAACATAATATGATGCTGGTTGCACAGAAGTGTTTTTTGTGCATGTCTCTGCTTGGAAAACTTTTTTTTAAACTATAACACTTAGAATCACCTAATAGGTGAGACTGAAGTTGTAATCTAGATAGTTAATTAATATATTTAACCATATACTTACCTTTTGCAAGCTTTGATTCTTGTTTAAATTACTCTTTTTTTCTTCTTCTTTTAATATTTTGCAATTTTCTATTCATAATAGCAGCTGTAAGTAGAGAGAAAAATTATTGATGGGAAATCCTTAGCCCTTGAAAGTATGTATAAAATTAATCTGTAAAAACTTTTTTAGATTTTTTTTTAAAAAAAATTGTAATTAGACCTTTTTTAAAAAGTTATTTTTTAAAAAAGTATATGGCAGTTGCAAGTATTGGTGCTCAGCTTTTGATAACATTCTGTTCCTGGAAGGCTCCTCTGCTTTATTTTCAGAGATTTCCCCATTCTCCCCACACCAAGCCTTCCCCATTCAGTAGGGCATTCCAATGCCCTGTGTAGCATTTTCAGGGAGCCAGTGGACTGCTTTGAGAAAGGGAAAGAAGGAAAGTTCCCTTTTCCCAATCTCCTGTGCCAAAATGTAGGTTCAACATATTGTCATAATATGTCTAGTGCATTATGAATAAACCTGCATATATTATTCCTTTCACGTTTTATTTTCTTATTAACTTTATACAGCCTCCCGCTCAATTCAACCCATGTATGACAGGTGTACATATTTCATATCTTTTCCAGCTCAACTAGGGTGCCATTTGTTCATGAAGCCTCATTCCCCAGCCAATAAGTAATATGATACAGTTGACCCTCCTTATCAAAGGATTTTTTATCCATTGTTTTGAGCATACACAGTTTGAAAATATTCCAAATGTATAAATTCCAAATAGCAAAGCTTGTTTTTCCATTAGAAAATTTTTATAAGGACTGAAATTTAGTAATCAAATTGCTGAGGGATCAGTGGGGAGAAGCAGCAGTTATAGGTCTGAACGAATAAAGTAATAGATCTAAAGGGATAAGCTAACTAAATTATTTTTAAATTATTAGGGAATCTAGACCTTAAGGTGAAGTAGGTTATAATAGAACCAGTAAGATAGCAAAGAGCATTTAATCAGATTTAAGGTATGGAATAAAATAACTTTGAAGTATTAGAGAGAAAGTATAACAGTAAAGAGACTAAAGAGTAGATTCAAGGGAGGAAAGGAAACAATACTAAAGTCAGAAAGTTCGGAAGCGAGGAAGTTGGAGTGAAACTTTGTCTTATTT
This sequence comes from Urosaurus nigricauda, assembly GCA_034509955.1. Lineage (NCBI taxonomy): Eukaryota > Metazoa > Chordata > Lepidosauria > Squamata > Phrynosomatidae > Urosaurus > Urosaurus nigricauda. The sequence continues at coordinate 156,586,212 of JAOEGL010000005.1, read as the reverse complement.
TTGAGATTATTTGTTTGTGAAAGGAATGTTTGTTTGTGAAGGGAAAGTGTATATTGGAGAATAAACTATGTGTTAACAAAGATTGAACTGAATTAAGTGGTCATAAAGATTGGTAAGAAAGAATGAGAGATGAGTGGGAGGACAGGCGGGGTTAGAGGAAGAGTTTAAGATAGTTAAAGATGAAGACACAGCAAGAAGGAAAGAAGAAAAGAAAGGAGAATAGATGGAATGATTCGATATTGTTGTATTAAGTAGGTTGGAATGTTTGATATGTGTTGTTTGTTTTTATGTGTTTTTGTAATAAAATTTAATTTAAAAAAATTAAAAAGAAAAGAACAAGACAGGATCCTAAAGAGTAAACATATACAACTGAGCACTAAAGTCAGAATCACCCAAGCAATTGTATTCCTCATTACCGTGTATGGGTGTGAGAAATGAACAGTGAAGAATGCTGACAGAAAGAAAATAAACTCATTTGAGATGTGTTGCTAGAGGATAGTTCTGAGGATACTGTGGATTGCCAGAAAGACAAACAAATGGGTCATTGAACAGATCAAGCCTGAACTCTCCTGGAAACCAAGATGATCAAATTGAGATTGGTATATTTTGGCCACATCATGAGAAGGCACAACTCATTAGAAAAGACAATAATGTTAGGAAAGGTAGAAGGCAATAGAAAGAGAGGAAGACTGGACACCAGGTGGCTAGACTAAATTAAGGAGGTCATGGGCCTGAATCTACTAGACCTAAGCAGAGAAGTGGAGGCTAGGGAACTCGAAGAAGTCTCATACACAGGATCACCATGAGTTAAGGTCTACTCAAAGAAAGCTAACAACAACAACACAATTATAGATTTTTGACAGCACTTTAGCTCTCATTGCTCCAGCCTACAGGATGCTGGGATTTGTAGACTGGTGAGATACTTAGAAGTATCTGTTGGAGAACTCTGGTTCACACCTCTGAATGGATAATTGTGCAGTGTAGATACACTTTGGCCTGGATTTTAATGGTAGACCCAATTAAAAGTTAAGAGTTACATAAGTATCAATTCACTGTTCTGAGAAATAGTGAATTTTAAAGGAACACTAAAAATCTGAACCTTTAAATAATGGAGACAAGTATAGGACTGCAGTTGAAAAACTCCTACACATAGCCAGTTTCACTAGACCTAATATTGCAAATGCTATTGGAATCTTGTGCAGAATGGTCAATTCTCCTACTGAAAGAGATTTCATTGCAGTGAAGAGAGTTGCCAGATACTTAAAAGGAGCTGCAAGTTGCAAACTGATGCTGCCAGACTGTGACCAACCACAACTGATTGCTTACATGGATAGAGGCTGGGCTGCAGACCTGGCAGGCAGAAAATAGACCAGTAGAAACTTGATCTTCTATGGTGGAGGAGCTGTAAATTGGACAAATTAAGAAGTAATCCACAAATGCATATTCTTCTATTGGTGCTGCGTGTGTTTCAGCAAAGGCAGCATGTGATGAAACACATGCTGCACAACTTTCTTCTGGACTTTGGGATAACAGAGCCCAAACCAACCATTTTGATGCAAGATAATAAAAGCTGCATCAAGATATCTGAAAGTGAGAAGCCACTCAAGAAGAATATTGACATTGCCTTCCACAAGGTGCAAGAGATGTGTCAAGATGGACTTGTCCAGTTAGAATACTGCAACACTGAAGTGATGATTGCAGATATCCTTACCAAGCCTCTATCAAGAGATTGATTCCAGAGACTACACAAAGGGATGTAGATCCTTGACATCGGTCCAAGAAAATGAGAAGGGGAGTGTTGGAAGATTTTTGCATTCCCTTTCCCTTTTTTAGATAGATAGGGATTTCCTGCATGCAAACTCAGTCTGTCTGTCTCTCCCCCCCCCCCCCCCCCAATTTAAACTAACCATGTGATTTTAAGACACTCCTCCTTTTTAGGGAAACTAACTCATATTCACACATATTTTTTTCCTGTACTGCATGTTTCCATTTTCCTCCCCTCTCAACTTTCTTTGGAAAGATGGTGAGATAAAGATTTCTTTTTATCTGAACTATTCACTAGGTAGATTAAAGAATATATATATATATATATATATATATATTAGTAAACTTTTTTACATGCTACAAACTATGTGATTGTTGTTTTTGAGTCAGGAGATTATCAGATGGTGGACAGGAGCGAAGCCTGTTCTTATCCTATTGATTATGTGAAAGACTTTCACTCTTGATGCACTGATCCTGTCATAAACTTGTCAGTGAAGTGGAACTGCATCAACAGGTTCTTCTGTTAATGCAAAATGAAGGGCAAGGAAGGGATAATTCCACCTCACTGATGGGACAATGGCAGGATCAGTGTAATGTTCCCCATCTGATAATCTCCTATGTCTCAGTTTTTAGGGGAAGCATATTTAGACAAAGGCACTACTCTGTTGACTTAAAGCTAGACCCTAAGAGGCTTGGATTTGACATTTTTGATATTTCAATATATTTTTTTTCCTTACTAAAGTCTGAAGCTTAAATTACCCTACATTAACTAAGATGAAATGGCAGCTGCTTTCGCTGACGTCCTGTTCTTTTCTTTCTGGTTAGTTCAAATGCATAAGGTAGAAAGCAAGAACCAGTGTTTTTTGCAATGTTATACAGGATATAAAAACCTCACTGAGGAGATAGTATACCCTATTTAATTCAGCATGTAATGTTTAAACCAATCTGTTTGTTGGAAATATTTCAGTCACATGACATCTGGATTAGATTTCTACAGTATCCAGTTATATTAAATCAAAGCCATTATTAGGAACAAGAATAGTTGTCATCTGAGCCAAATTTGAAAACCAAGGTGTCCCAAGTGGCTGTCTTAATCCCTGCCAAATGAAAGCCATTTGCTACGCTCATTTTGACACAATGGCATTTTGCATGCTTGGCATGAAGGCTTGGGGTCAAAACCTACCACAACTTAAATTCTTCTCCCATTGTAAAGGATGGGTAAAATCACTGTCTTTTTCATGACAACCAAACATGCATGTCGCAATGAAACCTTGAGAAAACTACTATGTTTGGAGTTATTTCATGCCACATGAGCTGAAGACAGGACAATGAAATCAATGGCCAGAGAACATTTGACATTATCCAGAACTATCCTGTGATGATCAGGTGTACATTATACTACAAAGCAATATAAAATAACCAAAGCAGAAGATGACATGCACAACCACTTAATTTGGTTCAGTTTCCTTTTCAGTCATGCATAAAGTAGTCCTATGCGAGTGGGCAAAGGGTTTCATTTGTCACTATACATATATTGACCTGCTTATCCTTTTCATCTCCAAGTGACTGCTTATTTACATGATCACTGTCAGAAAATAACTGATGTTGGCACCTTGTGCATTTCTGTTCCATGCATCCCCCACCTCAGCATGTGTATAAATGTCTGCCAGCTGAGACCAAGCTCCATACATGTGAAGTGAGATGCAGTCCATAAAAGCTTCTGTAATATAAAACATGTTAGCCTTTAAGATCCCACTAAACTCCTTGTTGTTATCCACATGTTTCTTCAAATCTATGAATTGCTCCCAAGGCTTCAAAAGGATCTCAATTATATAGGTTTTTTTGTGGGTATTTAGGGCTATGTGGCCATGTTCTAAATGAGTTTATTCCTGATGTTTCACCAGCATCTGTGGCTGGCATCTTCAGAGAATGCTGATCTGAATTGTCTTTAGACACTTTTGGAGGACTAATTTGAATTAGTCCTGAATCTCTTCAGATCAACCTGATTCAGTTTAGTATTTATCCAGTCTGATACACAGTCCCTAAATGAAAATGAGAAGAAGTGTGTCTGTTATGTTCATCATGGAATGAACACAGGAAACAACATTACACATGTTCAGCCAGGATTTATTCATCAAAATCACTTGGCTCTTAGAATAAATCTTCTTTAACTTAACAGTTTTATGGCCATATAAGCCAATAATTGTTCTGATTTCTGAAGAGATTACACAAATGTCACACATGAAATGTCACAAATGTTACACATGAAAGCTATAATAGCCTGCTGTTTCTGAGGCCTTCTGGGCATGGTTTGCGCTTATAAACACAGTATATGACCATCATGTGTACCCAAGGCCCTTTTGTTGTAGAAAACCTTCTCTCTGTTGAAGAGATATGTTGACAAAGAATCTTGTCATAGGCATACCTCTGTAGTATCCCCTTCTTCCCCTTCCCAATGACTTCCAAATATGAACAACTCCTGCAATGGGCATAACAGGGACAATAGAAGCCAAAGTCATCTCCTCCCACCTCAGTACCATATTTCTTACATTTTTTTCCTCAAGAAAAAGAAGTTTCTTTCATTCTGATAGGAAATTAGTTATGCCAAAAGGTCAGCCAAATATTGAATAATAAAATGAAGCAAACTGATTCAAACCAACTGTATGTATTCCAGACAGTTATATTATCTGTAACAGATTGTGAAAGTGGTAGATGTATGTCATCTGAATTGGTCTCACTGACTTTTTCTCTTTCTAATATTCCTTTTTTCATGTTGAATAGCACAGCTTTATCTTCTATCTGCCTTTTTGCTAAATAGTGTTTGTAGATTTTCAGTAGCAAAACTTATTCTTCTCCTTGAAGTTATCATTATGTGCCATTAAGTCAGCTTCGACTTATGGAAACCATATGAATGAGAGACTTCCATGAAACCCTATTCTTAACAGCCCTGTTCTTGAAAACTCAGGGTTGTGGCTCAGGGCTGTGGCTTCCTTGATCGTATACCTGTAATACAATCTTCTTTTCCTTCAACTTTACTGACCATTGTAATACTTTCCATATTGCCTCATGATATATCCCAAGAAAATTAACATTAGTTTAGTCATGTTGGCTTCGAGGAGAATTCAGGCTTGATTTGATCTCTCAGCCATTTATTATCCTTTCACATACAAACCAATTATACCAACTTGGTGTTCCTGCTAGGTGCATGTTAGATGAAATGTAAGGAGTCATAGAAAAGGAATGGCATTGTCTGGGACCACTTTAACAGAGCAAAGGATCCCAGTATTGCTATCTGCCTTCACAGTAGGCAACAAATAAGTCAGAGTAAATAAGATTACAACACAAATAATTTACAACAGCACTTTCGGCAATAGCTCCAAGCAGTCATGCTCAGGGCAGAGGCGGCAGAGCAAGACTCATGGTTCAAAAAGAAAAGTTGATGGCTACAGTACCATCACACACACCTCTCCAGGGCTAAGGTTAAAGTGTCCTTTTTCAAATATATATTTGTAAATATATTTTCAATATATGTTTTTAAATGCAAAATAAAATATTTTTTAAAAAAATAAAGTGCCTCTTTTCAAGTAAGCTGCCATTTCATTTTATTATCCTTTATCTTAAACTTTTACAGACTGCTAACTGTTACTCTGGGGGATAGCACTAGGGAAAAAATGGCATTTTCCAATACTGAGAAGTCAAGAACAGCTTGTGAAAAATGTGGATGCATTTTTTTCAGGGGGGGGGGGTCAAATTTTACAATTACCTACCACAAAAACCCTTCTTCTCTGAAAGTGAAAATTGTCTGTGTGGTCCACCATATCTCCACATTTAAATAGATGTGTGAAAAAAGATGCGTAGAAAATAAAAAGTTACAGCCAATCTTAAATTAATAGGGGAAGCACTGGTAATTCCTGAAACATTATTACAGTCCAGATCAAAATATAGTCTGAGCTGGGCCCAGACCTCACTCACTAAAGCAGGCACTCAACTGAAGTGGGAACCCTGTACATAGTCTTAAAAGAAAGTGTTTTAGAATACAACACAGGGAATTTCAAAACACAAGATATAATCATGAGTTAGACAAAGTTTTATAATTTCTTCTTTTCAGCTCCAGACCATTTCAAAATTAATGCTTTGAATTAAAAATTAATATTCATTTCCCAGTTTTACATTTCAAAGGCTCGATTTGAAAGTAATGCTGGGCAAGTAAGGAAAATGTATTAATGCAACATTCCACACAGCTGCTATCTTATTTAAACCAGACTGTCTTCCCTGTTTGTGCATTCTTATCACATGTGAATCCATGCCCTACAAGGGCACCACATTAGTTGCTAACATGGCAGCGGAAGACCTAGATTCAATGAGATAGCAGTTGCATGTAAAATAGGAGCAATACACCTAAAACAATATTTCCAGGCAGGGGGGGGGACTCCTAACTGAATAGTCTCTTACCATCAAAATTCTTGAAAATATGAGAAGCTAGAGGCACAGAAACCATATTCCAGTTTGGCCAATAGGATAAACCAAATCTAACCAAAATTTAAACCAATGTGCAAAATAGGAGTTTTGTAGTACTTTGCCTATCCTGCTATATAGCTCCAATGGCTTATTATTAACCATTTAAGAAACTCACATAGGTTGTCTCTTAAGCTATTCAGTGAAAAGGGTGGAGGGAATCATTAAGATAAGCTAAGAGAAAAATTCCTTCATTTTGAGATGAACATCAAAACACTTTTTGTTCCTGCATGGAAATTTGTGCATATTTTGATATGCACATACTCCTTAAAGCATTTTTCTTAATTTGCCCATTTTATGCATTTATCCCAATGGATTAAAACAAGTTTGCTTGCTTTTTTCAAAATCTGTATTTTAGTGCTGCATATTTATTTTCATATAATTCAAAAAAGGGAAAAAGGGAAGTTGAATCTGATGTTCATGCTCTAATCCCAATGAGAGGCAACCAAAATAGATGTGCATGTGCTTTCATTAACAGTCTCGGAGTCTACAGTTTGTAAGAAATGTATTTTTAAAAGTTTAATGTGAATCTGTCTTCCACCCTAACTGATGGAGAAAAGTGGCCAGTAGATGTGCAGCATCTTCTGCCTTCTCTGACTCCCTCCAGGGCAGCTCCAGGTGTCTCAGATATCAGGCCTGTTCTATACATACAGCAGATTGAGGTGACAGACCTGGCAACAAACTTCAGGTGATGGGTTCTATTTTAAATGTGAGCAATTTGTAGCAGGAGAAAAAGCTAGCACATCAGGGAATCCAGACAATCATTGTTGCTCTTCCTTAACAGGATAATGATTTCAGAATGTGACCACCATGTGGCCTAATTTTACCAACTCAGAACTCTGCTAATCACATCTAAAGCATCTAAAGATAAGTGCTTGAATCTTATTAGCTAGTCCCAACTAGAGCAGACCCATTGAACTAGTGGGATTTACATAAGTGTTAACTCTTCCTTCAACAATGAATTCAGCAGGGATTCAACACCTACCTTTGTATCTTGTCATAGATACATTTTTTATCCTGTTCCAAGCAATATTCAAATGAAAAGCACAAGATTCTTTTTGTGTGTGTGTGCTTCCCTCCATTTCCAGAAATATAGCATTTCAAAGTGCAGTGATCTGCTTAAAAACCAGGGAATATGAGATTTTGTGTGTGACACCAGCATAGAGAAGGAGTTTGACATTTTTATCTGTCATGGCTTAAGTTTGGGGAGGTGCTCAGATTGTGGAGTTGTGAATGTGTCGTCTTGTTCCATTGATGCTCATTGAATATGTGTGTACATTGTGCAGAAACATGGAATGCATATTGCTCATTGATATCTATTTGGATGTGAATTTATTTACATAGTACGTGTCTTGGTACAGTTCTGCAGTGTTGTCATTCAACACAAAACCAAGCAAATTATTCTGGCAAATGAAGAAGAAAATCCAGAAGTACCTCTGCCTTTCCTTGATAGTAAAAATACAACAAAAACAAATGAAATAACTAACCACTTGCTATCCTTTCAATAACATCTGCTGCCTGAAGCAGCCACCTAATGGCATGCTCCCTAATGGCATGCTCAGACCAGCTCTTCATCTTCAAGTGGATCTGAAATGCAGATGTGGATTAATTAAGAGAAGAATGTCATTCTCATATGCTTATCCTGAGAGGCTCTAATGCAACTGAATATGCATGTTTGGAAAGAGTAAAGTGTGTGAATGGAGGAACTGTAGAATAGATAGCTTTTGCTTATACAGTAGTACCATTGACAACCAGTCTGGAAACTGATCAGAATGAATAGACAACTCAGAGTAACTCAGGTTTTCATGTCCTCAGTGGAGTCTGGACTGGATCCAGGAGCTAATCTGATGCTGATGAAAGGACTATACTGTATTTAGTTCAAGATAATATTGCTGTAAGAGTTGCTAGTTTGGAATTTAACTGGAGAGCTAAAAAAAAAAAAAGCTTAAAATATTGTGTATATATATTGTAGCCATCAAAGAGATTGAGAACGGGACACAGAGGTAAAACTGGATATGGCCATGTCCCCTGTGAGGGTTTTCCTACACTTATCCCACTACACTGCCACTAAATGTGGTGAATTTCACTCTAGAGACTGCTTCCTTGCCGTCAGATCCTCTCTGGAACTGTATTTAAGATTGGAACAGGACAGATACTATTTAAAAATGAGGTTTGGGGTGGTTGGGTATCCATGTATACACACACACATTCATTTGTTTTAATTTTGGCCTTTGCCTTTCACAATAAATGTTTTCAAGCATTGACTCAGCATTTAGATCCTAGTAAATTACCCTTGGAACAAGAAGCATATTGAGATGAGCTCAAATCACTATTTGGTCCCTCGGTGAGGAAAGAAGAAGGAGAGAGAGAGAGAGAGAGAAAGGCAACTCACAAGAAAAATAGAACACAGGTTAATCGTAATTTTCAGCATCTCTTTATTTGGCAGAAGTCTTGGTTCACCTTCTGAAGAAATCTGGGAGAGGAATAGTGCTGACAGTGTTCTGATACCATATTTTGCATAGTCCTTAGTTGTTCTCCATGGCAAAGGAGGAAACATGTCACCCTCTATTCTCTGATGGCCTGCAGTTCTCATCAATCCGAAACTGAATAGGCAAAGTTGAGGAATCATAGGAGCTACAGTCTTCTGGAATTTGGAGATGCATACATTACTTACCACTGCCCTGTGGAAATGTTGAAATGTACCTGACCCAGAAATCTTTTGTAACATCTGGTGATCACATGTACTGTAAATAAACAACCTAGCATTTTTTTCCCTCTGAATTGTAACAAAGAAGCATAAAGAGAAATAAAGCTTTCGTGGTACTACGCCACAGTACTGTGAAGCCATGAGTTCCACTTCTTGTTGTTAACTGTCCTCAAGTCAACCTTGACCCTGTGAATGAGACATCTCCCTTCCTCTCTATCATCACCCACTCTGCTTAGGTCCTGCAGGCTCACACCTGTGGCCTTCCTGACTGAGTCTACCCATCTGGCAAATGGTCTTCCTCTCCTTTTGCTTCCCTCTACCTTGCCTAGCAATATTGTCTTTTCCAATGAGTCATTCCAACAGACTCAGACAGTATAACAGACTCAGTACAACAGGCTCAGTTTTGTCTTGGCTTTCAGAGAGAGTTCAGGCTTGATCTGTTCTATGACTCATTTGTCTTTTTGGCTGTCTTCAGTATCCTCAGCACTCTTCTCCAGCACCACATCTCAAATGATCTTATTTTCTTTCTGTCACTTTTCTTCACTGTCCAGCTCTCAACAGCTGTACATGATGATGACTTGGATGATTCTAACTTTAGTACTCAGTTGTATATCTTTACACTTTAGGATCTTGTCTTGTTCCTTCATTGCTGCCCTTCCCATTCCTAGTGTTCTTATTTCTGTACAAACATACAAATATGCAAATAAAATGTATACTCTTATAGAAAATAATAATGAGAGACCATCCAATAGGTCCATCAATTCCTTTGTTTAGGAATCTAGGAAGGGAAACATGCAGTTCCTAGTCAAGAGGGGATTATTAAAACATTAATTTAATAAACAGATCAGGTTGCCTGTGCATGTGATCCTCTCAGAGGGAGAAAAATATTTCTTTCTTTCAACAGTATCATAATTCATTCTTGTTGATTCCTTCTTTTCTTTCAAGGAAATATATGTTTCTTTACTTGGTTCATTCATAGAAGTTCCTTTCTTCCTAACTTGCATTTTATATGACTGTATCCTTCAAAACTTTCAGAATAAACACAACTTTAAATGGCTGTACTAGATTGCTCATATAATCATATTTCATTGTTAGTGGATACACATCTCTTTAAATTGTGTTTCCCATGAACAAGCACACAAGGTAAAATTTGATAGGGTAGGTTGATGCTTGGTCTGCAAGGATGAGCATATACAAACATGTTTTTGGAACATTACATATATATATAGAGAGAAAACATTTGGGGTGTGGTCATCTCCAGAAGTTTTAGATATAAAAGGGATATGGGTTAAGCATTCCTTACCCTCCATTAGTTCTCCTCTGCCTTGAATTTTTCCCTTCTATAATTGTTTTTTCTGTAAAAGCAGCATCAGCATGCTCAGTTACATGTTACAATGTATTAATCAGTTTCCATGGGATCTGTGTCAGTTGTATATGTTTTCTCATTCCTAAGTCTATTTCACTCAATTTATACATTGTTCTGTAATAAAAGAAATGGCACAGAAATGTGCATTCTTTTCTACAGGCATAGATATGACTGCCTAACATATGAATGTTTGTAGGTAATCCTTCCATAAATATATCCAATTTGTTTATGCAATTTCCCTAAATATGCATTAATTCTATGTACCTTTTCCCTGTGTTTGCATTTTTGGTATGCAGTTCTTGCATTAACAGCTGTACTGGAACCAAATATCCAAATGATAACAGTGTTCTGGTCAATGGACTAAATCAAGTTGTTTATACAGAGTAGATCTATTGAATAAATGGGAGTTTACTAAGTCAACACTTGTATAAATTTCATTGTTTCACTACTTCTACTGAAGTTACAGTTAACATTGGATTTAGGCCAATGATAAAAAGAGAAACATCTTACAAGATCAAGAAGAAATAAAAAGACAATGGAAGCAATACAGAGAAGAGCCATATAAAAGAGAAGAAAAAATGAATGACACATGGAATGAAGAACCATACAAGGTCAAACCCCAAATCCTAGAGAGCAAGGTGAAAGCTGCATTAAGAGATATTGGGAAAAATAAATCACTAGGAACAGATGCTATTCCAATAGAATTGCTACAGTCCACACAGATAGAACCAAATCTAGTGATAACTAAAATATGTCAACAAATATGGAAAACAAAATGATGGTCAGCAGAATAGAATTAATCAATATACATCCAAATCCAGAAAAAAAGGAGACACAAAAGACTGCAGTGACTATAGGACATAGCATTAATTTCCCATACAAACAAAATTGTGCTCAAAATTCTGCAGTGTAGATTTCAATCCTATATGGCAAGTGGAATCCCAGAGGTGCAAGCAGGATTCAGGAAACGAAGAGGCCCTAGGAACCACATTGCAAACCTACAATGGTTAATGGAGTGCACCAAGGAATTCCAGAAGAAAATCAGCATATGCTTTATAGACTATAGCAAAGCCTTTGACTGTAAAGATCAGGAAAAGCTATGGAATGCTCTTACAAACATAGGAGTGCCACTACATTTTATAGTCCTGATGAGAAATCTGTACGTAGGACAAGACATTATTGCTAGAACAGAATATAGAGAAACACAATGGTTCTCCAAGTGGCATAGCAGTCAGGCAAGGATGCACTCTATCACCTACCTGGTTAACCTATACAGAAAATATCATATGAAGGCTTAGACTCAGAACAATGGGGAGTAAAGATAGGAGGAAGGAACACCACCAATCTAAAGTAGGCAGACAACACCATATTACTAGCTAAAAACATCATGGATTGAAAGAATTAATAAGGACTGTCAAAGAAGATAGTGAAAGGCAGGTTTAATTCTGAACATAAAGAAAACAAAAATAATAACCATGGAGGATCTACATAAATTCAACCTAGATAATGAAGAAATTGAAATACCTAAACATTGATCAGAATGGAGATTGCATTCAAGAATTAAGAAGACTAAGACTAGGAAGGGCAGCCATGAAGGAACTAGACAAAATCCTAAAATGTAAAGATATAACTGAGCACTAAAATCAGGACTGCCCATGCCATTATATTCCCCATTACCATGTATGGAGGACAGGCAGTCTTGGAGATGTCTTTTCCACAGGGTCACCATGAGTCTGAGCTGATTTGAGGCCCATTAACAACTACAGGAATTAGTTTGAGAAGTGCAAATTGGAACAGTTCTTTCCAAAAAGTGGACAAGACATACTTGTCCAGCATCACTAATACACGTACTCACACATAACTGCACTCAGCTCTGAAATAAAGCCTAAATACATGCAACTAAATTGGCTGACTTTCATTCCTTCTTTTTCTTTCCTTTTTTCACTCTTTTGCTTCTGCTCCTTTCCTGTTCCACTTTAGAATGTAAGATTCTTAGAACAGGAACTATAAGTGTAATTGTCACTGTCATCATCATCATCAGTACTACTGCCACCATCAGGCCAAAATCCTACATTATGCTTGTGTAAAATAAATCTACAATCACATAGCAACATAGTAGTTACTCTGCATCTCAAGCTACTTGATGTAGGAGCTGCCAATTATGTTTTTCTGATATACTGTACTAGTGTTTGGTACCACATTTATGCCCACTGGCTATAATTTTTTCTTTCTTTCTTGGGGGCCAGCAGCCAATAACTCATAGACTGGCACTAGTCCAAGGATCATCACTTTGAACAGCACTGCCCTACACCTCTCTTCTGCTGAATATGAATATTGTGCAACCAAATGCATAAATGTGCCAGTGTTTACCTATTGCACAATTATGCAATGCGGAACGTGCAAAGACTGTTTCTGCAACCCCAATGAATCAAACGATTCACTAAGGGAGTGCTGAATATTCACACGTTATTAAAAATATATACATGCAATTTCATTTTAAACAGTTACACTTACAGAACTCTACTTTTGCATCCATGAACTGAACATGTGTATTATAAGAAAGTACAACTGCATGTATAAGCAAACTAATAACTATGTATGATAAGTACAGGATTTCAGTTTATGCCTTGTTAAGAGCTTGTCAGTATTTTGTTGCAGTATAAAAGTTACTTTGGACTTTAAAAATATATTTGTATAAAATCTGTTCATCAACACATGCATGTATTTCAACATTTAAATCTAAGCTCAGTTATTACAAAGCACATTTTAAATACAGGAGTCAATTTTATGGGAACGGAAGAGAGGGGGGCCCTCTGGTGTTTCTCATCAATGAATTTTTATAAATTAATCTTTTCCCACTGTTAGCCTATAGGCTGTTTTTTAAAATAAATATTAAGATGAAGGATATAATATAGCACTGAATAGAAATCTATTGGATAAGTGTTTTCCATTTAAAGTAAACATATGTTTAATTCAGAACAGATTTCCACTAAATAAAATTTTGTTTTTCTTAATTTTTTTCTTAGGTTTCTTATCCCTAACAACCTCATTTGATGCACCTAATTGGTCACATGCCATTTATCTGAGCAACATTATAAATATAATTTATCTCAAGAAACAAATTCCTTAAACTACCAGTAGTGCTTATCAAGTATGGTTGGCGGCCTTGCTCTGTAAACATGAATACTCTCTGCTATGTGAAAGAGTTTTGTAAAAAAACAAAAAACAAGAACCAATGTGAATTTTGCTTTCTCTTTAAAGAACTATCACCTAACTATCTCTAGAGAATATATCCCTAAGAAAATGCCTACTTCATACATGTTGAGACTTGCAATGGGAAAACACATTTCCTAACTTAGCAATCTCTGCATTTATTAGGCTTGCAATTTGTTTCAGCAAAGAAACCCGGTACACAAAACCATTCAAATACAAATGAATACATTTGGGGGATTGACAAATGCATTAAAATATGTACGTTAGGCAAAAATGCTATTCGAGAATGTATGGATTTCCATGCAGGGACGAAAAAGCTTTACAACCCTCTATAGATCTAGGATATCTCTCTCTCTCTCTCTCACACACACACACACACACACACACACAAACACCCTAACAACAAACCAATGAGATGCTGAGAACTGCAATGAAAATGAAACTGGCAAATTTACACATCCTTTAGAGAAAGTGAATATGCAGCTAATAGGGAACAGAAGGCCTATGTTATGTTTGTTCTTTCTTTGTTCGCATACTTTTATCCTTTGAGGCTTTGTGCTTTTGTAACATGAAGTTTCACTTTACTACCTCCACACCACACTTCCACCTGTCTATACCAAAAAACTCAGTAGATGTCATCCCTTCAAAATCCCAGCATCTTCAGTTCCTTGTTGCTATAGACAAAAGGACTGCAGTTTTAGATGTTGTCTGGTCATCTTCATCAGCACCACTTCAGCAAACTGTAGTTACACATCACTAGCTATTTGCAGCCCTGTAGGGCTTTCTAAACAATCTTGATAGTCATTGTTCTTAGGTTTTTGTACCTGCATTTGAATTAATTAATTAAGTTAGAATCTTGAGTATTCAATTGAGTCAAAGACTCAAGGTACCTTACAATTAAACAGTTCTAATACAATTAAAATATAAAATTAATACGAGTGCAAGGTTTTAAAGCACATTTTAAAATACACAACAGAAGAAAATACAACATTGATCCAGGTTGGCACCAATGGAGATCAATTGTCAAAAGCTCACCTGAATAAAAATGACTTATTCAAGAGGAAGGGAGCTATTTTAGCTTTCTTCACTAGAATATTCCAGATTCGGGGATAGACCCTGAAGATTATAAATTATTCTAATCCAAGATATGATTTATCAAGATGGAAATCACTATGTGTTGGGACTAGCACTAGTACTACTAATACAAGTACTACTTGGGACTAATACTACATTATGCCATATTAATAACCCAAGTAAAGTTTCTTTCCCAAGAAAGAGAAAAGGAGGGGGGAGGGAAAGACAGATTAAAAGGGTAGGGATCTACTTAAATCTATTATTCCAGGCATAGGAACACGACTCTTGGTTGTATCCGACTTGTCTTTACTATATAAAGAGGAGCATAAAGCACCAGGATGGAAGGTTATACTTGGATTAAGTGATATATGTTAAATAGCTATAATTTGAATTTTGCCTCTTCCAATTTATCTAGGGATAGAAACAGATAAGATTTTAGAAAAGCCAAAGTTCCCTTTATGGTTGATTCCGTTCTATGATTCACTACCGCATACAATCAAAACTGTACAAGTGACCCACCATAATAATGGTGGACAATTTAACATTTCAGTTTCGTAAGTCGCACAGGAGTCATAAAAGTAGTACTGGTAAGATATTAAGAGCAGCAGAGTTGTGCATTTTATCCAGTAAACATTTGCACAGAATTATTTGTTTAGATAATGTAGCTGCTATAGATACTAGGCAAGTAAGTTTAGTAATGTGCTATTACCTCATTGACCTTGTTGCTAGTAAATTTTAAAAAATCAGCATCTTGTACAGAAGATATGTGGCTGATTAGCATTGTTTCCTTTTCTTTGTTAATGATTTTTGTGTGAAAATAGTGAGGAGAAGAGACAGCTCCAGATATCAGCCCTCATAAATGCACTTTAAACAATGTGCTTTCACAGTTGCTTAAAAGTCATGGAGCAGCTGCACTGAAATTATAAAATCTGCAGTTTTGGTATGCCAATGATTTTCAGTTGGCCTTAGTCATAAAATAACACACTTTTCATTGGAGTTCTACCCAAGCTAGAAAAATATATCCAGACTGATGAAAATCCAACCCAGGAAAGCAACAGTTCTACAAAGATTATTAGATAACTATTTACACAATAATTTGTTTTTGTAAATCTCATCAATATGGTCCATTTATTGAATAGGTCTTTCACATAGAAGCAAAACTACATAGAAAAGCTGCTGTCAAGTAAAAATATATGGTGTGGAAAATTATTTTTTTGATTGTGACATAGCTAGTGCTAGTGGGCTGCTAGTAGACTACTACTGTTATCTATCAAACACAGTATGGTGGAGAACATGGGGGAGGGAGGGGTGAGTCTTAATTTTTGCATGTCTTCCTAGTAGTCTTTCTATTAGCACAGTGGTTCTCAACCTTTGGTCCTCTAGATTTTTGAGACTTCAACTCCCAGAATTCCTGAAAAATGAGCATACTGACTGGGACTCCTGGGAATTGAAGTCCAAAACATCTGGAGGCCCAAAGGTTGAGAACCACTGTATTAGCATCTGGTTGGGATTCATAGGAAGTAAGGCTTAAATCTAATTGCTAATGCCAATAAATCAACAAACTTCCATAATTTCCAAAATCAATAAACTTACACAAGTTTTGATTTACTAAGTTTCCTTTGATTCCTTGGGTTCAAAAGAGCCCTTATGGTGCAGTGGTTAAATGTCTGTACCACAGCCACTCACTCTCAAACCACAAAGTTGTGAGTTCAATACCAGCCAGCGGCTCAGGGTTGACTCAGCCTGGCATTCTTCTGAGGTTGCTAAAATGAGTACCTGGCTTGTTAGGGGCAATTAGCTTACACATATTGTAAACCACTTAGGGAGTGCTTAAGTTTGCTGATAAGCGGTATAGAAATGTACTCGCTATTGCTATTACTGTAGCTGGGCTTAGCAAATGGGTGTAAACCCAAATGCTGGACTAAACAGGCCTTTTGTCTGATTCAGCATGGTCCTTTTAAAGTTTTTATAATCTCCCATCTGATTATTCAAGCCAGCTTGGTATAGGGCTTTGAGCATTGAACTATGACTATGTAAATCAGGGTTTCAATCCCCGCTCAGCTATGGAAACCCACTGGGTGACCTTGAGCAAATCACACACTTTCAGCCTCAGATAAAGGCAAAGGCAAAACCCCTTTCTCTTGCCAAGAAAACCCTCTCATAGGTTCACCTTAGAATGATCATATGTCAGAAACAATCTGAAGGCACACAACCGCCATCACCACCACCACCTGATATACACACATACATAAAAATACTGTTATGTGGATAGAGAACAATAGAAATTACAACCAAAAAATTGTGTTTCCACACCACAGGTTGTATTTATGGATCAGGTTACTTATAAATTGATTGCAGCAATGCTCTGTCTATGCCCTCATAAAATGTTCCATGTTCAGTAGCTTGTGGCAGCATGAGGAAAGCCACACAGCAGAAGTGGCCAAGTAAAGAGGGGGCAGGAGTCACCTTTGTATCCCAACCTTTGTATACCCAATGCAACAGAAAGTAATATCACATAATTTCCAGTTTTATTAATAGGAAATTTGGGTAGGTTTTTTTGTTTGGTTGTTTGGTTAGGTTAGGTGTTCTTAAGGTGTTTTTAAGATATGTGAAAGTCTTGGGGAATGAAACCACTGGCTGTTTTTATCTATATTAAGCATTCCGTGTTGTTGTTGTTGTTGTTGTTGTTGTTGTTCATGGGGCTTTGGTGGAGTTTCGGGGCCACAAAATGGAGCCTGCCAGCTACACTTTACACATCCCTGCCATATGGAGAATAGCCTTTTTTCTAAGGTTAAGTTTTAACAATTGACATAATAGGCACGAGAGTACGTACAAAGAAGCAACACCATTAAATAAATACTCTAATTATGTGAGAGGGTTGTATCACAGCAAATTCTCTATTTGGGAGATCCAGACAAACATTTCTCTTCCCATTCAAACCAGAATGAATCTGTAAAAAGAGTGGCAGCTATAAAGTTCATTTATTATAAAGTCTTCTAAACCACTTCTTCTGAAACTTTGCTGTTCCATATAGTTGGGGTTTCTGTCCCCAGAATTCCCAACCATTGGTCATGTTGGCTGGGACTTCTGGGCACTGAAGTAAAAAACCCCTGGAAGGCCATAGTATGAGAAGCACTGTTTTAAACCATGTAGACTACAAACTTGTGTATATTTATTTAGGAAATTAAATACAAGAGAACTTGGTCGGGCTTGTGTCTGAGTAAACATGTATCTCATTAGACTCTGCTTTTCACTTGATTCCCACCTCTTGGCAACTAAAAATGACCACTAGAAATTTTTTTAAAAATATACTTATGATAAACTCTTGTTTGTATTGAAATGTATATATGAGTGGGGCTGACTAGAGTCACAGTTGCTTGCCCTAAGCTTCACAAGTTCAAGGGCATGTTTACTCAGAGCCTAGGACCATAAGAAACTATCCATATTTGCATGTATGCACGAGATTCCAGGAAAATATAATGTTAGAATGTGTGCAGCTGTATTATGTGGTAGAAATGAATACTGAATGGGCCTTGGGGAAAATGTATTGCAGCATTTTGCAAGAAGTGAAGACTTGAAATGTGAAGAAAAATGGGATTTAGGACTGTTGTACAAGACTCATGTTGCAAATTATAGCATTATAGACACATTTTCACTGTAGAGAGCCTGACCCCTGTTTATGTATGAAGCTTCTTTACAGTATTTACAACAAACACGTTCTCCTCCTTCTAGTCTATTATTAGAATTCTTAAAGCAAGTTATTCTGAATCTACTAGGGATACATGGCAATAAATTGCTTCTTGCCAAACATCCAAGGGCCCTCTTTCTCTAGAATTGCACATCTCTGTTTTATGATAATGACCATCCCACCATCCATCTTTGCATCAGAAGGGCTATCAGGAAAAATCTACAGCAAGCTAAACCTTTTCCAGATTGAAGAAGTCCATGGAAAAAAACAAAAAAATACAAAAATCAACACTATAGTAATAGTGCACCTTCATGTAAACAGGATTTATCTGTACATGCATTCTTAGCACAGAACATCATAAGGTATAAATAGAAAATAGCACAGGTTGACCTTCAAGACAGAGTTTTCATGCAATCCCAATTCCCAGATAGTGTCAATGCAGACAATTCAGCTCCTAATGTACATTAAAAAGAAGGTCTCGATCATAGAATCTGTCTAAGTCAGCTGTGTAACATTGACATAGAAAACAAATAAACACACTGCAAGTTGTTGGAGGGAAAAGCAGAAAGCAAGATATGTCCATCAGGAAATACTGTTACTTCAATAAATAGAATTTGCTAATTACCATAGTTGATGATTTGCTGAGCCATGGTACAAGCAAATCACTTTGCAATATATATATATATATATATATATATATAAACAATCTACTAGGCTTTTAAAAAAGTATTTTTAGTATTAGAAATTTTAGTACTTTCTTTTTTCCTCCTATAGCATGTACATAAAGGACACATTAAGGTCTGGTGCACTGTGCACTTTGAGCAGAGTGAAAATAGGTTCTAAATATAGTACCTACTTGAACACAAAAGATAGATGTTGCAGAACAGTGTAGAGCTGGGAGACGCAATGTCAAGGAATCAGTGAGAAAAATCTCTTGATGCAATTTTTCTGACAACAGATTATACTGTTAAGGGCACTGAGATGGGAACTTAAATTGAAATGTGTATCATTAGTCATGCCGGTTCACCTTCCTTTGTCATATAGAACTGAAATGATACAAATCTGCTTTCCCAATGCTTATTTTACATTTTAAACATGTAGGCTGGTCTGTGTGCAGATACAGAGGACAAACAGTGCCATGCTGATCCACTAAGATTACAGAACCATTTTCCATTGTTATCAAAATGTGCTGTTAGTGAAAAATGTAGAGGTAACAAGTAGAATGGAGAAAGCATCCTTGGGACTATAAATGATATCTAATGATCTGTATCAAACAACACTTCCCAATAGATTATAGCCCTGATAAGGGAGCAGTATTGCATAGAAAAGAAGATAAGTAGCGTTGGGCGATAAGTCTTCAGGTTTCACAAGCAGTACATCTCTCAGTTGTTGGGGAGCAACAATAGAAAAGAGATTTTTACCTTCATGTTCTGTTTGCTTCCCACCAAAGTCTGGTAAATCAATCTAATATACAGGACACTGGATTAGGAGGACCTTTGGGCCTCAGTCCAACACAAAATTAGACTTAGTATAAATTGTATGTTCCTATTTATTGCCTTCCAACTCCAAGCCACCTTGGAAGAAGCTGATTATCTAGACCCATTTCAAACCAGCTTCAGGAGGGGATACGGAGTCGAGACGGCCATGGTTGCCTTGGTCGATGATCTCCATCTGGGCATCGATAGGTGAAGTGTAACCCCTTTGGTGCTCTTGGACATCTCAGTGGCATTCGATACCATTGACCATGGTATCCTTCTGGAACGCCTGAGGGGGATGGGAATTGGGGGCACTGTTCTTCAGTGGTTCCATTCCTACCTTTCAGGCAGATTCCAGATGGTGAAGCTGGGAAACAGCTCTCGTAAAAGAGAGTTGACATCTGGTGTCTCACAGGGCGCCATTCTGTCTCTATTTAACATTCACACGAAGCCGCTAGGAGAGATCATCCGGAGACATGGGGCGCAGTGTTATCAATATGCCGATGACACTCAAATATATTTCTCTATGTCTCCAACAGCTGCAGTGACCAAGAATGGCATTTATTCTCTGAAAGCCTGCCTGGAGTCGATAATGGGCTGATTGAGGGAAAAAAAACTCAGGTTGAATCCGGAGAAAACGGAGGTACTTGTGATAGGTTCCCCTAGTCCAGGGATGGAGATTTGTCAACCTGTTCTGGACGGGGGTCACACTTCCCCTAAAGGACAAAGTTTGCAGTCTGGGCGTACTCCTGGACTCGTCCCTCCTGCTGAACTCGCAGGTGGAGACGACAGCCAGGAGCGTGTGGTATCAACTCCGGCTGATATGCCAGTTGCATCCCTACCTGGGCAAAGGGGACCTTGAAACATTGATACATGCACTGGTAACCCCTCATTTAGATTTCTGCAATGCGCTCTACATGGCGCTACCTTTGTACCAAGTCTGGAACCTAACAACACTAGATTGATGACGACTTCCAACAGGGCTTTCTCAGCTGTGGCCCCAAAACTTTGGAACAACTTGCCGGAAAAGATCCATCTTATTACCACCTTAGATGCCTTTAAGAAGGCACTTAAGACGGATCTCTTCTGGCGGGCCTACCCACCCGATCTGCTGTAATGGACTATTGAAGATTTATTTAGAATCAGATCAATAATGGAAGAAATGATAGGAACTGACTAGGTCTAAGGATTGAATTGTATTGGATTTATAATTGTTTGTACAATGGTTTTAAGATAATGATTTTAAGATAATTTTAGATTGTTGATTGTATATGAATGTATTTTAATAATAACTTGTTGGAATCCCACCTTTATCCGATGGGAGAGGCAGGAAATAGAAATAAAACATCATCATCATCATCATCATCATCATCATCATCTTACTTTTTGCAGAACACACAGACATGCAACAGCATCTCATATCATCAATGTTTCTAATCCCAAAAAACAAATTTAAAAGAAATGCAATATAATTACAATAGTGACAGGAGCCCATGGAGTGGATGCTGGTTCACATTCCTTTTTACAGGAGATGCTGGGAATTAAATTTATCAGGGGTTTGTCTACATGATTAAAATACTCCCCATTCTATTCAATAGAATACACCACTTCCACAAGTGATTTTGGAAAAAAAATTGGCTTTTGGTGGGGAAGGGGGATTCCTCCAAGTCCTCAGAAAAAGGAATTATGGGGGTTTTTTTATCAGATTATCTATAAGTGTCTATGAGTATGTGCATTACTGAACATGTGGCTGTCCGCTTCACATGTATTTGCATAGCTGCACATTTTTGGCAGAGCGATGTGATTTTTGGCACAGCGATGTGAATTTGTGCAGGAAAGTGAAGACAATTAAGCATTCAGGCAAATATTTGAAAATTCACAGCAATTTGCATAATACGTATAGACTAGGACCAGGTCTCAACATGCAAGTTGAATTCTCAGGGAATTTCTGAGACCCCGGGTCTCTACAGAAGGCCAGTGATGGAAGAAAAAGTTTTAATTTTTGTCTGTGAGGTTGTTAAGGCAGAGGCAAGAAAAGTACAGCCTGCAGTCTACATAGCCTTGCCACACTCCCAGACAGACAATAGTGTTTGCAGTGAGATTTGAAGGAATTACACTATGTTTTTGAGAGCATGTTTTAGGCCAGGGGAGTTCTTCTCAAAACTGGAAGCAATCTTTGGTGACTTTCAGTTTTGTAAAACAAAAAACAAAAAAACACCCAAAACACGGGCTGTTCTGGGTACAAAAGAGATTGGTGGACCTGAACGGTCAAAGAGGGCTGCGGAGGGGAGGGGGCTGAAATCCTGAGGCCGAAACAAATGTCATTATTCCAATCATGTGCTTTGAGAAATCCATACATCCAGCCCTGTTTACAAGCATAAAGTTTTTCTGCTAACCTGTCTTCATGAATAGCTCTACAGTGCTACATTTGTGGAGGATGTGTTTTCTGTGTGTGTGTTTTTCCCACTAGCAATGATCACATATACTATTAATATCAAGACCATTGTGCTATGACAGCAGAAGTCTGCACAAAAGAAAATTCACATCGAGTTGCCCATTGAAATGTCAAATATTACAATACATGCTTGAAAAGCATTTTTGAAACTTGACAGTATCATAACTTTGAAAACAGTGTGTATTTTTTTGCTTTTTTAGTGCACTGTTTACCTTAAAGATTATTTTCTATAAAAATGTGCAGGAATGAATTTTCTGTTATATAATGACATTTCTTAGCAGAACTGTCACATATTTTTTCACACTGGGAACAGTACACTTGGAATTCAGCAAAAGAAGAATGGTAGATGTTGTTGTATGCCTTCAAGTCATTTCCAACTTATGGCAACCTTAAGGTGAACCTATGTTAGTGCTGAGGTATAACTGTGTCCATATGCAGAAGACTGTCAGCCAGGAAGACAAACACCATTGCCAAGTCTGGAAGTAGTTCACAATTGCTGACGTTCTTCCGAAGAGGCTTTTAATCTTAGTTCCAGCAAATATTTACAACCACGATACAGCAATATTTACACAAACCAGCATAATGCTCTGCCATCAACCAACATTCACACCACTGCACTGTGTACTGGAGCATTCATCCTTATATTCTAATCCAACCCCCTGCTGGTGTTTCATCACCTTTCTGTCATGTAGCCACAGTGATAGTGCAGCTTTGACCTGCTATGACTCATGGCTTGGGTCCAGCATACTTGAGGGAACGCCTCCTCCCATACAATCCTTCCCACACATTCAGGTGCTCTGGAAGGAACCTATTGCAGCCAAAGAAAACCAGGCTGGTGGTGACCTCCCAGGGGACCTTTTCAGCTGCCGCTCCAAAAATATGGAATGACCTGCCGGAGGAGAACTGCCATATAACATTGTTGGAGGCCTTCAAGAAAGCAATAAAGATGGATCTCTTCTGGCAGGACTTCCCTAACTGACCTCATCAGACTTTTAACAGTCCATCTGCCTCATTGCCCCCATCGGATTTATCGGACTTTTCTGATTTTATTGTAAATTTTTAATTTGATTTTTTTTAAAGTGCTATTTTAGATTACTGTTTTTATGCTGTATTGTATTGTTCTTTGTTTGTTCTTTGTTGATCCAACACAGAGAGAGGTGGGATGCAAATAAGTATCATCATCATCATCATCATCATCATCATCATCATCATCTCCAAGCACAAGATGCATTACCTTCATTTTACACAGCCTGGGGCAAAAATATACTGAAAGGTTTTTCTGGGGATGAGCTGGTGTGACTTGCTCAAAGTCACCCAGTGGTTTCCATGGCCAATTGGGGACTCGAATTCTGGTTCCCAGAGCTATAGTCCAACACTCAAGCCACTACCCCAAAACTGTGGTGAGCTATTGCTATACACACCTAGGATAGTACAAAGACATCCTGTTAAAATTAATAGAGTTTATTTTTCACATAATAAATGTGTTTAAGAACAGAGACTTAAAATTGGTACAGTATATGTGTATATGACGTTTGGTCATATCAGAGGAGACAACTAAGGATCCACATTTGTAAAAAAAATAAATCCTCATTTTTGTCTTGTTGCTAGCAGGGTTATTTGTCTTTTATTTTTAAAATGAAGCTTACCCCTAATGGCAACTTTCTTGCTTCAATCCAAATTGCTTGTGGAAAGTTACTTAGGTAAAGTGGAAAGGCTTTTTGCAGCATATAAGGAGAGCAGAACTGGGACAATCTTTTTCCCTATATTTCCCTTTCCTAGAAATTCCCAGTTAACATAGCTTGGGACACTCTGAGAGCTGAGAGCTGTAGTCCTTAAAAATGTAACTTTTTCCAGCTCAGGAAGAAGGATGAATCAATACAGCCCTCCTTTCCCCCATTCCCTGCATAGCATTTGAAAAAGAGAAACAAATCCTTCCATTTTTACTAATGAATAATCTGACCTCTGGGAATAGCTTCAGGCCTAGGAAATAGGTTTGGGTATGGGCCCTATTAGTTCAGACAAAACAGTGACATCCTGTAGAATTATATACTTATGTTTCTTTCAGCTTTTGGGGGTATATATCAAACAGTTATATTATTTTTTAAAAATGAGTTCCTCTATTTATATACCTCAAGCTAAAAATAGCTTGAAAGAATCATTTTGTTTTGTTTTTAAGACTGTTTGAGTCCTTCACAGCAGAAAAAATAACAGCTTTGCTGAGATACTAAACAATGGGCAAGTGAGGAGAATATTGGGAGATGATATCTTGAGGGGGAAAATAGAATTACATCTGCACAGAAAAGCAAACAGCTCAAGGAATATCTCAGTATAAGGATACCATCTGCATGAGGTAGTATAAATAGCTCAAGGGATATTTCAAAATAAGGACAGAATTCTGCAACAGGCAGTTCAGAAGAAAATATCTTTTATAGGTATTTTATTAAAGGATAATGCACTGCTGCAGAACATGAGCATGTACAACTCTTTGCAGTACAGGAGAAGCAAGACTTGAAAAGTGTTGAAAGATTAAACTGGATTTCTACCCCACGGGCTGAAATAAACTAACAGCACTTGGTAAATGTATGTAAGGCAGGCCTTATGGCTATTTCTTATATCCTTGGATGAAATATCTGTGGAAAGAGTAAGCAAGAGATGAATCCAGAAAGAGAGAATGGCATTGTATTATGCATAAAAGCAGCATCATTTCCACTATTGTAATTCATGCTCATGTAACATAATGAACTAACTATAATGTAAACAGAATGAATTCCAGTAAATACACAATCAGCCTAAATCCAATTGCATATTCCAAATAGACTCATTGAAATATGGAAGTATTGCTGTACTAAAGTTCCCATTGATTCAATAGGTTTACACTACCTGAGACTAGTTTAGGCCAACTGTTACCATGAAAGCATCACAAGAGGACACAAACACAAACAAATAAATCACAGAAAGCCTCTGATTGAATGAGTAACAAACCATAAATGAAAAAATAATAAAAACAGCCCTGATCTTTTCATTAAAAATCATAATGATCGAGAACTGGAGCATAAACTAGCATATTGTGATTTAGCATGATGACCTGTATGATGGTAAGATTCTTGACAAAAGTATTCTTATTTTAGATATGCTCCTTATTGCTCTCCTACTAGACTTCTACATCTTATGGCAAAAGACTGAATTCTGCCCCATAGAAAATTTAGCAGTACATTTGAGTTGTCACTACATTTTTGAAATCAGAATTTTGGTTCAACTCATAGGGTATTAATGGGTTGTGAGACTTAGGTAGTGGACTCAAGTATCAAATATGAGTTTGTCAGCTGTATCTGCTCTGCAGAAATAATCCACCTTGACAGTACTTTAACTGCCATGGCTCAATGCTATGTAATTCTGGGAATTGTAGTTTGTTTTGTTACCAGAGCTCTTTGACAGAGAAGGCTAAATTTCTCACAAAACTACAGTTTCCAGAACTGCCTTGAGCCATGGCAGTTAAAGTGGTGTCAAACTGGGTTATTTCTGCATTGTAAAATGTAGTCCTAATTGCAATGTCTGACTCAGTGATGGTAATAAGTTGTGGGAAGAAGACTTTTTTCTTTTTTTTTTTCTTTTTTTCTTTTTCTTTTTCTTTTTTTTTTTTTTTTGGTGACCCTTATTGTACTCTAATACGATTTTTTTTTAAAAAAGAAAATGGTTTATCTTGGTAGAGGTGTGTTGTCATATGTACAGATGGAGCTTGCACGTCTGGAGCGCACACTAAACTTAAAGCAAAGATTACAACAGTAACTCCAGAAGCCAACTGGACACAATGCGTGATATATTGGGAAGCACTGTCATCTAAAGAGCTAAGCTCTCCTCTGAATGAAAGTTTGATGCAGTTGTGAAAACTGTAGATTTCATCAAAACACAGCCACTAAAGTTTCAAAATTTTAAGGTTTTCCATGAAGATATGTTCAGAGCACACTGCCTTAGTTCTCCACTCCAAAGACCAATGGTTCCTCAGAGGTTAGGTGCTGACCAGAATTTTTAAGTTAAGACATGAGATATTCTGCTTGTCACTTAAGCAAAACCATCCAATGGCAGAGCTTTACTGCAACACAGATTTTCTTTTGCAAGTAGCATATCTTGCAGATATGTTTGAAAAATTAAACATTTTGGCGAATTACCTAAAAAAAAAAAAAAAATGAAACAACCATACTTCACTGGAATGATAAAGTTCAGGAGTTTTGAAAAAAACAACCTTTCTGGACAAATGGTTTGAAAAGTAACGATTTGGAAATGTTTCCTAGTCTTCTCAACATGCTTAAAGAAATAAACCTTCAGGTAATTCCCTCACAGCTGGAATGTTATTTGATTGATCAACTAGTCGCATTACAAGAACATTTTAAAAAGTATTTTTATGAAAACCTTGAAGCATTGAGCTGGATAAAAATCTATTTGAAAATAAGCCACAACCAAGATCATTCAACATGACTGATCAAGACCATCTTATTGATCTACAAACTGGTGCTTCTTTTAAAATAAAATTTAAAGAGTGCTCCTTGCCAGAGTTTTGGATTAGTATTCAAGAAGAATACTCAACATTAAAAGAAAAGGCTAGGAAAGTGTTTGTGCCATTTGCAACTACAGTTGACCCTCAACATTTGTGGGTTTCCTTTTCTTAGATTTGATTGTGAGTTTGTAGCTGCTGCTGAGGAAACCAGTGTGGCTTAGTAGTTTGAGCACTGGATTATGTCTCTGGAGACTAGGCTTCAATTCCTAGCTTGGCTATGAAACCCACTTGGAGACCTTGGGCATATGCTCTCAGTTCTTCTGAACAAATCTTGCCAAGAAAACCCCATGTAGGGCAGCTTTAGGGTTGCCATCAGTCAGAAATGACTTGAAGGCACACAACAACAGCTGCTGCTGAACTAGTTCAACCTTCTCACCCCTCCTTCTTCTCCTTGTCAAACTCTTCATCTCCTGTCCTGCCCCTGTTCCAGCTCATACCTCCTTTTCCCACCTTGGCACCAATATATCCCACCCAGTGCTTGCTGCTACTTCCAAAATGGCCTTCAATCTCTAAGGAGGTGAAGGAGCTTTGAAAATTTGGGTGAGGTGTGGTGTATCAAGGTAGGTGGTACAGGCTGGTGCTATTGGCAGGACAGGAGATGGAGAAGAGGAGGGGAAGAGGATGAAGGAGCAAGGAGGTTGATCTAATCCGTCGCCACTGCTACTGGCTGCTGCACCTGACACCTCTAAAATCAGCTTCATGTTCATAGGAAGTAGAGGGATTTTGAAAATTTGGGTGAAGTATAATGGGACCATCGCAGGAAAGGGAGGTATGGACTGAGCTTTTGGTGGGAAGGAGTCTGTAACATGCAAGTTGGAGGAGGCTTATGATAGTCATGGTTTTTCAACTTTTGCAGAAGTCTTCAACTCCCCAGAAATGTTGTGGGCCAACTGTACCTACCTTTTTGAAACTGGATTCTCAGCTCTGGCTACTATGGAGGGTAAATATCATGCAAGCCTTAATGTCACCAAAGAACTGAGAGTTGTTTGTATTCTCATTTTAGTAAACTTTGTACTCAGAAACAAGCACACCCATCACACAAAGTTTATACATTACTTGAGAAATGTTGCACCAGCAATCATTAAACAAGTTGTTCATTAAAAAATAAAACAGTTTCATGATATGAATGCTACTTCCTTATAAAATGTTAAAATATGAATATACATAAATACACACAAAACACACACACAACAAAAAATAATATTTTTATTCATATACTATATCCAGCAGGGGTGTGACATCCAAATATAGATGTAAAGGGGGTCACAGGGGTAAAAAGTTTGAGATCCTCAAATTTGCAGTATTAACACAAAACAATTCCCACCTCAAGTTAAAAGAATAAAATGCAATGGAAAGATAAAAAGCTCTTTAAAATTGTTTAGTTAGAACAATTCAGCACTACTAGCCCATTCTTTAAATCCTTCTGTTTTAGAAGCCTATCTGAAACCTGCCAATGGTGGGAGGACTACAAGGAGAGGGCCATTCTGACCTTCATGGGAAGAGAGTTCAAGAATTGAGGGGCAGCTACTGAGAAGGTCCTCTCTTGCATTTTTACCATCTGTGCTTGTGATGCTGATGGGACTGAAAGAGTGGCTCCTCCTGATGACCTCAGAGCTCGGTCCAGGGAGCCATATTGGGTTAGTTAGGTCATAACTAGCTGTATGAATTGTGTCTGGAAACAACCTGGCAGCCAGTGGAGCTCTTTCAATAGTGTTATAGACTCTGTAACTATCCCCAGTTAACAATCTCGCTGCAGCTCTTTGGACCAGCAGAAGTTTCTGAAGTCTCTTGAAAGGCAATCCCAAATATTGTTTATTATAGTAGTCCAAATGGTATATAACTAAGGTATGTGCCATTGTGGCCAGCTCTGACATCTGAAGGAATGGGTGACAACGGCTCAATGACCTATCTCTCAAGCGAGATGCAATCAGAATGGCATATTGTTCTGCTGATATTCTTTTAGCCTGTGCATGCATTCAAATATCTGAATTTAAACACATTATATAGTGACTACAAGCAAATCAAGATACCATAAGGAAAAAGTAGGGATGTTCTCATTTCTTAAATGGGCAGGCACTAGATCCTGCCCGCTCTCGGAAGTAAGCAGGGCCAGCTCTGATTAGTACTTGGATGGGAGATGGCCAATGAAAACCAGGTGCTGTGGGCTATATTTCAGAGGAAGGAACTGGCAAAAACACCTCTAAGAAAATACTGTGAAATTCATGGGTTACTGTAAGTCAACAGGCAACCTGAAGGCACTTATTCACATACCTAAAGTATTGAACTGCAGATCACTGTAGCTGGTTTTACATTATTCCTTATCTGGGAGTATTCTATACCATATTGTTTCCTTGTTCTGTTTGCATTGTAATGAAGCTGGTAGCTCAGCTTATCTCCATATACATTGCTTCAAGATTTCATATACTTTCATGCTTTTTTTTTAAAAAAAAAAAAAATAGGATTGCAATATATTCTGTTCTTTCTAAATTAAAAATTAATTCATACTGGAATAGAGTTGTTTGCATTGATTTCAAAATATGAAGTGTAATGTTTCCAATAAAACATTTTCCCAACGTTTTTGTGAGAGTAGGATTGCTCTTTTTAAACATAGCTTTGAAAAAAAAATCCTGGCATTAAACTTTTGCTGTAATAAATAACATTGCCAGAACACCTGTGACAGATGGGAGTGTTTTAAAAGCTCAATTGTGCATAACTGAAATTGTACATTTGCATTCTCCATTCAAATGAAGTAGATTTCCCCCTGTTTGTATTCCTTTCAAAAAGAATTACTAATGACAGAAGCATACAAGTCCTGCAGTAAGGAAAGGCAATGTAAAAATCAATTACAAAAGCTGCAACCTATACCCACTTACCTGAGAGTAATCCCCAATGAGCACAACAGAACTTACTAGTGAATAGCTGTGGATAGAATTCCAATGTAAAAGCACACACTGAAACCTGGATTAATGGCATACACAAACATACACTGCCCAGTTCTGCTTCATACAAATTGACTATAACTTCAGAGATACTAGATACTACAGATTTGTTTAATGAACATATTTTAAGAAGACACACATACTGTAAAATACAAAAATAAATAAATAAATAAAGCCCGTAAGAAATCCTACAAATAATTTATCCAGTATAAAATGCAATAATAATAACATCCAGTGAGCATTCAAATTGAAATTGCAAAATCTGTAAATCATGGAGAAAAAGCAGGAAAAACAAGCTAGTCCTAAAAATACAAAGACATGAAACTGCCAAGATGGAAACATGGAAGAATCCAGTCAATATAAGCAGCCACATATAACTAATGCATTCAGTTATCCAACTACAAAGTAAATGAGAGAGACTTGGTTACCACTGCAGAGTGTACATATTCTCATTGGGAGGGTGATGGGGGATTATGTCATTGGTTAAGCAACTATATTATAGAAAATATTACTACATTTGTTTTCATATAGCCACTGATTTAAAAGTTAGCAACATGTTCTCATCTTGATGATAGCATTTCTGCTTTTCCTAAATATCCTATGTATCAGTCACCAATTGTGTTTCCCTTGAGTATCAGTATTTTTCATGAATTGGAATGCATCTATATTCAACGAAAATGCATTTTAATAAGGAGAAGAAAATATGGAGAAATGCTGCATCTCTAAAGTGGTATATTCTTCATGTGTATAAAGACCTGGGATCAATTTCCAACATTCTACTTACTACCCAGAAAGCAGGCCTGTGAATTGCTGAAGAGCTAGTACTGCCAAGGATTTAGTCAAATGGCTTTTGATCCCCTGGACAGGAACAACTACAGACCAGTGTTTCTGCTACCTTTTCTTAGCAAGGTCATCGAGAGAGCTGTTGCCTTCCAATTCCAAGCAGTTTTGGATGAAGCCGATTATCTTGATCCTTTCCAAACTGGTTTAAGGGCAGGGTATGGAGTTGAGACTGCCATGGTTGCTCTGATGGACGACCTCCGCTTGAGCATTGACAGGGGTAGTGTGACCCTGCTCGTGCTCTTGGATCTCTCTGCGGCTTTTGACACCATAGATCACACCATCCTTTTGGAGCGGCTGAGAGAGTTGGGGATCAGTGGCACCATGCTCCAGTGGTTCCGGTCCTTTCTCTCAGGCAGATCCCAAAGGGTGAGGCTCGGGAACAGTTGCTCCCCTAAAATAGAGCTTACTTATGGCATCCCTCAGGGTGCCATCCTGTCCCCGATGCTATTTAACATCTTGGTGAGATCATTCGGAGGCATTGAGCTCAGTGTCTTCAGTATGCTGACAACACTCAGATATATCTCTCCATGACAAGATCGTCCACTCAGACCTCAGATGGTGTCTCTCCTCTCAACCGCTGCCTTGAGGCGGTAATGGATTGGATGAGGGAAAACAAATTGAAGCTCAAACCAAGCAAAATGGAGGTACTCACAGTTACAGGCCTGAAACCAGGATTGGGAATACAATCTCCAGTTCTTGATGGAGTCACTCTCCTCTAAGGACTGTGTTTGCAGCTTGGGGGTCCTCCTTGACTCGCCGCTTCACATGACTAGTCAGGTGAATGTGACAGCCAGGAGTGCCTGTTACCAGCTTCGGCTGATCTGCCAGCTGCACCCTTTCCTGGAGAGGAAGAATCTGGAAATTGTGATACACGCACTGGTAACCTCACAACTGGACTTCTGTAATGCACTCTACATGGGGCTACCCTTGTGCTTAACTCGGAAACTACAACTGGTCCAGAATATGGCAGCCATACTCATTACTGGCACATCTAGGAGGGAACACATGACATCTGTGCTAGAATCTCTCCACTGGCTGCCAATCAGTTTCCGGGCACAGTACAAGGTGTTGGTTTTGACCTATAAAGCCCTACATGGCTCAGGTCCATCCTATCTAAGGGACTGAGTCTCCCCACACGATCCCCCCCGCACACTTCGATCCTCTGGGAGGAATCTGTTACAGCCCAGGAAGACCAGGTTGGTGCAGACCTCCCAGAGGGCCTTTTCAGCGGTCGCCCCCAAGCTTTGGAATGACCTGCCAGATGAGACGTGTCTTATTCCATCGATTGGCAGCTTTAAGAAAGCTTTGAAGATGCATCTTTTTCGGCAGGCCTTCCCAGAAAATGTCTAACATTCCCCGGCTCTAACTCTTGCTAGTCCTTAGTTTCCATCTGGTTAAACAGCTCAGGAAGTCTTTTGGTGTGACATTATGGATTTTGTTTATTTGTAACTGTTTTTAACTTGTCTTTGGTTTAATCCTTTTTTTAAGGGGGGGGAGTTGGGAATGGGATTGGATATTTTAATTGTGATGTTTTTTAACTTCTCTTGTACCCCGCCCCAATTGCCTGTTCAGAGGGGCGGGCTAGAAATAAAAATTGTTATTATTATTATTATTATTATTATTGAATTTTTTAGACAATATTTTTAATAGGACTGATTCATGTACTCTAGAACCAGGTCTGTGACCAAGGTAGGGTACCTATTTCATACAGTGTGGTGGTAATGAGAAGTAGCATAGAGAGCCCAATAAACAATCTGCAACAGAGGCCTTCAGGCATACATGCCTTCAAGCATTGACAGAGGGCAATGGTAGCTTCATCTGCAGAAATAATGTAGTTTGACACCATTTTAATTGCCATGGCTCAGTGTTATGAAATCCTGGGATTATAGGTTTTTGTGGCACCAGAGCTTCCTAAAAGAGAAGACTAAATATCTTCTATGGAGCAGAATTCAGTCATTTGCCATAAGATGTTGAAGTCTAGTAGGAGAACAATAATTAACATATCTAAAATAAGAATAATTTTGTCAAGAATCTTAACATCATACAGGTCATCATGCTAAATCACAAGATGCTAGTTTATGCTCCAGTTCTAGATCATTATGATTTTTAATGAAAAATCAGGGCAATGTTTGTTTGTTTATTTATTTATTTATTTATTTATGCAATAAATGTATTAATTCTATCAAGTGTATTTAAAGTGGCCAGTAATCTACTTCTAGACAATTTAGCAGGTTCTTGTTAAAAAAAATTAGGTAAATACATTTCTGTTATCAATGGAATCTAATCCACTCTTTTTTTGTTAGACAAACTGTAGAAAAACTAAGTTTTAAAAATCAACTGATTTCAAAATTTTAAAAGGATAAGTTCTTAAAGTTGGAGAATCAATTATCTGCTGTCTATGGCAATGAAGAATTGATTTTATACTGAGATAACTGCAATACTTTCTAACATGAATGCAATAAAATTGTTTATTTTATTAATAAAATAAATACTATACTTTTAATACAGATATTAATAATTTAGGATAGAACAAGAAGAAACTGGGATATTACAGAGATGATATAACATTTGGAAAGTGTCAGAGGAATCTTAAAAATGATTATTATAAACTTGAAGAGAATTCTTTCTGCTATTTTGTATTTGGAAGGGAGTCCTTATGACATTAATATGGGTTTAGGTGCTTTACAAATGATCAGCCAGAAACAGTGTTTTTGAACTCAGTTGGGTCACAGGAACTTTCTCTGCACTCCATTCTAATTTGCAGTTTTGCTATAATAAAAGTCCCAGATATATTGCTACTGTCTAGACATTTTATCTGAAACAAGTGTCCTTTGTAATCCCAGAGGACTTTTCTATTTTATTTCCAGTAAATCAAAGTCTGTGAAGAGCTTTGGTTCTTATTAAGACATACCCTTCACAGTCCATTGATTGCCAACCATGGCAAACCATTGACAGTTCATTTACATATAAGTGATGACTTCCATCAGGTAGTTGGCTCAAAAAACTACAGTGGACATTCAGAGAGCATATCCAATATTTCTTGCTCTTTGATGAGGATCAAGTGCCAATTTATTTATAGAAAACTGACTGCTGGAAGGTAAAAACTTCTCTTTACTGACCTTACACTGTCTTTTCACAGATTCAAGCTACAATCCCATGCACACTAGAGCTGCGAAAGGGGGCTTACATCTGACTAAATATAAAAAGGAGTGCATCAGAATGCTTTATACTGTTGGAAATACAAATAGAAGGGTATGAGGAATTGAGCGTGAGTCCACAGGAGGGCAACCAAAATGGTGAAAGGTCTGGAAACCATGCCCTATGAGGAGCGGCTTAGGGAGCTGGTTACATTTACCCTGCAGAAGAGAAGGGTAAGGGTGACGTGACAACCATGTTTAAATATTTGAAGGGATATCATATTGGGGATGAAGCAAGATAGTTTTCTACTATTCCAGAGACTAGGACAGAGCAATGGATTCAAACTACAAGATATTCCACCTAAATATTAGGAAGAATTTCTGATGACAACAGCTGTTCAACAGTGGAACACACTCCCTTGAGATGTAGTGGAGTCTTCTGTTTAGAGGTTTTTAAACAGAGGCTGGAATGTCATCTGTTGGAAGTGCTTTGATTGTGTATTCCTGCATGGCAGGGTGTTGGACTGTATGGCCCTTGGTGTCACTTCCAACTATATGCTTCTACAATTCTAGGTTTTAAAAACACACACAGAGAGAGAGAGAGAGAGAGAGAGAGAGAGAGACAGAGAGAGAGAGAGAAGAATTTTGAGATCAAAAGGCACAAATATGGCTGTAAATCTTTGCACCCAAAACACTGACATGTTTATTTCATTTTCACTGACATATGGTAAGCTAAAAGCAAAATGTCTGCTGCCACAAACAAATGAATAGCAGAGTTTTTACACATTAGGTTGCTAAATCCTAAGTATACTGTTTTTAACCATGCAGGAATGTTATGTACAGCATAGACTCAAGAGTGATGTTTCTGTTGTCTTCTGTGCACATCAGTCTAGAAAAAGGAGTTACTTTCCAGTACATTCTCAGAAATTTGTTCAGAGCACACTGAATTTAAAAGTAAGGCTTCAATGGAGGAACATTATAATCCATCAGATGGTGTCATTTACTTCATCCTATATTAATCTCTGTCAACTGGAAATGATGATTTTTTAATCTCACGTGCTTTCTTCTTCCTCTCTCGTATTGACTTAGCTACTAAGGCTCCAGCAACTCGAACATCTGTCTTTAAAGCTGGATGTCCACACACTGTAACAGAAAATCAACAGAGACATTGGTAGATTAATTTTACACAAATAAAGAGCTGTACAATTGGGACATTATGGATGAAGGCAACAGGGGTAACAGATTATATAAAGAACTCTGCTTCTTTGGGGTATTTACCACATATACTCAACTATAAATTGACCTTGTGTATAAGTCAAGGATAGATTCTGGGGCCAAAATTATGGATTTTGATATGACCTGCGGATAGGTCAAGGGTAAAACTTAGGTGCATGTAACAAAGGGTCTAAAGGATGAAGCAAAGGAAAACAATGCCAAAGAATTTACAAAATTCCAGCAGACATAACTTTATGTGCTCACACTAAAGGAAGGATGGATGAGAGAGTAGAGGGGATCAGTGCTTCCATAACAGATTACACTCTTGCCTTTCACCAGGGCGTGGTTCATTTTTTAAATACGAGCTAAAGTACAGTACTTACAGTACTTACATTGTAAGTACAGTACTTACATTGACCCATGGATAAGTTGACTCAGGTTTTTTGGGTCAATTTTTTGACTAAAATCTCTAAACTTATACATGAGTATAAAAAGTAAACAGAGACAGGATGGCCACCTTTCAGCAGTGTTTTAGTTGCATATTCCTGCATAGCTTGGGGTTGGACTACGTGGCCTTTGTGATCCCTTCCAACTCTGCAATTGTATTATTCCAAGTGCTATACAAACTATTACAGGGTGCTCAATTGCAAAGTTAATGTAATACATTGCAACAAAAATAGTCATCATACTAATGTCAAAAGATGCTGCTTAGTCACTGAGAAAATGTCGCTATGTCCTTGAGTTCCACTTCGCCATAAAGTTTTCTGGTATACCAAAGTGACAAAATTAGCCCTTTTGCAACAGGAGTATTACTTCATCTTTTAAAATACTTTTATTGATAACTCAGAGAGGGAGGGGAGGGAGAATTGTGTAAACATTTTCATCTCCTCAGCCCAAGTAAAGTTTGCAATTCAAAATAGTTGACCGTCTTTGTTCTCTATTTTGTTTAAATAGGATCACTGAGAGAGAAATAATGCTAGTAAATTGTTACTTCCGAACAGCAAAGGCTAGCAACTGTCAGGTGCAGATCAAGGGGAAAGACTGATGTTGCAGAAAGGCAGGCAACCAAGTGGTTGACCCTAACTTCCTCTAGAGGGCAGGAGAGATTCTCCACACATACAGAACTGGCAGAGCCCACTTTCTGAGATCAAATTCTGAATCATTAGTTTAAATTAACCTGCATTGCCTTAGAGCAAAAACCCATTGCAAGGGAAGAGAAACAGGAAATTTTAACCAACCTTTCTTGAGACAAAAGTGGAAACTAACTAGGTTAGGTTAAGGCAGAACAGAACAGAACAATTTGAATCTGGTTATCCATGGGGGGCCGGGGGAAAGAAATTTTCATCAAATTGATTTCGGAAGTCCAAAAAAAGCAGGAAGGCAACAATGTACTTTTTATATACATAAACGTATTTTATAATATAATGTAAAATATTTTGTTTTTTAAATATTTTGAATCATTTAAACATAATGCATGAATGTATGTGTATGAGTAAGAAAGAGACATTTTATGTAAACATATGAAACTTTCTGGCATGAAAACACAGCTGACTCAAGTTTCACACTGAAGCATCTCATATTTTATATGTTTAATCTAGTAAAATACATATAATCTTATATACCCAATATTTTAAAATTGACAGTATTGTCATCAGTGCTTCGTCTGGTGTAATTTAAGTGTAAGCAAGAGACTGCCTGTATGCAGAGATATTGAAAGTGCTTTGAGACAAAACATCCTTTTCCTCGATGTGGAAACAGCAATAATTTCTGCTGATAATATTATGTAGCAACACAAAAGTTTGGCTCCTCAGATAAAGAGGACTAAATTCAACTTCTGCTCCCACTTACAACAGGACTATTGCTCCAATTGCTTATTCAATGAATCAGCGCTTATACAGATCACATGTGGATTCAATGGGTCAATTGAGCTACCCTATTAATACACAAATCACATGGACTCAGTGCTTACACAAATCATGTGGATTCAATGGGTCTAACTGAAATATATAATACTTCATTTGGAGCCAAATAAGCCCCATGGTGTTTATTAGCCTTAACTCTCTAACTGCAATGTTTTTTTATATACAAGACTTTATATTTTCTATTCATATTGTCTATAATGTATAACTATAAAAATAGAAAGCCCAGAGAGGTATAATGGTTTGAGCACTGGACTAGGACTCTGGAGACCAGGGTTCAAATCCCCACTTGGTCATGGGTGGCCTTGGGCAAATCACACTCTCTCAGTCCCAGAGGAAAGCAAAGGCAAGACCCCTCTGAAAAAACCTTTCCAGGAAAAATGTGTGATAGGTTCCTTTTAGGGTCATCAAAAGTCAGAAAAAACTTGAACACACACAACAACAACATTAAATGTAAAATATTACAAACAGTCAGCCCTTAGTATCCACAGGGTTTCTGCTCCAGATCCCCCCTCCCAGAGATGAGAAGAAGAAGAGGAGGAGGAGGAGGAGGAGGGACTTCAAGTCCTATGGTTTTCAGTAGCCATGTGCATACATAGCCATTAAGGGTGATGGCGTTTGCCATCCATGGATGCTTAAA
The DNA here is from genome assembly GCA_034509955.1 of Urosaurus nigricauda. Taxonomy (NCBI): domain Eukaryota; kingdom Metazoa; phylum Chordata; class Lepidosauria; order Squamata; family Phrynosomatidae; genus Urosaurus; species Urosaurus nigricauda. Next base: position 156,548,710 of record JAOEGL010000005.1, on the reverse strand, counting down.
TCGGTGGATGCAAGCCATGGGCAAGGCAGGCAGGCTGTATACATACCCTTAGATACACCTACATACATACAGAGAAAGAGGATGTCCATCAGCTCATTCAATAAGTTTAAAAGATTTAACATTAATTCATACACTAAATTTACAAAATTTATTGCTGACAAAAAAGATTGCAAATGAATGCAGAGTTGAATTGGGTTATATACTGGTAATAGTATATGTTGCATAACCATAGCCTTGCAGAGTGTGGGGGTGGCAGTTTGTTAAGATTCTTATCTAAAATGTCTCAGCAATCACAGGTAATGGATTCCAGCAATCCCACTGGTGCCATGTAAAGCAAAAGCCTCGTTGAAGAGGGTGTCTGGAAAAGGGATTTTGCCTTACCAATCTTTTGGAATACCTTGGCACTGGTAATAAGCATGCAGACTGGGCTGAGGAAATAATGACCAAATGTTGCTAGAGATTACATTATTTGTAGTTGTAGTTCTTGTCTTTTAAAAAAAAAACAACAACTAACATTTATGTTATGTTATGCGGTTTTTGCTGGCAATTCCTGGCACCTACTACAACATTTTATTTACACTGAGTTTTTGTCTGTCTGTTTGTTTGGTTTTAAATTGATATATACTGCAGTTTTAAAAAACCCCAAGGGTTCTTTCTGCCCCTGCCATTTCTGCTGGAGACGCCTCATCCACTGGAATGGAGACTTCCTCTGAAATAGAGAGGCCTCAGGCAGCATATTCCATCTGATCTTGGATGCTAAGCAGTCAGCTCTCTTTAGTACTTGGATGAATACCAGGTGCTGTAAACAATATTTCAAAGGAAGGAACTGGCAAAACCACCTCTGAGTACTCCATGCCTAAGAAGATCTTTTGATATTCACAGGGTTGCCTTAAGTCACCAGAAGATTTGAAAAATCATACGCAAACACAGACAGTGCAATAGAGGCTCTGCTGCATCTACATACTCTGAAATAGAGATTCCGTCTCCTCCATAAAGGGAACTCTGTTCCACCTTCCATTACAAGAAGATCTATCCTCTCCAGGCTCTGTTACACACAGAGAGAAAGAGAGAGTGTGTGCAATAAACAGGCCCCACTGTAAGTAATTAGAGGTGAACTATGAAATGGGCAATTTATTGTTCTAATTTATTCAGGAGATATCTCTACACAAACTGTAAAGAATTCCAAATGGGTTTGCCTATGCTGAGTGAAAGCCTAATGAAATGCAAGCTGAAATAGAAATTGATGCATTTTCTCCCCTAATTTCACAAATATACTGGTAGGGTTTGCACTATCTGCAATTATTCCAGAAAGAAATCTTTGGAGTCATGGTAAGATTTTGATATAGTGCTGAATCTATGAAAAAGACCTGTTTAGCATCTGTGAGTAGTGGGGAAAAAAAGAATGTAAATAAATCACACGCATCATATAAACCTATACAAATCTATGGTATATCTCCGTTTTGAAAACTACATGCATTTTGTTTAGTAACAAGATCTCAGAAAGGATATTACAGAACAGTATTTTTCTGTATTTGTAGAAACGGTAAAAGAAAGAGGTCAGAAAGACCGAGAAAGACAGAGTGTCTCCCCTTTAATAAGGCAGTGTCTCCCATTTAAAAGAGTAAAAAGGCTGGACTTTTTTATTTAAGGGGAAGAAACAACCAAATGAAGGCATGGGAGACATTTTAAAAATGTATGAGGAATGTGGGAAGAGTAAATAAAGAGAAATCAATGTTCATTGCTCCTAAATACTATCTGTCAAGGCTGTGCAATAAAACTGATGAGAAGAATAAGAATTTCTTCATGCAAAGCAGGAATAAAATGAGATTAATTTTCGCAGGATATTGGCTTTAAAATGAGGTTGGACAAATTCATGAAAGAGATGTCTATCACAGAGTTTGTAAAAGTTACTTTTTGGGATACAACTCACAGAATCTGCCAACCAACATGGCTAGTGGTCTATCACTACTGGTCTATCAAAAACCATTAGCCATGATATTTAAAAAATGGACCTCAATTTTATGAAGCAATCCACATTTGCTTAATAAATATCAGAAGAAAATAACATGGTATATTTACATCCATTATACTGTATTGTTTGTGAACTTCAAGGCAGACTTGTCTGGCCACTATTAAAGGCAATATTTTGTATCACCAGCCAAATTTAGAAGATATTATTTTTGGAAAATGTAAATCTGGGAAAAACCATTACAAATCAAAGGGGAAAAGTGGAAGCCAGAATGATAACAAACATAAAGAAAGGAAACAGATGGATACTGCAAAAAGCCACACATGCAAAATTCCTGTGGAAATACTTAACAATGTACAAAGGGTTATAGTATTTGATATCACCTTCTATCCACTTAAAATAAGACTTTCAGTGTTTTTTTTTGGGGGGGGGGGAGGAATCATTTGTGAGAAAATCAATTACAATTCTCATCAAATATTTAAGGTTCTTTTGAATTGTTTGTTTACAAGACTTGGTTAATGACAAAAGAATGAGCACACAGTGTTTAATTTGCAATGAGCATGGAAACCAAGATGTTTTGTCAAGGAACTGGGAAACAGCTCCAGCTCTATGGAGGCTCTTTGTACCATATGACTGTCAAAATTATCAGACAGGGAAGGGAGCAAAGCACATCACTCTCCCGTCCTTATGCATCCATGACCACGATGGCATGAAAGACATTCCTACATGTCACACTGATCCTGTCACTATCCTGTCAGTGAAGTGGAATTGTATTAACGGGTTCTTCCATTATTACAAAATGAAGGCCAATAACAGGGCAATCCCATCTCACTGACAGGGACACATCAGGGTCAGTGAGATATCATATAAAGGTTTTTTGCACCATTACAGTCACTAATGCTTCATTATTATTAAACAGGGAAAATGTCTGGACCAGAGCGATGTTGTCTGAAAGTCCTTCCTGTGACCATGAACAAGGACTGGAAAAGGACGGGATAAGAACGTCCTTTTCCCTGTTTAATAATCTCCTGTAAATTTTATGACTCAAATTTAAGAAATGCTTTTAGTAACTATTTAGGTTGTTCTTAAAAGACATGACTTAAAAAAATAGTTGATTTACAAAATATAGCTATAATGAATTCATATGCTTCAGGATTTATATGCCATACTACTCCTGCCCCCCCCCCCCAAAAAGACTTTGCATTTATTCATTTTCAAAACTTTGTAACAACACATGGCTCCAGAGATACTTATAACACATAATTAATGTCTTAACATTACTCTTATATAACAAGTCAATTTAGATAAAATGATTTTTCGCTTAAGAACAGCAAGAAAACAAATCTGCAATTTTCATTTTCTGTCTGTCTAGCTCTCTTAGTGAGTGTGTGTTTAAATAAAACAGAGAGAAGAGCAAATGAAATTTAAATAAAATGCACAACTTCTGATCAGTTCTCACACATTTAGGTATTGTGAATTGATCCTTAAGCCCTAAATGGAGCAGTTTCATAACGGCTGAAAAGATAATCCATTTGAATATGTATTAAGGAATAAGGCTAAAATTCTATTAACCTTAATACATGGGAAATCACGCTTAGTATGGATTCAGCACAGCATTTAAAATGTATTAGCAAAAAAAGAAAGAAGCAAAGATGCACTCTTTAAACAGCTGTGATTAAAGATAAGCTACCTCTTTATCAAGAAAAGAGGAAGTATTTGTACAAACCTAGTAAGCAATTATGTGAGACTAGAACAGAAAATAGGTGTTTTGCTGTAATTATAGCAAGGATGTAAATCTCTATGTTCTTCATTCTTGTAAGCAGGACTAAATAATTATTCCACTATTCCCCCTCCCACTCTCACAAGAATATGCATATTTTTGCACAACTCTATTTGTGCTTGAGGAACATCAAACATTGTTTGTGCTTCAGGAACTTGGAAATACATGTGGGTGTTGCACTTGAAATATGTTTTCTTCACAGACAATATTTCCTGCACAGAAAACACAATTTCTGTACAAAAAGCCTTGTGTATTTTGCGCTGAAGATTTCATAACAGGCTTTATTAAGTGCAAGGGATCTTGCTGCTCTCATTATTCTACCTGGCAGGGTTTTTTTTGAAACACCTTGCCTCAGCTAATAAAACATGAATATTCTTCCTATCTCTATACTGTAGTTCTTATGTAACAGTATATTATGACTGTTACCAGCTGGTTTGGTATCCAGGGGAAAAAATAAAACCAGTTAAAAAGCAAACATATGCATACTATTTTCAATGTTTCCTTCATTTCTTTATTTTTCCAGTGAGAAATATAGAAGATGAATAATGCATTCTTTGCTAGATTTTTTTAAAGCAAACAAAAGGTGTTTTGGGATCTCTGAATTAGCAGATCTATAGAAGAGTAATATGAAGCTGTCATCTAAAAGATCAGCTTTGTACCACTGCCTTCTTTTGATACTTGCTAATTTATAAATATGGCTGCCAAGATTTTGATGCAATAAGGACAGCAATGTAAATGTCAGGGCTACCTTCAACAGATCACTTCTAGCTCTGAACAAGGTTTGCTTCTACATAATACTCAAGTATCAGTCCACACCTCATTCCCCCAATCTTGGTTTAGGGCCAGTAGAACAGAGAGGGGCAAAAATGCATATTAGGGGGGAAATACATTTTTAAAAGATACATTAAGATACATTAAAGAACACTGCATGCAGTAAATCCTCTTTGAGATATTCAAGACAGGCACTTCTCTCATACCCATTTGTACATAAGTTTGATGAAGACAAGAGTGTGTGAGGACCTTCTGGGGTGGGTGGGTCAGGGGGTGCTGCAAGATTGTGGAACTCCCTTTCAAGAGCAGTTAGGCTTTGCCTATTGTCCTTTTGCTGGGAAATAAACACCATTTTCTAAGCAAGCTTTTTGGCAGATGAGTGGCCACAGAGGAAGGTGCTTTCAACAGAGTATGCTATATTTATAGTATATTTGTGTGTGTTTTTAAATTTTTCTTTTCATTTGGTTGTTGTTTTAACATGAAAATCTATTTAATTCTGCTTATTATGTTTTTAACTTTATCTTTTATTTAACATGTTGAGGCAGGAAATAAATTAAGTAAAGAAATAAAAAGTGAGCCAGCATGGTGTATGATTTTAGTGTCATACTAAGACATTGGGAGACCAGGGTTCAAATTCCTGCTCAGTCATGGAAACCTACTGAGTTGCCTTGGCAAGTTCCATTCTCTGTTCCTCAGAGGAAACCAAATGCAAACCTCCTCTCAACAAATCTTGCCACCCCCCCCCCCAAAAAAAAAACCTCTGAACAAACCTTGCCAAGAGAGCCCCACGATAAGGTCACCTTAGGGTTTCCAAGAGTGAGAAATGACTTGAAGGCACATAACAACAACAAAGAAATTGTACATTGGGAGAAAATGGCTGAATGCTTACATTGCATTTGTATCAATGGAAATGTAGTCATGAATGATCTAAAAGAACAACCACCAGAATCTATCTTAAACTAAAGGGAGCCTCTCCAAACAATGGAGGTCGGCAGCACATGTGAGTGGGCACTTCAGGATGTTGTGGCTATCCCATTCCCACCCCAAGCCACTCAGCCACACTGCAGGTCTCTTTAGATTTCCATTGCTCAGAGTGGTTCCCTTAACGTGATTATTTAGGATCATGGCACTATATACAGGATATCTGAATACATAGTAATTATTTATCCATAACTCTAGGTTACAAACTGCTATGTGGACTGTCAGCAAATGTTTACAAAAATGCTAGCATTGGGGGAAAATGAATACAAAAATGTGTGTTTTCATGCCAATTTTAAAAAAAATCACTACTAATGCAGAAACAGAGGAGGATGAGTTTGGAAACTATGAATGATATAGAAGGTGATAATGGAAGATTTATCCATGCACAAACCAGTAGTTTGTCCTAACTCAATAAATGCTGAAGAGCTGACCAGTTGCCTTGTTCCAGCTGAAGTTTTTGGGCCACTTTGCAACTCAGACTGGTTCCAAGCTGGTATCAACATTCTTCTCTGGGCAGTGAGGGCTCAGAAGGGTGGTGAGCATCATAACCTACTGTACTAGAAGCACATATAAAGATGCTTGCCCTCCCAAACTATTTATTAACTGGCTTTATCCAAAACCTATATAAAGCCTGTTGCAAAGACAACATTCAGTTGCCAAAAAGAGAGCATGCAATTAGTATTTGAAATAATTGTGATTACATTTTGTTCTAATATTAGCACTTTTTAAAAAGAACAATAATCCCAAACTGCATTATTGTTGAGGCCACTCAGCTGGTGATACAAAGCAGTGGATGACTGATCTTGATTGTTCCTTACATTGTGATGCTCTGCACAAGCAGCTCTGTGTCACCCTTATATAAATGTAAAGTGCATAAGAATTAGTATGTATATGGCTGCATTGATAAGAGTTTCATGTTTCCTTTGGGCTGTCATGTAGCAACAGAAAAAGTTACTGTGATATTGTCACTGAGAATCCATTAACACAGACATTTCACTAATAAAACTCTGATTAGCTACACTGACAGCTTGAAGATGAGTATTTTCTCTTTTTAAGAGTTTAAAACTTTTCCATAAATTTTAAGATCATAATGCTCTTAATGTAGAAAATGTCTATTTTGATCCAAGGTAATAAAAATCACAATCAAGTCATTTACAGTGTCATTATTAGGATGTTGTCAACACTGGCACTAACTACTTCACACCTTATCTTGTGAATTTGTGAGCTTAGTAGGATAAAAAAAAAGTTACGAGTGAAAGTTATGATCTTTTAAATTTCAATCATAACATTTTTTATCATACCAACTGTATAAGTTTAGTTAGAAGATGTGCAGTATTTAATGTTCTTGCCTTCCATAGGCAAAACATACAACCCCACATTTATTTCAAAATGAAACAGATGCTCTGCTATTGAATGCTGGAAATTATAGCTTAGGGAACTGCCCCATCCCAGGTCACATGGTCTGGTGCAGGATAGGCAACCGGCTTTAGGAAATGTCTGAGGACATCACACCCAAGGAGCATGAGCTGATGGAAAGTTTAGCAGCCTTTTTAATTAAAAAATAAAATTAAACTAGAGTACCACCCCCTGTATCCATGCAGGATATGTTTCCAGACTTACCACAATTAGCAAAAATCTTTGATAATAGTGATTCCTATATATGACCATACAGTTACACTAGAGGACTTCCACATGCATAGAGGGACCATTTTTTCTGGATGTGAATAACTGAAACTGAGGTTATCAGACCCATATATATGAGGGTCATACTTTACTTTCATATCCATCTGTTTCTCTAACAAAAAGAATTCCTGTCATTAACAGAAACAATACTCCTTGTGATTTTTTTTAGTATCAGGAAATATTAATTACATTAACAAATAAACCCACCATTTGCTTTTTATTAATTAGAATTAAATTTATATTCATATATAAATGAACCTTAATGTTCTTGAACTGGTTTTAATTAATATTGACTATGATACTGGTTTCTGAGTATGACACTATGTATTTGAGTACTGAACATAATATAGTGTGTGATATTGATTTTCCCATTGACAACTAAATGCACTGAAATTAGTGGGATAAATTCTTTCCTTGTCCTATATATTCACTAGCATTGATTTTACCCCAGGCTTAGAATTAGTGTAGCTAGGAATTGGAGCAAGTTTGTTTGGTTGGTTCTTCAGTATATATTCTGTGTATTTATCTATCTTTTCCATCTGCAAACCCTCCCTATCCACCCATGAATTCAATTCCTTTTCGTATTGACTACAATGCGTTCAGACGTTCACCACTGAATTTTGACGGCACACTGTGATATCAGCTTTATTTTTTTTAAAAAATACAGGTCTCTGTAGAGTGCTGAGGACCACTGACGGAACCCTTTACAAATGGCCTGGAGGACACCTGTGGCCTTCAGGCTGCAATGTGCCCATTCCTCATTTAGTGTGACCCAGTATTGTCTCTTCTGATGTGGATTTGGCTACAGATTGCTGGGTCTTGGACAGATGTCTTTCTCAGGAATGTCAGAGATCACACATGGGACCTCCTCTATTTCTACCACTGTGTTCTGACTAGTGCTAAATATGAAGCCTCTGGTTTCCTCACACAAATTGTTCAGGAATGGTGAAAAGAAGTGAAAGAAATCCCCATACACACATTAGTTCCAATGAGAGTTGGACTCCCCACTTCCCAATTTGGTAGTGTTAACAAAATGGAATTGCAGGTTTCCTACCAGTCCATATATGACTTTATGCTATTAACCTGTTTTCCTCAAATAAGGCATCCCCTGAAAATAAGACCTAGTAGAGGTTTTGCTAAATTGCTAAATACACGACCTCCCCTGAAAGTAAGACCTAGCAAACTTTTTGTATATAAATAGATATACAGTATATAATAAATGTTCTTTTTTTTCAATAATAAATGTGAATTTCTTTCTTCATGGAAAAATAAGACATCCCCTGAAAATAAGACCTAGCACATCTTTGGGAGCAAAAATTAATATAAGACACTGTCTTATTTTTGTGGAAACACGGTACACAATCAAAGTAGGAGAAAAGTCACTGAAGTGAGAAAGAAACCAAGAGAAAGAAGAAAGGCACTGCATTGAGAAAGAGCCTGGGAGAAATGGAGATAGATTCCATTAAAGTCTTTCCTTGTCCTATATATTCACTAGAATTGATTTTACCCCAGGCTTAGAATTAGTGTAGCTAGGAATTGCAGCAAGTTTGTTTCTTTGGTTCTTCAGTATATATTCTGTGTGTTTATCTTTTCCATCTGCAAACTCTCCCCATCTGACCATGAATAACTATACAGCATTTTGAGAATTTAGTGCATATCTTGAGTGATTTCCAAAAATGCCTTCCATGTGGATCTCCATCATGATGTCATATCCTCAATTCTGCACCTTATGTTCAAATTAATAAAGATCAAGGGTGCTTCCAGACTAGCCAAGAGAATACAGCACATAGGAAGCAGAGTGGTGGCATCAATAACAACTGAATAGTAATCAAAGATATAGCTGACTCTATGAAAGCTCATGCTGCCAACTTCTTTCTTTCCATCAGACACAAAGGTACTACAAGATCTCTCTACAAACTGAACAGTAAGAGAATTAAGATTGATTAATAACTTAAGATATTTCTGTTTTAACAAAATGACTGTATGACTAAAGAGACAATGTCCCAGACCAAGAAATTTGAATTGAAAACATAGCTGGGGGTTATTTTGTTTTGGTGTGAACAAAACAAATAAAGGATTGGATTATCCTGGCCAAACTGGGCAATAAAAAGGCATAATAAATTAATCCACATATTTACAATAAAGTGCCTCTATATGTCTCTCTTCCACCAGAAAGCTCTCCAAGGACCCAGTCTCCTCTTACAGGTACAATCTTTTGGCTTCAACTGCCTTTTTTCAAAACACAGTATATCACTTACTTTGCTTTGCTTATTAAAAAATCTTTGCTTTCTTGTCCTTATGTGCTGACTCAGGAATTTTGTGTGTTTTGCCCGAGGCAAGAATGAGATCTCTGAGCTGCAAATAGCCTTTGTGTTTTCCAAATCAGTGATTGGACATTGCTTCTTTACCCCAGTATATTTTGCTAGGTACCATCAGAAGCTTGCAACCTACCAATAAATCACTCATTCTGCAATACAATCATGAGACTGAAAAAGTATCATTCTTTCTGATCCTCTTCTTTTTGTATTGACTAACCTGACTAGGACTTCTGGAGAATCTGAAGACTTGCATTATTGTGTTCCATATTTGTTAGTCACAATAACCAAATAACTATAATACCCAGCTGTAGATTTTGATTTGTTTGTTTTTTACTCATGAAGCTATCCCCATGCCCCTGTCCCCTTGTAAATGCAATTGATTATATTTGCTTACCAATAGACACTGCTGTTATAGGTATGAAAGAAAATTAAATGCCATTTATAATCTTAAAATCAAAGTGAATTGAACCCTGATATATATATATATATATATATATATATATTTATCATGCATTCTGTACATCCTAATGCAAAATCTTTGCTGTTTCTATTTTTCTAAACCACCTTTTAAGATACTTTATCAGTCAGCTTGTATACTGAGATAACATTTTCCATTTACCCCATACAGCAACAAACACCATACCATGTTGCAGATGTTATCATTAGCTGTTCTCACATTTTAACAAAATGTCTTTTTTTAAGTGTAAAATTCTTTTTTTAGGCATCAGTTACTGATTAGGCTCTATTAGTTATGCAATATATCTGAATTTCTAGAACGATGAAAAGAAAGATTTTACCATATGTTCATGAAGTTGGAGATGCATATGTTTAAGATGGATAAAGTCCTATCAATGGTACAATTAAGCAGAGTAAAGTGGCTACTTCAGACAGCTGCTTTTGTGTGTTACCAAAGGATGAAAATTTTTTATTTAATCTAAATGATTAAATTTAAATTAATCTAAATTAATCTAAAATGGTGTGTCCTCCTCTGAGTGGAGGAGCACATCTTCAACCTGAGGTACCACTAGTTCCTCAACCTTGAATTTCTGAGCTGGCCAGAAGAGTGAAGGCTTTTTCTGTATGGGCTCTACTGTTGGAAGATGCTTTTCATATGGTAGCATACCTCTGGTCACATTACTGCATTTTCATTACTAGGCTAAGACATTTTTGTTTTGTTGCTCCTTTTAAACTCTTGTTATTTCAGCCCCTTAGGTACCAATGGTCCTTTTACTTTACTTTATTATTTACAATTTTTAAAAACTCATATCAACTGTATAATATTTTATGGTAACTTGTAGTTAAAAGGATTTGCTGGTTTGGGCTTTTTGTACTACTGCAAACCTTGAGGATCTCCCAAGCTTACTGATACTGACATTTTTTTTTCTTGCAGACAGTGCCTTTTCCATTACAACTCATATGCTTGGTTAATGAGGTTGTTACTGGTGTAACTATTGCCTATTTACTGCAAAGGAGGAAGAAAGATAATCGTGAGAAAGCCTGATAAATGAAATTGGCTTGCAAGGATCAAAGTTGACATCTGCAAGGTCAGCTGGAAGTGCTTCATTCTTCTTCGTTTCCCAACCTGGATTGAGTAGCCAACTTCCATCTCTCATGACATCTAGCCTACTGAGAGGTGCTAGTTCTGGAATCACAAAATGGTTTTCTACTCTTTCTGTAAATACTGCTCTTGTACAGCATTCTCGGCTCCTTTTCTTCCAAAATCAACAGGCTTCAAATCTGACAGTATCTTAATTAGCGCAATTAAATCAATCTGCTTTCCAAATTATCAAGTCATTATTTGAAGCAAAAACTGTGGCTCATGTAAATCCCCAGCCTGGCCTAGGGAATGGGAAGATGGCTGCCACCACAGTATTAAAAACAACAAGAAGAAAACTATCATCCACATCTTAGTTAATACAATCAGTAAAAACAATCCCCCAGATTGTCTTAAGTCCACCCCACTATTCAACCAAGTGCTGCTAAATAACCCCCTACATATAAAGGGAGGGTTTTGTAGACGACAATGGGTACCATCAAAATTAGATACATTTTTAGATTCCTTTATATGTGCTCTAGCAGACATCCTGTGGTACAGATGGGGGAGGAACTAAAAATTTGCCAGCTCAAACCTTTGGCACTGTACCCATATCAGTACAGTAATGACTGCAATAAAATGACTGCAGAATAGTGTGTGCAATAGGTGGATTTCATTCAGCTAAGTTTGTGTTTCAGAAAAGTCAAAATGAAAAGGAATGCTATAGAAGAAATAGTGCAGATAAAAGGCTGATACATTTTGACAAAAGGGCAGTGCAATGTAGGATAAAATTTTAGACACACATTGCACCTGCAAATCTGCAAGCTTGCTTGAAAATAGAGATGCATGAAACACACTGGAGCAGGTATGCGAGCAATTTGCCACAGACTGCCTCTAAAGAAAATATAATTTGTTTAATAAACCATCCTGTTGTTCCTAGCTCACTTTTATGCCCTTTCGGGAACACAAAGAAACAAACAAGAAATAATATCAAAACCAGAGCAGACAAGCAGCAAAAGGTATAATTAACATGCACACAGCTTCTTATTAGTTGTTTCAAACTAGTTCTAGGCTTTGATATGTATCTTAGAACACTGCTGCTTTTTGTAAACAGTTCCAAAATACATTTTTTGGAGCACGAGAGAGTTCCCCGATTGGAACACAAGAAAATCTGGGGAAGTGGTGTCACTAGGAATGATCTATGATGATCTCACCCAGTGTTGTTTGTATCTCCCACACTCCCTAGAGATGCCACTGTAACCAGTGTAAATCACCAGAAGGATTCTAGGGAGTCACATCCCCCCCAATCCCCAACTACTTCTCTTTTAACAGCTAAAAACCATGGTGAAGTTGTCTCTGAGATGGTAAACCAGCACCAGAACTGTATCAATTAAGATTGCAGATGACACCTTATAGGAAAAGTATTCCCCCTTAAGAAAACAATCCTTCTACATAGAATCCCCTGGCATTTTAAAGTACATTTCACACACCTTTAAATATTTGTTAATATAATAGTCAATATGTCAATCAGACATTCACACCAATGAAGTGGAACTTACAAAACTCCTATCTTAAATATGGAGAAGGTGGCTGAAATGTCATAGCTGCTTACAATCAGAATGATGTCAGAATAATATCATTTAGTACTGTATTCCACAAAAGAAGGATTTAGCTAGAACCTGTTCAGTTCAGTTTAAGGTAGGATATGACCTTTCAGGCTTAACATTATCCTCTGAAGAAGTGATGACATAAGTAGACTGTCTGGACATTTAGATCACATAAGACACTTAAGGAGAATATGCAGTCCTCCAGATCTTCAGTTTCTAGGAGCCCCATCTACTTTGTCCATGGTCAAGAATGGCAGCAATAATATACCAGTACTATCTAGGATGTGACAGGTACCCAGCTCCTTTCATGCATTTACTACTTTTAAGATGCCATATAGAAAAAATTAAAAAGTAGTAATGGATGGACTTTTCTTTACTGATGACTTCACTATGGAGATTATCACATGGCAAAAAAAAGTGACTTACCCTGGCCAGGATACAGTCGCTTACAGGATGCAGTCTGGAATTATCACATTAAAAATGCCACCGATACTGCCAGGTGACTGCAGCTGGCCAATTTGCTTTCTGTGTTTGCAAATCAGCCAGCTGAGTGTGTCTGGGATGCAGCGGGGATGCAATCGCCTGGCAGTATCGGTGGCATTTTTATGCAATAATTCCCGACTACTTCCCATAAGCAACTATATCCTGGCAGGTATAAGTCAGGGTTTTGTTTTGTTTTTTGCCCTACAATAATCTCCTAGGTCTCTGAAATCTGCAAAATATATGCAGATTTATTTGTGTATCTTCCCACTGCTTTTGGAACTTTGTTTTATATATGTTTAAAATGGATAAAGTTGTACAGATAAGCTGGCATGTTACTGATTTCAGCAGAGTTTATTTCCAAACAATATGTTGAGCACGGGGGTGTAAAATGTTAGAAATGAGGTTAAAAACAGTAATACATCAATAAACTAAAACTATGTAATTTACAGATTATTATAGTTGGTGTTAATGGGTGTTGAAACTGTGAGTTCTTTAGGAAGGTACATGGATGGAGGAGGATTAAGAAAACAGATCGTCTTTCACAGAATGTATAACAATCAAGAATAAGAGGAACAGAATATTAATCATTCTAACATAAATCTAACATTCATTTATCTTTCAGAAACAGGATTATTTGTGTCTTTTTACTCCAGGAAGACTGAACAGGCAGGAATGCAGGGGTATAATATTTATGGATGTGTTTATCAAATACAAAAAACCTAGCAACTTACTCTATTCAGTTATATAGACTATCATCGCATAGTCTTGCAATAAATGCTAAACATGCTTCCAAGTCCAAATCAAAAGACAGTTCAAGCAATTGAATAGTATACTGGTGAATGTTCTAGAAATCAATCTTGTCAGTTGTTTTCAATGTGCCAGAGACTCCAACTATGAATCACAAATTTGACATTCCTGAATTTCTTGAATTGACTGCAAATTTAAATGTTCTCTCTGATTAGTCAGGAAACAGTTGTCTCAGAAGAGAGGAAAATATACTACTATTGCTTTTACCAAAATTATAATTGCATACTATTAGAAATAGATATGGGTTTTAAAAAGAACTTAAACTGCTTTCAAAGGAACTTACTATTTTGCTTGAAATCTCAGCATACTTCACTTGAGTTTGTCATTTTCAATAGCCATCCCTATACTTTTTATGTTTCTACGTAATCTGCAGAACATAAAAAACCACTTCAATCTTATTCACAGCGTATCAATTCTATGTGCTCAAAGAACCCTAAAGAATCAGGGACCGCCTCTCCCCCTATGAGCCCCCTTACGTGCTCCGGTCCTCTGGGAGGAATCTGCTACAGCCCATGAAGACCAGACTGTCGCAGACCTCTCAGAGGGCCTTCTCCGCCATCGCTCCCAGACTGTGGAATGATCTGCCAGACGAGATGCGTCTTATTACAGCCCTAGACGGCTTTTAAAAAGCTGCCAAGACGCATCTCTTCCAGCAGGCCTTTCCGGATAGTGGCTAATCTTCCCTGGTCTCCAAGACACCTATCCAGCCTCTCCCAGCCATGTCAGATATAAGCTCGAGGCTGCCCATAAATCCTAATTGGATACACTGTATTGTTTTATTGTTTCATTGTTGCTGTTTTTAATTTTGTGCTGGTTTAATCTTATTTTAAGGGGTGGGAGGAGGGATTGGGATGTAACATTTTAATTGTACTTGTTTTTAATTTGCCATCCCGATTGCTCGCTCAGAGGGGCAGGTTATAAATATTATTATTATTATTATTATTATTATTCAGAATATGGCAACTTTATTAGAGATGAGAGTCAGTTCATTAGAGCATGTAGATGGTACAATTTTCTGCTTAGACTTTCAGGGAGGACCAGGAAACTATCTGATATCACAGGATTAAATGACCAACTGCTGCCACCCACCTGCCAAAACATTTAATTTTTTTTTAAAAAAATATTTTACTCAAAATGCCCTTCTCATAACCTTTGGGACATGGGGACATTTTTGCTGTACTTCTGGCATCTTCCAAGCTCTTTTAAATCCAAGAGCTACCTTGAGTCTTCTTGAGTTTTGGAAAACCTGGACTGATAAAAATCTTCAGGAATTATTCTGCACACAATTTGCACATGGGAGCTTTTCTTGAGTGGAAACCCACATTTTCCATACAGGAAACAACATTTTCAGCCAGAAAATAATATTTCTGTGCTGAAATATTCCTTGCAGAAAAATCAATTTCTGTACAAAAAATGTGAGCTTTGCTTAGAATAAGTCTCCAACTACAGCATTTCCTGAATACAAAACAATATTTATTCTCATAAATATATTCTGCACAGAAAAAGTTTTCTTGTGCAGAACATGCTTTCAGTGCAAAAATCATCTGTTAACTTTCTGAAGAAAAAGTGTCAGATTGTGAGTAGTCGTCACAGTTTTTCTTCCAGTAGGATGAAAATTGCTAAAATTATTTATTGAAATATGCAAAGAACTGCATCTCTACTCTGATTTGTTTTCTTTTTGTGAATTAAATATGTTTAATATATTCAACACATATATTAAATAAAAATAACTTGTGGTGGTGGTGGTTAAGTTTTCCTTAGGGACTTAGGGGATTGAACTGATTCTCTTTGAGACACCTGGAAGCCAGAAAATGTCGCTGGGGAGAAAGAGCCAGAGGCTCCTCCTCCTAGTGCTCTCCTGGCCTCTGGTTCCTCCTCCCAGCCATCTCTTGGCCTTCAGCTGCCTCTCCGAGAGAGCTGAAGGCCAGGAAAAAGGGCAGGGGGAGGAGGAGCGACTGGCACATGCCAGTGGCCCCTCCCCACAGACCTTTGCCAACCTCCAACTGTCTCTGGAGAGACAGCTGGGGGCAGAAAAGGTCTGTGGGGAATAAGGATGGGCTTGTGCCCAAGCCTCTTCTGTCCCTCTTCCTTTTCCTTTCCCCCAATCAGCTCCAAGGAGCCTGTTGGGGGAGAGGAAAGGTCTGGAAAGAAGAAGACTGGGCTCATGCCAATGGCTGTTCCCCCCCCCCCCCACCCATGGGTCTTTTCTGACCCCAGCTGTCTCTGACAACTGGGGGTGGGGAAAGGGCAGGGGGAGAAGCCTGACCCCTGGAGGGCAGAAGCCATGCCCAAGAGCGTGGAAGACCTGCCCCAGGGCTAGAAGTCCTACTCCTGGTAGCCCTGTCCTTGAGGGGCAGAAGCCCCGCCTCTGATAAGGTTCGCCATCACTGATGTAAAGGGTGAAAATATGTCCATGGAATTTTTTGAAATGCAAAAGCATCTGAAGTGTTTTCAAAAGGTAGATTTGCGATATAACTAGAAATGCACTCAACGAGTTGGCTGACTGTTCAGAAAATATTAAGACAATTACCAAAAACATGTCCTGAAACTGTACACATGCTTGACCTAAAGCCATCTGTCCTCGACACAACTATCCTAAATAGCTTGCTTCAATTTCTGCCAATATTTGCTGGATCAGAGCCCAGCTGTATAAATGGGTATTACCCACCCCTACCATTTTATGTATATGATTGCAACAATCACAGCTGGCATGCATTACAGAAACAAGATTAAAAATCTGAAAGCTAGAGCCTGATGTAATTCTACAGCATAACTAGTGAAAACACAAGTTGACAGTCATACTGATTCAGAAATTGATGTGTCAGAGCGGTACCTACTGTCAGTGTTTAGCCATACTTAGCTAGCCAGCTGAGTGCCAGTATTGTGTAGTGATTTCGGCATTGGACTAGTACTCTAGCCAACCAGCTTTGAATCCTGCTCAGCCATGGAAACCCACTGGCTGACCTTGGGTGAGTCACACATTCTCAGCCCCAGAAAACCCCATGATAGATCCGTCTTAGGGTCACCATAAGTTGGAAATGATTTGAAGGCACACACATGTGTGTGGTGCAATAAACACATTCACAGATTCCATTCGATTCCAGGAATCCATTCCACCTCTCCAAGATGCTGAATGTGCTACTTTAAAGCTTGATTAAACTTGGAGCGGATTCTCTGCCCCTAGCACTGGAGATTTATGGTCTTTCTAATATTTATCTTCTTTATATGTTTTAACAATTTTCTAATAATGGCAATACAAACTCAAATAGATAAAGCACAAACATTTTAGCAGCCCCCTTGAAAGTAACCACAAACTTTCCTCCAAAAAAGCAACATACATTGAACATCTCCAGATAAAGAGCTCACAATTCTGTCTGCCCAAATTCAAAATGGAAAAAGTGTCTTCTTTAAAGGTATATTTATTTTAATAAAAACTTAATGTTGTGCACAAGATTTCTAACATAGTTGCTTTTGCCAGACTTTTTAAATGATCCATTTGACTTAAGAGGAAGGCTATTCAACATTTAGTTATGATATATAATTCATTCACAGAAAAATAGCTCAATTATTTTTCTAATCTTATTCTAACAGTAATTTCATCTCTCCTTCCCAGCAAAATGATCAATATTTGTCTTCACCAGTCAGTCTGAAGCAAGAAAGTCAGGCACTGGAGCATTTAATATTTTACTAGAATGTACTTCTATCTGTAAAACCATGCCTGGCATTGGTATTATAGAATGTTGTGGGCAATTTCTCTCAGAAATAAGTCTGAGAAATCTGTAGCAGAAAAGTAAAGAACATTTCCAATTCTTCTTATCCTTGACAACAGAGATCAAAATAGTTTTTGAAAATATTGGAGAAATGCTTGAAAAATCTCTTTTTCTGGGGTTGAGAAACCCTGACAAGAAGAATATTTGACTGATGAGAATTTTTGCAGTTTTGAACATATTCTGTGCAAAATTCACACTTAGTCATTCCACATTTACAACAGCATTTGCTGCACTAAAACAATATGTCCACACAGAAATATTATTCCCCATACAGAAAATGCTGTGATCTCTGTAGAAAATGCAAAAATAGCACATTACACATTTCACAGAAAATAAAATTTTCTACACAAATATTATTTTCTGCAAAGAAATTTTATTTTCTCTGCAGAACATACTTATCTATATGCAGAAAATGTTGCTTTTTGAGCAAAACAGCCATGAGTGAATTTTATGTAGAACAAGCCCTAAACTGATAATATACTTTTGAACAGTGTGTAGTTAGCAAATGCTTTCTCACATCAGGAAGAAAATTGTTTAACTGACTTGGTTCTTCTTTCCAGAAGAAACTTAGGGGCTGTGTATACAGCCACCCCTTTTCTAGCTGGATCAAGGCTGCAAAAACCTCACACCGCAGCCCCAATCTGGCCTTTTTAGGGTGCTTCTTTGGCACAGCATCGTATGGATGAAGTGCTGGAGGCACATCATGACACCATCCACCATTTGGAATGGCACATGGCATCAGGGTGCTTTGGGGGTGGAGTCGGGCGTGCATCATGAGGACACTATGCCCTGACTATGCCCCCATGCTGGCTTTTCAGGCTGGTGTGTACAGGGCTTGGTGAAGAAATAATGATAATAATGTGGCACAAAGGCTTTCATGACTGGCATCCACAGTTTTTTGTGGAGCTTGAAGAGTTCCTTTCTGATGTTTTGCTAGAACATGGCCACATAGCCTGAAAGCTCCACAAAAAACTTGTTTATTTATTTATACCCTGCTTTTCAACCCTAAATTAAGTTCCTACTTGACAACAAAGGGATAAGATGGTCAACCATAATGAGATTTTTCACATTTGGGGTTGTTTACCCAAAGTCCAAACTCGGGACGTTGTACAAATAACTTTTTTTTTTTTTGCTCCCACCAGCAAAAAAACCAAATATACAATAATTTTTGCACCAAAATAATGTTTTGTATAACCCATTTTTTTCACGCATACACCCAAATATACTGTAGTTTAAAAAAAATGTTAAAAACCCACAGCAACTTTCATAGGAGGTAATGTTTGAAATTATTTATTCATGCATTCAAGAAATAAATAATTAAAGATTTGTACACCTAGTATGTAGCTAAAGCATGATTTTTACAGTTTAGAGAGAAAATTAGTAGCAGCCATTAGCTGGAAACACTAGGGTGTAACTAATCCACATACTGAACATGTGGAGAGTTTCACATATTGCAAATTTTAAAAAAATTAAAGAGAGATGTAACCTTATATGACAGAGTGAACACAGAATACAGACTAATTCCCATTCATCACCACAGTAAAAAGATGTAATTCTGACACATACTAATGTAAGATACTAATGCAACATACATACTAATGTACCAGTAAAGCAACAGCATTATGCTGTTTCTCATCCTTCCCTTCAGAACTTTTAGTATTACATCCCTCACAAGTGGTGACCAATTAAGTGAGAAAGGGTGAGGAAAACCCAAAGGGCTATATCTAGAATTCACATGAATAGAGCACAGTTCTCAGAATACAGTGGGTCCTCCTTATACATGGATTTGCCATCTGTGGATTTGCATATTGGTGGATGGCAGGCCCATTTTGTCCCCAATGGCAATGTGCATGCAGCCATGCCACCACTGGGAACAAAATTTCCTCCCCTTCCTTCCTTCCTTCCTTCCTTCTTTCCTTCCTTCCCCTCTTCCCCCTCCTTCCCTGCTTCCTCCAAGGCTGAGTCTGCCACCTAGTCAGCCATTGCTGGGGCTGAGGCTGGGGCCAAGGCTTGCATAGCACCTGGGATGGAGCTTCTGGGCTCTGAAACCCAAGCCCCGGCCCTGGTGCTGGCTCCCTCTGGCTAACAGGGTTCCATGGGAGCTGGGGCCAGGGCTGTGGCTTGGGTTTCAGAGCTCAGAGGATCTGTGCCAGGTGCTAGGCCTGGGGATGGGGCTCTGAGATTCAAGCCTCTGCCCTGACCCCACCTCCAGACCCAGCTGACTGGGCAAAAGATTCCCTCCTCACAGCCAAGCTAGGGAAGAAGGGAAGGAGGGAGGGATGGAGGGAGGGACAGAAGGGGGAGGGGTGAGAGACTTTTGTCCCATTGTCCCTAATGGTGGCATGGCCATGTGGTCGTGCCGCGGGGTAGTCCAGAACAGATCCCCCATGGATACTGAGAGCCCACTGTATTTCATATGGAGAAAATGGTGAAGACATTTTGATCCATCCCACCTTCTTCTTCCACCTCCCAATATCCTCCCAAAAATCTGTTCTAAACTAATGTGGAACCATCCACATTAGTATGGGATATTCTATGGAGGACTCAGAAGGAAAAAGGAAATTGGTAATATATATATATAACTCTTACAATAAAGAGTTTCCTCTAGAATCATAGAATCATAGAATCATAGAAATTTAGAGTTGGAAGAGACCACAAGGGCCATCCAGTCCAACCCCCTGCCGTGCAGGAATCTTAGTCACTTTCACAAATGGGAGGAGCATTCCCTACATGGAAAGGTAACAGTAGATTTAATTAAGTATGGCGATCCACTTCATCTGTTTCATACTATATCTTGCAAGGAAGAAAAGAACAGAGATTAAAAACACAGGCTCCCAATTTAGTGAATGCCACAAAGCTTTTGTAATGCTTAATTTCAGAATGAGAGTTGAATTTTAGCAACAGCAATAGCACGTACATTTTTATACCTCTTTATAGCACTCCCTAAGCATTTTACCATGTGTTAGCCAATTACCCTGAACAAGCTGTGTACTCATTTTACCAACCTATGAAAAGACAGAAAGTTGAGTCAATGTGGAGCCCTGAAAGATCGAATTCAAAACATTTCGGTTGCAGTACCAGCATTTAACCACTGTGCTACCAGGGTTCCAGGAATTTTATTAGATTAGATGTTCTCTAAAGATCACACTCCTGTACATTCAACCAAGAAATAAGTCCCACTGATTCAAATGAGACTCACTCCCAGATAAATGAGATTGCGGTAAAGTTAATAGAAAATATAACACTCTAAAGGCACCAAATCTCATCTGATCTTGAAAACTAAGTAGGGTCAGCCGTACATGGTACTTGGATGGGAG
Organism: Urosaurus nigricauda; assembly: GCA_034509955.1. Classification (NCBI taxonomy): domain Eukaryota; kingdom Metazoa; phylum Chordata; class Lepidosauria; order Squamata; family Phrynosomatidae; genus Urosaurus; species Urosaurus nigricauda. Next base: position 156,527,690 of record JAOEGL010000005.1, on the reverse strand, counting down.
ACCACCAATGATTACTGGATGTTGTAGGTTATATTTCATACAGAAGGAACTGTCAAAACCACTTTTGAGTATTCCTTGCCTATGAAAACCTATTAAATTCATTGAGTTGCCATAAACTGACAAGCGATTTGAAGTCTCACACACTCACACACACACACATAACTCTGTAAATGTCCAGTTATTTGTTCAGTGTATGACTATTCTAAGTTTGCAGAAGTCACAAAAACAGAATAAAAAACCAAAGTCTGTTTTGACTTATGTCAGTATTTTCAGTACATTAATAGTATAACCTACAATAAATTTCCAGGGCTATCCTTCCAAAAATGTTTACAGGAAGATAAGTTGCTCTGCCACAAAAAAAGACTTCCTATAATAGACTAATCTCTTTTCAAGGCAACAGCTGCAATTCTCTTGTCAACTGGTTTAATAACCACTGTAACTCACAAAGATACAATATCCAGTCATTGGGGGTGGGGGAAATCCCATGAAGACCTCATGAAGAAAATCATCCTGTCCTCAAACAGTGGCAGCAATAGTCCACAAGGGAAAAGCTCCAAGGTAGGAAGAAAGAAGCAAAGGTTCAGAACCTACTTGAGAGAAGAAAGTTCATCACCGTAATTTGCCAGTGAAAACCTCTAAGAGCTAACTGGAACCAGTCATAGGACAGAAATCCCATACTAAAGTTCCAAATGTTTTCTGAAGACCTGTGGAGCTCAACACTCTGTTTGGTTCAAAACTGCATTGAAGCAATGTGCAAAAAACAGTAGGTTGAAGATTAAAGTTTACAGGGATTTGTCTCAGCTACAACTGCACTTACCAAGAAGGAAAAAACTGATATGAGATCATGCTTGAAGTTATTTAAAGAAACTTACATCCCTGCATCAATATACCAAATATCCAGATTCTACAAGACATGCCAGTACTAATCAGAAGCTGTGCTAGAATAAGCAACACTCTTGAATTATAGGCCTAGGCTGTTCTGTAGAACAATGTGCTTATGCAGTTAAGCTGGGGCTTGTAGTGTGTGTGTGTGTGTGTGTGTGTGTGCATGTGGAGAATCCCAATTCCCCTTGTGCAAAGGCAGAGGAAAAGAACCATTGATCAGAAAGTCAAGCATCAAAATTGTCAGGGACACTGATCTCAGGGACACTGGGAACCAATACTGCTGGTCTTACAGGCTCAAAATAAAGATCCACTGCATATACTCACAGCATACTGGTATGTCTACCGATAAATACATACTGAGCATGAGTGGTATAATAGAATTTGTGGAAGAACAGCTGCACTGCAAATTTGTACTGAAGTCTTCCAAAATGATGGTTGAGCCTTGCAGAGAGCGTAGTGCCAGAATTTAAAAAAAAAGATTTGTAATAATTTAAACTGATTAAAATCAGTGTAGGTGCCAGATTTTAAACTGATATATATTAAGAAGCCAAGCCCTCCCCCCAGTCCATCTGCCTTGGTCCAGGCCCCAGAGGGAGAGAAGAACCACAGGACCTCATCCCCCTTTCCCACTACCTTTCCCTTCTCCTTTTGTGTTGTCTCTTTTAGACTGTAAGCCTGAGGGCAGGGAACCATCTAAATATAAGATTGTATGTACAGCACTGTGTAAATTTAAAGCGCTATATAAATAATCATTATTATTTTACATTGATTTCATATAAGCTGTTATCTGGAGGTCGGAAAGCAGAATAATAATAATAATAATAATAATAATAATAATAATACACCCAATATGTCTTATACCACTGATTGATATTGCACAAGAGTCAGGGCTTTTTTTTTCCTGATAAGCTAAGGCTTGTATGCAAACTGCTAGTTACAAAAGTGGTAATATCATCTGAAAAATCTTCATTGCGATCACACAATTTTCATGGGATGATGACAGTTTAAGCCCCCAATTTTCTCTGTGTGATAACGTCCTATGACTCTGGAGACCATGGTTTTTAATTCCAACTCAGCCATGTAACCCCCCCCCCCCCGGTGATCTTGGCCAAGTCACAATCTCTCAGCTTCAAAGGAAGGCAAAATCAGCTCCTCCCTCTGAGCAAATCTTGCCAAAAGGCTCTCCATCAGTCAGAAACAACTTGAAGGCACAACAACAAACAATAAATTATAGTTTCTAAAGTGTATTCTGGTTTATATATAGGTATTCCTACTTATCCGTTCCTATCTGCTTGGATCAATGTGAACCATGGAAGTAGAGTATGAGAAGAGTCAGGTTAACCTGAAAACTCTGACCCTAGATTTGGGAAAAGCAAAGGAAGTGATGGATATTATCTCATGAACAATAGATCTTGTCAAAACTAGACACAAAGATGGTAAAAGAAAAACATCTATGAATATAGCTTTTATATCTGTGAATATCCCTACTGTCCAATCTATTTTCTAAATCTCCATGAATAATCCCTCTCCTTTTTAATTACCTCACATGGCGAAAAGTTTGATCATTTTAATAACTTTGCAATCTACATGTTTGAAATTACCTGATAAATAAACAAATCTGAGAAATGGCTTTATATTAAGTCTCTAGGAAGAGATTTTGTAGAGATGCCTGAGCAAAATACTAAGTATCACTAAACAGATTGTATCAATTTATAATTACCATACAGATGTAAACACAGATGCACAGGGAAATGTGTAATCAATACTCCTCAAGCATGATGGGGAAAACAACCTAAAACATATTTTGATATTCAGATTTTGCAAAAGATAACAATAACAACTTACTTAAATATGTGGTAGCGTCTTCCCCGTCAACGATTGGTTTCAGCCAAGTTGATCTAGCAACAGCTGCAGTTTTTAGTTTGAGACCACGAGGGGGGTACAACATGAAGGCCATTTCAACCGCTTGCATCTTATTGATGGTTACTAAATTCAAATCAGAGCCTAAAAAAGACAAAGGAGATGCTCTGTGACAAACAACCTTTAAGTATTCAATGTTTAATTAATTTATGGAGCTCGTGCAATAAGGTGAGTCATGATGGATATTTTTTCCAGTACCATTGACAAGAGTTTCTCTGTATATCAGACCCTGAGGAACACAAGCAGCAGGGTTGGGCACAATTGCATTCATGTCCTATTTGTGGGCTTCCCATAAGCATCAGGTTGGCAAGTACAGGAATGGATACTCAACTAGATAGGACTTTGGTTTAATATTTAATTTTCTTATCAGATTTTTCTTATCAGAATGGCTATTACCTTATATATCTTTAAAGGGGATAAGTCATATTTGTGACTACTATTACTAATGGCTACATGGGACTTTCAAACTAGGGCCTTGCTCATCTCATTCTCATCATGCATGAGAACAATAAGAACCCCCTTTTGTATGGTCTTGTGATGGGCTACATATTGGAAGACACCTTTTGCGAGAACTGCATGATTCAACCTTGTGCAAAACTATGATTGCTGTTACCCTCTTGCATAGAGTTTTAAAAATTAGGCTTGGATAAGTTGTTTCTGCCTTGTTGGTGAATTAATCCACTCTTTTGTGCTCTGTGTGTGTGTGTGTGTGTGTGTGTGTGTACTTTGCTTCACAAAGGAAAAGGAGATTGGTTTTAGGCAAAGACATCTTGCACAAATTGCAGAAACCTTGACAAAAATAAGGGTAGCTTGTCTCACTTTCATGCAGGAGGCATGAAATCTCACAGGGGTTGTTGATTTCTTGACAGGGTGTCTCAGTCCATCAAGACATCCTGTCTCATTGAGAAGATAAAAAATTGCAAAAAACATTCTTCACATTGCTATTCCAGGTTGAAGACACAGCACAGCACTGAACACAAGCTCCAAGGGAACAACAGTATGAGAGAGGGCTATTGCTGAATTATTGTACTTGAGCAAAGCTTGTAGAAGTTATTCTGTTCATTGTAATTCCTAGAATCTCCTTACTCTGTTAGACATAGTCCAAAAAGGTAACTTTTCCAAGCTCTGTATTTGACAAACAAAACATACTGTTTTAATCCTACTTGTATATTATATACAGCATGGTTACAATGCCATGCGGGGGTTAGTGGGCAAAACACAGAAACCTCTGTCAACCAGAGCCTAGTCCTTGAATTCTACTCCAGCCCTGATGACACCAAACTTGCATTTCTAGTGGGGAAAATTTTTATTTATTTATTTATGAGTTTTAATCACATTTTTCCTGCTAAAGGGCTGCTCAAATAGGTCACAGCCTAAAAACAAGAATTATCAGCTGTAATAACCAAAACCATAATAGCAAAATGCACAAATAAAAACAATATTATAGGTATACATTCAGATAAAAGAGAAAGGAAACCAAATTTGTGTTCTTTTAAGGGAAACAAACAAAAGTTAGGTTGGTTCTGGTGGGAAATGAGCAAACTCTACAGAGTAATAAGGATTTCTGTCTTCCTGCAGCTATTGTAATCCTTAGAGCTTAAATCAGGAGGCTGAGAAATATCTGGCTTCAGAATATGTGGTTTAAAGTCTGCAACCAATTCTCCCTTGTTTTCATTCACAACTAGTTGTCATGGGTGAAAACATGGGCCAAATGTAGAAGTCATATGAAATCATCGTTTTGGAATGAATCCCAGTGGTTATCTAGTTTAGTACAGAGAGAGAGAGAAAGAGAGAGGGACTGCAGGATTTGCAATGTGGTGTGTATTTGTTGTTGTGTGCCTGCAAGTTGTTTCTGATTTATTGTGACCCTAAGGCAAACTTATCATGGGTTTTTCTTGGGACATTATCATACAGGGGAAATTGGAAGTTTAAAGTGGTGCCAATGCAGAGTCATCCAGGGCTTAGGGACAAATTTGCAGCTGCTTATCACATGATACAGCATGCAATCAGAAGAGAATCCAGGGTGAATGTGAGGTCAATCAGGAAATAAGTAAATTTGCAAAACTACTGGATTTACATTTCCATTTGGCATGCGAATTGATTCCTCTCACGTAATGGCTGCTGTGTAAAAATATAATCCTCCAGATGTGTTCGGTTTCCTGATTACTCAAGCTGCCTTGCTGTCCCTGAGAGAGACTTCTTAAAGGGATGCACACACATTTCCCTTGCTTTCTCCTCTTTGCTGCTTTCCTCCTCTTTGCAGGCTCTAATGAAGGGAAGAACTAATGGGAGAAGGCAGAGAAAAGGCATTCTGAAGGTTCTTCTGGACAGGAGGGAGAAATGGAGGACATGACCTGGAAAAGGAGGGCATGGAATCAGGCAGGCTTATGGAGCCAGCCTCCTCCTTTCTCTCTCTCTTGTGTGTGGTTTTGGACTTTGAAAAGGAAAACCAAATTCTGCCTTCCTGTGAAACACTTTTGGGGGCTTCTGTGGCAAAGAGGATTTCTCCCCCCCCCCGTATCCCCTCCCCTCCCTGAAGCGTGTGTGTGTGTGCACTTGTGGAAATGACAGTTTGGAGCATGTACAGAAAATGTATTTATAAGCTTGCAATGGGGATTTGTCTCCTTTTGATAGCCAAATTCGCATTGAGCCCACTTTAATGTGCTTTGTGTGTGATACCCAATAGCAAATGGGCTTGCTTTTGTGGGATGCCAGAGCTTTAACCATTTTTGGGATGCAAGCACATAGGCTGACGTGTGATAAAGTCCTTGGCAAGATTTGTTCAGAGGGGATTTGCCATTGCCTTCCCCTGAGGATGGGTGTGACTTGCCCAAGGTCACCCAGTGGGTTTCATGGCCAAGTCAAACACACAAACCACTATACCACACGGGCTACACATCCCTAATACAGTGCTGCTCAGCCTTTGCTTTCCAGTCAAGGAAACCCCGCCATTTCCTAAAGTGGCCCTTTCCATTGTTGAATAGCTCTTACCTGTAGGCATTTTCGCCTAATGTCTACTTTGCAATAATATCTACCCATTGAATTTAGTCCTACCCTCCGAATTAATAGAAACCAAATCCACTCTTTCTTCTGCATACCAGCAGTCCTTCAGATATTTGAAGATCACTATCATTGGGTAAAATGAAAAGAACATTTGACCATTGTGATCTCTGACCCTTCTGTTACCCAAGAAGACCAGAAATTTATGGTGACCAATTTTCTATTAGAAGGATGGCTTTGCTCCACACAAAACATTGGACTCACAGATAGTTGCTTAGTAACTGTGAGAGGGGGAGGAGTTGTTTCATATGAACTGGTTGATTGAGATGAGCATGTTGAAATGAATAAGCATGCTTGCTTCACTGTAGATGGCAGATGATTGCAATTGACATAGGCAACATTCTAGGCCAAACCTGCACAATCTGGCAGTAGGTAGGGGCCAAAATTAAAATAGGCTAAACTTCTTCACTCCGTGGATACTTTTTAACTAAATATTAATTAATAATATTAAATAATAATAGTAATTCGAATTAATTAACGTTCATTCCATCCTCCTTGGCAGCTCACTGTGAATAATTTGCAAGACAATTTACAGACAAAATTGCTCTGATTTTCTCTGACTTGGAGGCTGTAGTTGACACAAGTCCAGTAGATGTAATCTTGGCACCTGCTTGTCCCAAGCCAAGTGGCCAAGGGAAGAGGTGAATTCTTCACTGCAGCAAGGCAGATTTCCACATTTGTTTCACTGCCACACCTAACACATCAAACACAATTCACTCTGCTCTCTTTTTAAAATCTATAAATATTGAATTTGTGAATCCATTTATGGAATTCGTAAATACAGTGTGGCAAATTGTGAGACCACCTCAATCCCATCTTAAGAGTCTGGTCAGTTATTAATAAGGAAGATAAATCTTGTGGATTTGGCCAAGACCCTAAAGGGAAAAAAAGTAATAATTACATTTTTTTAATTATTGTAATATATTGGATGATTTTATTCATTGAGTGTACCTTTATATGTTCACCTTTCTCTTTTATGTCATTAAATGAAAACAAATAGATAAATATGGTCTCCTGACATATCCATTCTAACTCATATCTTTCTCTGTTCTAATTAAATCAGCGTACCTAACTTCATGCTCTCTGGGCATGTCAGATTGAAACATCATTCTCAGACAGCCCTCCTAATTTTATCCAGTCATCATGGCCTTTCAGAGCTGCAGTCCAACACATCTGGAGTACCTCATAGATAGGGAAGGCTGAATAAAACTGCACTACATTTGAATTCAGCACCAACATTTTGGCCACAGCTAGTTATCAAACTAATTTCTAGAACTCCTAAATGTAAACTCTGAATGTTATTATCACCCAAACCACTTCAGCAAGACAGTTCATTTTCTTCACCATGAAATAAGTGGACGTCTCACATTTTTGTCATGTCATTTTTATAGAACACTTCTGTTCATTAGTAATAAAAATTATAAACATGGCAATTCATTCATCAAAGTGAAAAATGTTGTGCTTGTGTACCAAGAAAAGGGGAGTCAAAATAGGCTGTCTTTATTCTTAAATTAATGGAGCATCTGTTGCTTAGCTACAATGTTTTCTCCTTAAACAGGAATATAACTATAAGCTCATTAATGAAGATTCAAAAGGTCAAGATTCTAACAGATGAAAGGTGAAACTGAAAAAAAAATCAAAAACAGATCAACAAGAGTTGGTAATTTGGGGAAATAAATAAAAAGAAGCTAGAACTACTGGTTTGGGAACACAAGTCATACATCCCCTTTCTTCTGCCAAAATATAATCCCCTTTCTGATTCTGTAACAGAAGGGAAGGGATGGTACAGCAATATGTGAACATGTTATGCAAGAGCTAACAATTCCCCCTTTTTCCTAAAATCATTTTAACCATTTGTAGGATTCTGACACACAGAATCCAACAATTTGGATTGCTTGAATAACTGAAGCATTGTCCAGTAAACTGTGAGGTAGGTCTTGGTATTGCCTTAACCAGTCCTAATAAATATTCCAAAGGAATAAAAGTGTCCAACTCTCTTTTTCTTTATATAAGTTTGAAAATTTAGGAACAAATTGTTAAATGAAAATTGCTCCTTCCAAAAGTCCTCAAATAACCTCAGAAATGTTGTTGGGAGGGAAAGGGAGTTTTTTAAATAGTTATTAACACTGACTATCAAATATGCCACAAAATAATGACAGACAAGAAAATATTTATTTTTTGGTTTTCACATGTAGTTTTAATATGCCCACATATAAATAATGACTAGGTGTTGGACAAGAATTTGAGCAGAGGCACTAAACTATGAAAGCCAACTTTCTGAAATTTGTTCCAAGCCTTAAAGAAAGGAACACTGCACACAACACTTTTTGCTGGATAATGTGTTTTTATTGTTATGTGACTCCAGTTTATCAGAACCCTGTCACAAGGTTTTTGTTTGTTTGTTTGTTTTTGTTTGTTTTTGGCAAGATTTATTCAGAAGAGGTTTGCTATTGCCTTTCTTAAGCCTGAAAGACTGTGATTTGCCTAAGGTCACCCAGTGGTTTCCATGGCTGAGCAGGGATCTGAACTCTGGTCTTCCGAGGTCCTAATCCAACATTCACATTGGGGCTTTCTAGATTTGCAGGAAAGTGTGACATGAAGTTGCCTTTTCCTTAATGCTTAGCAGCTGCACCACAGCCTTTAGATGGAGCTGCACTGTTCCGCAGTTTTTAAAAAAGAAGCTGGGAAAACCAGCACCTTTTTAAAGGCACTTCTTCTCCCCTAAAATGCAAAAAAAGCGTTTTCATGGCACACTTTCCCCTTTTCTCATCTAAAGGCTAGAGTTTCATGCAACCATGAACACACTTCTTTTTGCCAATCTAGAATAGGCCATTGGCTTTGATGTGCACAATAGAAACAAAATGTCTCAAACAGCATATGGACACATGCATACATAGATACATTAATTAATATATGTAGATGCTCTCCATGGCGTAGGAAAGAAAAGAGACAGCAAATACAGGAGACTTCCCAGAAGATGGAAAACAATGAGAAGTCTATCTTTGGCACCATTGCCACTTACAGATAAATCAGCGTGCGATCCGAACTAATGGATCGATTCGACAGTGGAGCATGGTTCCCATTACATTTTCCCCTATTGCATTTTCTGTCATCAGAATAACCCACTTGTGGTTCCCATTCATGAATGATTCAGTTCCAGCCAGCTGAAGGGGAAATTTGAATCGATTCTGATCCATTTGTGGTTCACACTTGTGCAGAATTGATTTATCGAAAAAATCAGTGTCAAAAAGACATGAGTTAAATGGGTCTACAGCATGGCCCTCCTCTCAGAATTGCTTCAGAGATTCATATTAAGTGGGAACCAGGGTAATTTGAACCAGTTCAAACTGATTTACGGTCCTATTTAAAAGGTAGTGGGAATAAGGCCTTTGATCCTTTGGGAAAATCATAGGCAACACAAGAATTTCCTTGATTTTGCAGCAGGAAATGAGATGCATTTCCAGACACAAAGAGCCTCCAAGCTGCTCTTCCAATTCAGGGAGACTTCCTCTAGCTACTGCTTTTCCCTGTCTTCAGCATCTCCTCTCCCCAGTGGGTTGTGCTGTCAGGATCATCAGCAACCCAAAGTTACATTGTTAGATTCTATTTTTAGATGCTGTTTTTGGCTGGGTCAGGGTCAGGGGCAGTTAGAGGCTATTTTCAGCCAACAAAGGATTTTTCAGGCAAAAGTTTGCCTGGGAGGTCAGTGACCACATGTTATTCCTTGAGAGCTGCATGTGACCCATAGGCTGCACAATCCCACCCCACCCTGGTGCAGAAAGGAATGCCAAGAATGATTTTCTTGAGCTTGTATGTTGAACACTATAGAACTGAAGTTTTGTAAGTACATTCACACAGCTATGTTGGAGTTGCAAGTTAGGAAAAATATATATTCAACCATCCTTGTATGTATCTATGTGACACAAGTATAGCAGTTTGATACAGCTTTCATTGCCATAACTCCATTACATGGAATCCTAGGATCCACAGTTTGGTGAGGTGCTCTGATAAATTGCAGTACTATGGCAACTGGAGGAAGGTAGATAAGCTGCATCAAATCAGTTTTTGATGGTAGGATACATGCTAGCTAGGTACTGTTACAAATTATTGCCTCACTTTGCAAGACCATTTGAAGAATCCATCTAGATACTTTGGTTCAGACGGTAGCACTGTAGGAATGGTATTGTCCAGTTCTTAATTTTTCTAAATAAAGGCATATGAAGAATCTGAGTGACTTGATTTTAGAGAACCTCTTAAGATAAAAGTGGTATTATTTTAATACCTCTTAAAATATCTCTTAAAATAATAGTAGTGATGCATTAATCCTTTAATCAATATTGCCATCAAAGTTTTTCAGTGTTCATATTGCATTCTTTCAGCTAAGATATTACTTAAGGTATAAGTAAAATTGTGAATACCCTGTCATGGTTAAATCATTCATATGATCATTCATATGATGGGGGGGGGATGCAATTTGTTTTATTTGATGTAATGGCATTTTATTCTGTTAGCCGCCTCAATTGATCTCAAAGGGGCGGGGTATAAAATAAATTTTATTATTATTATAACAATCCTGACAAAAGGCAGAAAAAATAATAATTCAGAATATTAATATCTAGAAGTAGCACCAGGCCTACCAAAATTACATGCCAGCAAATTTTGAAATACTAAGAATGTACAGCTAAAAAACAGGGGAAAGGAGAAAAAATATATCATATTATTTATGGCAAGGGATGGACTGCATCTCACGCCAGTTGGCAAAAACGTTTTTGCCAACAGTCTGAAGAATCTGATCAGGAGGGCTTTAAACTGAGTTATGTGGGGGAGGGAGACATTATACTGGAAGGCAAAAGGGATGGAGAGAATAGTCCAAGTGGCATAGAAGGAACAAGGCAAACAGTGCAAGGACCCAACAGTAGGAGGCAAAAAAATGTGCAAAAGCAGCAAGTAAAGAGGACACATGGTCTTAAATGCCTCTCCACTAATGCACAGAGTATGGGAAATAAGCAGGATGAACTTGAACTCCTAGCACAACAAGGGAAATATGATATAATAGGCATCACTGAAACCTGGTGGGATGAGTCTCATGATTGGAATGTAGAAATAGAGGGGTATAACCTTTTTAAGAGAAACAGGCCAAGCAGGAAAGGAGGAGGAATAGCATTATATGTCAGGGATATTTACACCAGTGAAGAGATGCAGGAAGTCAATACTGGAAGCCAGGTGGAGAGCATCTGGATAAAAATTAAAGGAGAGGGAAATAACAGGGATGTTACTGTGGGAGTCTACTACAGACCCCCGACTCAGGCAGAGGAATTGGATGATGCCTTTCTAGAACAGATAATCACATACTCAGAAAAGAGAGATATAGTAGTGATGGGTGACTTCAACTATCCTGATATTTGCTGGAAGTCAAACTCAGCCAAATCCTCAAAGTCTAGCAAATTCCTCACTTGCCTGGAAGACAATTTCATTGTCCAAAAGGTGGAAGAGGCAACAAGGGGATCAGCCATTTTAGATCTGATCTTAACCAACAGGGAAGACCTAGTTGATGGGGTGCAAGTGGTTGGATCCTTAGGTGGAAGTGACCATGTTCTCCTGGAGTTTGTAATACAGTGGAAGGGAGAAGCTAGGCATAGTCAGACACGCACTCTAGACTTTAGGAGAGCTAATTTCAATAAACTTAGAGAAATACTGGGAGTGATCCCATGGTCAGGAATACTAAAAGAAAAGGGAGTTCAAGACGGATGGGAGTTTCTCAAAAGGGAGATATTGAAGGCACAATTTCAAACAGTTCCAATGAGGAAGAAAAATGGAAGATGTCTCAAGAAGCCAGGATGGATGACTAAGGAACTTTCAAATGAGCTAAGTTTTAAACGGAACATGTATAAGAAATGGAAAAATGGAGAAATCACGAAAGAGGAATTCAAACAAATAGCCAGCACATGTAGGGGTAAAGTCAGAAAAGCTAAAGCGCAGAATGAACTCAGGCTTGCTAGAGAGGTTAAGAACAATAAAAAGGGCTTTTTTGGATATGTCCGCAGCAAAAGGAAGAAGAAGGAAACAGTGGGGCCACTGCGTGCAGAAGATGGCAAAATGCTCACAGGGGACAGAGAAAAGGCAGAATTACTCAACACCTTCTTTGCTTCAGTCTTCTCAGAAAAGGCAAAGGGTGCTCAACCTAAGGATAATGGAGACAGAATAGAGGAAATTCAGCACAGAATAAGTAAAGAGGTAGTACAGGAATACCTGGTTAACCTAAATGAATATAAATCTCCAGGACCAGATGAACTACATCCTAGAGTATTAAAAGAACTGGCAAATGTAATATCAGAGCCATTGGCAATAATCTTTGAGAACTCCTGGAGAACAGGAGAAGTCCCAGCAGACTGGAGGAGGGCAAACGTTGTCCCCATTTTCAAAAAGGGAAAAAAAGAGGATCCCAACAATTATCGTCCAGTTAGTCTGACATCAATTCCAGGAAAGATTCTAGAGCAGATCATTAAGCAGAGAGTCTGTGAACATTTAGAAGGCAATGCCATAATCACAAAAAGCCAACATGGGTTTCAGAGAAACAAGTCATGCCAAACGAACCTGATTTCTTTTTTTGATAAAATTACCAGCTTAGTAGATGAAGGGAATGCTGTGGATATAGTATACCTCGATTTCAGTAAGGCCTTTGACAAGGTTCCCCATGACATTCTTGCAAACAAGCTTGCAAAATGTGGGATAGACAAGTTAACTTTTACATGGATTTTTAATTGGTTGACTGGCCGAACTCAAAGGGTGCTCAACAATGGCTCCTTTTCATCCTGGAGAGAAGTGACCAGTGGGGTCCCACAGGGCTCTGTCCTGGGCCCAGTGCTATTCAACATCTTTATTAACGATTTGGATGACAGAATTGGGGGCATACTTATCAAATTTGCAGATGACACTAAACTGGGAGGAGTAGCTAATACCCCAGAGGACAGGATCAAAATTCAAAATGACCTGAATAGACTAGAAAGCTGGGCCAGTGCTAACAAAATGAAATTCAATGCGGAGAAATGTAAGGTTCTGCACTTAGGGCGGAAAAATGAAATGCACAGATATAGGATGGGGGACACCTGGCTGAATGAGACCACATGTGAAAGGGATCTAGGAGTCCAAGTAGACCATAAGCTGAACATGAGTCAACAGTGTGATGCGGCAGCTAAAAAAGCCAATGCAATTTTAGGCTGCATCAATAGAAGTATAGTTTCTAGATCAAGAGATGTTATAGTGCCACTCTATTCTGCTTTGGTCAGGCCCCACCTGGAATACTGTGTCCAGTTCTGGGCACCACATTTCAAAAAAGATGTGGAGAAACTAGAGCATGTCCAAAGGAGGGCAACTAAGATGGTGAAGGGTCTGGAAACCTTGCCCTATGAAGAACGCCTTAGGGAGCTGGGGATGTTTAGCCTGGAGAAGAGAAGGTTAAGAGGTGATATGATAGCCCTGTTTAAATATTTGAAGGGATGTCATATAGAGGAGGGAGCAAGCTTGTTTTCTGCTGCTGCAGAGACTAGAACGCGAAACAATGGATGCAAACTGCAGGAAAAGAGATTCCACCTCAACATTAGGAGGAACTTCCTGACAGTAAGGGCTGTTCGACAGTGGAACACACTCCCTCGGAGTGTAGTGGAGTCTCCTTCCTTAGGGGTCTTTAAGCAGAGGCTGGATGGCCATCTGTCAGGGATGCTTTGACTCGGAGTTCCTGCATGGCAGGGGGTTGGACTGGATGGCCCTTGTGGTCTCTTCCAACTCTATGATTCTATGATTCTATGATTCTATGATTTATCTGAAAGAGGGCAAAAACAGGAAACTGGTTGAAACAGCAAACTGCAAAACATAATATAGAATCTGTGATGAAGAGGAAAGATAGTAGACATATAAACTAAGGACTGCAGAGACAAACATTGCTTTCTAAAAGCACATTCTCACAAATCTGTCTCCACAAGGCTGTCAGAAATGTATATCCACTTCAGCTTAAGGAAGATTTAAAAAGAAACCTGTGGTAAGTCCTTTTCAGGCCTCAGATTCAAAAATGTATGTGCACCACAGCTATGACTGCATAGGTATAGCTTTTGCTCAAAGCGGGACTTCACAGATCAACTCATTTAACCCATAATAATATACATTCTTAAAGTTATGATTAGTACATTTGTATAAGAAGGAGCCATCATTTATTTTTTAAAATATAGTTTCCCTGTAATATATAACAATATGTATTCAAAGACACATGACCAAATATTGCTTAATAGCACACTATTCATACAGCTAAAGGTTCTTGCAGTCTTTGTTCTGATCAATGTTTGATCCAAGGTGTAGGAAATCTTTAACTATTTCAATTTCTAGGTTAAATTTATGTAAATTTCTTTATTTTTTTCAGCAGTAAGCCTGCCTTTGCACTTTCTTTCTTAACTTTCCTAAGTAATTGTTCCAAGTCTATTACATTTTCTGCTAGTACTAAGGTGTCATCTACATATCTTAAAGCGTTGATGTTCCTCTTCACACCTTCTCCTTCTGAGTCTAAACCTGCCCTTTGTATGATATTTTCTGCATACATGTTGAACAAATAGAATGAAAGGATGCAGACTTGTCTGAGTCCTTTGTCAATTGGGAACCATTGTTTCTCCATATTCTGTTCTAACAGTAGCCTCTTGTCCTAAGTACAGATTTCTCATCAGAACTATCAAATGTAGTGCCACTCCCATTTCTTTAAGAACATTTCATAGCATTTTTTGTGATCTACACAATCCAAGGCATTGCCATAATCTATAAAGCTAGGAATGGGAAGGTCATCCATGAAAGAACGAGACAAGATCCTAAAGTGTAAAGATATATAACTCCGAGTGTGCTGACCCCTGTGATTTCCACAAATGCAGAAAACTCGACTGCATAAATAATCCAAGTCATGACATTCCCAATCATGGAGAATCATCTAAGCCATGGCATTCCCTATCATTCCCCATGCACAGATGTGAGAGCTGGACAGTGAAGAAAGTGAACAGAAAGAAGGTTAACTGGTTTAAGATATGATGCTGGAGTGCTGAGGATCCCTTGGGCAGCCAAAAATACAAACAAATGGGTCCTAGAACAGATCAAGCCTGAATTCTCTCTGAGATGACAAAACTGAGGCTGTCATACTTTGGCCACTTCTTGAAAAGACATGACTCATTAGAAAAGATGATAATACCACAAAAGGTAGAAGGCAGTAGAAAGAGAGGAAGACTGCATGCCAGATGGCTAGACTCAATCAAGGACCTGCAGGACCTGAGCAGAGCAGTGGAAATTGGGGGGGGGGGGCTTGGAGATGTCTTTTATATGGTTTATATACAGCTATATATAGTGGCCAGAAACTGCTCTATCTTGCCTGAGTGTTTCGACATAGTTCAGAGTATCATTACCAAATTGTTCACAGAATGTCATAGTTCTCTTTTGTGTGCTAACAATCCACAAAATTAGCAATTTTATTATTCACTTTTAACTCCAGTTAATTTATAAACCAAAAAAGAACAAGTCCCAGTCCCCACTACAAATTCTTGGAACCCTCTGTTTATATCTCACCACGGTGAGAAATGTCTATTTATGCGTACTGTCAGCTCCCTGGTACTAATACAGTACTTTTCTTCTTATCCCATGATTTTTAAGTTTTCTTGCCCATTTTTGATGAGGTACATTGTCAAAAGCCCTTTGAAAGTCCAAGTAAACAGTGTCTATTGGACACTATCTTAATTTTAAAAAATAGTGAGGATGTACTTTTGTTTTCAGAAGCCATTTTGATTCACTTTCAAGAAGTTTTGTCCTATATGTGTGATCATTTTAATAGTGTTTTTCTCACTTTGCTGGGACAAGACAAAGCTAACTGTTATGTAAATTCCTGTATCCACCCTGGATCCCTTTTTTAAAATTGGCATTCCATTGGCCACTTTCCAGGGAGACTTTCTTGGATGCATTTAACTCTCATCCATCATGACATCTTAAAAGGCATTCATCCTTTTAGCTAAAGATTAGAACACCAATAGTAAAGGGACTGGCCAGTGATTTAGTCTTGACTTTGTAAACTTTATGTCAGAACACTTTGATTTTTGTAGGCTAGCAAGGCCACTGCATACACTTACAAAATCCGCTAGAGAGATCATTGTATAGCAGAGATTATTTTCCACCCCCTTTTAACTGGAGCCTAACTAGTTAGCCCTTCCATACTTATTACTGAGCCATCCATATTTCATAACCATTTTTCTCTGTCCCTTAGGGACATAAAACTTTTGGTTCCCATGGCAATCCTGGCTCTTGAAAATACTCATATTTTCCATAAAATGATAAAATACTTTAAATAAATAAATGACCAGCTGTCTAGTAGCTAAGTATTAAATTGCCATGAGAGATAGCAATGTATTATTGAAATAAAAGTAAATAATTATCTACAAAGTAATGTGTTAAGATGCATGTTAATAATCTTTATATCATTAGCCAGTAATGTCTCTTTTATTGTCAGCCCTGCTTTCTACTGCTATACTGATTGAGCAGAAACATTTACTGTATTTTAGGAGCTTATCTCACAGTTTTGTAACACGACTTACCACTCCAGAATTGAATTCTGATTTGGGCTGCATCCTGGTCCTATCACATGGCTTTTGTCTCCCAATCTGCTATCCGAGTATGACCCAGCTGCAGCCCGCATCCCTTAATCCACTTCAGCAGCCATTTTTCAAAGTTGGGAGCTTTCCAACTTTGAAAAATGGCCACTGAAGTGTATTAAGGGAAACGGGCTGCTGCCGGGCCACACTCAGATGGCAGATTGGAAGACAAAAGCCATGTGATAGGATGCAGTAGGATGCAGCCTGATTAGGCATCAATTCGAGAGTGGTAAGTCGTGTTTTAAAACTGTGCAATAAGCCCCTTACTTTAAACCAGCTTTCAGTGAATTGAAGTTATTTCAGCACAATTCTTTTGTCAAAGAAATGCTTATATAAATAAGAGGTTGCATTGATTTTTATTGTCTTTATGCAATCTGTTTGGCATTCGTTTCTAATTGAGGCAACCACTTAACAAATAATAGTCAAAGACTCTCTTGTTCTCTCAACTTTGTATATTTTAACCAAGAATTCTAACCTACTAATCTTTTGTAAAATTTGAAGACTAACTGATATTGTAAGCAACAGTATTCAGAGAAATAATAATTTTTAAAAATCAGCTCATGTCATTGTTGTAGTCAAAACTTTGGGGGGGGGGATTACAGTTAGCATTCTGTATACATGAATTTTTAATCCACTTCAAAAATCCACATTCTGAAAATATTCAAAAATAATATAAAATTCCAAAAGCAAACTTATTTTTGTAATTTTATATAAGGAACAACATTTCACTATGCCACTGTATTTAATGGGGCTTGAGCATCCATGGGTTTTGATATCCACAGAATGTCCTGGAACCAAGCCAGAGCAGATACCAAGGGTCTACTGTTCACTTTGATTTATAATTAAATATGCAGTTACAAAAAATGTGTAATAGATTAACCATCCCTTTGCACCAGCCAGGGGGTGGCAATAGAGTGTGGTGTTTAGAGGCCACACACTCTGACCCCCCCCCCACAAGCCAGTATCCTGCCACCCATCTGCCCACCTGACAGGCAGCTTTGCAGTACTCCGGCGGCACAGCATTTTGATGCCACATGCCACAGGAGTGCTGCAGAGCTGTGATAGTGGTGGAAAAGCTTGCTTTTTGCTGGGTCAAAAAGAAGTGGCATTTTGCTGCTTCTTTTTGTGTGAGCAAAAAGCTGGGTTGGGGGTTGCCATGACTCCGACCCAGCGTTCAAAGGGACAGCATCAAGCTACCCCTTCAGGGAGTTCTGTTTCAGTCCTATGTCAGTATAAAATAATATATAGGAAATGTGGGTGAGACCACCAATGCCTCTTCTGTGCTCAGCTACATGTTATAGCTAATATTTTGTTTTTACTTTTTGCATGTTTTAAAGGTAAATAAAGAAAAACATTACAGAAAACCCATGTGGTTCTAGCTCTTTCTCATACAAAAGGAATCAAACTCAGGCCCTTCATATCTGTGGGGTTCCATTCCAAACATACACATGCACAAACCTGCAGATGCCAACAACTGCAGGACATCAATCCTGTTGTTTTCAAAGGTGGCACACTGTGCACTAGGCTGCAATGGCATGGTTGTGTGCATGCACCACCATTGGGGGAAAAGAGGAGGGGCCATCAAGGCAAGCCTGTGTATAAAAGGGCTGAATGCATTTCTGTTAAGCACAAAATAGTATTGCAGTCTCCACACCTGAGTGATGATAAGTTTGAGAATAGTTATTGCCTCAGTTTGGTTACCTTTGTATGAGAAAGTGCTAGAACCACATGGTTTTTCTGTAATGTTTTTCTTTATTGACACATGACTTTTCTGTAATGTTGTTGTGTGCCTTCACATCATTTCTGACTTATGGTGACCCTAAGCCTATCATAGAGGTTGCTTAGCAGGATTTGTTCAAAGGTGGTTTCCTGCTTCCTATCTCTGAGGCTGAAAGAGTGTGATTTGGCCAAGGTCATCCAGTGATTTTTTATGGTTAATTGAGGATTCAAATCATGGTCTCCTGGAGTTCAGTGCTTAAACCACTGCACCATGCTGTTTCTCTACAAATTTGTAGATAGACATAAATGGAAGCAAAGAGCAAGTAGTTGACAGGGCAGTAAATCAGTGACTCACATCAGATTCCCAATGAGAGTCTTTCAACTCCAGAGGTGTCTTTAGCTAACTCGTTGTTCTTTTTCCATCCATTCCCCCCACCCCAAATTGCAGATAGCTGTTTCTAAACATACAGACAGTTTCCACCCACCTCTTTCCTTCCTGCATTTCTGTACAGAAACTATTTCCTGTGCAAGGAATATATCCCATACATAGAAAATGTGAGGTTTGTCAACAAAAAAGTTGTCTTCATGCAGAGAAAATTCCTTTGGAACACTTCAGGATCTTTGGCTAATTGGAAAAACTCTGTGAAAATCTTGCTGCTCTATTATTATTTTTGATAGTGCTTCTCAACTGGCAGGATAGCCATATTTTTTTAAAAGAAAAAACTTGGGAATGAATAATAGTAGAGAATATTCCTTTGATCCAGCTGGACCAGAAGTCTTCCTTTTTTGAGACATGTCCTACATTTCAACCTTATGTCTGGAGGTCTGGGAGGAGTTGCAAAATGTCCTCTATTTTTAGCCATAAACCCAATCCTTATGTCATCCTACCAAGCAAGCAAGAGGTGCTCAACAGATTTATTTATGACTGCCCTGGCTGCTGCAAAGGGCTTGTTAGTTGCATGCTGAGGACAAAAGCAAAACAAAAGTATCCATCTGTGGTCAGAAATCCACTTCTGAGTTTGAAAATTTTGCATTCTATGCTAAACAGCATTTTGGTGGGTTTTATTTTGAAACCTGTTTAAAGTGAGAATTGCTTTTCCTGGAGTATTTCAGGTGAGATAATTAATCCTTCTTTTTTTACCAGAAAAGGGGCATCCTGGAGAATGGGCCACAGTTTATGCACCCCATCTCTAGTGAGTTAGGGACTGCAATTAGAAAGGGCAGATAAAATAGAAATACAGAAAAAATACAGGTAGTGACATAGCTTAAACAGTGGTCAATTAAATAAAATGTGAGTGGTAACACAAATATCCCTGTATTGAGAAGCTCACTAACATCTACAGCATCTTCAGCTGTATAAATCATACAAATATACAACCTAAATCAATTGCAATAATTATTTTATCGAATATTTGGCACTTCAATATCATGCTGCTCTTCCAAGTCACTTTACAGATATTAAGTAAAGCAGTCTCCCATGAAGGAAAAACAAATCCTTACATAAAAACCTGCCTGTCTTGTGTCAATGCTAGTTTAAGTGTATATTTGTAGTGATGTGTATTCACTAAATTGATAGAAATAACGAAGAAATGTAAAAATAAAAATGTACTGTTCAAACGTGAAGTTTATCAAGCTCTTGCCCAGCAACAATACATGGTTGGCAGGCTGCAGTGAGTTTAATAGGTCACAAGTTGTGCAGATCTATTGAGATAGCACTTTTTCCAATCTGTAAAGGCACAGAATTACCAAGCAGCCCATTTCCTCTATTCCAAGTCATCCTCCTTCTGCTGATTCCACAGGAGAGAGATAGAGAATGAAAAAAATGAGTAATTATAAATTAATTAATATAATATTATTTCTCCTCCATTTTTCAAATATGAGGAAAAGACAACTACAGAGAGAAAAACTCATCATCTCTATATCAATCGCTTATCTCTATTTACTACTCCCCCATGACTAATTACTATGACAATACATTCCAGTTAAATATATAAAGGAAAAATTAGTTCAGGAAGGGAAAGAATCAAACATTAGGGAACCAGCTGTCACTTTTCACTCTGTGACATCTAGAGAAGATATTGGTGGGATTACTCATTACAAAGAAGCATTTCAAGCATGAATTGAACTTATGTGAGGTCACTTCTGCTTCTGAAATCCTAGAATTACCAGCATTTATCCTACTTTGCATATTTCAGTACTCCTCACCCAACATCTAATGCTGGATAATGGGGCTTCTGACGGGAGGCAGCCTTCAGTCAACATAACTATTTGACCCCACACTGGGATTCTTTTTCTTTGCTGCAGCTTAACTTGAATCTCAGATGCCCAACGGAACTATAATTTCTTGCCTTTGACTGCGTTGAGAAGTAGGATGCTGCACCAGTGCATTGCAGTTCCTTATTTCATTACATAATAAAGTACTTCAAAAGCAACACATTGGGAGCTATTAGGCATTTATTTACCATGGTGGGTTAATCTTGTTCAGGGAGGTATAGAAGCTCAATAATACTCGCTACAGTATATAAGCTAATTGCACGGATAAAACCAAATGAATAATTACTTAACTCCAGAATGGGGCTCGAGGGAATTTTTCTTTAATAAAGGTTTAACTCACCAGTGATAATGAATGCAATCTCACATACTACGGAATAACACTATTAGCATAATGGCTGAGATACAAGAACTATAATTAGAACTGAACGGAAATGTTAATTACCCACCAGGCGGGTACTGAATAGAAAGGGAATTTTTACCCTTACCCATAAAAAGGAGAAGAGGAGTTTTAGGAATTTCATGCATGTTTCTCCCACACACACCCAAAAGATTAAGAGGCATCAAAATAGTCATAAAATTTCTCCAAGTTTTTGGTATTTGACACCATTTTAGCCTCACTAGTTTTCAGGCAATATAATGTTCTGTAAACAGACAAAGTTAGTCCCATTGAAATCAATGGCATGACTGAGGCTTTAATACAATTGTTCATCCCAGCTGGAATAAACCCATTGGACCAATGAAATATTTCCTGATTTACCAAATTCATTTTGATTTAATGGGTTACATTAGTTTTGACTGCTGATGGGTTTTTGGCCTTGTATACCACTTTATTTGCATCCTGCCTCCCCCACCCAAAAATTCCCCCAGAGACTTAAGGCAGCTTACAAATTTAAAAACAGATACGGTATAAATATAAATGTAAAAAAAATCATTAAAATGTAATTATGCTATCTATAGCATTGAAAACAATTCAAAACATTAAAAAATGAAAATGATAAAGCAGTACAGCAGCTTATTATAGGCCGATTCATTAAAAAGTTAGTGCCTAAACTCCTCTTAGATTTTTTTTTTAAGTCTGCCATTGATATCTCAGTCAAACTGCCATCACAGGCTCATTTGGTGAAGACACAAGAGAGGGGCTTGTCAGTGGCTGCATTACCCTCTGGAACTCCTTTCCACAGAACTCCTTTGGAATTATTTAATTGGCTTTCTTTGGAAGCCACCTTGGGCCCTACCCTGGGAGAAAGGTGGTATACAAATGAAATAAATAAACAAATAAATAAAGTCTGCCAACAGGACAGGGAGGGGATCTAGGAAAGGAGCTCCAGAGTCTAAAAAGTCACTAAAAAGCCTTCCCACCCACCAGACTGGTCTATAAGACTGGTGAGAATGAGAGAAAGGCTCTCCCAAAGATCTCAAGGCCCAGAGCAGGCTTATGTAGAAAAAGTAAAGCAGTTCAAGACAACCTAGATCCAACTTATCAGACTAAAACATAGCTAGCATGGTCTGGAATCAGTTCTATATCTTTTGACATAAATGTTATTTTTAAGGCTTTCAAAAATGTACAGAACAGAAAATTAGCCCTTTAAGGTGAATACTTCTTCTCTTGTTTTTGGCATCACAGAATTGATAAACAGTATTTTATTTCTTGATGCTCACTTTCCCATTATACAGAAGGCTAAGACTGAATTTGTAATGAAAGCAGGTATTTGTCCATGGAAAGATACTGGGTTAATAGAAAATCATATACTGCACCATTATTATATTTATATCATCAATAAAACTTCCAACATATCAAACTGTGCTGCATTTTAGCACAACTAGAATACAACAATAATATATTTATTTAAAAACTGCTTTTCAAAATAAAACATTTTGAAATTAGCATACAATAATTCTAAACAAATTAGTAACAAAATTCAATAAAGAGCATGTCAGCAATGAAATAAATAAAATGTTTACACACCCAAAAGTCAAACACAAAAGATAAAATAACACAACAGACTAAAACCCCTGTTATTCAACTCAAAATGGACCAAAGTAAAGGAAGAAGACAGACATATATCACCCAATAGAAGGAGTGCCAGAAATAAAAGAAGGTCTACCTGAACAGGCTCTATCCTCATGCTTACCTGGCAGTCTAATTTCTTCTTCCAGTATGCAGACAAATAGCAGCTCTGGATGCTCAGACAGTATGGATGCAATTGGTTTTTCAAATAAATTAACCCCAAACAATTTACAGTTTAAATGCCAATGCTAGTTCAGGTGTACTTAATTTGAGCTCAGTAGTCAGCTGGTGCAGAAACAATGTACTGTTGTTTAAAATCTTTCCCTCCACAGCATCTGGGCCATAGCATCCTGCAATAACTGAATTTTCAAAAACAGCCTTCAAAGGCAGTGTCTTGTAAAATGCATTGTTGTAGTCTAGTCTAGATGTAACTAGCACAAGGGTAACTGAGGAAAGATCTAACACATAGAGAGAGGATCATACCTGACATACCCTTAGCTGGAAAAAGTCATTTTTGGCTACTGCACATGTACAAATATCCAATCCAGGACAACTCTCCAAGCTGTGAATTTGATCTTTCAGAAGGAATATAACCCCATCCAAGATTGATAGAATACCTCAATCCAAATTTGTCGTCTTTCCCACTCACTGAACCTCAGCACTAAGTTGCAAATTGTTTGCTTTCATCTCTCTCAAAGTTCTCTCTAGACACCTGTTCAGGAATTCAAGTCACTCTGTTATTGGCAGGGTAAAATACAAGGTATATCTGCATATTATTAGCATACTGGTGACATATATCCATGTTTTTTACACATGGCTCCCTAATTTTACTTCCTCCAGTTGGCCACTCCTAGTAGTGTCTGATTTAAATTTATTTTCAGATGCCCTTGGCTACAAAAAAACTCAAGGGTCCCTGAGGAAACAGTATCAGGTTTACTCTAATTACCGCTATTCATATTTAACTGTAAATATTTCCCTAAAGAAACATGCACTCTCTACTGTGGGTTTATATGGGATAACACAAATTGTTCCATACAAACACAGCAGTGGATTGATTTTCTTGGCACCAAGAAAACTAATTAAATATTTTAGAAGATGCCACAGAGCTGCCTCAGTATGTCATAGCATGTCATTTCCTTTCCCACCTAGTAAGCTTCCTACCAGTACAAAAATATATATTAGAAAATAGGACTGAAGCTGCCTCAACTTTTGCCTCCTGAAAACCATTCAAAATCCAGCTGTTTAAACCCTGCAGCCTCTTTTACTCAACTCCTGACTCATTACTTTGGCTGCTTTGGATAGCAAAAGCACTACAGTTATAGGAGGTTTCAATTTAACTTCTTCTAAAGATTAAGCTGCTTTCAAGGTTGTTGTAGCTTTGGGTCTTTCTGCATATATAAAGTGACCTATTCGATTAGCTTGCAAATTCCATGTAAACATAATATAGCCCCAGGAAGTTCTGAAATCATTATCAACAAGGTGAAATAATATTTTAATATTATTTCAGTTCCTTCAGACTGAATACGCAGTTTTAATCTTACAAAAGACTCTCAACAAGGAAGAGCACAAGTAACAATTAATCCAGCAATGTGTTAAATTCTCCAGTGCCCATCATGAATTCAAATTCTGCTCCAATGTTTTCAATTTATTTATGGCCCAGACTTAGGAACTGTAACACACTGAGAACATTTAGTATTGTCATAACATATAACCTTCAACTCTTGGTGAGCAAGGCCCATAGGGAGTACATATCTTGGAATTTGCAGGCTAATTAATTAATTTATTAGATAGCTAGTTGGCTTCAGTGGGTGCCACAGCAGCAGAGATGAAGAGCATCCCCCTCCCAGGTTTTAGAAAGTTAAACTGGGCTCTGGGGCCACTATAGTTACCTACCCCTTTGCTTAGAAAGAAATTTGTCAAAACCTACACTATTGGTGGAAGCAGAGTTGGGCCAAGCAAGCAATCTGAGGGAATAGGTTTGTGTTCATTTATTCATACATGCTCCAAACCATTCATATTGGAGATGTATATCTACATTTATTTCAGCATCACACTCCAGAATGAAGAATTTTTTCCTTCCTTTGTGAGATTATGAGATTCCCCCTCCCATGCCAATTTTCAGCTATTTTTCATATTTTATAACTTGTGAAAAATCCATTTGCCGGGGGGGGGGGGTACATAAACCTCCATATTTGTGTACAGATAACAGAGTTGTTAAGGCAAATGTTTATTTTCCACACAGAAACACTGGGTACTTTTCTGTAAAAAGCAACAACAAAAAAAACCCAAACCAAAAAACCTAAAAACATAAGTTTGTGCGCAAATTAATTTTACACTGAAAATATTTGGAATTCTGAAAAATCGCACAGCAATTTTTTACCCATCTCCATTCACAACAATTTCATACCACCACACTTCCATTCAGATATAATCCCACCCAGCCATTCACACTCTTACCAACATTCAGTGCAATAACTGATACACATTTGCAGGTATCCATTCATAAAATCACTCACAGTTTAGGGTCATGTCAAAGCCTGCCTTGAAATTTCTTCATCAGTTTCTCTCACTGTGAAAGAGACTGATGCTTTTCTTTCTGTTTTTATGGAGCGAAATAGATGGGCAAAATAAAGTGCTTTCCAGCCACTATGAAGGTGGGGTGTTGAGATGGCACACCCTATGATAGCTGCTGGAAATCAAACTAAAGTTGCACTCGGGGGCTAAAAACTGGAGCAAAAAGAAGCCAGGATAGTGCAACTCAAGGTGGGAAATGTGCATCTTTACACCTGCATATAAATGCTCTGATGCGAGTTCGGGGCTGCAACAAAGTAAAGACATGAAAGTGAGACAACTCTAATGGCTTTGTATGACAACACACACACACCAGACAGTCCAACAAGGGGTGGGGGGTAAAGGGGGCATGTATGGAAGGCCTCCATGATTGTGCTTTGCCAATGTATCACTTGCGCACTGATGCACTGATGCCCTGTACAAGCGAAGCATTACACGTATGACTGTGTGGCCCATCAAAGGGGTAGCTAGTCAATGGGATGGCATCTGGGCAGATGTGGAAGGTGCTTGGAGGTTACAGGTGGAGTGATGGTGTGCATGTATGGTGGGGATGCATTAAAAAAAATTACCCAGCAGTGCAGCTTGATGCCATGCCATGTAGGTGAGCTGTGTGTATTCAGCCTGCCTTCGGAGCAGACCATGAGGGCAACGAGGTTTCAATCCACTTTTGGAAAAAGCAGGATTGAGCCACTTTTTCCTGCCCATCTGCTCCAGCCCTATATCACCTTGAGAATTTATTACAACATTCTTTACTCCACAACTTATATGTGATGAAACTCACCTACTAGTATGTGTGGCGTGAAGTCAAACATGTGTTTGAGATATAATGTTTCAGTCAGAAACTCAGTCTGAAATGTTAAAATTCATATTATGTCATCTGGATCTCTGGAAAGACTAAAATCCAGAGGTAGAGTAGAATGATTTTAGAAACCAAAGACAGTTTTAGGAACCAAATGGTTTTAGAAACCAAAGCTTCCTGTTTCTTCCTGCTAAGCCTGTCATCATTTTTAAAAGTTTCAACCAATTATTAAATTAAATTTCTCCCAACCAATTATTGTTATGTGTATTCACTTATTCCTGTATTCATTGACATCTCTGCTATTGAGTAGTTAAATATTCAGCTTTACTTATTCTAGATATGTTTGATAAGATGTTATACTTGGAAATAAAATGGTGTATAATCAGCTAGGGCTGTACATGCTTAGCACCTGCCTCCTAAGTGTGGAGAGAGGTCCACTTCAACTTGGAGTGTGAAAACAACCATTTTTAATCTGTTCCAAGGCAAAATCTCACCTTATTTTCAAGAGCTTTATGTGCCTTTCATTTTTAATATAACAGAAAAAGCAACAGTCAGTATCTTTTTTATTTTAATATTAAGCCAATTGCTAGTGCTGGAGCAGGCATTCTAAAGCCCTCCAGATATAGCAGAACTGCAATATACAGTGTTCCTTACCACTGGCTACAGTTGGTACCACAATATCCCACTCTTGTCCTAGCCTCAACTAGAAAAATCTAATGGAATTAATTACTGCATGGTAAGTCAACACTTATGTAAATATCCATTGGCTACCTGAGTCTGCTGTGGTTGATTTAGGCCTTGGAGAACATTTGCAGATATGGTAGCCACATCTGAGAGGTTTAAGCCTGCCCTGTGTTAGGCAAAGAGAAAGCAGGCATTTTGTAGGGATACCCTATTTTCTCTGGCTTTGAGATCTATTTGCTTGAACATCACACACCACATAGAAATGGTCCTATGTAATTTTCCAAATTTTGTTCCAAAGTTTCAGAAAGAATTAGGAAGTTATAAATAAAAAAAATTTAGCAATTTGGGGCAAATGTGCATTTTTTAAAAAATCTGCACAGTTGGCATGTAAGTTATTATTTGTCTTTAGATTAGCTTCAATGTATCGCAGCCCTATGTATAAGAGACCTCTAAGAGCTCCAGTTTTCATCAGCCCTGCTCAAGTCTTGCAAATGTATGCCTGTGGCTTCCTTGAAATCTACCTGTAATGTGACTGTCGTCTTGTCCTATCATCTTCCACTTTACTATATTATAGAAACATTATATTCTTTTCCAGTGAGTCGTGTCATTTCATTATATGCCCTCCTCCTCCTCCTCCTCCTCCTCCTAACAGTCCTCCTTATTGTCCTCTTTCTCCTTGCAATTGCTTCCACCGCCTGAGAAGAGCAGCCTCTGCCAGATCAGGGCAGCTGCCTCGCCAGGCTGTGAGGGGCCATGCTGCCATGCTGCTGCTGCCACTTCATGCTGCTGCTGGTGGCTTAGGGTGGATGTGATTGATACTTAATGGCAGCGCTGCCCCATCTATTGGAGCCAGTGCCAGCTTGCTGTCCACGGATGCTCAAATCAGTGGATGGCAAGTCCGTGGATACCAATGTCCCACTGTATTTGTCTTTCTGGCAGTCCACAGAATCTGTAGAACTATCCTCCAGCACAGCATTTCAAATGAACTGATTTTCTTCCTGTCATCTGTCTTCACTGCCTAGCTTTCACAACCATACATAGAAATCAGAAGGCACAGATGATCTGGGCTTCATATTTAATGATATACTGTTATACTTGGGGATCTATCTCATCTAGTTCCTTCCTATCTGCCCTTCCACATCTTAGTGTTCTTCTGATTTCAAAACTACAGTTTACATTTTGATTAAACAATGATCCAATGTATAAAAAATATTTTATGATTTTGGTTTCTTCGTCACCCAGTTTAAAATTGTGCAACTCTTCTATGATCTTTATTTTAATTTTCTGAATATTCAACTGTACCCTGTTTTTGAAAAAAGAAATTCTTAACTTTCATCAGTAGTCATTTGATGTTTACTATATTCTACTAATATGATGTAATATGTATATGTAAGTAAAGTACTGTAGACACTTTTTTACTTCTTTCATTTTCACAAAGTCTTTAGTCACATTTTGGTGTTCCATAAGTGTTCAAGGTATATTAAGATCTGTGCAGTTTGCCCAAATCTCATGGCCTAATCAGATATGTTTGCCAGTTACATCCTCAAAATTTCTGAAAGAGGCAAATTTTTAATAGGAATTTTTGTTTCAAATGACAATGCTACACATTCCTTGCTGACACTCTGTGATTTCTGCTCTGAGATTTTAAAAAAATGCAGGTATATCATTTGCCATTTTAATCTAAATGATAATATTTGTGTTCCTGAATTATGCTTTTCACAATAAGCAACATAGTATGTTTATATTACTTCACTTGCAGTAATTTGCATCCATACAACTTAATGTTCAACAGATCTGGTATAATACAGAGCACACATTTATTGGCTATTCAAACCTACAATAAAAACTGAGAGACATGATAGTATTTAAGTTCCAATTGATTATCATTTGCTGGCAGATGATTAATAGCTTACTGTACCTCAGTAACACACACACACATACAAAAACATTCTTTCATGAAAATATTCCTTATTTATTATGCAAGTTCACAGCTGTGTACACTGCAGGCAGTAACTAATGAAACACTTAAAATGCGTATCTTTTCATCTTGCAAAAGCATATGAAAATATGGGCCACTGATGAAGATCCAATTCCTTACACAGAGAATTACTCCTTTCTCTCTCTTTAGGATTTTGCTGCAACCTTACAACAGTATATTTGCTTTTACCCTTTCTCAAAAACAATGACATCAGATCATTATAATATCTGCAATAGCTATTTTGTTCCTTATTCATCACCACATTTTGTTGGGCCAGATGCAATTCATTACCTTTTCACTGTACTTCATGCAGTAATTGATTCACTAGTACTACCTTACAAAGAATAAAGACAAAATAGTGTTTCCTAAGACCAGGGGTTCCCAACCTTTTTCACTCATGGAGCCCTTATTTCTATGGCAGAGCCCCTAAGAGGCTTACAAGTTAATGGTGTTTAGGACTATATATAAGAATATATTTTTATTCTTTAATTTTATTCAAATTTTATTTCTTTCATTTTCCTAGAGCAGCTGCAGAGCACCTGGGAAGTGCACACAAAGCCCTAGGGTCTCCTTGATGCATAGTTTGGGAACCTCTGCTGTAGACCATCTGCTTCTATCATGGTAGAAAAGACTGCCATGTATAGGCCCTTTATTGTCCTTTTAATATGATCTCAAAAGCACAGCATACAACTACAATGGACCTTGCTTATCCACGGATTCTTTATCCATGGATTCAACCATCCACACCTTGAAAATATTTTTAAAATACATAAATTCCAAAAAGGAAACCTTGATTTTGCCATTTTATATAAGGGACACATTTTACAACATCATTGTGTTTATAGGACTTGAGCACCCACTAATTCAGTATCCATGGGAAATCCTGGAATTAAACCCCCATAAATATCAAGGCCCACTGTATATTACAACTTTTTTTGGCCAGCATATGAGATTTACACTTTTAAGGACACTACCTTTATTCACACTGGCTTGATTGAAGGCAGTCACTAAAACCAATAACAGTCATTCAGCACATGTCTGTGGTCACTTCATTTGGACCTGTGCACAGCTCACACAAATTAACTCCCTGCCATTTCACAGAAGTAGTGACTTATGCTTAATGTCATGACAGTTTGAGCTTTACAGGAAATGGAGAAATGATGGTGTACAGAAACCCATACTCTTCAATTTGCATGTTTTCTCCCAGGCACCATGTCCTGCATTTTTAATTTATTTGAAAGCACAAAGCCAAGAAAACCAGAAAAAAAACAAACACCTATGCCTTCCATTGTAATACCGAACCAGTTTGTCCCAACATGGGAACTTCCTTTCAAGGAAGAAAGTCAGCTTAGCCTACTACAAAGCAACAAAATACTCACAGCTAGAGCTAGACCAAAGCCAAAGCATAGATGGAAGCCTATTTGCTTCTTAATCTAAGCTGCAGAATTCACTAGTTATAATAACTAGTATAACTCAATACATACTCAATTCTTTTTCACAATAACACAAGACATAACTATACTGCTTTACAATTTCAATTTACAGAGTGATAACATTACTCCTTTTGTAGCATAAGTGCACATTTTAATTGTTTTAATACTGTAGTTATGGACTCCCAAAGTAATGGGGAATGGTTCAATCCACATGGTTCAAATGCTGGCTAATGATGTACCTTATACCTGTCCATTATGCTCTGCTCTAGAGGTGAGATGGATGTCAAGGAAGTATACTTTGTACCACAGGCCAGTAGTTTGTAACACATGGGAGTTTATCAGATGGGAGGGATTTCTCTTTATTTCGAATGGAGCCAATTGGAGCCAATTCGAATTCATGTGAATTCGCTAGTTTAGCGAATTCACGTGAATTCCATTTGCATTCGGAATGCATTCAGAATGACTTCCCATTGCTGGAAAATGACTGCCCATTGTTCGAAATTGCATGAGATGCTTTAAAACGAAATAACATAAAACCCATGATTGCGTTCGGAATGACTTCCCTTTTGCCCGAAATTGCATGAGATACTTTAATAAGCAATAACGTGAAACCCCATGATTGCGTTCGGATTGCCATTGGATTATACTTCCAATTTCCGTCATCTGATAAACTCCTTACACTTTTTAAAGTAATGGAAAGTCAAAATTTAGTAACTTTTAAAAATCAGGGAAGTAAATGCTATGACTTATAGATCCATGGTAACTATCTGTTTCTGAGGGCCTTGGAATTTTCACTGTAAATAGTTCCATTAAAAAAAAAAAAACTTTCCAAGCTCTGCTTGGCTGAAAAACATATTGCACCCCCTGACCTTCTGCAAATATCAGCTAGTTATGCTCTAAACCTGCAAGATGCCACAATAATGCTGAGAAAAACAGTCCTGGAACTCAATTTTAGAATTCCTGTTTCAAGACCACCAGTGTCTTGCCTTATACTCTACAAGGAAAAGTTAAATTCAAGTCATTCCAGTATGCTTCCCCTTTTAGTTAAACATGTTTTTCCTCTGTCATAAAATGAGAAAAAGTGCTAAGTATATGTAGGCGGCTCAGGTTACAAAGAATTTTCTTGTTGACAATAGCATGACAGGAGATGCAAAAGGTCAGTTTTTATCAAAGTGATATTCTATGCTTGGTATACACCCAGAACCCAGCTGTCAGAACCCAACACTGTGGAGATGCTTAGAGGTATTCAGCCAGCTTCCATTTCTTCCTGACTCATTCCTTACTTCTGACCATTATTGAGATTATTAAAATAGATGATAGGGTAGGTAGATAGGAAGGAAGGAAGGAAGGAAGGAAGGAAGATTAGTAGGAAGACAGGCATAAATGTATATGAATTCTGTATTCACTAGACATGTATCAAATTTCTATACTTCTTCACTTCTTTTATTAATACTCATTTAAGGGATATGTCTTAATTATATCAGACAGATGTGAACAGAAACTTGCTTTAACACAAAGAACAGGGGTCATTAAAAAGATAATTCAGCGGTGATTTTAGGAGGAAAATTATTGATCCCCTCCCCAAGAAAAACTGTTTAAGGAACATTTAGGAAAATGCTTTCACAGACCCCAGTTATATCTAATGAAAGAGGAAAACTATTTGAGTGTGATAAACTGGTAAAGAGCATGTACTGTACTAGATCCAGCAAGAAAAAGCTTTGTGTGGCTGTGTGCAGCCATACACAACCTAGGACCCTTCCAATGTGCAAGATCAGCCTTCCAATACAAGTGGGGATGCATAGCCCTCTTAAGATTATTTGCTGTTATGGGACAATAAATCTGCAGACTAGAGCTTCTTCTGATTGTGTACATGATCAGTATGGCTTCTCACAGAGGTTGTTGATAACTCAAGAGCTCCCAAAGCAGAACAGTGTTATCAGAGCTTGATATATTATCTGTAGCCATACTAGCTGGAAAATTCTGAGAGCTGTGGTAGCAAAAAAGTAGCTTGTTCAAGAAGTTCCTTTTTCATAGTCCTTTTATGCCCCCAGACTCCTTTTTCCTTTTATTTTACTACCTGGAAGGTTTTATCAGCATCAGCACAGAGAGGATGGTGAAAAAGGGATGAAGAAATACAGATTTTCAGTCCTGGGTTGCAGCAGCCTGTATGTAGTAAGCAATGGAAATAAAACTTGAGCTGGGAAAGAATGGAATTCTACTCTAGCCAGTCCTACTGTAGCTGTGTTTACCTCCTTACTGCAGGCAAGATAAACAGCAGCTGCCTACTTAATCCTATACTGACCACACATGAACAGTAGTAGTTTGAGCAAAGGACTACCAATCTGGAGATCAGGGTTCAATTCCCCCGCAGCCATGGAAACATGCTTAGGCAAGTCTAGAGATGTAAAATTTCCAGAAATTTTGAAGCTACCCGGGGGGGGGGGGACCTTTTTTCTGTTTTTTTTTTTTGTTTGTTTTTTTTTTTTTTTGCAGGGGAGGGGAATGGAAATGTTTGGAAACATTGAAAAAATGCAACATTAACACTTTTTACACATTGAAACTCACTCTGTTCCTTTAGGAACATAAAATATGACTACGTACAATTTGATCTGGCATAAAATTATCACAATTCATATATTACAATACAGTGTATTCAAACAATTATTACAAACAGAATTACTTTTATTTTTTTAAAAAAAATACTTGTAACAAATGGAATTATAATCTCCTGAACTTTGGTTTTGCTAGTTTATGTGGAATATGTTTTTTAAAAAACCACTAAAAAACACAGAAGAAATCATCATTAGTAACAAAAAATTGTTTATATTTCCTCTCCACAATATCAAAGAGACATACTGGGGCTTTTTAGATTGGCAGGAAAGTGTGACATGAAGTTGCACTTTCCTTAATGCTTAGCAGCTAGACAGCAAGCCCCAGGTGTGCATTTAAAAGGTACAGGGCAGCTAGACTGAGGTTTTTTCTGTGGCTCAGCAACTACATGGGAAGCTGTCAAAACGCTACAAACACCAGGCGGAGCAGCTACATGGGCGGCAAGGAACGCGGCTTTTAGCCGTGCTTTAAACATTTTTTTCCCTTGCTGGCTGCGAATTGCGCAATTGCGCAGGTACATCATACAGTCGGAGCTTATCACATGGGGGAATACAGGACCATTCCGAAAGAGGGAGAAAGTGAGGTCAGTTCGGAAATGCACGTGATTACGCACGAGCTCATCACACACAAGACAAGAGAGCATCTACACAAAAAGAAAATGCAGAGTCAATACGAAAGAATTTATCACATGTGAACATACTGGTTGGCTTTCTGTTGCAAATTAAGGCATCTTGGGAAATGGTAGCAAAGGCTCATGGGAGTTGTAGTCTGTGTTCTGTCAGAGCATTATATTGAGTTGTCTTGAGGTTTCAGCCCTCTGTCCAGGAGGGATTCCCATATGTCCTCCATTCTTGAGCAGAGGCCCCCCTTTTCCAAGTTGACCAGGCACGTCCTCCTTTGCCAGGACACGTCCTACTTTTCCAGCCTTCTTTTTGAAGAGGAAGCAGGAGGGCCAGGCGTGCTCTGGCCAGGCTCTGGGGGTCTCTTCCTGGCTCCTTCCCTCCCTCCCTCCCCACTGCCTTCCTCCTCCCTTTGGCTGAGAGAGTGTGACTTGCAGGGAGGAAGGGCAGCGGTGGTGCTCCAGGTCCTCCTGATGCTGGGCCAGGGCAAGCTGGAAACAGGAGGAGGAGGAGGAGGAGGAGGAGGAGGAGGAGGGGAACATGGGGCCCCTCTGCTGCCCTGCCTCCCTGCAAGTCACACTCTCTCAGCCAAAGGGAAGAGGAAGGCAGCCAGGAGAGAGCCCTGGAGCCTGGCCAGAGTGTGCCTGGGCCTGCCTTCTCCTCCCCCCTTCGGCTGAGAGAGTGTGACTTGCAGGGAAGCAGGGAAGCAGGGCAGCGGAGGTGCTCCAGGTCCCTCCCCTTCTCCTCCTCCTCTTGCCAGCTTGCCCTGGCCTGGCTGAGCGCCTCCAGTGCCCTGCTGTCTCCCTAGAAGTCACACTCTCTCAGCCAAAGGGAGGAGGTGAAGGAAGGTGCAGGCGCACTCTGGCCGGGCTCTGAAGGTCTCTTCTTGTCTTGGCACCTTCCCTCCCTCCGCACTTGTATCGCTGCCTTTAAATGGGCGCTTTAAAGATACAGAGCCCCATTTAACCGTGCAACTACACCTTAGCCTTTAGATGCAATAGCAATGTTGCACCCTTTTTAAAAAAGTAGTGGGGAAATCAAACTACTTTTTAAAGGCACTTCTTCTCCCTTAAAACTCCAAAATAGTGTTTTCATGGCACACTTTCCCTTTTTCTCATCTAAAGGCTGGGCTTTCATGCAGCCATCAACACACCTCTTTTTGCCAATCTAAAATGGGCCACTGTAATCAGATGCATTTTCTGAGCTCTGGGCTGCATCCTCACTGCAGAAATATTCCAATTTGACATCACTTTAACTGTCATGGCTCAGTACTAGGAAGTGACATTGCAGGGGAACTGGGAAATGTAGTTTGTTGTGGCACCTGAACTCTCTGACACAGAAGACTAAATGTCTCATAAAACTACAAATCCTAGAATTCCATAGCACTGAGCCATGGCAGTTAAAGTGGTGTTAAACTGTATTATTTCTGAAGTGTGGATGCAGTCCTGGTCATCAGTTTCAGTCTCTGCTTCTGCTTTGTTAGGTTTGTCATTATCACAGTTATCATGGACTTTTAAAAACTCAAGGTGTACCTCTATCCCTTCACATGTCAGTTTATTTCTTGATTTAGTGTGTTTCCAAACATAGACCAGATTCTTTCAGTGTCCCCTAAGGAAGAAATGCATCTTGCTCTTGCATTGGAGAGTTCAGCTAGGACTTGCTTGTCCTCATTCAGTGCATAGAAATTAGAACGATCTGATACTGTAGATAGTTTTTAGAAATGATCTGGAGAATATATGAACACCTTGTCTTAAAGACTTTATTCATCATACTAAAATAAAACATTCCATAATCGATTTTCTTCCCTTTTTCAATTTTTCCAATTTTTCAGAAAAAAACAAAAAAAGCTATAGGAAAAAAACGAGGAAAGCAGTTTTTTTTCCAAATTTTTCTGGTTTTTTTCTCCAGGCCTTCCCATCCTTAAAGTAACACACTCCTAATCCCAGAAAACCCTGTGATAGGTTCACCTTAGGGTCAACATAAGTCAGAAAATGACTTGAAGGCACGTAATAACAACAAGATCTGAAAGACAGCATGTCTCACTATAAGCCTGCCTGAGTTTTAGAATCAATGGGAAAAGGCCCTTCTGTTCACTTAGGCCACAGAGTGTTAGTTTGGACAGATCTTTTAATTGAGAAGTGTTGTATTTTTAACCATTTTAATTGCCTTTTAAAACTGTTTTAAATTAATTTTAAATAGAATTGCTTAACTGTGTTGTTTTCTTTTAAATTATCTAGTGTTTTAATTGCATTTAGTAATCATATGGTAAGCCGTACTGGGTCCCAGATTGGGACAACGATAAATTATATTAAATTGAATCAAAATATAGCCCATGGAACCATTGTTTGATTCCTACAGCCAATTGGTAGACCTTAAAATTCTTCTAGTTAAACAGGGTGAAGGACGTAAGGTTTGATTGCCCATATTCAGAGATTAAACAATGTTCGCAGAACTGATCTTGGTCAGGAGAGCAATTTATATGCCATTCCTGCTGTCTGAAACATCCTCCAAGACCAACATGTAAGTATTAGGTTTCCCATCACATTACCACACTACACTCTTATAGTGCTGCTATTCCACTTTTACTTCTATGGTTGCCTCCTGTTGCGTTTTGGGGTTTGTAGTTCAGTGAGGCCTAAGAGCTCTCTGTCTGAGAATTAATTTCTAAATGCCCTTCCCTAAACTGCAAATCCCAAAATGCAACAGGAGGCATCCAGCGCACTTAAAAGTGGAATAGCAGCTCTATAAGAGTTCAGTTCAGTAATCTATCCTGTAAGAAGAATTCTAGGGATTATTCAGGCAGTGAAAATGAACCAGAATGAATCCAGGTTGAATCTCTGTTGTTCACATGCATCCCAAATGCACCTGATTCAATCAGGGTGGGGGGGGGGGCTTAACCCAGGATAATCAATACCGTGGCTTCCTAAATTTTTAATAAAGATTCACATCATTGTCAGTGTGAATGACCAATGCAAATAGACCCAGGATTAAACTCTGCATGTGCTGAATGCATTTTGAATACATTTGCATTGTTGACTCCATGTTTATTCAAGTGCTGGTATATGTGAGGAGCCAATCTTGCAGAGATGCATAGGGATGTTGTTCCATGGTGTGAATGCCAAAGTGTGAGTGAGGTTATTTACATCATTCTGCTTTTTAAAAAACCCCAATATCTCAATGAACCCTTACTCTTAAGGACCTCCCTTTGTCCCAAGAAAGCAGCTACTGTGAAGGGGACCTTCTAAGAGCCCAATAGTTCTTCTAATGGTCTTAAGCTCAGCCTTCACCTTGATGCAAATTTGCTCCCTGGAATGGAAGGGAGTCCAGTATTTCCATTTGAGACAGGGGCTAGAATTCCCCCTCAGGAGGAACAGCTCCACCCTGGACGCTTATTGATTCCTCTTCATGTCTTGACCCCAGGACATGTATTTCATCCACCCTAGAGGACTCCTCCAGTCTGGGCATGACAGCTATATCCATTTGAAAAGGCTGCTTACCTACAGAATGTATTTAGATGATAACAAAAATCAAATGAAGTACAAATGGGATTTTTAAAAGCCACGTTTACTCATTCAGTCATAATAAAAGATGCAATGTTTCCCAATAGAACCTGTGGGATAATTAAACTAATTTTCCAAAATTATTCTAGTGTATTCAATTACAGATTTTAATTATTTTAGAAAAAATAATTCACCATGTTAATGAAGGAGAGAGTAGTAGCAATCATGGTAGAGGACGGGTTTCCTGTTCCTGCATTCCGAAAGCTTTATTAGAAAATGTAAATCAAATATTTGATGAATACTAAGAGCCTTTGGGATGCTACAATTAACATTACCATTATGACACCTAAAATGAGGCTAAAATATGACAGAAGTCAGTTAAGGTAAGTGAATTTCAGAGAACATTAGCTCTTTTAAAAAGATATCCAATGAGCTACCTGATATTAAGAATATTTTAACAAGACCCAGGTTGTGACATAAACAAAGCAAGGCTATTAGAAGTTTATGTTACAGTTTCTTATTGCCTTAAAAGCCATGAAAACACTCACACACATGCACACACACACTAAAACATAACAAATGATCAAGAGCAGTTTCCTGCTTTCCTTTTGTCCTTCTGTTTGTTTACAGTTAATAAAGTCTTAAGAGAAAGCCACCAACCCTATAAAAATACTCAAAATGCTCCATTTTGACCACTTGGGGTCCTCTTTAAAGACTGTCTTTGTGCTGCTGACAGACACAGTATGTCTACTTCTTTTTAAAAATAAAGATTTCAGCCTAGTGCACACTTACTTAGCAGTTGGAATTCAGTGAAATACATTTGTGAATAGACACCAATCAAAATAGGTTACATATCTCATAGTTCCCCATAAAAGATTTAAAGGTATACAGCTAAAGCAACATTATTCTATTAGAGCTATAGCTCAATTTTGCATTTATGTTTCCATTTCAGTCCCCCTTAAAACTGGTGTATCTAAGATAAAAAGTCCAAGAATGTAAGACTGAAATTTTTTTAAAAAAATAAATACATAAAAAGTTAATAAAACATCACCACAAGAAAAGGGTTCACATCAAGAAAAACAGTAAAAAAGAAAAACCAAAGAGGGAAGCAAACAAAACAAATACAGCCAAAATTCTGGCAAAACAAAATCATGTTCAAGGAGTATCAGAACACCCATAGTTTGTAGGCCATATATATCTCCCATGGTCAATATTCCTTAACATAGGCATTGCTACTGGAAAAGCCCTGTCTCATGGTATAGATGGATAATGAAGAAAGCTGATGGGAAGAAATCAATTCATTTGATATTTGGTGAAGAGTTGTACAGATACCATGAACTGCTTAAAAAAGACAAATAAATGAGCTCTAGAGCACATCAAACCTGAACTCTCCCTAGAAGCCAAGATGACTAAATTGAGGCTGTTCCACTTGGCCATATCATTTGAATACATGACTGACAAAAAGTCAATAATGCTTGGCAAGGTGGCAGGCATTAGGAAAAGAGGAAGACCACATTCCAGATGGATTGACTCAATCAACAAAGCCAAGGCCCTGAGCCTGCAAAACCTGAGTAGTCTGTTGAACACAGGTGACTTGGAAGTCGCCATAATTCAAAGTTGACTTAACATCAGTTAACAACAATAACATGGCACAGCCAAGCATATCTTGAATGGTAGTGAGACACAAAGCAGGAACTCCATGTTTATGTGGGCAAAATCTAGATCTTTAGAAATCTGTAACTTATAAAGCCCTGT
Source organism: Urosaurus nigricauda (assembly GCA_034509955.1). NCBI lineage: Eukaryota > Metazoa > Chordata > Lepidosauria > Squamata > Phrynosomatidae > Urosaurus > Urosaurus nigricauda. The sequence goes on along the minus strand of JAOEGL010000005.1, from coordinate 156,489,213 downwards.
TTATCCATTTGGAAGACTGCTTGAGAGTACCATCCCTCACTTCATTTGTTGACCTTGCCACATGGTGTGATGAGTTTAAATATTCCATACAGTTGCATTAAATATGCTCATCTGAACATACCATATATACTCAACTATAAGTTGACCTCATGTATAAGTCAAGGGCAGGTTTGGGGGACCAAATATAGGGATTTTGATATAATGTATGGATACGTTGAGCATAAAACTAGGGTCTCAACACCCTTCCTCCCCCTCCACACCTAGCTGTCCCTTTGGGAGACAGTTGGGCTGGGGAGATGCTTGAGGGGTGAGTGCTTGCTCTTCCTCCTCATTCCTGAGGAGCAGACAGGCTGGGGACAAGGCTTGAAGGGTGAGTGTTTGCCCTTCACCCTCTCTTCATCCTGGCTGTCCCCCAAGGGCCAGGCAGGCAGGGAAGAGGCTGGAGGGGGGTAAGCACTTGCCTTCCCTCCTCCTCTTCAGCATGGCTATCTCTCATGGAGCAGCCAGGCTTGGGAAGAGGCTTGGGGGGGGGTGAGCTCTTGCTTTCCTTTCTCCTCCCTACCCTGACTGTCTCCTGAGGGACAGCCAGGCTGGGGACGAGGCTTGGAGGGCAAGCGTTTGCCTTTCCTCCTCCCTCCCTAGCCCAGCTATCCCTTTGGGAGACAGCTGGGTTGGGGAAGTTACTGTACTGGCCCATGTATAAGTCAACCCAGGGGGTTTTGGTCAATTATTTGTAAAAAAAAAAAGAAAAAGATTTATACATGAGTATATAAACTATGTAGAAACCCCCACATTCAGAGTGTCTACAGGTTTTCAAATGAGCCTGAGTAGAATGTCCATTCCGTTTGATTTAGCAACCATTGCATGCCTATACTAATTGCTAGTTTGCATGACTTCTTGTCTGCTTGTTTTACACAGCCACTCTCCAACCTGCAGCCATTTTCTCCCCTCTCTCTACTCTATTATACCATATATTTGATTATGTGCAGGTATCAGTACGTAATTAATATGTAAATAAATAAATAAAGCTACTTTATATATTTTACAAAGAATACTAATGTTACTTCTTCCTTCTACTAGGGTGGGACTAATCAAAGGCTGTATTTTTTTTTCTTCCATCCTTGTGGTTCCCTTAGTCAGACTCTTATGCCCCAGTTGGTTCTGCTTTCAGGACAGCACTCAACAGAGACAGATATTGTGGGTCCTTGGTATGCACCGTGGTTTCATTCCAGGACCCCTTGTGGATACAAAAATCCATGGATGCTGAAGTCCCCTTAAATACAAAGGCATAGTAAAATGGTGTCCCTTATACAAAATGGCAAAATCAAGGTTTACTTTATGGAATATATACACGGATATATCTACTGTGGGCCCTTGGTATCCACTGGGGGTTTGTTCCAGCACCCCCCCCCCATGGATATCAAAATCTGTGTATACTCAAGACCTGCTAAATACAATATCATAGTAAAATTGATTCCCTTATACAAAATAGCAAAATGACGGTTTGTTATTTGGAATTTATATATTTTAAAAATATTTTCAAGCCATAGATTCTTGAATCTTTGGGTGCAGAATCCATGGATCTGGAGGGTCAACTTCAGGTTTATAACAGTTTGCTTTATATGTGAAACATGTGTGAAACAGCACATGAAAACACAACTACTTTGCAGCAGGGCTCAAAAGAAAGGGAACAGAGGCAGAAAACAAACAGAAAGGGAACTGGGGCAGAAAACAAACAAGAACCACAGCTGGTGAGACTAATCTATAACAGGCAAGTAGCAGTTGGGGAATCCAGATGGTTCCATTACACTTGATTACAGGGTCCTTTATGTAAACATGCACACACACACACAAAGTCCTAATCATCCCCTGGCATTGTGCTCAGAAATAAACATACTCAGGCAATCATTTCTTGTATCTTGGGATGGTCTTTACCATCCCAAAGACCCAGCGTGGTGTAATGGTTTGAGTTTTGAACTAGGTAGGGTACTAGGAGATCAGGGCTGGATCTCCACTTAGTCATGGAAACCCACTGGGTGATCTTGGAAAAGTCACAAGTCTCTCAGTCTAAGAGTAAGTCCCTTCTGAATAAATCTTGCCAAGACAACTGTGGGATAAGGTCTTCTTAGGATTGCCAAAACTTGGCAAGATGTGAAGACACATAACAACATTCTCAGTCCACAATACAAATGAGTATATTTTCACAAAATACTGTAGAACTTCACAAAAGCAGCCCTGGAGTTTCTACACTTGGGAAAGATTAGCAGACCCACACTCTCACACACAAAAACTGAGCTATGTGGAAAGTGAATAATATTTGTACTTCTTCACTGGACACAGAGCTGTATAGCAACAGGCAGGAGTATGAAAAAAATTCTTAGTCATTATAAGACATGATTTCCAAATCAAATCAAACATTCAAAATAAAATTCATTTTCCAGTTAAGTATGGATTCTATGGAATCTCTCATATTAGCTACCATACATATTTATCATCTTTCCTTCCTTTCATACTTATATTCATTACTTCCTTCACTATAGTCTTTTGAATTTTATGCCAAATTTCCCTTTTTGTGCTATCACATATTTCATGTATGATGTTTCACTATGCTATTCATTATTGCTATTCTATTGTGCAGCTCTTGATACTAAATTTGTAACTTTTACTTCAAATGTTATGCACATACACAAATGTTTTAAGCTATACAGTTTATGTAATTTTCTTTCTGTCTAGTATTTATTTTCTATTTACCTCAAATCATAATGTCCCCCACTCTTTCTTTAAATGTTCCATGACCTTATTCCAATCTTCATAAAATTTATTTGTATCTTGGTTCTGTAAATATCTCTGTTTCCATTACATCTAATCACTTTGTTAACCAATCTTCTATTGAGGGTAATTCATTTGATTTTCATAACCTAGCAAACACCATTCTGGCTGCTGAGAACTTATAGAACAAGATTCTCCCATGTTTTTTTTCCTAATTTCTCATCCATAATATGTAACAAGGATGTTATTTTTGTGATTAATTTTAATTTTATTTTTGTGATTCACTGTATGATTAAATGTGATTGTGATTAATTTTATATGTATTTTAAAAACGACTAATAAAAATATTAAAAATAAAAAAAATTCTTAGCAAGACTTGTTAAAGAAAAAAAGTGTGACAGGCTCCTTCTGTTTCTGGCAAAATACATCAGGAATGTTCCCCAAAATTTCATAATCTAAATTGTTCCCTGCATATTGAAGTTCTAAATGTTGATCAAATGCATTTTAATTTTACCTTTTAAACTGTTTCTATGTTTCTTGATCATGTAATCCACCCCAGATATGCACTGGAGAATGAAATGTAAGTATCAACTTTTTAAAAAAGTGTTTTAAAAAGTTATGTTTAAATATTTGTTACTGTTTGCTGTTTAACAAGCAGTATGGGTAACATTTAGCAATTCCACTAAATTGCCTACGAACATAATGTAGGCTCTGAAGGCTACCAAAACAAGATGTGCATTTATATAATTGTTAATGTTTTCAAACTTTTATATGCCTAATAAGAATCTTCTGTACAGGCTGGGGAGGGGGCATATTTTCTTACCTTCTAAAACCAGTTTGATAGTATTGTTCATTTCATTTGGGGATGGGAAACGGCCACAATCCCTGAAAAATTTAGGAAGTTCATTCTGATCCATATCTTTCAAATGTTCTCTCTTTGCAAACATATTTTCATAAACTAGAAGGTAAAAATATGTTAAAGAGAAATTAGTGACGTTTCTTTTTATTGTTGAAGAACTTTTTAAAAATTCAAATTTTCAGATAGTTTGAAAGTAATTAAGTATATAATTAGTTAAAAAAATAACAAAATGAATCACATTACATTCTGAAATACAGCCCCCCCCCCCCAGTACAAACTAGAGAATTACTGGACATCTTACCCACCTTAATAGTATGTCAAGCTGTGGTTTACTATGAGCGATGCAGTTCTTTCAGGGGCTATTGGAGCATCTGAAAGAATTCTGTTTGTATGTGTCTTGAAGTTGCCTGTCTACTTATGGTGATTCCATGAATTTCATAGGGTTTTCATAGGCAAGGAATAGTCAGAAAAGTTTTTGCCAGATCCTTCCTCTGAAATATAGCCTGCAACCCTGGCAAGCAGTGTTTTTGTTTTAGCTCTGCTATTTTGATCCAAGCCATTAGAGCAAACTTGGGCATTGGAACAATAGCCTCCCATTGCGAAGAACATTTACTGATTCATCCAAGGTCTATATTAAACTAGGCACTGAAAAAAAATAACAACATCTCTAATTAAAATGAATGGGGAAACCTATAGGCACAGCAACTCCATATACTGTAGTTATCAGTGGAAATGCAACTCATAAAACAGGATACAAAACTTTTATAGGATCTGCTTTAATTATATAAAAAATGTGTTGCTGTTTTTGGACTGTTTAAAACTTTTTAAGAGAAATGAAAGTTCAAGGCAGAAAAACAACAGTCTTTACCAGAATCTTTTCTTGATAGGCTATATATTACATGTCTAAATATATCTAGGGTTATCATGCTAGTCATACAGCAAGGTACTGTAACATCCAAAATTCAAAAACAGTTATACCTTTATTGGAACAGGCAAAATAATGCATTTTGTGTATTTTCATAGGTTCAATAAGGGTATCAGTGTTCCGGAACCTCCCCTCCCTCTGAAAATGGAGACTCACATGTATTCAAGCCCCATAGACATGAATGGAGCACATCCCATTGATGATAACAGAGGTCTCAATTCCGCGAGAAAGGAGGGGCAACTGTATACTGTTTTTTTTTTCTCTAGCATGTGAAATACTCCCTCTTCTTATAAAAAAAAAGAATGGCCTCCACAATCAGAAATTATGGATGACAGAAATAATCTTGGTCTGTTCGCTAGCTCTCATTCTGTGACTCCAACACACATCAGATTCATTTAAGAAATTTAAATGAAATGATCACATGTCGTCAGGTTATTGTGTCATGAGAGCTCACTAATCTAGTCACAAGTTTACCAAACATTTAATCTGTTCGGGGCACTGTTGTGGGTAATTTTCTATCCATTCTGTGGGGAATTTTTGCTCAACACTTCCCTAAATGATATAATGTGCACAAACATATTAAGATTTCTTTATCCTAGCCTATGACAGCCATTTACAGCTTTCCTAACTTCCACATGAGAGGCTTAAAGTTTGTCCCCACTGCCCTAAATCCAACTGCTAATTCCAAGTCAAGTAGACCCATCAAATAAATTACAAATCATTGGTGAAGCAACACATATGTAAACCCCACTGATTCATTGATTTCCTTTTTTGGAACTAATAATTAGATTTAGATCATTATCTTTTTAAAAATGTTAGATGTTATAGGCTGGTCAATAGTGGATCAAAAGTAGACACACTGAATCAGCACCAATTTATTTAATAGGACTACTCTATTTGTGACTAATAATTGCATTAATCTATCCTAAAATCCCTATTTATTGGGATAATCTATTAGTTTAAATTATCCCAATAATCTATCCTAAAAAGAAGGCACACCAAGCACACCAACCGATGGCACACCAACCGATCTCATGTCTTACCAAACCCACAATTTTTTTCCATAAAAAAGTACCATCAGTAGACTGATTCCTCCACTACCACACACTACGTGAAGATGACTGGAAGTATGCTTTTTTAAAAAACATAATGCAGAGATTGTCTGTGAAAGAATTAGAAATGATCCTCAAATGCAAAGATGTACAACTGAGCACAAACGTTAGACTCATATAAGTCTTTGTATTGCCTGTTACCATGTATGGATGTGAGAGCTGGACAGTTAAGAAAGAAGATAGGAAGAAAATCGATTCATTCAAGACATGGTGCTGGAGAAGAGCACTGAGGATCCTGCGGACAGTCAAAAAGACAAACTAATGGGTCCTAGGGCAGATCAAGCCAGAAATCTCCCTGGAGGCCAAGATGACAAAACTGAGACTGTCATACTTCAGACACATAATGAGAAGACATGACTCATTGGAAAAAACAATAATACTAGAAAAGATGGAGGGAAGTTGAAAGAGTGGAAGGCTGCATGCTAAATGGATGGACTCTATTAAGGAGGCCATGGGTATGACTTGCAGGAACTAAGCAGAGCAGTAGATAATAAGAGTCTTGGAGATATCTCATCCACAGGGTCACCAGGCATTGGGATTGACCCAAGGGGGGTTAACAAAAATAAATGCTGACAACAGACCAAAAAAACATAATCATAATTCATTTTGTGTATAAATCTATCAATGAATACAAGGTGAGTCAAAGAGAATGGTGCAAAAGTACTTTGGGATGTAGTGAATGCTATAATAGCTGAAGCTTACTGTTTGACTACTTTACTAATGTTACTGCTTAACAGCTAAGTAATTATATTTAACAACTATCACTTCTTAACATTTAGCATCAGTAGTGTGATGGATGCTTACTATATCAAAATTAGACTGTTGCTTTGCCATATTGACCATATGTTCACTCCATATTCTGAGTCTAAATATGTCTGCCAAGATCTACTTTTCCTTTGTGGAAGGTTTTATCTGTTTCTCAAGCAATCTTAGTATGAGTACTGCTACTTGCCAATTTGCTCCATTGCTTCCTTTCTCAGGGTCCATTTAAACATTACAAGGTGCATGTGGAGGCTGCCAAGAAGCTTTTGGCAGCCCTCCACACACTCTGTGTCATGTTAAAAGGTTTTTCTAATGCATGTGTTTCCTAAGTCACATGGAGTTTCTATGAGTCATTGCCATTGCCTTCAAGGATAAGCAGCACTGATAAGCAAATGTTGCATGAATTTGTGACAATGCACACAATAAGTCATGTCTACCACATGGAAAAGCTTTCTTGTCAGCACTTGTAACTAGTGATGTAACAAGAACACTGGCACTGTGGCAGACCTTAATGCTTCCCAATGGCAACTCAATTATTTTCAGTGGAGAAACTCAAGACACAAGTGGATGCTGGACAATTTTCTCACTTTTGGTTTTGGAGTCCAATTGGAAGATGGAAGCATTTGAGGAGAAGGAGGCAAAGGAGGGGGGAAAACATTTGGCAAGAATTTTGGTTCTGCCCTCCCAATGATCCAATTTTTTTGGTTTGAATTGAATGAAATGTCCACATTCACTTTATTTGGTGATTTGATATTTCGTGGTGAACTGAACTCAGAATATAAGACTGCCACCATCAAATGCTGTCCCTCCACAGAGTTCTACCTGAATACATTTTCTAGGAACTGTGGATAGCTGTGCTAGTCTTTTGTAGCAAAATAAGTCTTGTGCCATCTTAAAGACAAGTGATTTTCAAGCTTTTGTGAACAATGGAAAACAATTCTACATCTCAGAGCTGAACAAAATAGAAAGGTGCCATATACCGAGTCAAAATATTTCTCTATCAAGTCCAGTATTGTCTATTTCAACAAACAATGGCTCCACCACACCTTAAAATGAGATCTTTCCCAGCACCTAATCATTTTAACTAGAAATGATAGATACTGAATTTGCAGTTGTTTGCAAGCAATACCTGCACCATGTCACTGAACAATGCTAGTTCAAAATAATAATAATAACAATAATAATAATAATAATAATAATACTGTAATTATAATCTTGATAAAATGTTATCCTATAAACTGATATACCTACAATACTTCTGGTCAAGCCAGTCTTCAAATTGTTCAAATATCAGTGGTGTACTTAGGTCCAAAATTCCACATCGGCGTTTAATGCGAGCCATCATTTTACGGTATTCCCTTACGACAGCTAATAAAGTTGGCCCATGGTTCTTAGCCTGTAATTACAGATATATATCATTTTAATTTATTTTGGGGAAAATAAGTAAAGGGTGACAGAAGAAAGCAAATGAGGAGTAGAAATGATAGATGTTTTAAGTAAGAAGCTATTTAAGGCACTGAAAAGAACCAAAAACAAAGTGTGGAGTGCAAAACAATTTACAACTCAGGCAAATGTAACAAAGATTGAGCTACGGCACTTACTGCACGTGATACTTTTACTCAAAAGTGTACAAAACAGCAGCAGTTGGTGGACCCATTGCTACAAGTGCAGTGAATCCTTTCTCTTTTTTATGACCAATCCTCCCACAGTTGCTCCAGGTTCTAAAGAAGCCATCCAAGAGCTTGACCTTATTCCCAACAGAGTTTTGGCACCAGGGCAGTTACAGTACAGTCTGGAGCAGCTGGAGATGGAACTCCTGTAAAACCAAGTGTGCATTTGCTCTCCCCATATCAATGGGTCTGATTGAAGTCTGTGTTAGCTTACTATATTTAATGTAGATTTGGATTTAGCTGCCACAATATTCTGCATGGAAAGTGTACATGTTGATGAAGCATAGGATGAAGCAGGGATACAGAACCTCAGGCCCTGGAGCCAAATCCAGGTCTCAGGACTTTTCCAGATGGTGATATCATGTCTCCATGATCAGTGACATCACTAGGGGGTGCATGGGTGTGGCCCACATTGGGTGACACACCAAAAGAGGGATGACACCCAGTCAGCCCCTCCCCAGTGCTGTCCACACATGTGCTACTCCCAACCAGGTCCTTCCCATCCTTCCCCCCACCCAGAAGCCCCAGACCCCCACACCAGGTGATACCAGACAGAGGGACACCACTGCTCATAATATCACCATTTGGTGGTTTCCCAGCTATGGACTTTCCCTCTACTGTATAAAGTTGAAATGTTGCCCCCAAGGCTTAGGATTTTATCAGACAAGGCTAACAAAAGGAATGTTAAAGAAGAAGAAAAAAAAAGGGAAAAAAATTGGCTGCTGCTTATCACATAACATCATGTCTCTCCTGCTACTGTCTTATATTCCATTCTTTACAGTTGTACACCTTTTCATTGATGGGCAAATAGGCTCTCAGGCTCACTGATATTCTACTACTCCCTTTGGGAAATAGATTCCTTCAGTTCTGTTTCTCAGGCAGACACATGGTGTGAGTAGGTGAGATTGTACTCCTCTATTCTTCCAGCCCCACCTCTCCCTTAATAATAAATGATGATGATGATGATGATGATGATAATGTTTATTTATAACCCGCTCCTCTAATGAAATACTTGGAGCGGGGTAATACAAGAATTAAAAATACAGAGTAAAACAACAATTGCAGCGACTGCAGCTGTCAATACCTTCACAAAACTGGCTGCTGTGTGCATACAGCAACATCGAGTCTGGAAGGAGAGAAGGACGAGCAGCCCTGGGTGCCATCGCCTTCCTGAAGCTGGCTCCTGTGTGCACATTCATACAGCAGCTGGCTTTGGGAGGCAATTGCCTTCAGACTTCCTCCTGAAGTGTGGGACTGTGCACATTCACACAGCAGCCCTGTGCTTTAGGAGGAAGTAGGGGGACAAGTGATCCCGGATGTCAACACCTCCCTGAATCCAGCTGCTCTGTTCACATCCACACAATAGCCAGCTTCTGGAGGAAGTTGGCTGTCATGACATCTTATCCCTACCTTCCTCCCAGAGGGTGGCATTTGGCAGTGTAGAAAACAGATCCCATAACCATGGATTGCCAAACTAGTGTGATGAAGTCCTCATTTATTCTCCAAAGGAGCTCTAAGCTGAAATATGCTTCTGCTGTATGATGTCCAAGGCACATCAGAAGGAAATGCCTCAGCTGTAACTAGCCTTTTATTTCCAAAGACAAGGATCTGCCATTTTGTTTCTAATTTGTGAGATGTCATATGCAGCAAGCCTCCTTGGAACTGAATTTAATCACAGACCTTATCATTTAAAACATGCAGCCAAATTGTGGACTTACATGCTTCTTCCTCACCCCTTCTATTTTTTTTAAAAAACCACTTATGAAGTCTTCTGTGGGACTCAAAGGCTTGCAGACTGTGGCAGAACTGTAGGTCATCATAATCTTGCTCACTTGAGGATTTTTAATTTTGTTTAATTTTTGTTTTGTTAAAATATACCAGCATTGTTTGTCCTACTCTTTTGCCTTTGACACCATCCACCACTGGAATAAGAATCTCTGAAATTGAATTCAGTCATTAGGTGGGGAAAGTTTCCACTCCCTTGGATTAAATCAGAGAAACAGGAGTATAAATGAACACACCACTGCCCCCTCAAATCATTTCCTGCTGAACTAATAATAATACCTATATTTTAAAATCATCCATGTTCAAGTTACTTAGGGAACTGCTTAATGCAAGTTTCACTTAGCAGGTAAGCATAGTATCAATCATTGCTACATGATGTATTCTAAGACTACCTTACCTTTATCCTTAATCTGGTTAATCGGCAGCGATCAAGCCATCCTCTGATAAGTTTCTGAATACAAATGGCAGCAGAAACTGCTTGATCCTTTGTAGGTGCCTTTCGCGCCTGAGCAAAAGCTTCAAAGATTTCAAGATGTGGCCCAATCCTTTTGACTTTCTCATTAATTAAACTAATAGCATCTTTTTTCCTACAATGAACAAATGCAGAAAGTGAGATGCATACTGGTTTAGCAGCATTCTAAAAATTCACCAACTAATGTGCCTGATGTTAACAAATTAACTATGCTTCAGTCAGTAACATTCTGCATGTATTGGTTTGCATGAATCCTTTCAATAAGGTCATATTTGGGTAACGTCATGCACAAATTTGAAAAAGTTTAAAAAGGTGAACTGCTCGCTCGTGGGAAGTGCTGCAATAGGTATATTCAACAGTATCTGATGTTGCTCTAAATGTTGAACTCTTCCTCCATAATCTAAATACATCAGTGCCTTCCTTGGTGTCCAATTCAGTTTTTACTTGTTTTTGACCTTTAAAGCTTAGGATCCGAGTATATGAAAGAATGCCTCTTTTCATATGAACCTGGACAATTATTAAAATCTTATTTGGAAGTCCTTGCCCAGATACCCCAGCTTTCAAAGCCTGGATGTTGACTGGTAAGGAGGCCTTTTCTGATTCAGCAACCTGACAATGCAACATCTTTCCCCCCAAAACATAGGACTTCATTAAGTTTTAGAAGGTAACCATTTATTTGTCCAGACATTTTATCATTGTTGATTTTGACTTTTTACATCTATATTGTTTTATTTTGTTTCCCTTGGTTCCACAGCACTTATGGCTTTTGCACTTGGGGAGAAATGCTATTTGATGTGTTATTTGAAAGTAGTCTCACAAATCTCTTTGAAACAATGGGAATAAAATCTTGCAAATTAATCAATATAAATGTATCTGTTTATTTATTATAATATTTACATCCTGCCCTGTATCCAAGGATCTCAATGCAATATAATATAAAATCAATTTAAACCATTTAAAACAATTTAAAATTTAAAACAGTAAGCAATAATGTATAGTCTAAAATTGTATTAAACTGTACAACAAATACTAGTTAAAGAAGTTAAAGCGGTATAGAGGTACAAATGGAGTGAAATTGTTAGAACTCAAAAGCTTTAATAAAAAGCCATATTTTAATCTGAAGTGGAGATAAAAGCAATATTGGTGCCAACCAGACCTTTAAGAATAAGGCATTCCACAACCAAGGTGTTACAACAGAGAGGGCATTTTCCCCATATCCTTCCCCAGTGTATTGCTATCACTTCTGGGACACAAAAGAAGGCCTTTCCAGCACAGCTCGGTCTTAGACAGGCCTACAAAGAAAGAGGCCATTTAGGGCTTTAAATGTTATCGCTAACTTCTTGAGTTTGGATTGAAACTGTATTAGCAGCCAGTGCAACATAGCTGCTGCATTTTGTTCTGGTTGCCACTTTATAGTTGTCTGCATGGACAGCAGGGTATAGAGTGTATTACTGTAGTCTAATCAAGAAGTTACCACTACATTAATACAAATGTGTTTTTCACCATGATATACTCATGAAAAATGACCCTGTGGCTATCAGCAAATTCATACTTACACTATTTTGTCAGAAAAGGAAACTACTTTAGAATATAGTTCTGTATGCATTTACCCGTTGTGTTGTTTATATACAACATGTGCGGAGATTGTCACATGCTTTATTGAAAAGCAAGAACAAGTCTACCTTTTTAGTACTTGGATGGGAAATAATCAACAAATATCATGTGCTGTAGGTTAATATTTCAGAGGAAGTAAGTGGCAAAACCACATCTTAGTATTCCTTGCCTAAGAAAACCCCATGAAATTAATGGGGTCACCATAAGTCAGCATGTGACTTGAAGGCACAGAGAGAGAGAGAAAGAGTATTTTTGCCACATCATCTGGATGAAAGAGTATATAGAGAAAGATGCTTTGAACAGCTATTTTCCTAATTATTTTTAACCCATTGAAGTCAGTGGGAGAGACTATTCCTGCAGCAGGTCCGCAACTGATGTAAAGTTGCACCACTGACAGGGATGTGGCTGTGGACTGAATGAATACAGATATAACAAAAGTGTGCTCTTCCACTTTTACCCCCCGCCATCCTATCCATCACTCTCTCATGTTTTAATTGTTCTATCAGTACATCTTTGCCAACAGAATAGCCTTGCCAAAGGCATGTTCCAACAGTACTTCTGAGGTGTTCCATGGTTTTTCTGTCATACTAGCAGCAAAATTTGGTTTTCTACTAACACAACTTGCCTTCCACCAAAATCTTATAGCCTCTTCGGTGGAGAATCTTCAGTATGGGACTGCATCCATGGCAGATAAAAAAGTACATAAGAACTCTAAATTCCTCAGATTTAAATTTAATCCATCATGATTTTTAAAATCACAGTGATATTATCTTGAGGGAATCAAAAGGACAGGCCACACTTTTGCCTTTATTAATATATATTATTTGAATTATACATTTTAGTTCAGATACTTCCACTAATTAGTTTTGGCTGATATTGAAGTATTTTGTATGCCCCATTTATAAAAGCTGTTTACCCATCTGTTAATAGGTTGGAAGTGATTAAGGGGCATTTATTTTGGCTGTTGTAAAGGCCAAATAGATTTTGAGCCGAAAATATGTGACTAAACTAGCTGGAGGGGTTGCCAAGTTCAAGATCAGATGTCTGCCTCCTCCCTGTCCAATCACCTACCAACCCACATTCTCTCAAAGCAAATATTCTTCCTCCTTTAACTGGCCCAGCCTTCCTATTTTGTCCAAATGTAATTTCTAGTGTAATTGCAATTTGCTTTGAATTGGCTGGTATACTATTATATTCAGCCAAGAAGCTGCTGCTTGCTGTGCGGTGACCTTGAAGCAGAACTTCTGTTATTTTCACTGATAACTGTCTTTGGTATATGGGTGGCAAATCTACTGAGAACAGTTATAATTCTAAAATGGATTTTTTCTTTTGGTGTTTTGTTTTTTTAAAGGAAGCTCACTGTGTTGTTTGAAAAATGCATGGTCACACTTAATACAACAACAACAGATAACAGCGTAAGCCACAGAGGATATAGTTGGGCCTTTCCAATTTGGTGCCCCTCCCAGTTGTATTAGAGTAAAACTCCCAGCGTTCCCTACTGGCATGATGGTCATTGTAGTTGGGCATATCTGGAGGACATCAGATTTGTGAATGAAATAGGAGGCCATAAAAAGAGGAAAGTGACAAGTCAGTATTGTGGAGATAGTGTGGATTTCAAAGGAGCATAGATTATTTTACAGTGCACTTGCTGTTGTTGTCCAGCTTTCCCAGCATTATTGGTTTTTTTCTCCCCAATGAATCATGCCTTCTTATGGTGTGGCCAAAGTATAACATTCTCAATTTTGTCATCTTGGCTTCCAGGGAGAGTTTAGGTTTGATCTGTTCTAGGACCCATTTGTTTGCCTTTTTGGCTGTCCACGGAATTCTTAGCACTCTACTACTAGCACTACTAGCAGAAAACATCATGGACCCAAAACAACTACTAAAGAAGGTTAAGGAGGGAAGTGCAAAGGCAGGCTTACTGCTGAAAATAAACAAAACAAAAACAATGATCTACATGGGGGATGTACACAAATTCAACCTAGCCTAGACAGTGAGGAGATAAAAATAGTATGAGTTCTCATACCTGGGATCAAACATTGATCAGAACGTGGACTACAGTCAGGAAATGAGAAGAAGAGTAGGACTGGGTAGGGCAGCTATGAAAGACCTAGAAGGGATCCTAAAGAGCAAAGATATCATACAAGTCATTGTATTTCCTATTACCTTGAATGGATGTGAAAGCTGGACATTTAAGAAAGCAGATAGGAAGAAAATCAATTCTGTTGAAATTCTAATTCTGGCAATTTCCCCTTTAGTCCAATCTAAAATATACAGGCAAGAGGTGGTCACATATTATTTTTAATAATTTTGTAATAATTATTATTTTTAATAATTTTGTGCATGAAACAAAATTTGTATACACTGAACCATCAGAAAGCAAAGGTGTTACTATCTCAGCCATCCACATGGACAATTTTGGATTTTGGAATGTTTCTAATTTCAGAATTCTGGTTAAGCTGGTGCACAGGTGTAGTTAGTAATGAAGCCTTTAAAAAAACACTCTACTGTTAATGTCCTGGGGGCAAAAAAAAAGTGGTGAATGAAACTGAATTTTCTCTTTAACAGTTTGTTTTTATGTAATGAATATATTGCACGCTGGAGCTCTGTGTAACAAGCCAAAAATGTATAAATGTTATAGTTGCAATTCTGTCTGAAAATAAGACTCCTTGGACACAGTGTAAATTACTTTTGAATATACATACACTCCTCACCTTAATAGCACAGTATCATCCCTTTATTTTATCAGTCTAAGGTCCTTTCAGACTACAGCACTATAATTCCACTTTTGAACTGTAGGATAGCATTCTATGGAATTCTGGAGTTTGTAGTTTAAGGAATCCAAAAAACTCTAGTACTGCACCAGACTACAAACCCAGGATTTCATAGGAAGCAGCCAAGGTAGTTAAAGCAGAATCATAGCACTATAAATGTGTAGTCAGATTGTGGGGTGGGAGACAGGATTAATAATGCAAAGAAAATTACTCGGTGGTTAGCTTTACAGAATGCATTTCTCTTTTTTACACTACAGAGTGTAGAGGGAGAAAAGCAACATGTAGATCTCTGAGAATCCACAAAATGATATGGAAAACACATACAGTATGACATCATATACATTCATTATATAGTTCTCAAACTCGCTTCTGATATTTAAATGGTGCACTGAATTATGGCACATAAGGAGACTAGGGCATTAAATCACTGATAGGGAAACTTCTGCCAAGAGCATGTCACAAATCAAGTTCAGAATATGAGATAATACATATGGGCAGTTTCTCTGTTTCATCTCACCCCAAGATTTCAGAGACGTCAGTGCCTTGGTGTGATTTTGCATCTTGCCTAGTGATCTTGATTAGAAAATAAGAAAAGCACAGCATAGAAGGTACCTGCTGGAGTTTGGTTCCAACCATCCCTCCCAACAAATTATACATATCTCAGCTGGTTCTATAACCAAAACCTCGTATGCTTCATTTAAAAAAAAAAAAAGCCTACCTCTTGCATTTTTAAAAAAGTTCTTTAATCCTTTAAGGATTGGGGAATTACAACATTTATAAGTCTCAGAATTTGAACTATTTACTCAAAAGTAGTTGCAAGGGTTTAATTATGTTAAGAGATTAATTGTGTTACAAGATAATAATCCTCCTCCACCTGCAACTCATTTCTTAAAAAAGAATAAAGAATTTAAATGACTGAAACGAGACAATTTTCCATATCTATAAAATCTGGAGCAATTTAGAAGGGGAAGGGGTAAGGAGATTAGATTATAAGGGTGGGAGAAAGGAAAATCAGGAGATAGTTTTTTTGGTGGGATGGATGAAACATGGGGTTTCCACAGATTTCATGAAGCTGTTCTCTTTTTTTCAGAGGATGAGGGTTGGAAAAGTAAAATCAAGGGGATAATTTTTCCACTTCCCTCTGTTAAAGTTTTAAATGTAAATGGCAATTTAACATAAATGTAATGGTTAAATTCCTCTCTTTCAATATAAATGTAACTGAATTGGATTGATTTAGCTTATTAACCATTTCCTACTAATTTTTCTATCTCTGCATATATCAGGCATCGACCACTTATGCATGCACTGTTCTTTTCTAAACTTACATCATATGGTAAAAGAGTTGATGACTACTCCTAGAACAAGCTGTCAATACCTCAGATGTAAAGCTATTAGGAGGCAGACAAATGGAAAAGAATATTTAAACTGTTCTCTCAGAGATGAAAGACGGTTCCATTTTACTGGAAATTCTGTCAAGCACTAACTTTAGTGATTAACCATCTTTGAACTCCAGCAGATGAAAGGATTATTGCTGAAAGCATATTAATCTGTTGAGGATTAGCAGCAAACTGTTGTAGGACTTGAACAGATAATTGGTGATTTATTTATGAACTGCAATAGGAGAGCAGGAGGGGAAAATCATATAAATTGTGTTGAACAAGGATGCAATATCCAGAAGAGCAAAGATGAAATAGACAGTACCAAAAAAAAAAAAAAATACATACCATATACCACACCCTTGTAGCTGATGGATTGCTGTGCATTCCTTTAGAGGAGGATATGATTTGCCAGAACACTATAAAGCTCATTTATCTCCCATTCATTTAGTTTCTCCTTCTTCCCTCTTTTAAACTATGCAGAGCAAATGCACGCTCATAATAATAATAATAATAATAATAATAATAATAATTTATTTCTAGTCCGCCCCTCTGAACAAGCAATCGGGGCGGATTACAACAAGAGTTAAAAACAGTTACAGTTAAAATATCCCATCCTTTCCCTCACCACCCCCCTTAAAAAAGAATTAAATCACAATACAGTTAAAACATAGAATAGCTAAAATAGGCAATAAAAAACAGCAGCAGGGAAAACGGACCTAAGGCCTAGGTCATCTAGGAATAAGGTACAAGGGAAGGAAAGCTGGAAAAAAGACAATTCTAGGGCCTAAGGTTAGGCTCAGGATTGGACCTGGGTGATATTCACATTCTCTGGGAAGGCCTGCCGGAAGAGGTGCGTCTTCAGGGCTTTTTTGAAGCCTTCTAGGGATGAAATGAGACGCATCTCATCCGGCAGGTTGTTCCACAACTTGGGGGCGACAGCTGAAAAAGCCCTCTGGGAGGTCTGCACCAACCTTGTCTTCATGGGCTGTAGCAGGTTCCTCCCAGAGGACCGAAGTGTGCGGGGAGGTTCATATCGAAGGAGACGGTCCCTTAGATAAGATGGACCCAAGCCATGTAGGGCTTTAAAGGTTAAAACCAACACCTTGTACTGAGCCCGGAAACTGGTCGGTAGCCAGTGGAGAGCTTTTAGCACTGGAGTAATGTGCTCTCTCCTAGATGTACCAGCAAGAAGCCTGGCTGCCATATTTTGGACCAGTTGAAGTTTCCGGGTTAAGCACAAGGGTAGCCCCATGTAGAGCACGTTACAGTAGTCCAAACGTGAGGTTACCAGCGCATGTATCACAGTTTCCAGGTCCCTCTTCTCCAGGAAAGGGCGCAGCTGGCGTATCAGCCGAAGCTGATAACAGGCACTCCTGACCGTCGCATTCACCTGACTAGTCATGTGAAGCGACGAATCAAGGAGGACCCCCAAGCTGCGAACACAGTCCTTAGAGGAAAGTGTGACTCCATCTAGGACTGGAAGTTGTATTCCCAAACCTGGTTTCGGGCCTGTGACTGTGAGCACCTCTGTTTTGTCTGGATTAAGCTTCAATCGGTTTTTCCTCATCCAATCCATTACTGCCGCAAGGCAGTCGTTGAGAGGGGAGATGCCATCAGAGGTCTGTGCAGACGATCTGGTCACGGAGAAGTAGATTTGAGTGTCATCAGCGTACTGATGACACTGAGCTCCGTGCCTCCGAATGATCTCACCCAGCGGCTTCATATAAATATTGAATAACATCGGGGACAGAGTGGCGCCCTGAGGGACGCCACAGCTAAGCTCGATTTTAGAAGAGCAGCTGTCCCTGAGTCTCACCCTTTGAGATCTGCCAGAGAGGAAGGATCGGAACCACCGGAGTGCGGTGCCTCCGATCCCCAACTCTCTCAGCCGATCCAAAAGGATGGAGTGATCAATAGTGTCAAAGGCTGCGGAGAGATCCAAGAGCACCAACAGGGTCACACTACCCCTGTCGATGCTCAGGCGGAGGTCGTCTGTCAGAGCAACCATGGCAGTCTCGACTCCGTATCCTGCCCTGAAGCCGGTCTGGAAAGGATCGAGATAATCGGTTTCCTCCAAGACAGCTTGGAGTTGGGAGGCAACAGCTCTCTCGATCACCTTGCTGAGAAAAGGCAGCAAGGAAACTGGTCTATAGTTGTTTCTGTCCAGGGGATCAAGGGAAGGCTTCTTCAGGAGGGGCTTCACGGCCGCCTCCTTCAGACATGATGGGACATTGCCTTCCCTGAGGGACGCATTGATCACATCCCTAAGGAATGTTCTCAATGCGTCCCCTCCCTGGACGACCAGCCAAGATGGTCCCGGATCGAGAGAGCAAGTCGTCTTCCTCACACATCCAAGCAGCTTGTCCACGTCATCGGTACTCACCGATTGAAACTCATCCAGTAAACTGACAGCAACGGAGTTGCTGGATACCTCACTCATGGACACTGGACAAAGGTTGGCGTCCAAGTCGGCTCTTATCCGAGAGATTTTATCTGCAAAGTGGATGTTAAATGCCTCACAACAGGCTGCTGTAGGCTCTAGCAAGGGATTTGGCGCAGGGGGAACCTGCGTCAGCTCCCCCACCACTCTAAACAGCTCTGCCGGTCGGGACTCTGCAGACGCAATGCATGCAGAGCAGCGAGATCTCCGCGCTGCACGCAAAGCCTCTCCATAGTTGCGAAGATGCAGTCTATAGAGAGCTCTGTCGGATAAGAGGCGAGTCCTTCGCCATTTGCACTCTAGTCGTTGTCCAGCCCGCTTCATCTCCCTGAGCTCCTCCGTGTACCAGGGTTTCCGGTTAGGAGCGGGCTGGAAAGGACGCTCGGGAGCGATCGTGTTGATGGCCCTGGCAACATCGGTGTTCCAAGTGTCGACAAGGGCCTCAGTAGAATCACCGGCATTCCCAACCAACAAACCCTCTAGGGCCTTCTGGAAACCAACAGGTTCCATTAGCCTTCGAGGGCGGACCATTCGAATGGGTCCACCACTCCCGGGGAGACGGAAAGTGGCTTTTAGTTCCATCTTGATCAGGAAATGGTCCATCCATGACAGTGCGGAGGTTTTTATTACCTCCGCCCACGGATACTCCTGTTCCGTACTAAAAACCCCATCCAGTGTATGACCCACACAATGAGTAGGCCCATTGACTAATTGGGATAGGTTCATGGCTGTCATGGATTCCATGAACTCCCGAGCTGCTCCAGATAGGTCAGAAGAGCTGGTCTCGAGAGGAATGTTGAAGTCGCCCAAGACAAGAAGTCTGGGCGACTCCAACAGCAACTCAGAGACCAGCTGAGTCAGCTCGGCTAGGGAGTCTGTTAGACAACGGGGTGGCCTGTATACTAACAGAATCCCCAGACTATCCTTGGTCTTCAGGGTTAGGTACATGCACTCGATGTGGGCTGTTTTCTGGACAGGTTTCCTGATCAAGGTCAGATTGGTTCTATGAACTATAGCCACACCGCCCCCTCGTCCACTTTCCCTTATCTGCTCGCTAACCGTATAATCGGCTGGGAGAGTCTGTGCCCACGTGGCAGAGCTGGCATCTCCCAGCCAAGTCTCGGTAAAGCAAGCCAGGTCGGCTCGTTCATCCACGAGGAGATCGTGGATGATATGGGTCTTGCCTTTGGCCGACCTGACATTGCAAAGGAGCAGATTAAGGGATTGTGGAATGGTTGGTATGCTCTCCAAGTTATCCTGGGCAACAGAGTGAACTGAAGGAGGGATAGATACTAAACATCGATCCCTTCTTCTTTTGTAACATGTGTTCACTCTGTTACCGCCATACCTTCCCCGCCCCCACACAACCTCAATAGCTGCCCCCACATTGTTCCCAGCTCCATTATCTGCTAATAGAAGCGAGCAATCCAGCTAATATTCCTGTTTCGGAGTAGATATTCAACATCAAACAGACAATAAACAGGTATTGTCTGTGCTCCTGTCTAGTTCTCCCATAAAAGACATTGTACCATCAAACTAGAGAGCCTACGTATATTGCCATTAGTATAATAGTTCTAGTAATAATATTCATGGTTGCCCCTCTCCAGCAATATCGGGGAGTAAAGATAGAATGTTCCTGCAGGAGGAGGGGTGGCTAGGGGCCTACAGAGGTCCAGATGGTATTGCCGTTGTTGTTCTCCCCTTCGCTGCACTGCCACTGCAAGATGGAGGACACTGGGGTCTTCAAGGCCAGATGATGATAACACCCTCCTCCTTCTCCCGCTCGCACGGACTGTTGCTGAGGGGGAGGGGGTGGCGAAGATAGGGCCTTTATAGGCCCAAGATGGTCCGGCCTACCCGCTCCCACTGCTCCGCCGCCGTGCACGCCACCAGAGGAGGACACTGAGGCCTATGAGGCAAGATGGTGATGGTGCCTTCCTCCTTCTGTCGCTCGCGCGGCCTGTTGCTCTCCCTCACTGCCCTGGAGGACGCTGGGGCCTTGGAGGGGGCCTGGAGATGGTAGTGAGGCCTATTCTCCTCCTGCCTCTGTCCTAACCATAAGCAATTCTTTTTGATAACAGAGAATCAAAAGGCAATTCTGTACAAGAGATGCCCATGGTCATCTTAGCATGATATGGAGCCATAGATTCAAAAATCTAATTCAGAGCCAAGCAAAGTATGGCCTGCCAGACCCCCTAGCATGGCTCTGCCCACCCAGGCAGCTTTCCACCACCTCCCTTGATACCAGTTACAAAATCAGCATAAAATTTGCCAGTCATCCTTTGAAGACTGTTTTTACAAATACATACATAAATATGAAAGATGTCAGGGTATTGTAAATGGGCCGGTTCAGCCCACAGGAGAGCAAAATTGGCTCCGAAATTGGATGAAATTGCCCAACCCTGGTAATGTATATTATTTTATTTATATCCCACCTTCTCCTCATACAAGGACTCAAAGAGACTCCTGGTAAGCCCATGGGACAGGTGCTTTTTGGTGGCTGCTCCTGGGCTCTGGAATTCTCTTCTTAGGGAGACTCACTCTGTTTTCAATGACGGGCCTTCATTTCAACAGGCCTTCATTTTAACTGACTGGGGTAATGAGACAAGTGTATTGTTTTGTCATGTGTAATGTGTTTTAATGTATTTTAAACTATTCTATATCAATGTTTTTATGTAGGTTGTAGTTTAATGATTTTTGAATTTTTGTATTACAAACTGTTTTAGCTATTTTATTTTCAATGTGCAGTGTAGGCCACTTTGAGTCCCACATGGGAGACAGGTAAGGCATACATTAAATTAAACAAACAATCTGTTCTGCGTTCCTTGTGAGAAATAAATATTATTGAGAAGATTGGATAAAAAACTTGGCATTTGAATTCATATTAATATCAGTCATCACATTAAACCTTAATAGGATGATATGGTGCATGATACTACTGAATAATACTAATCTCCATTTCTCTTTTAGCAGAAACCAATGGCACAGTCCAGCAATACTTAAAGTGAATTCTATATTACTTGTACATATTTCTCAACCTGGCCTACATTCTGTGCTGAAGCTGTCTGCAATTACAGGCTTTCCCAATACTTTATTTAGTATTAAAAACTGACATAATTCTTGCAATAAGACAGGCCTTATTTGTAGTAAATTATGCAGCAGGTGATCCACAGCAGAGAGTCACAGTCCTTGAGCTGACAACACATCCTTACAGCAAGTGAGGAGTAAGTGAGCAGCAGCAACTGAGTTCACGACTCAAAGTTCATTACTCAAATATGACTTCAGTGTAGACTATCCACAGAATAACACTTTTGATACTTGGGCATCCTGGGCTTCCATACCACCAAAATTGGCTGGCAGAGTGCACCTGGGGGACAAGTGATGGTCAAGTGGCAGCACAGCAGAAATTTACTGTGCGATAACACCCATTTCCTCATTTTGACCTGAACCCATCCCATGCGATAATCTCCTGTATTGCACAGCTCTGTCCCCAGGCAGTACTCATCCTGTACTCAACCTGGGCTTCTCCCAGACCTTTTAAAGAACAGGTACGGGATGAGTACTGCCCAGGGACAGAGCTGTGTGATAAATTCCATCCCTGTGAGTTTAATTTAAAACCTACATGGTAAAGGCAGACATAATATGGCTGGTTTGGTTCATAAGCATTGATCCCACATATACTGAAGTCAGAGAACATGGGAGCATCTTCCTTGCCATGGCACCCTAATTATGGAATGTCCTCAACCTACAGGTTTGACTGGCACATACATTACTGTCATTTTAGTACTAAGTGAAAACATGGTTGTTGACAAAAGCCTTTGGGGCCTAACTAGTTTCTTGTGTGTGGTTTTAAATTGTTTTAAAGTATTTTAACCAGTTTTAATCTGTCTTCTTTTAACTTCTTAAATTGTTTACTTTTTTAGACTTCTAAAATCTTTTTTTTTTTTTGGCTGTTTACATTGTTTTAAACTGATCATGTACACCACCCTCAGATATCCATATAGACAGCAAGTTATAAATATTTAAACAAACAGAGACATTCTTCTGGGAGGTGTAGAGAACTTGCCATTGTTGCAACAAATGCTTCCCCAGCTCTGTTTCCAGCTGGAAGTTTACACTGGCCAATGGATTGATACAATGCTAACAGCATCATGGGTGAACCCAAACATCCAATTAAAAGTACAGAATCTTACTTCTAGCAAAATTAGATTGCATTTTGACTCCTCACTGAAAAGAGTTCCAATATATTGCCTTTGTTGTGCAACTGTAGGATATTATCACTTTAAAAAAAGAAGAAATCACAATGCGGGCTGCATTAGGAAATAATAATAATAATTGAAAGCACCTGTAAGGCATCTTTCCTTGCTGCTTAGACTTTTGCTGAGTCCTTTCCAGTTTGCTACTTTGAGGATGCATCACCTAAGAACAAAAAAAAGCTTATTTATTGTTTGTTTAAGCGAAATGCATAATTATTCACCTTGATAGAAGTTTAATGGAATTAACTTATTCAGTTAATGGCATTTTAGATCAAATTCGCATATCTCAATATGATTGTAGAGCACTCTGGATTGAAGGTGAGTTGTCTGTAGAAAAATAGCAGCAATAATAACAGTGGACTTACTACCAAACTGTGTCCACATATTTCTGCAGTACCTCAAGGTCAGTTCAAACATCCATTTTGTCTTCTCTTAACTGTCTCTCAGTATAAGAATGTATGGAGAACACCAGTGGGAGACTTGGATGGACATGAATACCAGAGATTTTCTTGATCACAGAGACTGTGGAAACTGCTATTATGTTATAGTGTATTGTTCCTTTCAATCTTATGCAACTTTGTCATTCTATTTCTTGTTTTCCATTCAGCTCTCAGATCTTTAAAACTGGGGTTCCTATGATATACTTCATACAGGACCAACAATAAATTTCATGAGGCCCAATATGATGGCCTACCCACAATAGTATGGACCCATATCTACCCACAATAGTAGGGACCCTACTATGAGTGCATTTCATTTAAAAAGTAGATGTTTTCCTGAGCATTACTTCTTTAACAGAAAGTTTGGTATCAGAAGCAGAAATTGCATGGTCAGAATAGGTGCCTGCTTCTCAAAAAAGAATAGCAATTCAACGTGTTTCATCAAACCTTTTATTCAAGACTAACAAACAATAAAACATACTCACAATACATAAATTAAACAACAACAACTACATCAACCGAACATACAAATTCATCCATTTCACATAATTCACTTGATTCTTCTTTCTTCCATTCAGTCATTCATCTAACATAAAACACAAGATTTCCACCCGGTAAACCTCAGCGATTCATTAACCTTATTATTTATGCATATCTAATTATTACCAACTTATCATAAATCGTTGTCCCCAGTCCTTTCCCTAATTCCGCATTCTTAATTTAAATTACTATCCTACATATCCACTAAGTTAATACATATAAAATATGTTTAACAAAAGAATTATACCTTATTTTTGCTTAGATTTCCTTTACACCTAACATCTAACCCTTTATATTTCACAATATTTTTTGTAAGTTTGGCCATTTTCCCTTTATATACATATATAATTTATTCCAATCATCATTGTTTTCCTTTGCTTTTCCTTTTGTGTTTAAACTGTTATTTCTATTTTCTATTATCATATTTGAAATTATATCAGATTCCATCATTTCCAATAGTCTGATTACCCATTCGTCCTTTGGTGTTTTTTATTACTCTTCCAATACTTTGCATAAACTAGTCTTGCTGCAGATAACATATAAAAATTATTTTGCCATATTCTTTCTCCTCTTTTTTCTCTAACATATTTAGTAACATTATTTCTGCATTATTTATCAGATTTAATTCCTAATATTTCTTTAATACCGTCCTTTATCATATTCCAGAATTTTTTAGCTTCTACACACTCCCACCACAGATGAAAGAAAGTCCCCTTATCTTTCTCGCATTTCCAACAACAGTTCTGTCTTCTTCTAAGTAAAATTGTAATAATTTTTTTTATACATTCTTGATAACATGGCAGGTCTCTCCTTTAACAATATTTCTTCAATTTCAGACATATTTTTAACAAATCCTGTTTGTTTTTTATCCAATTCAAACCTAGCTTTCATTTGGTGATATAGAAACCATTCGCATTTATGTCCCTCCAATCTTATTTGCTCCAGATATTTTATTCCATATTCCTTTTTATTTTCCCTTAAGCTTTCTCCATATGTTAACCATTTCTCCTTTTTTTGAGGATCAGTATTGTACAAAGCTTCATGTGTATAGCCACATGGGGAATTTAAGACAGATCCACTTTTTATATTTTTCCCATACTTTATAAATCGCTGATCTTACATAATGGTTCTGAAAATCTTTATTTACTTTAATCTTCTCATAATATAAATATGCATTGAAACCCAAATCTCAAATCATGACCTTCCAGCCTTAATAATTTCTTATTTTTTTTAATCCATCCAGTCTTTCAGCCATATCAATACAGTTGCCTCATGATAAATTCTTAAATTTGGAACTGCAAATCCTCCCCTCTCTGTTGTGTCTTGAATATATTTCTGTTTTATTCTCATTTTTTTCCTGCCCAAATGTATTCCAATATTCGTTTCTGCCAATCCTTGAAGATTTTGTAATTTTTAATGAATGGTATTACCATAGAAATAGCGACTTTGGAATTATTGTCATCTTTATAGCTGATATTCTGCCCATTAAAGATAAACTTAATTTCTTCCATTTCTCCATCTCATTCTTAAATTCATTCCATTTTTTGTCGTAGTTATTTCTAATTAAATCTGAATTCCTATTAGTTATTTCTATTCCCAGATACTTTGCTTGCTTTGTTACATAAAATCAAGAAATTTCTTTAATTTCCTTATCTTCATTATGTGTCACATTCTTTATTATTACATTTGTTTTTTCTCTGTTTACTTTCAAGCCAGATATTCTTTCAAATTCATTCAAATGCTTTAGAAGTTCAGGAATGGTATCTATTGGATCTTCTAATGTTAATGTAATATCATCTGCAAATGCTCTGAATTTATAATGGTCTCCTCTGATTTTAATTCCTTTTATAATGTTATCTTCTTTTATCTTCCTTAACAAAATGTCTAAAACTATCACAAATAATATTGGAGAGAGGGGACACCCCTGTCTTGTTCCTTTTTTTATTTCTACCTGATTTGTTTTACTTCCATTTATTATTATTCTCGCAGATTGGTGTATATCATATTTATCCAATTCCTAAATTTTTGACCAATTCTTATCTTTTGTAGTGTATTTTCATTAATTTCCAATATAGATTATCAAAAGCTTCCTCTAGGTCTAATAGAATAAGGGCTAATTTTTTTCTCGTTATGTACTTCGAAGAATTCAATCGCATTAATCACATATCTCATATTTTCTTTCAAATGTCTACCTGGAACAAATCCAACTTGTTTCTTATTATGTCCGTAAGTATTGACTTTAATCTATTAGATAAGATTCCTGCAAATAGTTTATAATCCTGATTTAATAGAGAAATTGGTCTATAACTATTTATATCATCTTTGTTTTTCCCTTCCTTTAATGTAATATTGGCTTCTCCCCATGAAGGAGGCATTTTTTTGCATATTCATATTGTTCATTATTTGAAGTAGTGGATCACTTATATCCTCTTTATAGATTTTATAAAATTTCGCTATGAAACCATCTGGACCAGGTCTCTTACCATTTTTTGCCTTATAAATCACTTCCTCTTTTGTAATTGGTTTATCTAGATTTTGTCTTACCTCTTCCTTTATTTTCGGTAAATTACAATGTTGTAAATAATTTTCTATTTCTTGGTCTTTATTTTTATATATTTTACTGAAGTGCTGGTAAAAAAATTGATTTTTTTTGTTCTGTAAAATATTTATTTCCTTTTTTAATTCTTGTGATTATATTTTTATCTATTTCTTTTCTTAATTTCCATGATAACCATTTACCTACTTTATTTGCATTTTGGAACTGTGTTGCTTTAACTTTTTTCATTATTTTTACTATTTCTTCTGTATTTACTATTGAGTATTGTTTTTACAGTATTTTTATTTCTTGTAATATTTTGTCTTTGTCTTTACTATTATTAATTCATCTTCTTTTTTCTTTATTTCATCTGTTATACGATTCATTTTCTCTTTCTTTTTCTTTTTCTTTTGTATCTCATTATGTTTTTGCATAAGAAATCCCTGTAATACCGCTTTTGCTGCATCCCACACTATTTCCATGCCCACCCTTTTATTCATATTTTCTGCAAAATAATTCTTCAATGTCTGTTTAATTTCTGTAATAATATTGTCTTTATTGTCTTCTGTAATAATATTGTCTTCTATAATAATATTGTCTCCAATTATATTCACCTTTATTAACATTGAAATGCAAGCTTATCAGATTGTGGTCAGAGTGTGTTCGGGCTAATATATCTGTCTTTTTTACCTTCATGCATAGAGTTTGTGAAACTAAAAACATATCTATTCTTGCAAATGATCTCTGCCTTTCAGAAAAGAAAGTGAAATCTCTCATATTCCTTTTTTTTCTCCATATGTCTACCAAATTTAAACCATCCATCAGATCAAAGAAACTTTTTGGAAGTTTACCTTTTCCCTCCTTCACTGTTTTACTTGATAATCTATCTAATTTCGGATTTAATACCCCATTAAAGTCCCCACAGCATATCACATCTTTTCCAATAAATTCTTGTAACACAGTATAAATTTTTTTGTAGAATTTTGACTTCCTTTCTTGTGGCGCATAAATCACCACTAAAACAATTTCTTTCCCTAATATTTTTATTTCTACACACACACACACACACACACACACACAAAACATTCAGATCATTAAACAATTCCCTTGATTCCAGATTTTTGTTAACATAAATCACAATCCCTCTTTTTTTCTATTTAAAGGCTGACACATATTCCACACCAAGTTTAGAATTTCTTAACAACCTTTTATCTTTATATCTTACATGAGTTTCTTGTAATATGTTGATGTTGTATTTCAATTAGTTTATTTTATGAAATATTTTTCCTTTTTTTTTGTTCAACCCTTTTACATTCCATGAAAATATACTCAAATCTTTTAACAAAGACATTATTTGTTCTGCTCTCCCTTTTTATAAATCTCCTTCTATGTTTTCTCCTCCCTTACCCTCTTCTTCCTCTATCTCTTCTTCTTCCTCTGTTTCTCCCCCCCCCACCCGTTTTTAGATGACTCTCCCCCTCCGTTCTCTTCTTGATTTTTATTAGCTGATCTCAATTTTTCTTTGTAGGATTTATTCTCCTGTTTCTCTACATCTTGCTTTATATCTTTATTACATTTTTTCCAAAAAAATCTTTCGCTTTTTGAATATTATTTAGTTTATACCACCTTTTTTTTGTACAGAACAGATAGCCCTTCAATTTTTTCCCATTTGTATACAATCTCATGCTTATTTAAAAAAGAAGTCAGAAATTTATAATAATCTCTCTTCCTCAAAATTCTTTTGGGCACATCCTTAAAAATTTGTATCTCCTCATCCTCTACCACGAAAGATTTCCTATAACTTAATTCTAAAATTTTATCCCTTGTCCTTTTTCTCACAAAGTAAATAACAATGTTGCAAGGCCACCCCTATCTCCTCTCTATCTCTTGTTTTTCTCTTTCTTTTGATTTTACAACTTCCTCTTCTATTTTTCTGTTTTTTCTTCTAATTTATCTATTCTTTGTTTTGCATTATTCATATCTTTTGACAATTCTCCTAAATATTCTCTTATATCTGATAATTCTGATCTTAAATCTTGCTTTGTATCAATTCTTAAAGATTTTATTTCCTTTCTCATATTTTGTTCCATTTCCATTTGCATTTGTGTTTGCATTTTTTTCATTTCCTCTAACATATAAGCCTGATCAAAAGAATGTCTTTTTTGTGCTTGAGTAGGATCCATAATTGTTTCTGTTGTAGACATTTTCTTTTTTTTCTTTTTTTCCCTTTTCCTCTTGATGTTTAAATTTCTTAACAATTAAATTTATGTTAATTAAATCTGATTTATATCTTAATCTGGCAGAATAGATCCACAAATCAACATCAAAATCTTCTGCTTTGTTTATTATTTTTAAATTATTTCCATATACTAAATAAAAAGCCAAATGTCCTAATTCCAATGATATTCAATAAACAATACATGGTTCCTATTGATTTTCTCTTTATATAATTCAATTTGTAGTAGAAAGTAATAGAATAAAATAATTAAGATTATAGAACTACTGTATTTTACCTCCTCCTACTCCCTCTCTCTCTTCGTTCTATTCTTCATCCTTCTGTTTATTTTACTATCTTTCCACCTCTGCCACTGTTCCAATACCCTTCCTTTCTATATTTATTTCTATATTCTTTATTCTTTCACTCCAGTCACCACCTCTATGATTCCTCCACTCTACTTCAGCCCTTAAGTCCCTAACAGGAAAACCACCCACTTATGTTACTCTTTATAACTGCCACCACTACTCGGTCTCTCTCTTTTTTTTTTTCTGTTTCTGTTTTTGTTTCTTTCTTGAATTACCACAGTCCAGTCTGCCACCTCCTCCTCTCACTCTCTTTCCTTCGTCTTTCTTTAAGTTGATCTGTTCCACGCCGTTCTGTTTTTTCTACTCCTTTGCTTTGTTTCTCTCTCCAGTCCTTAATCCAGTCCGCCTCTTCCGTCTTACTCTCTCTCTCTCTCTCTCTCTCTCTCTCTCTCTCGCCTCCTCCTCAAACCATTCCGTTCAACTCTGTTCCGTCTCTTCTTTCTGCTTTGCTTCCTTCTCCAATTCGCATCCAGTCCCCTCCTCTCTCTCGCCTCCTCCTCAAACTGTTCCGTTCAACTCTGTTCCATCTTCTACTCTTACTGCTCAATTCTTTCTCCAATTCGCAATCCAAACTGCCTCCTTTCTCCTCCTCCTCTCTCTCACCCCCTCCTCAAACCGTTTTACTCTTGCCGTTCCACTCCTTCAACTCCTTCTGCTTTATTTTTATTTTCAATTCACAATCCAGTCCGCCTCTTCCCTCTTTCACTCTCTTTTGTCTTCTCCTCAAGCTGTTCTATATATATATATATATATATATATATATATTAGTATTATCATTGTTTTCCTTTCCTTTCATTTGGTTTAAGTTCTCTCTCTGAATAATTTGTATAGTTTTTAGATTAAGTCCTGCATTGCAAATTACATATGAGTGTCTAATTTATAACAACTCACACAGTTCAAACACACACCTGTTTTCCTCTTCAATTACAGTTTCAAAAAGAATTATTGTCCAAAGTAATAAAATTCTTCCATTTTAAATAGCCTGATTTGGAGAGGATATTTCTCCCATCACCTTTCTACCACCTTCTTCTTCGTTGTTGTCTATTATTGTTTTTCCCTTCTCACTGCTTATGGAGAACCTTACTTCTGATATGTGTATGTCTTCGGTTTGGTTTACCTTCAATTTATTCTTATTATTGTTGCTTCTTTTGTAGTAGTTGAAAGGGCACTAGGCGTCTTGCGGTTAACCACCTTGCTGCTTCTATGCTGCTGGGGCTTACCCTATGGCTCCTCCGCTTTCCTTGAGTTCCACCGGTCCCTTCCACCACTCCTGACTGGGTTTACTCCCAGCTCTTGGAAGCCTCTGCGGGTCTCTCCGAGTCCCCTATTCCAAGAGGGTTTCACTGTTAGTTCTTATTAGTCTTCTGTTGTCTCTTGCCACAGCACAGCGCCGCGTTTCTCCGGAGCTCCTTCGAAACACTGCTTACGCCTGTCCACGCCCACCAGAAATAGGTTTCCAATTTCTACATATAAAATTGCTGGCCATCATAGCATAAGAACAGTATGCGCTGAACATAACTGCCATGTAATTCTGGGATTGGTAGCTTGTTGTGTCACCAGAGTTCCCTGACAGAGAAGCCTAAATATCTCACAAATCTACAATTTCTAGATTTCTGTTGCATGGAGCCATGGCAGTAAAAGTGGTATCAACCTGGATTGTTTTTGCAGTGAGGATACAGCCTCTGTCACTATCTCCTGGTGCCTAAAGGTAACAGCAGTAAGTCCCCACCCCCATCCCTTCTCTGATATCATCATGCCACATAATCAAAAGTTACAGTTGGTAATTTCACCAGCCTGGACATCTTGTGTTGAGTAAATCAATGTTGAGCAGCAAGTGGTGGTGAACAAACAAAGGTATGTTACCAAAATGAACCTCACTGATTTCAGTGGTTTATCACATGGGAGGAATTTCTCTCAATTGTGAATGGAGCCAATTCGCAATTATGTGAATTCACTAGTTTAGCAAATTTACGTGAAATCTGATTGCGTTTGGAATGCGTTCAGAATTACTTCCCATTTCCCAAAAATGAACCCCCATTGCCTGAAATTGCATGATACTCTAATACGCAATTATGTGAAACCCCATGATTGAGTTCGGAATGACTTCCCATTGCCCGAAATTGCGTGAGATAAACTCATTTGCAATAACGTGAAACCCCATGATTGCATTCAGATTGCCATTGCATTATACCCCCAAATTCCATCGTATGATAAACTCCAGTGTTTCCAAGTTAGAACTGATGATGCCACCTCCTGTTTTACCTTTTAAAGTGGACTTTCTGAAGAGTAAAGACCAGCTGTATCAGTACATGATACCATGGATGGGATCACCTGAGTTGCAGGAAACATAAATCTCACTTTAGTTAGCAGTGGCGTTGCCAACCTCAGTGTCACCCGCTGCACGGGGGGACAGGGCTGCTGGGGGGCATGGCCAAAAGATCCTGCTCACCCCTTCTTCCTCCTCGCAGTGGTGGCAGCTTCCTCATGAGGAGACTACTACTGCTATTGGGAAACATGGCCAGGTATCCTCAGCCGCCTTCTTCACCATAGCAGTGATGGCCTCCTCACAAGGAGACCACCACTACTGTGGGGGGAAACATCCTTGTCCTTCTCTGCAGTGATGGCAGCTCCTTGTGAGAAATCACTGCTGCTGTGGGGGAAAAGGGCTGGGTGCCACTGCAGGGAAACAAGGCTGGGTGCACTCAACCGTCTTTTTTGACATAGTAACATCAAG
The DNA here is from genome assembly GCA_034509955.1 of Urosaurus nigricauda. Lineage (NCBI taxonomy): Eukaryota > Metazoa > Chordata > Lepidosauria > Squamata > Phrynosomatidae > Urosaurus > Urosaurus nigricauda. The sequence goes on along the minus strand of JAOEGL010000005.1, from coordinate 156,457,563 downwards.
TCCTCATGAGGAACTGCCACCACTACAAAGAAATCAGGTTCTCTTGCCTTTCTTCCCCAGTGGGAGGAGCGCCAAATCAGGTGTCACTCCTCTTCTGGGTAGTCACCCGGTATGGGCCACACCACTGCACCACCTTTTAGTAGCAATCCTATCTGCACTGCAAGAATGGAGGATTTAATGGGTATAGATCTTTTAATATAAATGACTTGTTATATACATAAAACTTTTAAAATAATGTTATGGCGTGAAATTTAATGTCAGGTGCCTTCATTCCAAGTGGTGTCCAAATACTTCAGGGCTAGGGTGAATGAAGTCCTTCAGTAGTGTTTTGGTTACAACTCCCATTATCCTTCCTCATTGGCTATGCTGCCTGGGACTGATGTGGGCTGCAATACAGCAGCTTTTACACAACCTCGTTTTCACCAGTCCTGAAACTATTTCTTGATCCGTGAACAATTAGTTCAATTGAATGCACAACAAAATAACTTTTAGGTACATAAGGTTAGAGCCAAAATGTTTTTGAAAACCTATATGAAGGGGGAAAGTATGCCATTCTAAGAGGAAAAAAATATACTGAAAGCTGAATCAGCAATATTTATTTAGGCTATTCCTCTAATAATTGCCAGGATGAAGCCTCTGTACCTCACTTCATAATAAATCCCTTTGCCCATTAAAAGAGCTTACTTTTTATAAATGAAGCTATATACACCACTTATGTAAATATACTTCAGTGAATAGCCCTTTGCAGCTGAATCATTAGAGCCTATTTTCACAAATTCAGCCAGAGAGAGATAACAGGCTCAGAGAGATAATATATTAAATGCTCAGTTGCAAAGTTCAATACATGAATTGACTTTGTTTCTACATGAGATATGGTGTTATCTCTTCTACTGAGTTTGTTCAAATAATTACTTAAGAATTCAAAAGTTAACTACCCACTCTAAATTGCATGCCTTTCTCAATTAAGCATCATGGCAGGAGGGTTCTGTAATTATTATTAGGACTTTAATTTAAGGGATGCAAATGCACTGATTTCTCTTCCAGTAAAACAGTGAGCCCCTTAACTATTATGTTAGCACTAATGCAATTGTACTGACTTTTAATACTTAACCTGAGATTCTAAAGATATCTAGGAGCCATTTCATACTGCACAGTTATAACACTATGCTTCCATTGTAACTGCCATGGCTGCTACTTAAAGAATCCTGGGGATTTGTTGTTTGGTGAGGAACTAGAGTTCTTTGACTAAGAATTCTAAATGCCCCTAAACTGAGAGCCAGCATGGTGGAATGGTTTAATAATTAGACTATGACTTTGGAAACTAGGATTCAGCTATGGAAACCCACTGGGTAACTTTGGACAAGTCACTCAGAAGAAGACAAAGGCAAGCCTCCTTTGAACAAATCTTGCCAAGAAAACCACATGATTCACTTTAGGATTGCCATAAATTGGAAATGACTCAAAGTCACACAACAACACACTGCAAACCCCAGGAGTCCATGGCGTATTGCTATGGCAGTTAAAATGGAATCATAGCATTGTAATTGTATTGTATGGAAAGGCTTGTCATCTCATTGGTTGCATAACTGGAAAATCACACAAGAATGAGCAGTTTGCTATATTGCTGGGCAAAAGAGAACCCTGTGGTTGCATGTAAACCATAAGCTGGCTTTGTGAGCTGGCTCCTCCACACTCCTCTGCAAAAGACAGCCTCAAGATGTTGGAATCCTATTTTGTTTTTCCTACAGGATTCTAAAATATTGAGGAAACCCTGTATCAAGAAAGGAAGCTCTCACCTGGGGAGAAAAATCCTACACATGTAGGAGGTAATTATAATGGCAATGGGCAGAGCAGAGCTAATACACTCATTCCATCTTTTTCCTCATGTATAAGATGCATAAATAAGTTTTATTGGGGCTTTACAGACTGCCCAAAAAGGGCGGTCTGGCGCCACCTCTTTTTAGCCCATACCTTCACCACAGCAACCACACGGAGCGGCGAAGTTATGGACTAAAAAAGGAGCCCAAAAAAGCAGCAACAGTTGCAACACACAAAAAAAAACCAAAAACAAAAGAAGTACCATGGGGTGCCTCTGCAACATCGCAGCTGTGCTGCGTCGTATGGAAGCTGCGCAGCTGTGATGGGGCCACTGCGTACGCTGTCTATATGGTGCTGCGCAGCTACGATGCCCTCGTCACATGCTATGGTTGCGGGGCATGTATAAGCTCCGTCCTGAAGCAACCCTAGCATATGACGAGGGTGCCCCTTAGTGCCCGTCTGTTTCGGGCTATTGCTAACTATTATCATTCCCACAGTCTGGGATCTATATGTGTGTGTGACTCCTCTAACTAGATAGAATGGCTGTATACATATTAAGCATTTATTTCATATATTAATTTAATATTGTATGTACACAGTCTGCTGAATGAACAAGTTTTTCATTAATAGTTTAGGAAGTTGTGAAAGCAACATTTCAAAAAATAATTGCAGTGGTTCATTATGCTCTTAGGTTGGCTAGTAATATGACATGTCAATATCTCATTTGGTTTTGCCTTAATTGCCCATAACTGCAATATCACACTGTTCCAATATTTTGAACATATAAAAGTATCTCATACAATTTCTAGACCAGTGTTATACAGGATAACTAGTAGAAACTCTTCAATTTTTCAGACAAAATTTTTCAAGCATATGTTATCTAAGAGTCAACCTAGAGGTGATAACACAGACACACCCCAGACTTTTAAAACTTTTCCCAGTAACACTAATTACAGGAACCAGGCATGATTCTGTCATGTGGCACAGCATGACAGAATTAACAGCCCTCACATTTTCCATATAAAAATCATAGAATCATAGAGTTGGAAGAGACCACAAAGGCCATCAAATCCAAACATATGTACTTTCGTAAAGACTTATCACATTTATACTGTCATTGTTAAACTGGAGATCAATCCTAGAACTCTTTGGCCCCATACCAGCCATGTTTATGGCTTTGTTGTGTACGTTCCTATATTTTTGAAAACACAGAAGCAAAACTATAATTCTCAAGTCTCACAGTACAGGGACTTAATACTTTAACATGAATTCACAAAATAATCTGTTCATATAAGAGAATCTTTACAACTCCTAAGATAACTTTCCAAGTGCCCAGAGACCCTTGTCTATAGCCTATCCTTTTCCCTATGCACTGGTGACTGGAGCAAAATCACTCTTACATACAACCTTGGATCTTTGCCTTCTTGTGATATTTCTTAATCTTTCTTGATGTTCCTTCTTGCTGAGCATTGTGTAGGGAGCTGAAGTCTCTGATACTATTACCCCTCTCCAGTCTTGGTATACTATTCCTATTAGAAAAATCAATGTAATTTACAAGGGTGCCATAATATTCACAACCATCATAAGACACAGTGTAAGGACACTTAGGTCCAAAAATACTGCAGAAATAATCCAGTTTGAGACCACTTTAACTGCCTTGGCTCAGAGCTAGGGAATCCTGGGGATTGTAGTTAATTATGGCAGCAGAGCTCTCTGTCAGAGAAGGCTAAATGTCTCACAAACCTATAGTTCCCAGAATTCCCTATTACTGAGCCAGGGAAGTTAAAGTGGTCTCAGACTGAATTATTTCTGCAGTGTATTTTGGACTCAATTTAGAGACCACCATGAGTTAAATAACTTCCACATCCATGCCAAGCTTTTCTTATAAAATTATACTCAGTCTCTGTTTCATGGATGCTATTAAGGAGAGTGACTAGATATGGATCAGAGATCATGGGGCTTTCTAGATTGGCAAAAAGAAGTGTGTTCATGGCTGCATGAAAGTCTAGCCTTTAGATGAGAAAAAGGGAAAGTGTGCCATGAAAACGCTTTTTTTGCGTTTTAGGGGAGAAGATGCGCCTTTAAAAAGGTGCTGGTTTTCCCAGCTTCTTTTTTAAAAACTGCGGAACAGCGCAGCTCCATCTAAAGGTTGTGATGCAGCTGCTAAGCGTTAAGGAAAAGGCAACTTCATGTCACACTTTCCTGCCAATCTAGAAAGCCCCCATGTGTCTTTTCCAGAACTAGATTGTCTTTGAAATGTCTGGGTTCCTCACAACTCTTCAAAAATACAAAAGCTACCAGAATATGTTCCTTGTAAACAATTATCTTTATTCACAGATTCTTTCCTTTCTTGGTGGCAAAAAGCAACATTGTTTTATCCAGAACCATCTTAGAAATTCAGTCTTGACAGCTATTTGACTGTGAAGTAGAAGGCAACAAGTCCAAAAGTGCAGTATGAATTATAGCAATGCATTCAGAAATGCTGACCCTAGAAGACACAAGCTTATTAATGGTGAATCAAATGACCTAGATTTCAAAAGAACCAAACATCATGGTTATTGGCACAGTTACCGAGAGAGACATCAGGTCATGTTTAAATTATCGGTTACCCTAACAACACTTGAACATGTACTCAGTCCCAGGTTTGTTTACAGTGGAAAATTATATTCTGAAGCAAGCAGGAACAGAACTCCTTTTCAGACATTCAGTGAAGAACCAGAAATAGACTCCAGTGTTGGCAGGCTCCAATGGACTCTTGGTATAGTGCTGTTGCTGTGGCCCCACCTTCCCATTCACAAGCTGAACCTTGTACAGTTTTATCCACTACCACTATCCATCACAGCCATCAAATACTTATCTCTTCTTCATCACCACTTAACAAGTTACCTCAACAGGTAGCAGAAGAGGCATTTTTGATTAGGAACTGGGACACCATGCAGCTCTGGTCCACGACCACTGTGTTAGATGATCCAAATTGTACAGTATACAGTATACAATTCTGACATCAGGCCCTGAACTGAATGTGGGTCTTGTAGCACTGTGTACAGACAGCACTGAGTCAAGCGGAGCACATAAATCATACTACACCTTTATTTAAAGGCACAGCAGTGATAATAATAGAATTCCTGGGCAGGATGTCTTGGCAGCCTACTAGCACAGCTTGATGAAGATATCTAGGTAACCTGAAAGTTTGAAGACCCTTTTGTTACTTTTTGGTTAAACACTGACTAACTGTAGGTTTTGGTGTGGCTTTTTCCTCCCTTCATACAGCAACAAGTCTCTCTTTGCTTTTCAAAATATTGCAGCACACACACACTTAGATTCTTACCACACTACACTGTTATAGTGCTATATCCCACTTTAACTGTCATGCCAACTTCCTGGGGAATTTCTTGGGGTTTTAAGTTTAGTGAGGCCTAAGAGCTGTTCCTCCCTAAACTGCAAATTTACCGTTTCTTTTTAGTGCCCAGTCCAGAATACCATAGGATGCAATTTAAGTGGAATAATAGTGCTATAACAGTATAGTGTGTTGAGTCTCTTAGACAATTTGTGCAATCCTATGCATTTCTACTCAAAAGATAAGCCTTGGTTAGCTTAATAAGACTTTATACCATGCAAATATGTATAAAATTCTGGTATATATGGCTGTAATGTACTTCAGAGATATCGGATCTGTTAAGACTAGAAATTACACAGAAGTGCAGGCAGTGTTGGGTTACGTTTTGTAACATGTGCTTCAGGATGTCAAGGTGAAAAATATAAATGTGGTTTTCTTGTAATTTTTTCAAAGTATAATAAATCACTATCTTACTACTGCCGTCAAAGGCTCCACTGAAGCCATTCCATGCTTCTTTAATTCCCTTCCCAAGTTAAAAACATCCATGGTTATAACTGTAATCCTTGATAGTGTTACACTAGGCAAAGCAACAAAGCAATAAAGAAATGGGAAGAGCCGACTGAATTTTGCAGTACTGCATTCCTCTGTGACCATTTAATTCAAAATTTGCACTATCTTTCCATAAACTTTCGCAATACTTTAATGCCTTTTTAATTGGACATTTAGCTTTAATCTTTAGGCACTTACAAACAATTAGGTGCTTGAAGATAGAATGAGCAGCTACCAGTTTATCTGTATAATTAGAAAAATGAGGAGGGAGGATTTTACGTCAATTCAAATCCTAATTATTTGAACAGTTACACTGTAAAGGGTAACAGTTTAGATTTTCTCAGACTGGTATAAAACCAAAGAATAAAAAGAAATAAAAATATTATCTGTGTAAAGGACTGCACTAGTATTCAATATTCTTATAAACTGTTCATTAAGGGAAATAATGCCAGGTTGTGACAAACATATCTGTGATGTCAGATGATTGGCCCATTTAAAAAAAAAAAACACCATGTCATGTCTAATAAATTCTGGCAGATATGTATTTCCTCCCTCTTTAAATGTAAATCATTAATTAGTGAGCTGCGAAATCTAAAAGATGCTACACCAACTGATCCATGTCAGAAGACCCAAAGGCTTTCTATCCTGCTGTTTGTCCAGGAGGGGGGTTCTCTTCTAAGAAGGATCTGTCCCTCTCTGGCCCTGTCCCCTCCTCTTGAATACGAGAGGGGACTCCTGAATTTTGTCTAGCTGCCACCAACACATGACTCATTAACTTAGTGGGAAGTTAATGAGGGTTTATTTCCCCACCTCTGACTTTGCCTCTGCCTCCCATGGAAAATAAGAATTCTGTTCACATACTCATGCATACACCAAACAAAAGTACGTGAAGCGAGCGTGGAACAGTGAAGCTTTAAAGGAAAACTTTTACTCTAAGCAAGCAATGTTACATTTGCAAAAGACTATCTTATACATGAAGGAACATTCCTTTAGGCATTACTTAGTAGTTATAAAGTTACAAAATGGTTTAAGGGGTGAAGCAGATTGCACAAAAGGTCTGCGCTGGGACCATGCCAACATCATTTGCCTCAGGACAATGCAGCTGCACACACCCAGCCTCAATCAAGGCTGCCACCACAGTCCTATACTGGGCACCAAAAAGAAACAGTATTTTACTTCTCCATTTTGGGGTGGTTCTTTAGCAATGCATTGGGGTCATGTGTCATCTGAATGCCATGTTCCCAACTTGGCCTGATGGCAGCCCTTTCAGACCAAGGTCATACTCTGCTGATGTTAGAAAAAAACATAAGATCACTTCTAGAATCATGCATGCAATCCAGTATGTCTGAGGTCCTCGGCAGAATTCAGGCCTCGTGTTGAGACGATTCATGTCCCAACTCCACCCCCAGGGTGCCATGATGCCACATGTTGCTCCACACAGCCTGTGGCATCATGGTGCTCCTCCAGCACTGTGTCCATGTGATGAAGCACCAAAGGAGCACCATATAGCCACACACTGTGGCTATGACACCCTTTCAAGGGTGCAAAAAGGAGCCACCTTTTGCGGTTCCTTTTCACACCCTTGAAAGGCCAGATCAGTTAGAGAACAAACATAATCACAGCACACAACAAGAAAGCACAATCAGACCAAACCTCTCAAAATGCTTTAGGCGAGCAAGCCAAGATCTATCCCATAACGAAAGGGATAAATCTACACAAGGTGATACAATCAATTCACATTTATAGAGATTCCTTCTTACTCTTAAGTATATCCCTAACCCTTGAGCATGACAAGAAAACCCATCAAAGTCTGTCCATGGAAATGTCAATCACTGGAATTCAATTAAATGGAATGAGAATGTATTGAGAGAAATCACTTTCATCCTTCCTTATCAACAGAAGATATAATTCAGTTTCTGTTTTGTTCTCTTAATTTGGCTTATAGCATAATACATGAGCTATCTGTCAGAATAAGAACAGATGTCACCCTATAATACTTCCAATGACAAACATTTCCTAAAGTGATTATTCTGTATCACTAACCTCTGGGTCCAGTGAGCATGGAAGATGCGGTGATTCTGATATGAATTGGCTCTTTTTATAGACACAAAAAAATCTCACACACATGAGAACTCTTTTATGTTAATTTATGCCACATGCACTCAATTTTGCCTAATGAAGATGCATCCAACAGTTATTGCTAGTGAAGGAAAGCTTGTTGAGTTTTTGGTTCAAGAATAGAGGCATAATGATGACAGCAGTTTATTTAAGGACACAGTGTTGGTCCAGATGGCCAACATTTTAGCTGGATAATTGGCACTGAACCAACCATATACCTTAGCATTCATAAGAATTTTGGAAAATCTTCCTAGCAAGAACATACAACAACATAGAGCAAATCGTAGGAGAATATTAGAAATATATTAGCCAATTATGAAACAGCAGTGAATATTATTTCCATCCCAAACAGAAGCAATATGATATGGATATCAATTACTTAAACAACAACAGGAGGAGAGAGCTACTGCATTTATGCTGTGCTTGTCACATTCACAGAGACATCTGGCTAATCACTGTATGAAGCAGGATGCTGGATTAAATCAACAGCATCCAAGGTCAGCATGGTAAGACCCTAGCTGAGGGTATACACCTGCTCAGGGGGACAGTGAGAAGAGGTTTTTGAAGCAGTTCCTCCTCTTCAGTATACACTGCTTGCTCACTACTACTTGTTCTGATACAAACAAGAGTGGTGACATGAAGGAGAAACAGTAGGTGCCACTGACTCCTTGATCTTTGGCTCTTTGCTTCACAAACAGGCTAGTGGCAGTAGCGATAACAAAGACAACAGTGGATGGCAATCATGATGGTTAGATGTGGTGAAGGGAGTCTCCCTTCAAAAATGGGAGTTACTGGATTAGATGGACCTCCAACTATCTTATTTGTCATCCATCAGGTAGACAAATCAAGTGGATATGAACAATGACCCTACTCCCTCAACTATTTAATTTGAATCAGTTTATACAATTTTGATAATGAATGACATTGTCTGTCTTAGAATATTAATTCCATTGGATTAATTTTAAAGCATTTGGTTAATTTGTGTGGGAAGCTTTATTCCCCCAAAGAAATATCCTTAACTGCACCCACCATCCTTAAACTTTTAGCCAGTGATGCTGAATCAAAGGTAAATCTTGTTTGTTTATTCTCTTCAAAATGTACCAGACAGACAGAACAGAGAAAAATAAAGCTTATGAAAGATCACTCACAAAGGTTTGCTTTTCAGGGTTGATATTACAAGCAATTAGCGTGACATTTAATAAATGACATTTCTAAGAACTGCAAGAGCTGACTTAACAGGCAAACAGAACAACCTTGTTTTGTTTTTTAAAGGCAGTTGCATTGTAGCACATTTTATGCAAAATGTCTTTGCCAACTCATGTTTAAAACATTTAAGCACATGAAATATTTGGAATAAACAGCCTTTGTATACATTCAAATTACTGAGCTCCCTACTTAGTGAAAGTGTTGAGGACATGGTTTGCCATAAAACAGGAAACATATTTCTATATCTAAATTAATTCATGTGCCTATATAGTAAATAAATGGGCCCACTAAGTCACAATAACTTCTCTTCTCAAATTAATCATTTTCTCCAAAACATAACTTCATCAAAAAGACTGATAATGACAGTAATATTAATTACAACTTTCACTCATATACTGAAATACACTATGTATAATGCCCAGCCAAAAATATGAAGTTCATGATGTCAGATGAGGCAACGCAGATTTGTTGATGCCCTTAACTTGTGGGTTTATGCTTGCCATGGATCTAATTTCCACTCTCATTTACTGTGGTAATTTTTTTTTATTCCTTGTGTCCCATATAAGAAATGACCAAGTCCTGTACTGAGAGGATCCAGTATTATTCCCCAAGCAGGGCTCTGCAAGCTTAACATTTATTTTGCTACACAAATAATAGTCTCATTATAAATTTGGAACATCTAATACTAAGGGCTTACTCAACATAAAACATATGCACTCAGATATTGTGTGTGTACACGCACACGCACTTGCTTGTGTAAAAGAGAGAGGAAGAAGAAAGAAGAAGAAGAAGAAGAAGAAGAAGAAGAAGAAGAAGAAGAAGAAGAGAGTAAAAGCCAAAAAAAAAAAAGAAAGAAAAAAAAAAGAACTGTAACTAAATGAACCTGGCCTAAATATCCTAAAGGCATCACTCAAGTATTGGCACATGGTGAATAGAGAAGTTTATGTTGTTATATCAACTCCTCCTCCAAGTAAGTGTTTGGAACAGGGCAACTATTCTCAATAGCAAAGTATATATGTCATTCCCTATTCTGCTACTTTTTTCATGCCTAACTTTATAGCTGTCTGTATCAAACAATAATCTCAGATTTGCCCACTGGCTCTTGATAATGTAATGATAGATGTAAGAAAAAACAAAAAAGCAGGTTATGTGTAGGTTTTCATATATGTGAAATGGTACATAAGAGTAAAGCAAAAAAAAAGTAATTTTTAAAGAAATCAGTTGACAATTTATGAAGGCATATCTGGCATGCAATGATAATGTAAGCTAGCAACTATGGTTTGCTTTACTCAGGGGCAAAACTAAAGCTTTGTTTGTTTATTTTTTGTTTTTGAAAAATTGTGAACTATTGTAAGAAAATGATGTTTGAACTGAAAGTCTGTTAGTCTAGATCAGTATACTTTCAGTGTCAAAGGTGCTGAAAGATCCATTTTATAAAACAAGCCTTAATAAATAATATCTCCACAGATACTGCTGAAACTGGACAAGATCTGCAAGCATAGACTGGCTGGTTTGTTAAACTGTGAAGATTTCATTTTAGTATACATCTGCTACAGTGGTGTGTGTGACATTAATTGCTGCAATCAGAAAAAAACTGTATTTCAAAAATGTCACAAATCATAATGATATAAAGATTCACTTCATCACAGGTATACCCTAAGAAATACTCTTAAATAAACACCATATAATAATATTGTATTAATTAATAATGATTTAAAATTTTATGTTAACTACTAAAAATAACAAATATTTACCCTGATTATTTTTCAAAAGCCAAGCATTCTTCTCTTGATTGCTTGGGGGTGATCCAAGTAAACTGCTACTGCTGCTTAAAAAAAATACAAAACAAACACCCATTATTGCTTTGCTGTCTAGTTTTATTATTGTTCTTCTTAAATTATTTATTTACATTGTCAAAAAAGAAAAAGAAAAAGAAATGGACCAAAGTATTTGGGATAAATAGTTGCACAAAACGTGTATCTTAAAACTGATACATTTCAAGAACAGTAAGGATTCATTTGAAAAAGCGAGTACCCTGCAACCACTTTCAGCACTCTAATGGGAATGAAAGAGAGGCGATATATTTTAAACATGAAAAAGAAACAAAATAAACTTAGTATTGATTCTTGCTAGCATCCCATATTTCAAGACTGAACTGTGGTCTATGCAAGGAAATAAATTGGAACAGCATCTGTCCATTCTCCTTTGTGCTAGTGATCTGTAACACAGATAACTTTGCAAGAAAGAAAGCTGTCTGAGCCGTCTTTGACATTGCCTTCTGTACATGTGGGTGGAATTGGGCTAAGCCCCATAACCACCATGATGCCAATCTGCTTTGTGATCTGTTCCAGAAACAGCACATCAACACTATCTCATTTGCTTAGGATTCAAGGCAAAAGCCAGAGTTGAAACATGGCAACAAATTCACATGAAAATGCTCTCTGAGTAAGTGTGTCAGGGGGGAGCTAAATGTCAAAAAGAAGCACTTATGCTTTCATGAAAAATTAATTTTCATTCAGATGAAGTTTGAGTGGTGTCATCTGGGCCATATTGACAACTAGGGGAAGGAAAGAACCCCAGCTCATTTTCAGAATTGTGTTTTGAGAGACTTGCATTCCCATGGAATAAGCTAAACAGTCCTAATTTATTTTACATGAACACTCTTCTATAGTATACAACAAACACAATACAAACAAACACAAATCCCATTAATATCCATTGGAAGATTTAATCATTTATTACATTTGCTCACATTTTAATCAGTGGAATACAACAATGTTTAACTGGCTGATTCATGTCAAGTTTACTAAACTTTATTATGGTTAACATTAAGCTACTGACATAAAGTCAATTCAATTAATTATGAGTTATATTTTCATGTTGTATTAACATGTGACATTATATCAAAATATGCATGGGACTGCACATCGTAGCCCCAAACCAAATGTCACATGACACATTACACCATAAGTTGGAAATGTTACTTTTTCATCTACAGTTCCAAGAACATTCCAACCAATACAGCTAATGGCCATACTGACTGGGTTATTCAGGTAGCTGCCATCCAAAAATATTTTTTCCAGGCCCCGCATCACATAGTCCTTCATAGTAAAGTACAAATGTCAGAAGAGAGGGAACTCATTTAGCTGTATGCACATAGATCTCCTTTTCCATATTTTTTTTCTTTTTTCATGCAAACAGTGAGGGGGTTAATATTAGGGCCAGCTCCATTCTGCTCTCACAAGGAAAGGAAAATGATTACAGAGAAAACTGTACTTGACATTTGACAATTATTTATAGAATAATATGGATCCAAAGAACCATACAAACATTTCCACACACCCATGATAGGTTTGGACTTGGCTTTTGAGAAGAACGAAATAGTAATTTTTGAAAGGAAAAAAGTCAGAAATACATAGATAAAAGTATATCTGGCTCCCTTGGTAAGATATTTCTTTGGATTCCAGCTTAGAACTGAATGAATGGTTTAACAACTCAGCATCAAGATACTCATGGGAATGTTAAAGTCTTGAAGCCCCATGACAACCTTCCTTATCTGCTAAGCAGGCTTGGGTCTGATTGGAAAAACCTTCTAACATTTTTCCACACTTGGGACTTCTGTGTAGAGACATATAGGTTGTTGTTGTTATTAACAGCTCTCAGTTCAATCTTGACCCATAGCAACCCTGTGAGAAAGACATCTCCAAGATTCCCTGTTCTCTGCTCAGTTCCTGCCAGTTCATACCCATGACCTCTATAACAGAGTCCATATATCTAGCATGTGGTCTTCCTCTCTTTCTACTTCCCTCCACCTTTCCTGCAGTATTGGTTTTTTTCCAATGAGTCATGTCCTTTTATGATGTGACCAAAGTATGACAGCCTCAGTTTAGTCATCTTGGCTTCCCAGGAGATTTCTGGCTTGATCTGTTCTAGGACCTATTTGTTTGTCTTTTTGGCTGTCCACAGAATCCTCAGCATTTTTCTCCAGCACTATATATCAAATCAATGTATTTTCTTCCTATCCGCTTTCTTTACTGTCCAGATCTCACACTCATACATGGTAATAGGGAATACAATGTCTTATGTGATTCTAACTTTCATGCTCAGTTGTACATCTTTACATTTTAGGATCTTTTCTAGTTCTTTCATAGCTGCTCTCCCTGTTCTTAGTCTTCTTACAATTTCTTGACTGCAGTCCTCACTCTGATTAATGTTTGCTCCCAAGTATGAGAACTCTTTTACTATTAATATTTCCTCATTGTCTAGGCTGAATTTGTGTAAATTCTCCATGGTCATTATTTTTGTTTTCTTTCTGTTCAATAATAAGCCTGCCTTTGCACTGTCTTCCTTGATCTTCCTTAGTAGGTTTGTGTTTTCTGCTAGTAGTGTATTGTCATCCGCATATCTTAGATTGTTGATTTTCCTTCCTCCTATTTTCACTCCTCCTTCTTCTGTGGCCAAGCCTGCTTTCCATATAATATGTTCTGCATATAAGTAGAACAGATAGTGTGAAAGGATGCAGGCTTGCCTGACCACTTTGCCAATTGGGAACCATTCTGTGTCTCCATGCTCTGTTCTGATAGTAGCCTCTTGTCCTAAGTACAGATTTCTCATAAATACTATCAGATGTGTTGACATTCCCATGCCTTTAAGGCCATTCCATACCTTTCCTGATCTATGCAGTCAAAGGCTTTGCTGTAGTCTATAAAGCACATGCAAATTTTCTTTTGAAATATCTTGGTGTGCTTCATTAGCCATAGTATGTTTGCAATGTGGTCCCTAGTATCTCTTCCTTTCCTGAGCACCTCTTGAATCTCGGAGATTTCTCTTTCCATGTATGGTTGGAGTCTATGTTGCAGAATTTTGAGCATGATTTTGCTTGTATGAGAGATTGGAGCTATGGCCCTATAGTTGCTGCAGTCTTTTGTGTCTCCTTTTTGTGAATAGGGATGTATATTGAACATTTCCTATCTGTTGGCCATCATTTTATTTTCCATATAGAACTTCAGTATTAAATAAGATTACTCATGTTGAGATAATAGTTTCAGTAAAATGATGGGTATATACCAGGTGTAATTTCATTTTGTAGATTTTGTAGAATTCTCTTGTTTAAAAAATTGAAAATATTCATTGGTTATATAAAATTACAATCTTATATTATACCCTGTCAAAAGGTAAAGTCAGATCTGAAGATAATTTTTAAATCATATGAAGAAAAGAATGGCAGTGAATATAACATATTAGTTGCTATTCTGACAACTAGAGGCATTACCCAATGGATTGCTTTTGTATATTTTTTTCCAGTTCCATAGCTTTACTCAGTGGTCCAACCGTGTTAAATACATCACTTAGCCACATTTTTTCTATCAAAAGTAGAAAAGAGAAAAGAATATTTTAGAATAATTAATAATAATATGAGGGTGACAAATAACATAAAAGCAAAGAAGCATATATTTTTATTTTGGCTTTACAACATTTCCAGAAGAAACTGCTTAACATTTGAACACTCATTGTCAACACAAAGAATTCACTTACACAGCTGTACAGTTCTTTTTTTGACTTAAACCACTAGTTAAGTAGGATACATACACAGACTACATTATACTGATAAAACAAATCAATTTCAACTGTAAAAAACTATGGATGCAGGATTTACCAAGCATGCATGAATGAAGTTTTTGTTTTTAAAGATGCAAAAGAGTGGAAAAATAAATTCATGATTATATGGGAGAGAAAACATATTCAGCTCTCTTTTCACATAGAAAGGAATGCATTCTGGAAGGAAAATTACAATAAAACTATCATATGCAGTTGTTTCAGAATATATATATATATATATATATATATATGCACAATATATTGCAAATGAACCTACTATATAGGCAAGCCACATTTAAAATATCTGTCAATGAACCTCTGGATCTTTCTGCAAGGGCATTACAACTTAATCCCATCCATGTATACTCACCTCTGAGAAAGTCCCACTAAGTTCAATGAAGCCAGTTTCCAAGTGATTTCATGTGTAGCACACCTTATCTTTATTGCAGAGCAATATGCTGCTGTTAATTGCTGTCAAGTCTATTTCAGCTTTGAGTGACCCTATGAATAAGAGGCCTCGAAGTTTCCCTGTTATCAACAGTCCTGCTCAATTCCTGAAAATGCAGTGCTGTAGCTTCCTTGACTGATTCTATCCATGTGCAAAGCAATCTTCCTCTTTTGCTGCTGCCTCCCATCTTACCAAGCATTATTGTCTTTTCTAACGTGTCCTGTCTTCTGGTGATATGACCAAAGTACAATACTCTCACTTTAGTCATTGTGGGTTGCATCCACACTGCAGAGATAATCTGGTTTGACATCACTTTAACTGTCATGGCTCAATGCTATGGGATTCTGGTAACTGTAATTTGTTGTGGCAGTGCAGATGCAGCCATGGCTTCTTGGGAGAGTTCAGTCTTGATTTGCTCTAAGACCCACTCTGGTCTTTTTGACAGTTCACAGTATCTGTAGAACCCTCCTTCAGCACCACATTTCAAATGACGGATTCTCTTCCTATCAGCTTTATTCATTGTCCAGCTGTCACAACCATACATAAATAGCAGAAATATTAATACACAGACAATCCTGACCTTGGTATTCAAAAATACAGTATGTCTTCATAACTGAGGCTCTTGTCTAGTTGTTGGAAGCTGTCTTTCCAAGTCCCTAGTCTTATTTTCATTTCTTGACTCATCTTCATTTTGATTAATGAGTGACCCAAAGTAAACAAAATCTTTCAACTGCTTCAATGTCTACTTTACAGTTATGTAAATAATATAATAATGACCACTATTATTTACAAATCTGTAAATTAGCTAATCTGTATTCCAGTTAATGGTGGCAGAAAAGGCATAGGCTGGAACAGCTGCTGTGCCCTAAAGGTGCTTAGCCCAGGAATGTTAAGGAAAATTTATTATTATTATTATTATTATTATTATTATTATTTCCCACCTTTCTCCCAATACAGGAAATCAAGGAGGTGATATGAAAACATAAAAAACTAACAGAAACCCCTACTGATCAGGGACTGAGCTGATGATAACCACTCTCAGGTTGTCCCCACATAGAGAGTGAGCCAATAACAGTGCCTGTTCAACACACAACTCTTCACACAGATCGATGCCGCCATGTTCCAAGTCCACCATCTCAAGTAATCCAGCCAAAAATGAACCCAATGTTAAGATCAGTGCACTACAGTTGGCCCTCCATTTTCGTGGGGGGATTCATTCCAGACACCCCAAGAAAATGGAGACTTGCCTATATTCAAGCCCCATAGGCTTGAATGGGGTGTGTGCCTGTGCGCGAGCGCAGAGTGCATGCCGTGGGGCACGCCCCATTGAAAATAATGGAGGTCACCCCTCCATGAATATTCAGACCTCAAGTTCGTGAGAAAGGAGGGGGCAACTGTAGTTTTTTAGGGAAAGCTCTTGGGCACTAGCTCTCTGAAGGATCTTGCAGACTGAAGACTAAAAATGGCAATTAACAAGTAGAAGAGCAAGCTGATTTTGCAGAAAAACAATTACTTCTTTATTAAAAGTAGAAAAAGATAACAGTACAGTAGAAGCTAACAGAACAGTCTTAAGTCAATGCAAACTGTTCCTCAAAGTAAAAGTATGGTAGCTAAAATTCTTCTCCTAACCAATCTAAGGAGGACTAAAGGGGTGTATCTAGGCTTAAGGGCTTACAAACTAATTTTCACGCTGACCTGGGCACAGCATGGGATCAGACTGGAAAGGGTTAAAACGGATTTTACCACACACAAAATTGCTGCTGCACTACCTCCTAATAATAATAATAATAAAAAAATTTATTTCTAGCCCACCCCTCTGAACGAGCAATCGGGGCAGGGTACAGAAGAAAGTTAAAACATCAACAGTTAAAACCCAATCCTATCCCCACCTCCCCCCCCTTAAAAAGAGATTAAACCAACAACAAGTTAAAACAAAGTGCAAATAGACAGACAATCAACAATAACCAATAATGAACTAAAGTTCCTTGAGCTGTATAAAAGGATAAGACTAGAAACTGACCAAGATTTGGAACTGGTAGATGTTAGGTGTTTTCCGGGAAGACCTCCCAGAAGAGATGCATCTTTAGGACCATCATCCATCCTCCAGCAGTGCTCTGGTGGCAATTTTGCTACTATGGAAAGCTTCCATAGTATCAAAATCAGCACCAGAGCACTGCTGGAGGATGGGTGATGGTTGGGCGGCAGTGCAACAGTAATTTTGTATGTGGTAAAGTCAGTTTTAACCCATTCCAGCCTGATCCCATCCTGTGCCTGGGTTGGCGTGAAAATTACATGCGATAAACTCCTAAAACATGCACATGGATTTTCTCACCCTCCAATGTGGAGAAGCTGACTGGAGACCAGGTCAAAGAGAGAGAGAGAGGTCCAAGAGAGAGCAAGTCAAAGAGAGAGATTTTCTCTGTGTGTCCCTGTTTATAAGGTCTTTCTAACTTGGGGACTGATCTCCTAAGTTACAGGGTTTGAATTCCCTTAGACAGTTCACAAACAGTTTGGAGCACAACACCAAAAGAGAAGAAAGAAACAACAATATTGTCCACATAGTTGTCTCAGCAGGAAGCTTGCCGAGAACACAGATGACATTTGACTGGTTTGAGCCCTGGATTAAGAATGATATTTGCAAAATGGCTGCAATTAAAGTTTTGTAGAAGAAGTGCCAAAATAAGCCCTGGTAAGGGTATGTAAGGAAACCCACATAACTGAATCCTGAAGTAGGAAAATTGAAAGACACTTCCAGAAAGTAGATTTTCCCACTCAGCTGCCATTTCTAGGTAGGAAAAATAAACTGTCTAAGCATCATCTGTGACAAATGCATGTGCCTCTATTTCATCACAAGTAGAGAGGGCAAACTAGCTGTGCATGCATTTGTTGAATGTTATGCAATATAAACATGGCATATTCAATCCTCCTATAATAGAATAGCATCTAGAAGATTGATAGGCTGTTCCAGAGGCTAAAGACTCATCAGAGACTGTGAACATGATAATGAGTTTCTTCCTCATGAAGAATGTGACTGGTTTCAGGTCCCAACACCTTCTTAATTACACAGTTAAAGGACTTTCTCCTCATTATTATCATGGATCAAAAGCTTCAGCATGGTTAAAATCTATTCTGAAGCTGAATCCACAGTGTAGAAATAATCCAATTTGAAACCACTTTAACCGCCATAGCTCAGTGCTGTGGAATTCTGGGGACCCTAGTTCGTTGGGGCACCAGAGTTTCCAGAATTCCATAGCATTGAGCCATGGCAATTAAAGTGGTGTCCAACTGGATTATTTCTGCAATGCAAATGCAGCCTATGGAAAGGAAGGAGAGACTGACAAACATAAGTGATTGTGTCAGAGATTATAGTAAAAAAGAAAAACAAAAGAAGACTTAAGACTTGAAAGGGAAACTATGAAGGAAATAGGCAAGATCCTGCAGTGTAAAGATACTTAACTGAATACCAAGGTTCGAATTGTACATGCCATCATAATTTCAATTTCTATGTACAGTTGTGAAAGCTGGACAGGGAAGAAAGCTGATAAGAAAAAAAATAACTCATTTGAAATGTGATGCTTGATTCATAGTACACTTTTGGACTATTACTCTGAAGAACAGGGTTCATTTTCCAGCATGGCCATAAAGCCCACTGAGTGATCTTAGGGAAGTCACATGCTCACAACCTCAGGGGATGGCAATGGCAAACCCCCTCTGAACAAATCTTGCCAAGAAAATCCTGTGATAGGTTCACCTTAGGGTTGCCATAAGAAATGACTTGGAGGCACACAACAACAACACACTGACCAGAAAAGACAATAATGCTTGGTAAAGTGGGAGGCAGTAGGAACAGGGGGAAATTGCACTACAGATGTATCGACTCAATCAAAGGCCCTGAATCTGCAAGGCCTGAGCAGGGCAGCTGATGGTAGGGTGATTTGGAAGTCTGTAGTTCATAGGTTCACCATAAGTCAAAGTTAACTTGATGGCAGTGAACAACAACAAAGTTGATACTTAAATCAACAACAAAGCATTGCAATAATTCATAGCAAACTTTAAAAATTCATAATAATGGAAGAGAGAATTTTATGTTGCCTGCGCCTACTCCCCTATGCTGTACTGTTATTTCTCAGCAAAGTATCTCATCCAAGAGAACATTTCTGGGATGTCTTCTAGGATATTTCTAGGAAAATATCCAGACATTCTCAAACTACTTTTCACAAGTCCCAAAGCCAGAATCTTGTTAGAGAAACACATTTTTTCTGGTGCTGACACTGCATGTTGCTTACCAACAATGGACAAATCTGCCAGAGGGTCTTTAGAGCTAACATAGCATCAGGAGCCCATACTTTTGCACCCTGTGTTGGTGGAGATAGAAGATAACATGCCCTATTGTAATAACTTGTTCTAATCTCTTTTTCAATGTGCCATAAACTACAGATTTCTCTGCAGATTTTCATATTGCTAGGTTATTCATCTATAAAAACCATATCTGAGGCTCCTAACGCTGGCTTCATTATAAATTAACATATTTGATACTTGTTCAAAAGCCAAAACAATTGTTCTACTGAAGCTAAAAATTAAATTTAAAACTGGCAGTAAATCCTATAGAAAATCAGTAGGATCCTTCTGAGTAAAAATTTAGGATAGGATTACAGTTCTCAAAGAAGCACAGAATCTCAGTGTTGAAAGGGGACACTGGGGCCTAGTCTAGCTCTCTTCCATGCAGAATATTCAACTACAGCACTCCTGAAAGATGCCCATCCAGCCTAAAGAGGCTATGAAGAACTATATTTCATAACATAGTCTTCCCAAAACTGGCATTTCCATGTATGCAAGACTGCAATTCCCATCATTCCCACTCACGACAAACAATACCATTTGGGATTATAGAAATTCTAATCTAAACACATTGGACACTGGGTCGGGGGAGGCTGTGATAATATATTGGATATTGATATTGAATACATTGAATACATTGAAATCTACTTAGCTCTTGGAAGAACAGATTATATTGTTATTGTAAACATGCACCTATCTTATATTATTATGAGTGCAACACTACTCACAGATTTTGGCAGGAAAAATTTACAGCTAATGGCTGAGCATGTTCATTTTGGAGGAGATGTACAGAGCTCATTTCTTGAACACGTAAAAGGCAAAAAAATATATCTCAAATTTTAAAGAACATCCTCATCTCCCTTGACTAAAAGGACAGGTTAATGTACCATCTGGGTATATATCAGTAGAAATAAGAGTCCCTTTGGAGAAAGATGGACAGAAGACAAAGGAAAGAGCTTCCTTTAAACTCTGTAAACCTTTGGAAACAGCTCTTTGCTAAGATGCTGAAAGCTGTTTCTACTTAGGTCATAAAATCTTCCTGATCTACTGCAAATCATTCCTTATTTACTTTATTCATACCCCTTTTCTAAGTAAGTTAGAAATAACAAAAGTACCAGAAGTGTCTTTTTATCTAGATGAGGTAGACCCAGGTAAATACTGCCACTGGAACAGCTCACAACTCACGTAAGTGAGGAAACTTAGCAATACACAAATTGTATGGGAAAGAAAATGTGAGGGCTTTCAAGACATATGTAAAAATCTTATGCATATATATTAAAGTTAATGCTATTTGCTTGCACTGAGCATTGCAAATAAAACAAGTTGAATTATCTAACATGTAAAAGAGGAGTTTACTATGAATGGTAAAAAAACACCCAGAAACTATTTGCACATTCTAAGCAATCTTTGTTTTACTGATTTTTATGGGGATTGGTTCTGCAAATTGCTAAATGGGATCTAACTGATCAGTCAGTACAGGAACACCTAAATTAATTCAGCAAGAAAGTATATTTTAATGAAAACTTTTAGCACTCTGGTTGAAATTTGTATTTCTATATAATCTCAAGCTGTTTTATTTTGCTTCAATTTTTTTTAAAAAAAGAGGAGTGAAACAACTCAAAGGGTTTATTTGATGTTTCATAAAGCCACATTTTCATTGTGGAGTCGAAGGCTTTCATGGCCGGCATCCATAGTTTTTTGTGGGGCTTTTGGGCTATGTGGCCATGTTCTAGAAGAGTTCCTTTCAAACGTTTCACCAGCATCTGTGGCTGACATCTTCAGAAAATGCCAGCCACAGATGCTGGCGAAATGTCAGAAAGGAACTCTTCTAGAACATGGCCACATAGCCCAAAAGCCCCACAAAAAAACCACATTTTCATTGCTCACATTAAAAACTGCATCTCACCTCTTTTACAGCCACATTGTATAAATTGTGATGCCTCTGGTCTCTTTTTCTTAGACCCATACTTTATGCTCTTTGGAAACTGCCATGTGTCAGAGTATGGTCTCATTGGCCACTTGTCCAAAATTTCTTCTAAAGCAATCTTGTTAAGTGATGTTGCTGTGTGGGCAGTTTCACCATGTTTAATATCTTCATCAGTTGCTAAAATAGGTGGAGCACTAGTAGATGTTCTTCTTGCTGGCTTCTCAGGCATTTTACCAATCTGGTCCATCATATCTTCTGTTGTCAAAACAAATAAATATAATCATCACTAACTATGATCTGAAATCTGTGTTGCTTTCTGATACTGTCAAAGTAATCTTGTAGTTGCATTTCCAGTACTCAGTGAAAGATGCAGAACTTGGTAAAGATGAAATTACAACTTTCTTAACTAACACCATGAATTTCAGCTCAATAAGATCATCAACAGTTTAGATCTTCATTCCAGATCTGTCCATATGCTCTTTCTCCCTCCACAAAATTATTCAGTTTACATTAATTTGAGAGCCTAAGTTGTGCTCCCAATTTCATCTGAGAAAGAAGCTCATAGGAGAACATTATCTGAAGAATTCAAAGCTATAGCCATGTTAGTCTGTAAAATCAGTATGTGAAGACATCGTGCAGCACCTTTGAGACTAACTGAAAGAAATTGGCATTATGAGTTTTTGTAAACTTAAGTCTACGAAAGCTCATGCTGTCAATTTCTTTCTTTCAATTAGTCCCAAAGGTGCTTCACATACATAATTTGAAAAAAATCGTTCTCAATGCTCAACTAATTTACCATAGTCCACGACAATTAGCTTTGGTAAGGATGAAAGTGGAGACCTCAACAAAGGCTACATTAGACCTGTACTATTTAGAAACCATTGGTATTGTATATATGTTTTGATTTTATTTTTCATGATGATGTAATAAAAATCATCTTGAGAATCTCTGCAAGGAAAATTTGTATATAAATAAATTATAAACACAGAAATATGAATATTGTAGATTAAAAAAGTTTTTAAAATTAGAGGTAGAAAGGAGGCTGTGTAGCTTAAACCAGCACTATTCAAAGTGACAGTCTGTAGACCAGTGCCAGTCCACAAGGTATTGGCTACTAGTTCACAGCAAGTTTCAAAGAAAGAAAGACACTATTGTAATCAATGGACACTGAAAGGATGCAAGTCCATGGGGAGGGGGAAACTAGAGCTTTAATGTGTCACTAAGTTTCTTCTCAAAGGTAATGGTGAGTAATTTCAGCAACTTTCTCCCTGCCGCAGAAAAGTTTTCAAGAATCATGCAAGTTTTTTGAAGGCTATTTGTAAAACTCCTACATGGTTGCGTTGCATAGAAAATAGCATGAAACATAATATTGCAACACACAAATATTAATGTTCAGAAAATGCTGTTTTCTGTGCAGAAAATATTTTTCTATACAAATCAAACACATATATATATATATATATATTGCAGAATAAATCCCAAATTGCAGCACTTTCTGCACAGGTATTAATATTTTGCATTGAAATACTACTGCCTACACAGAAAATGATGTTTGTTTGGCCAAAAATGCTGTTTTCAGCACAAAACAAACCTCTGAAAATTTTGCACCCAGTAAGTCTGGAATTGTGAAGATTGTCATCAGTTCAGGATTCTTGTTAATATACTTTCTCAGCACTCAAAGAACATGTTAAGTGACTGTTTTCCAAATATTTCTAAATATTCTTTCCATCTCTAGAAAAAATCCTGCTGGTTCCCCTAATCAAATAATTTAAACCAGTGCTTCTTAAATTAATTCCAACTCATTGTCATCTGACACTAATTCACTAATTTCTATGTTAAAATATGACACAGAAGTGACAACTATTTCTGTACTTCTCATTTTCTATTAAAATAATCCCCAATGTAGAAAAATGATTGTCAAAATCTAACTCTAATAATCCCCTTGTATTCTTCTTAATCCCCTTCTAGGCTTTTTAGAACACAATCATAATTTGCCTGCTCTCTTCCTAACTACAAAGAGGCTTATTTTTATATTTTTAAACTGTATTTTTCAAAAGAACTATGCAGGCTTTCTAGTTTACAGGATTTTCTGCTAATAATGTATCGTTGTTTGTGTGTTTGTGTGCACAAGCATGTGTGCATATGTGTATTGTTGTTGTTGTGTGGGTATATATGTGTGTGTTGCTGTTGCCGTTGTTGTTATTGTTGATGTTGTGTGTATATCCTAACGGTTGTCTGCTGTGATAAATCTGCCAACACTTTGAGTAAGTACTTCATATTAATTAAGAACTTAATGCTACAGTTATTGCAGAGGTTAGGGGGGAGTCTAGGAGGGTGACCATTACACAATCTGGTCAATTTTCTTGGGATCAGTTTCAGTTGTGGCAGCCCAATAATATGTACAAGACCCTGAATCATTTCTTCCCCCCTTGTCCATCTTGGATCAAGATCTAGCAGAAGTGGATTGACTGAGTGGGTAGAAAATGCTTCACTGTCTCAGGTAGAAGTGCTGCTGCCTTGAAGGAGGCTGTAGTATGTCCCCTCCTGGACAGGACTTCCCTGGACTTGGAGGTATATGAGAATTGTTCTGTTCTTCAAAGACAAAGCCATGTTAGACTGGAAAATCAGTATGAAAAGGGATCTTATAGTATTTTTGAAACTAACTGAAAGGGAGAAGTTGGTAGCATGCACTTTTGTAGACTTATGTCTACTTTCTCAGATGCATGAGGTGCATCAAGCCACCAAAGTTTGCCACTTTGTTCTCACACACAGTTACTTCACCTTTGGTAATAACATATACCTTCATGGCACCACAACAGTTTGTGCTAACATTTTCATAGCTGACCTAGAACAATGGTTTCTTAACTCCCTCACCCAGAAACCACTCCTCTACCTGAGCTACACTGATTATATCTTCATAATTTGGACGCAAAGAGAAGACTCACTCAAGATATTCCATACCTCATGCATCTAAGGAAGTATACTAAAGTCTATGAAAGCTCATGATACCAACTTCTCTCTTTCAGATAGTCTCAATGATGCTACAAGATCCCTTTGTGCCCTATTATTAATACTGCATATTTGGGCAAAGTGTTTGAACATGTCGTGGCTGGGCAGCTTCAGATGTTCTTGGAGGAAACAGATTAGCTGACACATTTCAGTCAGGTTTTAGACCAGGGAACAATACAGAGATAGTATGGTTTGCAGAATGATGACCTGCAGTTAAACAAAAAACAAACAGCTTCATTTATATAACACTTCATACCACCTAGGGAGTGTCTAAGCGGTTTACAACTGTAAGCTACTTGCCCCTAACAATCTGGGTACTCATTTTAGCAACCTCGGAAGGATGCAAGCCTTAACCTCGCTTGAGCCCTTTTGCTGGTCTTGAACCCGCAACCTTATGGTTTTGAGTGAATGGCTGCAGTACAGGCATTTAACCACTGCGCCACCAGTGCACCACCAGAAGAGAAGCAAAAATAAAAAGTGACAAAAATAAAGTCAGAACTATGAATGTAACTGTTCACTGACTTGCTTGCCGGAACAAAAAGAACTACTATTGCAATCAATGCAGAGAAATAAAGCATGACACCAAAGATGACTGAACAAGATACCTCCTCCACAAGATCTGAAAAATCAAAGTGAAATTTAAAACAAGAGTGGGAAATGCTATAAGACCAGCCGGGAAACATGCTGCATGATCAACAGAAAATAAAGAGACATTGGAAACAATGCACTAAACCTCCGTTTTGTCTGGATTTAGTCTCAATTTGTTTTTCCTCATCCAATCCATTACCACTCGAAGACAGCCTCTGCCATAGGAGGAGCCAAAAGATCAATGAAAGGAGGCACTAAGAGGCTTTGAAGATAAGAACCCGGGTGGCTTTGTCTTTGGAGTTGAGTTGCAAGTCAATGTGGGGCTATCACCCAGAACTGTCTACCAGGGTTGTGAAGATATACCTAAGACTACTACAAGCCGAGAAAGATTTAAAAAGCTGGTGGGGGGAAGGAAGCTGGTTGGCAAGCTCTTCTGCAAACAGAGAAAGCCAGGAAAGCTGCAAGAGAGATTTAGGAGTGATTGATGTGAAACACTCTTTCTTATATAAGCACATTCTTTTCATTAGTTTATTTATATTTTTCTTATTTCATGGGACTCTTAATGCTATCTGTCTATCCCCTGCTGGGATCCACATCCAGCAACTGCCTACCAGACCCCAGAAGTTTATCCCAAAGATCCTTTTCATGAGTACATTGTACAATTATCCATCCGAGGTCTCTCTAAACTGAAAATAAAAGACTCTCTTCCCTACACTGAATGAGAATGCAATCTTGGCATGGTGGTAGCTGTGGTACTCCTCATGGAGGCTACAACCCACATGTTAATATGCCCTTCCTGAATCATGACACTTAAAATACACACTTGTTGAATTTATAAAAGTATTTTAATATTAATGTGAAGAATACACCTTCTTTGAAGTCAGGGTCCACCTTAACTTGCTTTCAATAAAAATATTGGGGAAGGAATGGAAGATTAGGAGAAATCTTGATTTTAAAGACCAAAAGAAAAAAATTCCATATCTCTTCAAATAGACTGAGGACAATACTATGCACCTATTCTGACTAATACTAACTTAACAATTTTGTAAGTTGTATTCTAAATTATAGAGTAAAAGCAAAATGATTCCTGAGCATGATTTGGAAATGGGGAGGGGTTGTTCATCTTGATCTTCCAAATTTGGATTACTCACAACAGAAGTTGGTATATCTTTAGGAAATTAAGAATGTAATTATAAGCATGAATGCTGGAAAAGTCCAAGGATGATGGTTTTTCTTTTAAATATATAAAGCTTTTTACAGCTCTTCTGTTCCAAAATGGTACTGGTTGTATACAGGAATTATTTTTTGTTTGTTTGTTTGGTTCTTTGTCATCTTTGCTGTGTAATGCCTATTTTTTATGATTTCTAAATCTTGTAAAGACTTGAAAATTATAAATGTTTATACTAAGTTATTAAATGTTGATTCTAAGGAGTTTTTCCTGTCTTTTGCTCTTGAGTAAGAGAAGAACACCCCCCCCCCAATTCTATCAGCTGTCAGTATCCATTAATTTTGGCACCCCATAATTTGGTGACATAGTGGGAAGTCACTGAAGGATTCTACTTTCCCTCCAGAGATTTCCCTTACCTGTAGAAGATGAGGATACTATACAAACCCACACCAAATAAAGGCACATGGAGAGAACAAGGAAATGATCTTTTTTATGATCTTTGAAGGAAAGCTTTTGTTCTAAACAAGTAAATAACACATTAGCAAATGCATCATATACATGAAGACACCTTGCTTCGGGTATTACTTAGGAATAATTGCAAAGTTACAAAATGGTCTAATCACATTCAGCCAAATTTAGAAAGAAAATATAATCTCTAACATAACTACCTAAATATTCTTATTCTGCTCACAATGCAGATGGTATTTTTGCATGTTTTGGAGCTCATTGAAAGCTGGGTATCTAGACCTCCTTGTGCAGTCTATGCCTGGTGTTAGAATACTCAACACATTTTGATATCTAGAGTCAGACATGTTAAAAGGTCACAATTGCAAAGGTCATAATGACCTTTGGAATACTGGGAGGTTTCCCATGGGAAAGGCATGTCAGCCCAAAGACATGTGGAGGGTCTACTAGATGATACCATAATAAATGCAGAATGTGTTGCTGATCACTCCATCTTCCCTCTCCCCAGGTTTTCCATATATCCTCTTTGAACTAGAGACAAAGGTGGTCCCATTACACTAAGGTGAGCCAGATCTCCTACTACACCCTGCCATGTTCCCAGCTGCCCTTTCTGTCCAGCTATCTTGGGGTCATCCCATCTCAAATCACTGTTTGCTAATCTGTAGTTAGGTTCATCAACAGGAATTGGCCCTTTTGTCAATCCCATCATAAAGCAATCAAACCCTTTGTACTTAGTGTGACCAAGTTAAGTATCACTTAGTGATATAAATATCCACCCCATACATGCACAATTTGTGAGCAAACACCAGAGCTCTGTCTAGCTATCCAGAATGTCCTCCTCCTGTATCATCCTCAAACACTCTCTGAGCCATACTCCACTTTCTATGGATTCCTCTTCAGGAATGGTAAATATCACCCTCTCTAAACCTTAAGCCTAAGCCTCTGAAATCCAGTTTTCCAAACCTCTATTTCGGTTAGCCGTGCATGGTATTTCAGATTTATTTGGTACTGTATATTTGGTTGTACTCTTGTATATTTTTAAATAAAACCTTTAAATAAAATTTAAAATTATGCTTTATTATGCTGATGAGCTTCTGTTGTTTACCCCTCATCCTCAGTCTTCTGTTCCACCATTATCGAGGGCAATCAGTGCTTTAAGTGAACTATCCAGCTACATGAATAATGTGTCAGAACTTACTGAATGAATTTACTGGTAATTTTGTCTGGTAATTTTATCAGTGTGCAGGTGCTATTTACCTATTTATAATATTTGTAAAAGATATTTTTCTGATCTCCCAAAATCTTAATACAACATTCAAACCACATCATGCTAGCTGTTAACTCTATCAGTAAACTAATTATTGAGGTATTGGACCTAAACAAATATAACTGGACCTAAATAGATTTGCTTTTATAACTGTCTCTTTGGAGAAAAATTAGCACACTGAATATGGGTATTATACTTCAGAATGAGATTTTATGTAGGATTCCATTGTACATACCATGCAAGTAAATGTAAACACACACACACATGCATAATGCAATGCTGTGTTTTAAACATTGATCTAGGCTTTCTCACAACAATAAATTTTTAACTAATTTAGCTGATTCTGGTTTTCAGTCTCTGGTCTATATTATTGGGCCCATTTATTGTCAATGGGAATTTTATATTCATTGCACATTCTACCTTGGACACTTGGAATATTCCTATCTAATGCCCCTTTTTAGAGAGTTGGTGTTGGGCTCTATCTATGCCAAATCAGGCTTTACTCCCCTCACCCCTCAATTTTAGCAATTGGGGAAGTTTGGTACACAGGAAAGTTGTGCTTTGATCCTTTTTCTCATATGGAATAGTCCAAATTTGAAAATGGGGGTGAAAATTTTCATGTACAAGGTTTGAGCTAATAAGAGAGTCCACCTAAATATTAGGAAGAACTTCCTGTCAGTAAGCATTGGACAGAGGAACACACTTCCCTGGAGTGTGGTGGAGTCTCCTTTGGAGGTTTTTAAACAGAGGCTGGATGGCCATCTGTCAGGGGTGCTTTTATTGTGTATTCCTGCATGGCAGGGGGTTGAACTGGATGACCTTTGAGGTATCTTCCAACTCTATGATTCCATAATTCTCAAATAATTAATACTCTGAATCATGAGCCTAAGAAAAACTTACAACCAGAACCATGTGCAGAATTAAGGATGAGATATGATTCAGAATGGCAGCATTCTTAGTTACAACACATGTTGGCCTCTAGGTTTGGCCCTGCAGTTCTAAATGTCTCAGAGTCTCTTCCATTGTGGGGAATGCTCACTAAGTCGTTACAAAAAGAAAAGAAAAGAAGCCTACAATAATGATTTCTAAACACATGTCAGCCAATAGATATATCATTTTGACCTTTTGGAATGATTGGAATTATGAATTATATACCCAGTTTTGCATAACTAACATTTCCTGGCTTTGGTTTCCATCCCTGATATATCTGTGCATTTTAAACTCCAAGATATACAGCAAAAACTCTTTGTTTTTGTTTCTATTGGACTACACATTTATTTAGCAATGCTTGAGTATGTCTACTGACACTCTAATTCCTTTCGTATCTCTTAAATATATGATCTGGTTGCACCCAGTGAGTTTACTTTGGGGAAATATTATCACTCAAATTAACTTTGTTTTACAGCTATTTTTGAATTTTGAAAACTGCATCTACTTTCTATTGATTCAAATTTAAAGATTTATCAGTGGCAATGAATTCTCTTTGCCCTTTCAGTGGATAAAAGACATATTGCAACACGGGGACAAACAGATGCTCACTTTCTGCTATTCAACGTAAGGAGCACCTTATAACTATTTCAACACACAAGTATAAGACAATCAGTTTTCAAAGATTTTTTCACTGTAAAAGTAGCACAATCATGTGTCAACAGCTGGGATAAAAATGAATTTTGAGTATTCAATGTCTCCATTACATTTCTTACTACAATGTCACTGACAGTGTTAGCTTTCTTTGGATTAGGCAGGCATGTTTTACAATTTTTAGATTGTAAGCCTGAGGGCAGGGAACTGTCTCATTAAAATAATAATTGTAAGCTGCTCTGATAGCCTTTAGGGCTGAAGAGCGGGTTATAAATAAATAAATATTATATATATTATATTATTATGTTTCAGATTCTTAACAGTGATATATTCACGTCTTTTACTTCCAAGTTACAAGGTCAAGTCTCAGAATTCTGCTTTCTAAGTCTCATATTCAAGTCAAGTTTCAAGCTGACTCTCAATTCTGGGAGCCAACTTTAACAGAAAAAAAGAGATGGTGGTGCCGTATATGTGTAAAGGATGGAGTGCGATAACTAAAAAATAAAGAAGATGTGCACAAATGTTTTAAACAGCCCCTTATCAAACATATTTGTTGTTTCTGGATGAAGTCAGAATAGCAAGTCATTTGCTAAAAATATGCAAGTCTTAAGTTGAGTCATGTCTGTGCTTCATTTATTGCCAAGTTGAATCCAAGTCAAGTCACTGATGTGATTTGAGTCCAACTTGAATCCTGGTCAATCGACTCAAGTTACATCACTGATTCTCAATGCCATTTTTGGAGTGGACTCATAGGAAATTATTGGACCATAGACAGGATGGGGTTGGGAGTAAAGTGGATCACTGTCCCATTCTTTTCCCATCTTTGTCCCAATCGCTTGTGTTTCTCAGACATCACACTTATCCTGTCATTGAAGTGGAATTGTATTAATGTGAACTCCCATTAATACAAAACGCCAGAGCAATTCCACTTCAATGACAGGACAATGACAGAATAAGCATGACATCATCTGAAAGTCTTTGCGCAATCACAGTCAATCGTGCCTTCCAGATGGGACAGTGCCTGGATAAGTATGATGTCACATGAAAGTCCGGATGGGGAAAGGACGGGACATCCCCCATCTGATAATCTCCTTAGAGAGAACCTTTAACTTTTTGACACATTTCCCCCTTTTTACTATATCTTTTAATCACTAGTTAGTAAAGACTCTGTATGTTATCTTCATAGTCTGACAAAAGGACTGCTGAAGGATAGATTCTTATCCAAATAAAAGTAATCTATGTGTAAGATCTTACTAGATTTTCAAATCTACAACACTCTTTTGTATTCTGCCTTTACTCAGTTTTACATTGCCTTATTTGAAAATTCAAAGACTAAAATGGCTGGCATAAAATTTTAGCATCTTGGCAAAGCTTATTTGGTTTCTTGAAGCAAGAGTTGGCTATAACAGAACCACTGTTGTTTGTCACAAGTCCAGTTTAATTCTGTTCCCAATTTATTTCAGGGGGAAAATAAAACCCACAAACATGCTTCACAACTTGCTTGCTTTCACAATTCTTGTTCTAATAACTTTTGAAGTAACAACGAGGTTTACAGTTATTATTCAACTCTGCAATTGCACTTTATCTAAAATAAATCCTAAAATAATTACCTCTCCAAGATCACCTGGAATACTGCACAACATGGTGATAACTACATCTTTTCCTGAAAATGAAGGGCATATATTAAAATAAGTTCATTTTATACTAGTCTGGAAACAAGTCTTTCAGATTTAATGGCACTTTTATTTTGATTAGCAGTGTCAAGGATCACAAAGGCAAAGTTGCCTTTGTTTTCTAGGCAATAAAGCCTGTTTTTACCAACTGATGGCATATGCTTTTGTTTTGCATGTTTTTAAAAGATTTAAAATCAATAATCAAAAGTATATTTCCACATTCCGGTTGTTGGATGCTCCTTTGCAGGTTCCTTGTCAGAGTCAATAGGTATTGTTGGTTTTCAAATCCCAAATGAAATCTGTTTTATAGAAATGTAATACTGATGCCAGCATACATTCACTCTGACAGAATTTTTTTTCAAAAAGCTTTGAAATATATAGTTTGCCCTTTGAAGGCTTGTTACCTAACAGGATTCATGGAGAAAGATCATGACCCTGTACTCCCACACTCAGAGCTACCCATGGAGAAAGAAGGAAAATGATCTAGCCCAGATATTGTGTATGTATGTGTGTGCTGTGTGCCTTCACATTGTTTCTGACTTATGGTGACCCTATCATGGGTTTTTCTTTTGGGAAGATTTGTTCAGAGGAGGTTTGTCATTGCCTTCCCCTGAGGCTGAGAAAAGTATGTGAATTGCACAAGGTCACCCAGTGGGTTTCATGGCCAAGCAAGGATTGAACCCTGGTCTCCAGAGTCTCAGTCCAACACTCAAACCATTACAATATGCTGGCTCTTTGGCTAAACCTATATTTGATCCTTTCCTCAAAGGCTGGAAGTTTCTTCCTTGGATTACAACTCCACAAGTCTCCCAGTTAACATGCAGCCCTTTCACACTACACAGTTATAGCACTATGATTCCACTAGCCTCCATGGCACCATTCTGGGAGATCCTAGGATTTGTAGATTAAGACACTAGAGCTCTCTGGCTAACAGTTCTAAAGATTCTGCCCTAAAATGCAAATCCCAGGATTCTGCATAATGGAACCATGGCAGTTAATGTGGAGTCATAATGCTTTAATTATGTAGTGTGAAAAACCCCTAGTCAAAATGTGTGTGTGTGTTTGTGTTTACGCATGTGTGTATATGAGTGTTTTTCTGCATCTGTGTGCATCTCCATGTCTGTGCTGTGTGTAAAGAGGAGGAAGAGAGAGGAGGAAAGAGAGCCTTATCTATTCTTACATCCATTGTGGAAGATTCTATAAGCTGTAGTCAAAAAACATAGCTTTTCTAAGCATTTCCTCTATTTTCCCCACATTTCTAATATGGAAGGAATAAAGCATCAGGTCAACTTTAATGCCACCCCAAAGTCTCCGATTCTAAGAAACTGCTTCATACCTCATTAGCTGGAGAATACCTCAAGCAAAGAATCAGCATCACAATTGACAACAGAGATTGTGGAAGGTTCTCTTTCAAGGAAACACTGCTCCAGCCCCCCCCCCCCAACCTGGAGAACATTGCACCAATTTCCCCACTGTATAAATTAGCAAACCCATTAAGAGTTTTCTTAGTCAGCAGCATGATTCTAGAACAAATCAAAAGGAGGCACTCTATTCAAGTGATATAGCTAAGTCCTGTCACCATGTATAACATGCTGTTTAAGAGACTAGATTGTCACTGATATATATGGTTTAAGATACGGCCACTCAGGGAAATGATAGCAGCAGGAAGAATGATTTACATTTTTTAAAAAAAAAAACTGTATTCAGAAAATATTAGAGTAACTTCTTCTATAACATTCCCTCATAGCAGTCAAGTCTTGTTGAATGGGGTAACAGCCTATTGCTGTTCCTATTATTTGAACTGAATTACCATGGCTCTCAGAAACTTCAGTCTGAATTGGGACTCTGCTATTAAGTAAATGACATATCTACTGCAAAAGTACAAATGGTAAGTGATAAGAAGAGATAGCACATATTTCAGAACCATACACAGAGCATTCAGAAGTAACAAAGAGGGAATGAAGTTTATCTTTTTACACATGTTATAGATGGAAATACCATTCTGGGAAACTATTTGATCATGCATCTTATGAATTAACACCTGTTTGCTTCTTCACTGTATTGCTAGATCTAACGTTAATGTTCCCTTAAATAAAATAAGCAAAAATTAAAAAATAAAACTATACTATAAATTACAATACGAATTTAATAGCATTTAAAATGTAACAATGAAATAAAAGTATAGCACTTTCCATTAAGGAACCCTTCTCAGCAACTACTTAGACTATTGTCTAAGTCCTGCAGAAATCAATAAATGAAAAGGTCTTTGTCTGCTGACAGAAGAGCTGAGATGGAGCTAACCTAGCCTTCCAGGGTGGAGTTCCTCAGCCTTGGAGCAGCCACTAAGAAGGCTCTCTCTCATGTCCCAATGATGCCCAATGATGGTGGTGGAAAGAAATTCCCCTGAAGACTTCAAAACTCAGATAGGCTTATATGGCCTTTCAAATAATATGGACACAAGTGGTAACCTGTACCAAAGTATAGTTTCAAGCTAAAGTAGCACATTTTAAGATGATAAGTGGACTCCCATAAAATTCAGCATCTAAAATTAACCTAAGTGCACTACTGTTTGCTGGTTAAAACAGAGTCTGCTGTTGTTGTGCTCCTTCAAGTTGTTTCCAACTAGAATGTGACTTTCCCAAGTGGGAATCCATGGCCAAGTGGGTATTCAAACCCTGATATCTGGGTCCTAGTCCAACATGAAAACCATTGCACCATGCTGGCTGTCATAGCAATATATCACCCTGTCTCACTTTATATAGGCCCAGTAATTTTAAAACTGACATTGTGTGGCATGTTTATTTTTATAAAGAGTTCTATACGTAAAGATTTCAAATTTAGGAGAAGAGATGATCAAAACAAAAAGGATTCTTTATTATTAAGACATTGAGTGATTACTTGTATTTAAAGGTTGAACAGTTTCTTGATTTACCTTTGTTTCTGATTACAACTGTTAGCATTCAATAACAGCTCCAAGTACCTTCCAATTCAGGCATGTTCAGATGTATATGACAGCAATTTCTTGATTCCCATCATTTGATTGCTCAGTACTCAAGCCTTGTCAGCACATTCTCCCCATGCTTATACTGAACACATAGCTGAATCATGTCTGCTGCTCTCATTCCCAAAGTCTATATGTTCAGAAAAAATGTAAATGTTGTTCTACACTTGTTTGATCGCCAGTCCATCAAAGGACCCTGTATAATCAGGCGTCTTTGAACAGGGATTAAGCCCCACTGGATTTTCTTTTTTGTAAACATGTATACATGGCTCACAGTTCAATGAATGGCTAGTGCAAAAGCTTTGCATCAAAGGTGATACAAAGGTTCTATATGTGCTGTTTGGTACCAAATTGGAGTGGGTATGATTGTTAACCACTGTACCTGCCAATACACATGGCTATTATTAGTAACTTTAGCATGAGATCTTCTTTAACACTCACCAGGCTGAAATTCCAGTTCTTTTTTAATAAGTAAAAGACCACATAATACAGACTTAATACCATTAATATTTTATGAAATACCAAAAAGATGACACTCACAGTTGGATACTCTACCAGCCCATTTTAGTGTTTGAGAGAAAAGTAACTAATGAGAACTGTTTTTGCTCTGTGACATCATCAGCAGTAAAATGAGAACCTTCCTTCAATACTGATGGAATGTGGGATCATAGAATCAGGGACAGAAGAACGGAGATATTTAAGAAAAGGATTTCTTGCCATGAGCCGGTCATTAAAAAATACAGTTACATTCACTCTTGACTGCTTTCTAAATTGCTTTAACTTTGGAAAATTGGAGCTAAATGAGAGGTCATGTTATGCTAATTGGATCCGTTGTTCTATTATATGAAGATAGGCTGTTTCAAAAGGATAGAATCTAAGCATATGATGCATGTACTTTACTTCAGTACACTACAACAGGAACAGACAGAAGATAGCTTGGTAGACTAGAACGGCAGGGATTTCTGACACAAATATTTAACAACAGAAGCAGCAAAATGATCCTTCCCTTGATCCCTTGTTATACAGCTGGAATTAAGAAAGGTTTGGCTAACTAGGGTTGATTTTTTACATGAAAAAACTGAGTTCCTTTCAATAAATGCATTATAAATAAATTCCTGCATCCCAACTTCTTTAATTCAGTGTCTTTTGTTTTGACGCAGATTCCATTTGGTGCAACTTAGAAATTTCCCATGTCTCTCTCTACTTGGCAACAGCTGTGGAGAACCCAGCTGTTTCTACTACTAATCTTTAGGGGAGTGGGAAAGCAGAGAGGAGCAGAATGTTGGATTCATCACAGAGTGCAGGCATGTGATACAGTCACTGTGATCCCATTGCAAACGTCTCCATCGAATGATACCCAGTAGCCATGGCCTCACTAAAGGGGTGTAGGGTATGTGGACCGCACCAGGTGACACTCTAAGGAGAGGTGACACCATTGCTCCTCAGACATCTGCCTTTGGGCAGAAATGGCCTGTAGTATTCACCTGTGTCCCTTTAAAATGCTAAAGAGATGGGATGAGGGGGGCAAGTCTCAGTGGGAGGATACACAATCCCATTTGAATAAGATATCTTTTAGGTGGGTCCTGCAACCTGGCACCCTCCAGAAGTTTTGGACTACAGTCCCATCAGCTCCAACCACAGGCCAGTCTGGTTGAAGTAACAAGAGTTGTTTTAGTCAGAGTTGGGCACCTGTGGAAAGATAGAGTGCCTCTTTATTCCTCCCCCTCCCCCAGCCAGATCCTTTGCCACATCTTCTTCCAAACAAAGGGTGGGGGGACAAAAAACCTACAATGTTTTGCACCCAAATGTCCTCTAGGGGACAAGGAAGACACTTGCAGCATCTTTTTGGGCCTTCTTGCCAATTTTAGTCATAGAATCATAGATTGGGAAGAGACCACAAGGGCCAGCCAGTCCAACCTCCTGCCATGCAGGAACTCCCAATCAAAGCATCCCCAACAGATGGCCATCCAGCCTCTGCTTAAAGACCTCCAAGGAAGGAGACTCCACCACTCTCCAAGGGATTGTGTTTCACTGTCGAAAACAGCCCTTACTGTCAGGAAGTTCCTCCTAATGTTGAGTTGGAATCTCTTTTCCTGCAGTTTGTATCCATTGTTCCATGTTCTAGTCTCTGGAGCAGCAGAAAACAAGCTCGTTCCCTCCTCAATATGACACCCCTTCAAATACTTAAAGAGGGCTATCATATCACCTCTTAACCTTCTCTTCTCCAGGCTAAATATCCCCAGCTCCCTAAGTCACTCCTCATAAGGCATGGTTTCCAGACCCTTCACCATCTTAGTTGCTCTCCTTTAGACGCACTCCAGTTTCTCCGCATCCTTTTTGAATTGTGGTGCCCAGAACTGGACACAGTATTCCAGGTGGGGCCTGACCAAAGCAGAGTGGCACTATTACTTCCCATGATCTAGACACAATACTTCTATTGATGCAGCCTAAAATTGCATTGGCCATTTTAGCTGCCGCATCGCATTGTTGACTCATGTTCAACTTATGGTCTACTTGAACTCCTAGATCTCTTTCACATATAGTTTCATTCAGCCAGATGTCCCCCATCCTATATCTGTGCCTTTCAACTTTCTGTTCATTTTCTGTTTCAAATAAGACCTCTCCTGGGCCTAAAATGATCCAAGGTGGGCCCAAAATGTAGTGGAAATGCCCCTAGACCTGCTAGAGGTCATTTGAGGGCAACAACAAAAACTGAAAAATTTTACAAAAGATTGTTTGTTTCCTGGTGGGGTCACCAACCATGGTAGCAATACTCTCTAGAGGGCATCATGGGCCATTTTGCAGCCAAAAAAAAAAAAAAAATGCCTGCCCAGGGGGTCACTGTTCTCTGACTGGCAGCAACTCCCTAGATCTCAATGAGAAATTGTCCTTTGCCTTACAAGGTTGATATTCTTTTAACTGAAAGCAAGAATCACGATGCTATATTTTTGATATAGATTCACTTAATGCAAAACCTATGAGTTGAGCTTGATCATGATTAAATTTGATACCAGTGGGACAGATTATACTATAAGAAGTCAGTGAATCAATACCATATGTAAAGACACTATTACTTTCCACTCAAACTTGAAGTTTCAAGGGAAAGCTAAATGGTATGATTCACTTTTTTCAAATGACCCGAACAAAGGTAGTCAAGATCGTTGTAAATTATTCCGTTCATTTTAGAACTCATTCCTTTGCTGGCCATAATTCATTATCATAAAATACTGTACCTTGGATAATGCTCTGCAGAATCCTAAAGGAGAATTGATTTCAGTACTTTATAGCTTCCTCTTATTTCTGTAGGATCTCCAGAAAGCAAATAAGCAAAAATATCAACCAGGCATGGTATCCTTCTTTAATGATGGTACAATTGGAGCAGATGGAGTGACCTTGCCAAGTTTACAGAGTGTGCCAGTAACAGAGCTGGGATTAGGAAAAAAAACTACTGATTAAAATTTTGCTCACTAGGATAAAACACTTAAAATGAATCATCCCAGTTTCCAGAGTGTCCTCAGGTTGTTGCAGGCATAATAAATTACAATCACATAACAGCAAACAATTATTTTAAAAATTAGGACTTAAAACATTACATCTGACACTGAAGAAATGTCCTCTGCATTTGAAAATGCCCTGGCCAGCATCCAATGGTACATCCACTGGGAAAAAAAAACTGATTCTGTTAGCAAAATGGGGATTGGGGTGACAATCTCTCTTTCTTCAGTGCAGACCCCAGTGCTCCCACAAAATTCTTCAGAACCAGTTTCTGAGCAGCACTAGGGACTGCATGGCAGAACAGAGAGGAAGAAATCTCCATTACTCTGCCACTGTAAGCATCTATTTACATCATTTTTGATAATAAAATAAATCCAATGGTAGTCTGTTAGATTTTTAAATTGTGGTTCTGATTGAAAATGTAGTCTTTTGTTTTTGAGATGTTTTTTTCTTTTCCTTTTTGAGTAAAACTTGGTTTAGTTATATGCTGGCCATTGCACCTTTTATGGGTTGAACAAGAACAAAGCCATTCAAACAATTAGTAATTACATGAATGATTGTTGCTTTTTTAAAAGGAAATAGCAGACTTTGGAGGGAGCCATTGGGATCCTAGCCCAATCCTAGGGGAGGGTTAATGCAACCATTTTCATTAGAAGAGAAATAACCTTTCATACCAGTTGAAACCT
The DNA here is from genome assembly GCA_034509955.1 of Urosaurus nigricauda. Taxonomy (NCBI): domain Eukaryota; kingdom Metazoa; phylum Chordata; class Lepidosauria; order Squamata; family Phrynosomatidae; genus Urosaurus; species Urosaurus nigricauda. Next base: position 156,419,291 of record JAOEGL010000005.1, on the reverse strand, counting down.
TTCCTCCAATATAATATGGATTGTAATTGCAATAGTAGATAAGCCTGAGGGCAGGGAACCCACTAATTAACAAGATTTTGTGAACAGTGCTGTGTAAATTTACAGTTCTATATAAATAAAGGATAATAATAATTGATTAAAGGCTTTCTACTCTGTTCCATGCCAGGATCCCTAACCAAAATGGTAGAGGGTGGGGGGGAATTTACCTTTTAAAAATTATTCATTATGTGCTAAAGAGGTGGATGACATTTTGGTCTAATTTGATCAAGTCCTCTGCTCCAGCAAAATAGTCATAAACTTAGAAAAATCTGATCTCACTGAATTCTGGATCTCCCAGAGATCTTAGAGTTAAGAAAGAAAGAAAAAGTGCTATAGTTGCAGCCATACAGTTTGAAGGCTGTTAGCAATTATTTCTTTGCAATGCTGATCCATAGGGAGTACTGAGAATATTCTAGAGGGTACTCTGAGGGTCAAAATAGACATGATGGGGAAGGTGTATTCCCTGCAATTAACCAGGTCCTCCCACACAGAATGAAGACATAAAAAGATTTTTATTGAGATGTATCTGCAGAGATGCTTCTGCAATCACACTTCCAGATTAAGTACATGACCAGACATAACACAAAGCAAGACAAATGCAAGATACACAAGGTTAGAAAAATCAAGTTTTGTGACAGACATATATTAAAACTCAGGGGAGTATCTCTGGGGGAAAACACTGATAAACACATTATCCTTTTGGACCAAATGTTCATGAGATGAAATGGCAAGGCACATTGCAATTCTCATGAACTGATAGCTAAGTTTTGGTCCAGATGTTAGAATATTTTAGTGACAGTAAACTTTACTGTTCTCCACACAAGCAAACATGGACTCATCTTTTCTTTGTCTCCAGAATGTCTAGGACCAGCCTTCTTGGATTCCAACTCTATCTGCTTGGTTTAAGTCTATCTTAATGAAAATTTGTTGTTGTGTCCCTTCAAGTCATTTTCAAATTATGGTGATCTCACGAGGTGATCCTATCACAAGATTTCATGGCAAGATCTTTTCAGAGGGAGTTTGCTTTTGCCTTCCTCTGAAGCTGAGAGAGTGTGACCCAGAGGGTTTCCATGACTGAGTAGGGGTTCAGAATGCTGTCTACAGAGTCATATAGTCCAACCCTCAAAACATTACACCTACATACCTTCAAATGTGCGTGGTACATAAAGCCATTCAAAGTGGCCTGCTGGATCAGACCAAAGATCTATCTAGTCCAGCATACCCTTTTCACAGTGACCAACCAGTTGTCTGTAGGAACTGCATCAGCATGTGATGAGAGGAACTGCACCCTCCATCTCTCCTTCCCCCGCAACTATTATACAGACGTATAGCACTGTAAATCTGAAGGTGATGTATACTTATCCTAACTACTATTAACTGATTGTCCTAACCTCAATAAATTTAGCGAAATAATTAATAAGAGGAATAGCTCCACACCTCACAAGCTCATCTGTTTCCACACAACATTGGACTACAGTTTCTTTAATGGAAAAAAAAATCAGATTTTTGGCATGGATTATGTTCATCTCAACTCTATAGCAGAATTGCCATTATCTAAAACATTGCTTATTGATGTTAAATGTGCCCTACTCATGTTCTCCCAGCCTTTAGTGGCTGAATCTGATTAGCTCTCCGATTTATCTAAACATTCATTACACAAATGTTTTGGACGCCCTTTGGAACATCAGACAAGACTGTAGCACTTTAAACTGCTGAATACTTTTTTAACAAGTGTATTTCCAACATCCATCAATAAGGCAAGGACTAACCAGCCAAACACTAGAGTGATGGACAGTAAATGCCAAGAAAAACTGTCTTCTCCTGCCAACATTTTCCCCAAGAGGTGAATATCATTTTCCATAAGTCTCTAGAAAGAACTGAATTAGTTTGGTAATCAAATATTCCTAACTAATTTCGATGTATGATTCAACATGTCAGTGCTTTTCATAATTATTTGGTTCTACTAACTGTATACGAGAAAGTCTATATTTATCCTTCAGTTAAAAGATTAGCACAAACAAAAATACAATATTAAAATTACAAGAGGTAATTGTAATTCACCAGAGGATAAACATCATGTTTAAAACAGCAGCTTTGTATATCTTAACCTACTTTTGATATTTAAAATGATTTATATTGCACCATAATTCTACAAAATCTGAATTAAATATAAGGCACACTGGGAATGTTCTATCTTAAGATCTAGTCATTATAGAATGGCTGTCTTATCATCAAAAATAAAGCAAGCACATTTTTAATGAAACTCTCTACAACAACAATTAAACAGAATGATGAAGACAGCTGCTATGATTTGATTTAGGTTCATAATATATTAACGAATGGTCTCTTTTTGAAAGTTCACTAATCCAAATAGATAACAACATGCAATCTTAAGGAGTATTCAGTTAACATTTTTATTACCACATTTATGACTGCATTCATTTTTTTTTCTCATTGCCTACTGCAGCCCCGTTTGTCCACCAGAAATCCTGTACAGTGGGTTGGATGCCCAATGGAACAATTTTCATCATGTCTTGGTGAACTGTAGTGGAATAGGAGAGCCTTCCCAAATTCAGTGGAGGAAATCTGCATTGTACAAATGGGGAGGAGAAGTAATGGGGAAGGAAGGAAAGGGTGATTTTACAATTACCTTTTGACTAATGGAAAATCTGATTCCATCTTGTGTCAATAGATTGAACAATAAGAAAATCATCCTGACTACTTGGGTTGAAAATGAATTTTTCTTTATCATTATTAGTGCCCAAGATGAATCTTAAATGGAATAAAGTTGCACACAGCTGGAATACAGGCTGTCCTTTTTATTTCCAGAAGGTATCAGCCCTAGCCAGCATTCATGGTGAGGGATCATAATACAGTAGTCAAAGCCAGAGTAAGATTACTAGAGGCGTGAGGCAATTCTAGAAGCACCACTTTGCCAAGCATGATGTTATTCTGCAAAAGCAAATACAATAAAGTTTTCATGGTATGTTATATTAAAACATTTATTCTTGTGTTTCATGAGATAGATTAATACATTTATTCTGATTTTTAATGAGGTAAAGTCCATTCGGATGCATGAGAAATGGAGGTAGTTGTGCATACCAAGCATATCTTATTAACTTTGTAATTCTAAGCACACATATGTGGGGTAAGAACCATTGGTAACACCTGGTCTTACTTTTCAGTAAATGTGGGTAAGATATTGTGCCTTAGTAGATTAACACATTGGCTTTAAAGCACCTTATCCCTGAAAGAAAATCCTGTTTTTGGAAAAGGCACAGGATAAACCTGGCTTCCAGCTGGGCTGTATACAGTTTGCATTCACCCCAGCATGGGTGAATGAGATAACACCCATTTTGAAAATTAAATGCACCTTTATCCTGTTGGGGATAAGGCGCTTTAAAGCCAATGCAGTAATCTCCAAAGTATTGTGTTACATGGCATAAACTCAGGAAATAAAAACTCCTTTCCATAAATGTTGGCTTTTGGGTCACAAATTCTGTGACCCAAATGAAACAAAGCCATGGGTTCACAAAAACATACCAAAGATTAATAAAACATACATATTCACAGAGTATGATTATTAAGCCATTTTGTCTGCTGGGTTTGTTATAAGTAGTTGATTATATTGTTAAATGGGAAATGAATACCTCAAAGTTAGGAGAAACCAAAAATGTATATCAGAAGTTGGAAACTGCATGGGCAGCAGGTGCAATTTCCAGCCCTGTAACACATACAGACACACAGAGGTCCTGTCTGCCCTGGCCAGAATACTCTGGGGGCAACCTGAAGTATTCTGACCCCAGAACTGCCCCAACCTCTCCCCATTATTTGAGGCCTTTTATTCTGATGTAAGGCAACTGCTTGCATGCACATCTTGCTGTGCCACCTGGCATGGTTCCAACCACGACCACAATCACTTCACTCTGAAGTCAGAACAATGTGTTGATCAAATGGGTGGGTGCCTCATTTGATCTCAGAGTGAAGTGACCTGCAGGTGGCAAAGTGGTATGCATTTTAAACAGCCACCTGGCATCAAACCAGAGGGCTTCAGATCTTCTGGGAAGATCTGAAGCAGCTAGTGATCTTTTCATTGCGTTTTAAAGGAAGCATATCCGGGATTTGCTGCAGTTTCCCTGTCCCTGATACACCTCTGAGAATATTAACTCAGAAATAATCCTCATTGTCTGTTTATACTTGATTTCATGCCTACCATGTTCCCTAGGTAATATAGGCATATTATTGTTTCTTTTTTCTTTTCTTTTTTTCTTTTTTTTTTTTTTTTTTTGCACCAGAAATCTAGAAAAGATCAGAAGAATCTACCTTGCAGTAGTAACTATAATAGGTCACTTCACTATAGGCAGCATGAAAAGCAGACTAGAGGGCTGTGCAGACCACCCCAAGGGGTGGCCTGCAGCTGCCTTCAAGTGTGCCGGATCCAGGCCACAGCAACCGCATACCACAGCCCCAATCTGGCCTTTCCAAGGCACATAAAAGAGCCAGAAAAAGTGGCTCCTTTTTGCACCCTGTAAAGGGCGCCATAGCCACGGTGTCATGGCTTAAAGGTATTCTTTTGGCACTGTGTTGTGTGGACACAGCACCAGAGGAGTGCCGTGTGGAATAGCACACGGCATCATGGCACCCTGGGGTGGAGTCAGGGCCTGCATCATATGGATGCAATGCCCTGAATCTGCCCCCAGGCCAGCTTTAATGGCCAGTCTGCACAGGGCCTCAGAGTCTAAAGTTACTCTCCTAGGATCACATTACTTCTAAGCAGACACACAATATCCAGATATGCTGTATGAGCTGGTATGTTAGCAAAATGACATTCCCTGATTTAGGATAGCCAAAAAGCGGAGAGGCAACTGGATGTTTCTTTTCTAGCATTGTTTCCATGCTGCACAATGCTTTTTAGACAAAATCCACAATGGCCATCAAGGCTTGTGGATACATTTTAAACTGAATGATGACAGACAGGGGGCCCTTACCATGGAGGGACCTGGCTCATTTTCTGCAGCCGAACCATATAAAACATGGCACTGGTGATAGTTCCACAATAGCCACATATTCCTCACTCCAGCCATATGTCATCCTGAGTTACAAACTGAGGCATCCTCCAAGAATGTTGTGAAAAGTACAGTATCCCAAATAGAAATATCAAGTGCATTATCCTCCAGATTTGCCTTTCCATATGATATATGAAACATGGTAAGTAACTTGCAGCAATGCCTCAGATTTATGTGCTGAAAGCTATTCAGATCTAAAATAAGCACTAACAAACGGGCAACCTTGTCACTTGCAATGTTAATAAATCAAATTCACCAAGGTAAGCTGTATTTTTACTTCAAGTGGATCTATCATCAGAGGCCAGTGATAATGATACAGCTACAAGAAAAATAAATGTGCTTTTTCTGACCTTGACTATAATTCAGTAACAGCTTGCCTTACAATTTTCACTGAACATAGCATTGGATGTTATCTTTAAAAAGGTTTATACATTTTTAGTTCTATTTTTTAATCATTACTCGTGTCATCAAACTGGCATTCCTTTAAGAAATTCAACAAAGTATGCAAAGCAATAACTTTTAGAACAAAAGAACAAAAGCCTTTCTTGAAGACGGGCAATATAGTTGTTGATTGAAGTTACTTTAATATTCCAAATACTCTCTGGTTTGTGTGCATTCACTGATCTCTTGCAACCTTAATAGAGTATACAGCCACTTCAAGATGAAAGAAAAGCTTTCTTTTGCTATTAAAAAAAAAACCCCAAAAGTAGGTTATCTGTATTTTTTTTTTTTAAAAAAAAAGAGTTTTAAGAGCAGACTATTCATTTCAACAGTCCCTAAGGATTTTGTCAAAATCAGAACTATTTGAATTTTTGAAGAAAAATTATATTATTTCTCATTAGTACCTAATCAGTCAATCAATCAGTCACTCACTTTATTTATATCCTGCCTTGAATATCTTTCTTGAATTGTCATGCCAAGAACTGGACACAGTATTCCAGTATTCTAGATGTAGTCTGAATTAACATTGAGCATTATACCATGCTGTGGAGTCCAACCACTGAACTTTGGTGCCTATTTCTTCTGCAGCCCTCTCTCACCTGGAATTAATAAAACTTTATTCTGATTTGTGTTTCTGAAAAAATCCTAAAATGTTTTATATCTGTACTACTTTCCTGTTAAATGAATACCTTAGGCACCAAAACACAAGGCAAAATTGCCTACACATTCCTAGGGCATGTGAGGGAGAGGTTCATTTTTAGCTATAAAAAAATCAGGAAAAAATAAAAATGGGGAAAGGGCATTGTGGCATTCATACTTTCCCCCATTCCATCCAATCCCCCAAGATGAAGGGGAGCCAAACCCAGAAATTAAATGAATAGTCTTTGCATGGACACAGCTCCAGATCTTCACCTGTGCCCAGCAAGTTAAAGCCTTCTTCTAAGAATGTTTTTGACCTAATAGTATAAACAGGTTATTTTGGAAGGGGAAAGGAAGAAACCCTTTCTCTCAATGTGACAGATTGGCACTGAGGTGCAGAGAGATTAAAAGATCTGCCAGATTTCAGACAGATTAATAAATCCGAGAAAGGAATAAAATAACACAAAAAAGATAATATTTTTGTTTCTGCATCCTAGCGGCACCTGTTATGAGCAGATGGAGATGTGCACAGCTTTTTTTCCAGAAATTCTTTTGGAGATTTGAAGCCTCAGTTTGGAAAATGTAAGTAAGAGTCAGCATCCTTGAAAGCTCATTCGCTTGAAAGATAGGCCTTTCTAATGCTTTTCATAATGGCACTGGGCCCTACTCTTCCTTTCTGAAACAACTTCCTTTCTGAAACAACAAGCCCTGGAAAAAAATGAAACTTAATATTCAAAAGATATCCATAAAAAATATGATCAGACTCATATAAATGTAAGTCAAAATGAAAAATATTTTAATTTTTTTTTAAAAAAACTTATTCCAAATTCTAAATGTTACCAGTGTGTTACATGTTATGCTCAATAAATATGAATATTAAATTTTGGTGATTAAGACAGGAAAGCTGTCTGTTGCCAGAGTCTGAAGAATTCATAATGGATGAGATAGGGCTATAGCTTGGACCCTTTCTCCATCTTGGGGAAAAACCATGCCAACTGCAAACTAGAAATTCCCTGACTCCCCACCCTCCCCTGCTGACTGATTGAGAGCAATCCTTTTTACTATTACGGAGACTACAAAATGGGAGAGGAAAGTATCCTTCTCCCATGCTGAAATTGTGTTAATCGCATGATCGGGGAAAAGATTATCACACCCCATCAATACCCAATGACGGATCCATTACTGTTTACTGATTGGAGAAGAACGAGATAAGCATGCAGGGGTGTGATTCGTGCAATTGATGCTATTTAAGCACGAGAGAAGAACGCTTTCCTCCAATATGATAATTTCCATATAATGGAGACCTGCCAAACTGGCTCAGGCTGGTGTACACCCCCATTGTGAAATGTCCAGCAGCCTTCAGAGACATTGGCAAACCTATCTGTATTTCAAAGGGGATAAATACCTATACTGATTGGTTTTTTGTCTAATATACACAACACCATTGTTAGGTCCTGCTCAGACCACTTAAACACCATTATCAGAACCTGAAGGGCACTTCAGCTCTCCACTTTACAATCACATGTTTAGGTCAGGTTTTGCCCCACACTGAGGTGTTCCCTTCACTCTTAGAAGACCAGCCCCCAAGTTAAAAAGACCTTAAAATCAGAGACACACAGAGGATCTCACTCTTGGACCTGTATCTCTCTTGGACCTCTGTCTCTGTCTCTGTCTCTCTCTTTCCGACCTTCTCCAGTCTCTAAACCATCCTCTTCACATCAGAGGGTGAGAAAAGTCATGTGCATGTAGCACCTTAAGCTTAGCTCAAGCCACCTTAGATTGGTTAGGAGAAGGGGTTTTAGGAGATGCTGTTTTTTTCCATCTCTTACTTTGAGTACCAGGGTTTGAAAAAACAGGGCATGGACAGGATACAATGAGCCAAGCCCAGTTTCCTAACATTGATTACAACCTGGGTTATTCCCCATGCTGACACAGCAACAGATGGGTATTTGCATGCCTGACTGCCATGGACCCACTACCATGGACCCAGCTCTTACCTGCCACCACCATCACTTCCATTCCCAAAGCCTCCACCATGGCCCATAAGAGCAGAATTGGGATGCTTCACTACACCCACATGACCATGTGCCCCCTTCCTTCATCACAGGATACAGAATGGGCCTTTGGGACTAATGTGACAGCTATGGCAGGTAAGAGTTGCATGGGGCCATTAGGTCTGCTGGCTGTCACAATGGCATTACCTGGAAACTCTGCAGCAAGTATCTGGCCCAGGATCATTCCAGGACTGCTGGATTGGCATCCAGATTGGCCAATCCCAGCTCAGAGCAACAGTCTGCATCATTCAAATAGGATGACATGAGGCTGAGGGCAACATGGGCCTTTTGGCTCATGCGTGCACATCTATAGATTGCATTACATACAGAATGTTCTATTGGTTTCTGCTGATATCTTTTCTACCATTTTAATAAAGAAGTAATTGCTTTTGCTGCAAAATTGGCTTGTCCTTCTACCTCATTTTCACTTGGAGTCACTCTGGTTAATTGTCCATTTTTAAAACCTAAAGCGTACAAGGTCCTTCAGAGAGATATTGCCTAGAAGAATTCTCCCTCACCAACACCACCAGTAAAAACAGTGCACTCCTCTTAAAAAATGAGCCTAATTCCATTTGAAATTTCATTTTCAGATTCTGCTACTTGTTCTGACTATAAGAATATTATGTGATAAAGAGAATTTCATCAGCTTTCCCATAGATTTATGGTCTAGTACAAACCAAATTCAAGTTAGTAGAAATAGATAGTTTAAGAGCTTATTGATAGAAAGCTGTCCATAATGAACTGCTCTACAAAGCAGGTTTTGCAGAAACCCTTAAGACACACAATCTCAGAAGTTCCAAAAATGGAAGTCCATATTCAGCACACTATCAAGATGGAATCATTTGCTAAAGAAGAAACAGTAAGAGCGGATTTGTCATCACTCACATATTGGAAAAATCTAGTGTGCCACAAATATCCAGCTTGACGGGCATAATCACCTCCCTGTATTCATTTTACATGAAGGAATAAAAATATGTTTTCTACACAACACTTCACTAAAATTAAGATAGGTATGGATATAAAGGACATTTAGATAGGTTTGGATATATAGGACGTTTCTCCCCCACACCATATGTCTTAGGACAACACAGTTCATGAGTGAAGGTAGCAACCTGAGACATTTTAGCTATGGAACTACAGCTTATCTTTTTGGTCCCAAATCCCTTCACCAGCAGAACACAAGATCCACAACAATCACTCTTTTCTCTCAGGATGGTAAAGAAGAACTATTCAAGCATCACTGGAAGGGGGATGGAGAAAAGAACACAAACAAAACTTAATCCTAGCTGGAATATTTTGAGGTTCTACCTCATTTAGGTTGTACCTCAATGTTTTGAGGGTCTACCACAAATGACATAGGCCTGGTACAGACTGGTGCCTTGCACCAGCCAGGGACCGATTTTAGGGCTAAGGAGAGCCGAGCATCCGCACGCTCCAGAGCCCTACTGTGTTCCTTGAGTGCCATCTTGGCATGCCCCCATACAGACGGGGCACACAACAATGACATCCATGCTGTGCAGTGCCCAAACAGTGCCGCACCATGCAGAAGGGCATGCCGTTTGGTTGCTGCGGCCTCCATCTGGGGCAGAAAGGGGCAACTTCTTGCTGTCCCTTTTTCCCCGTCTGTTGAGTCCCATAGCCCACAGGCTGCATGTAGCTTCTCATGTCAGCCATTTTATAGCCCCTGAAACCTCTATCACCCCACTCCATTTTTGACTCCCACTCCCCAAAAATACAGCTGGAGAATCAAGCCTCCAGAATCTTCCAAGTGCACAATTTGCCACTAAAGCTAGTCATGAAACCTTTGGCCCTTTTTACACTACACAATTATAGTGCTATATTTTACTTTAACTGCCAACATCCTGTAGAATCCTGGGATCTATAGTTTGGTGGGATTCTAGAGCTTTTTCATCTGAAAATTTTAAATACCCCTCCCTAAATTGCAAATCCCAGGATTCAATGAGACTTTGCCATGGCAGTTAAAGTGAAATTTAGCATTATAATTAGGTAGTGTGAAGAAGCCCCTTGTTTTAGTCAAAATAAATTATCACTATGGACTCTTTCACACGGGAGGAATTTCTCCCAACTTCGAATGGAGCCAATGTGAATTCAGGTGAATTCGCTAGTTTAGCGAATTCATGTGAATCCCCATTGCATTCGGAATGCATTCAGATTGACTTCCCATTACCCGAAAATGACCCCCCGCTTGCCCGAAATTGTGTGAGAAACTTTAATTCGCAATAACGTGAAACCCATGATTGCATTCGGAATGACTTCCCTTTTGCCCGAAATTACGTGAGAAGCTTTAATTCGCAATAACGTGAAACCCCATGATTGCGTTTGGATTGCCCTTGGATTATACTTCCAATTTCCCACGTCTGAAAGAGTCCTATGACTTCTTTATGGGATCAACTTTATATGTATAACTGAGATCTAGATGGGTGAGCTGCAGCAGTTAGATCAGGTCTGTTATCATAGGTTCTCGGTGCAAGATCAGACTAATTTTGATGGCTGGGGAGTAAGAAAATCCTAGGATATATAGTTTGCTAAAACACAAGAGCTCTCTGACAGACCAGGCTGAATACCTCACCAGATTACAAATTCCTGGATTCTGCAGTGGAGCTACAACCACTGTCATCGTCACAGACCTTAGCAAAGTTACTTATTTGGACTATAGTTTCCAAAATACTTCTGCCAACATGGCCAATATTTCCATATTCTGTATATGGACTTTTTCTTTCTCAATCCTCTGTAATGCTGTTTTAATTTCTCTGTTGAGTTTGGGATTTGGGGGGAGGGGTTGTTTTGTTTTCATGTTTTTTCATCATTGTATTTATTGCACTATTTTACTGTTCTCTGCTTTGAGAATTTCTTCACCGAAAAGTGGATTATAAATTTTCTAAATAAATAACGAAGAGAAAACATACCATCTGCTCAGGAGAGGCTGGGAATAACTGAAGAGGCTCAGTTAATTATAAACACTTTTTAAAAAATCAGCTCTGGTCCTTTTGAAGCCTGCAATAAAACTGTTGACAAGATCACAGCCTAAAATTCTATTTCAACAGAAAACAAAGTTTGGAGTTCATTTTTCTCATCATTTTGAAGAGTAGGCACAAAAATGTACTCAGAGGCCCGCTGAGTATACATGTCCACCAGATAGGAAATTAAAGAATGGCAGGAGAGTCTCTGGAGATGACTTCTGAGAAAGATCCAAGACGTGAACAGTGAAAAATAAGGCTAGGAACAGATTATTTGGATATAAAGAGGAGAAAAGGTGGAGCAACCCCCTGAAGAACTGTGATAATCAGGAGAGCTAGAGAGAATTGGTTTTAGCAATAGAAAAGAAATCAGTAACACTGATTAAAGAAATGGTTCGATATCAGTTTAAAATTAAGGGAAGTAATCACCAAAATATAAGAAGAAATGGGAATTGTTAAGACAAGAAGTTCAGACATGAGGGCCATCTTTTAGCTTCAAATAGTGCAAGGGTTTAGATAGAGTCAAGAACATTATGTCAATGTGCAAAGTTAGTAGATGGCCTGGAAAGGAAATAGTCTATTAGGTCAAATACATTTTGTGGACTGGCTTTGAAGAGAGAGGCTGCAGTCATGTACAGTTAGGCTTCTTAAACGTCTAACTGAAAAAGCTTTTCAATTATAGAATGGGTTACCTTGGAAAATGGCATACTGTTCATTCCTTCATGTTTGTAAACAGAGGTTAGATGGTCACCTCTCAGGGCTGCTTTATTAGTGGATTCCTGTACTGGAGACTTCCGATGCTGGTTCTGTGAATATGATTTAATGGAATGGGATTTAAGCAGATTGCAATATTTGAGAATTACAGCCAAATCCAAACTATGGCTGTGCCTTTCTCTGTGAATTAGTTAGTTTTAGGCCTGGTGGTCCAATGCTGATAAAAACATATTGTCAGGAGGTTAGCTTTTGGGGCTCAAACCCAGATGAAACCAATCTCCTTAATCCAAAGATCAAACCTAGTGTGAAAGCCAAGATGAAAGTCTAGAGAAGCTGAAACAAAGAATAATGCAAGGCAGGAAGTTAGAAACAAAAGCATAACAACCAAGACATTTGACATGGAACTCGTGTGTTCTCTTTTAATAAAGACACAAAATGGCTCTGAAGAAAGATAGTACAGTGGACCCTTGGTATCTGCTGGGGTTAGGTTTCTGAACCTCCCACGGATAACAAAATCTGTGGATGCTCAAGTCCCATTAAATATATTGGCATAATAAAATGGTATCCCTTATAGTAAATTGCTTTTTGGAATTTATATTTAAATATTTTCAAACTGTGGGTAGTTGAATCTGTGGATAAAGAATCCATTGATATGGAGGACTGTACAATAATCAGATTAAATTGCGAAGCTTGTTAACATATGACCAACTCAGGGACCAGCAATTAACAAGAATGTTGCTTCCTTCTTGGTTTTACTTGCTGGTAACAGTTCAGTTATTGTTTTGTTTTTTAAATCCAAAAGGATCTTTGGAAATGTATATGAAAGAAATTTTCCTTAACATGAAATTTATGCTACCAGAGCAGAAATAGAATGGGCCTGCAATGGGCTGTGTGTTGAAACTGCTCACAGTACTTGTGTTTGATTCAGATCTTAACTTTTGTTATTCAGTTTAGAAGGGAGATTCAGTGCTGTCCAATGTGTGCTCCATACACCAACATAGTTACATTTCTCACAGCACTCACAATGGTAATGATTGCATTTAATTGTTGGAAGATAGCAATTTTCTTGGCAACACAATACCATCATTTCAAGGCTATGGGAAAATATAGTATCAACACAACTTCAATGCTTTATTGAGGGTCACATTAAAAATATTTCATTTGCTTTTTATGCTTTTATATGGATTTTATTTTTTTTAAAAAATATATTGTTAAGGTATTTAAACTGACTTTGGGAGCTGCACTGAGTCTTGTTCTGAGAGAAAGGTGGCAAACAAATTGTAAGCCTGAGGGCAGGGAACTGTCTAATTAAAAATAGTAATAATTTTAAGCCGCTCTGACTGCCTTTAGGGCTGAAGGGCAGGGTATAAATACCGTAAATAATAAATAAATCATAAATATAATAGAAATGCTTGAGCATATAATTAATCTGTACACTTATGTTAAGTAGTTTATATGTTTTTGATGTCAGTTTAAGGAGCATGACGATGTGATCTAAAACAGTGGTTCTCAAATGGTGGGGTGAGACACACACACGGGGAAGTGAGAATTGGAAGCCCTGATCCTTCTTCCTCAGTTTCCTAACCTTTTTCTGTCCTGGAGGGGAAGAGAAAGACAACAGGGGAAAAACTTAAGAGCACCTGCCTCTGCCTGAGGGAGGAGGTGAAAGAGGAAGAGAGCAGAGATGCTCACTGGATCATGGCCTCTAGCAGGGACCATCCCAAGCTACCACTTCCCCCACCCATGCCATCACTGCCCTGAGAATGAATGCTTCTATGTGACTTTGTATGTGAGAGTAAATGAGTATGTATGCAAGTGAAAGAAAGAATCAATCAGAAATAATCCAGTTTGACACCACTAACTGCTATGACACAGTGCTATGGAATACTGGGATTTGTAGTTTTGTGAGATATTTAGCCTTCTCTGTCAGAGAGCTCTGGTGCCATAACAAACTACAGACCACGTTTAGCAATAGCATTTACATTTCTATACTACTTAATAGTGAACTCAGCATTCTCTAAGCCATTTACAGTCAATTTCCCCCAACAAGCTGGGTACCCATTTTACCAATCTATGAAAGGATGGAAAGCTGAGTCAACTTGGAGCCCTCTGAGATCAAACCCACAATGTTGTGGCTGTAGTATTAGCATTTAACCACTTAACCACCAGCTCCCCTGATACCACAGGATAGAGCCATTACAGTTAAAGCAGTGTTGAACTGCATTAATTCTGCAGTGCAGATTTGGCCTGGGTATATACATATCTTTGAGCACTGGAGCCTGTGAGTGTGGCTGTGAGTGAGACAGTATGTGTAAAATTTATGGGGCTTTCTAGATTGGCAAAAAGAAGTGTGTTCATGGCTGCATGAAACTCTAGCCTTTAGATGAGAAAAAGGGAAAGTGTGCCATGAAAATGCTTTTTTTGCATTTTAGGAGAGAAGAAGCGCCTTTAAAAAGGTGCTGGTTTTCCCAGCTTCTTTTTTAAAAACTGCGGAACAGCGCAGCTCCATCTAAAGGCTGTGGTGCAGCTGCTAAGCATTAAGGAAAAGGCAACTTCATGTCACACTTTACTGCCAATCTAGAAAGCCCCTATATGTGTTAAATACTGATTCATTTTTTAAAACAACTGTCCTCATTTGAACAGTGTTATTTTCTTATAAAATGTTAAGATATTAATAAATGGATATTTGAACAAAATCACTTACACTAAACAAATTATTTTGATTCATATACTATGTTGGGGGGGCACAACATCTGCATGTAGATGTAAAGAGGGTCACACGGGCAAAAAGTTGGAGAAACACCCATCTAAAATACTTGACAGAAACATTCAAGTTAATGCTCACAAATATGAAAAGGCCAGTCCTTATGTATTAGCAGGGAGGACCTTCATAATATGGGTTTTGCAATGATCAAAACTGAAAAGCACTGTTTATTCATCTGAATCGCTACATATATGCCACTTGAGCCTCAGAATTTTCTCTGACTCCATAGATTTCTGATTTTAAATGTTAGTTCTCAATATTTATCATGAATCTGTGTGTCTTACAAGGTACATCCATGTCATGTTTGCCAGCTTTTTTAAAAAAAAGAAAAAGAAAAAGGTCTTGTGGCACTTTTAAGATTAACAGATTTATTTTAATATGAATTTGTATGGATTATGATCCACTTCTGTAAGACAGAGTATAATATGAAAACCTTAGGTGTATAAACACAGTTACATAGTTGTGAGCTTTCAGAATGAAATGGGATACAGAAAATGAAAACTGTATTATTAACATTGGTCATAAACCCTCAAAGTGTTGGTTTAGCATAAATATTCTAGAATCTGTAAACTAAACTGGAAGACTGTTGGGCTGCTAATAGTCTCTGAAGTGATAAGACAATACCTTCTGCTTTCAGGAAAGTTTGTTCTTTTTTCAGAAGAAAAATATTTTTGGCTAGACATACAACTGGAATAAAAATCCAGGCATTAAGATATGTGAAATTGGGCAGGGAGGAAGTCAACATGCCTCTTCATAGGAATAAAGAAAACTCCCCCATACCTATGTAGACTATTTATATATTTTGCTGAGCATTGTCCACAGCAGACCTGGTTCCTCATTAGGTTTATTGCAACATTCTGTGTTGATTCACAGTAGTTCTCTAACCTTTCAGATAGGATTTTTCCCCACCCCTATTTGATGTTTGGAATTAAACGTAGGACCTTTTGAATGCAAAGCATGTAGTCTACCACTGAGATATAGTTCTTTCTCAGTAGAGTGCATTGGTTCTGAAAACTATACACATATAAAGCCCTGAATTACAACCTGTTTTAGATAATAAGACTCAAAGGCCTCTTAGTGACAAGCCTTTACTTGGCTACAGACAGCCTCCCAATTTCAGTTACTTACTTACAAGAGGATACACTGCACAAATGAGATGGGTACAAAACCTTGCCACAAACGCTGATGCCAACTCTTCCCATGCATCTACTTATAAATAAATAAATAAATAAATACTTGGAAAATGCTATCACAGGACTAAAAACATCATCTGCAACGTTAGATGCACTTTCATTCTATTATGCTCTAATCTGATACATGCCATACTATGTCAATAATGCCTTCAGCATTCTATGTTGGACAAACTAATGACATGACACTTACTGATATTGATGCAAAATGGCATCCAGCAGTAAAGAATAGGGACTCAACAGTACTTCATGGAAATTACCGAAATGGTTTCTTATGAACTGTATGTAATACCCAAATGTGATGTCACACACATTTACTTGTTAGCATGGGTTTCATCGCCACTTTGAGACCTGGAACGTTAGTCGTTAAATGTCTAAAACTGAGAGGTGGGTAGCAAGGAGTATAGATGAATCAGTCAATTTCTAATTTATGTCACTTTCCCATATGTTCATGTGGAGATGCATTCCTTCTTAATCCACACAATAATTCATAATTAAACATAACTTTAAGTACATTGAATTTTTTTTTAAGGTCTGTGATTACACTGATGCAGATAGTGTCTCTGCCAGTGCAGACAGAAAGTATTTAACTCTGATATTGTGTTCATAATTGCTATGACCAGTTCATCACCCAAGTCATCTAGTGATGGGTCTCTGTGCTAAAGTAAGCTGGTACTCAAATGGCAGCCAGTCTGCTTCTGGCATCATAGGTGAAGACTTTTCAATTTGGTAGAACCTGCCAGAACTTGTCATCTACTGTGATTGACTATATGTTAGCCCAGAATAACCTCTGTACCACAATGGGGCAGTGGTGCAGGGCTCTGTGGAAATAATCTTTAAATGGGTACTTCTAAATATACTTTGTTTCTCACAATATGCCTTTGTAAATAAATGTTGGTATGGTTTTCCAGACAAGTAATTTTTCAGGAAAAATAACTAAGTCCCACTATGCTCATTAGTCCAAGATGTGCAGTTCATGCAGAGGTAGAATTCCTCAAATTTTCCTGAGGAAATGAATTTTACATAGCATAGATATATATTTTGATACATCACATCAAAACAACCACTCGGCCTCCCAAGGCTGACTGACCATAACTTCTATAGCATTTTTCATCAACTTGCTGTATTAGCCATAGATGTAATATTGAACTTGTTTTCTTTAGCAATGCTGCCACCTACTGGAAGATATAAATCTCCTAGAATTCCTCTATAATAAAAACAGGAACTAATCAAGTTATGCAATTTTTAAAAATGGCTATGAAACCTACACATTTTCATTCTCATATGAAGTTCTACCAATTTCTATTGCTTTTACAAAAATCTGATTTCATTTCGATGTGGGTTTTCAGAACAGAAACTTTCCAAGGTAATATACCTATTCAAAATAGTGAATTGAAATAAGATTAACAGTTTGTCTTCCATTGTGCACTAATGTTCTAAAAACTGGCTATACATCTTGAATGCTACAGCCAGACTGGTGACTGCATCCAGTTATCAAAAGTATATAAACTCACCATTAGAAAAGCCTCATTGTCTCCTTGCAAATTTCTAGGCAC
The DNA here is from genome assembly GCA_034509955.1 of Urosaurus nigricauda. Taxonomy (NCBI): domain Eukaryota; kingdom Metazoa; phylum Chordata; class Lepidosauria; order Squamata; family Phrynosomatidae; genus Urosaurus; species Urosaurus nigricauda. The sequence goes on along the minus strand of JAOEGL010000005.1, from coordinate 156,401,850 downwards.
AATGAAGGGTGCTACCTTGTTGTTGCTGTTATTTGTCATCGAGGCAACTTGAGCTTATATAGCAACCCTATGAACAAGAGAACTCCAAGTCACTCTATCATCAGCAGCCCTGATCAGATCTTGGAGACTCAGGGCCATGGCTTCCTTGATTCCTCTTTTCCTACTACCTGTCATGTCTTCTCATGATATGCAGAAAGTATAGCAGTCTCTGTTTATAGTTTTTTGTGTGTTTTTCGGACTATGAGGCTTTGTTCTAGAAGAGTTTTTTCCTGCTGTTTGGCAAGCAGGAAATATCAGGAAAACTCTTCTAGAACACGGCCTCATAGCTTGAAGAACACACAAAACACTATGGATGCCAGCCATGAAAGCCTTCGACTTCACAGTCTCTGTTTAGTTATCTTGGCTTCTAGGGAGAGTTCATACTTGATTTGCCCTTATGACTCATGCATTTGTCTTATCAGCAGTCCAGCACCACATTTCAAATGAGTTTTCTTCCTGCCAGTTTTTTTCATTGCCTGGCTTTCACATACATAGGAATAAGAAAATACCCAACATGGTATAGTGATTTGCGTGTTGGACTATGACTCTTGAAGACACAATTCCCTGCTCAGCCATGGAAATCCACTGGATGACCATGGGCGAGTCACGTGCTCTTATCCGCAGAAACCCCTTAGGGTCACCATAAGTCTGAAACTACTTGAAGGCACATATCAACAACAAATGGCATGGATAATTCTGACTTTGGTATTTAATGATATACCTATATAATTGCGAATCTTGAAAAAGTCCCCCAGTGTGATCTGTGTTATAACTAAAGCCACATAAGTTGTCAGCCCTACAGAAAGTGGCACTAACTGCTAAAGCAACTAGGTGTGTTCTGCGATATGACTGGCTGATGAAAAGCACTTTCATTTTCCTCCTGGATTTCAGTTATTATATTATCTGTTTAACCAGGTTTAATCCATATCCTGGGCCCATTACCTTCATGACTGTTTTCATGCTCAGCTGACCCAAGAAAAAGTTTCCAACTTTTCCCTGTCCTTCCTCTCTGCTATGACAAAGACTAACCCCTATGATATCTCAGGGACTAAGGCCCTAGTCTCAGGTTTTGGTCCTTAAATATCAGGAAATGGGATGCTGGTGATATCCCCTCATTTGGAATTACCTTTCCAGGGAGGCCATTACTCTTCTTATCTACTGGTCTTCTAGCAGCAAAGTTTCTCTTGTTTATATAGGCCTTTGGCTTGAAAGGGTATTTGGGCTGTGGACTTGGTTTTGTCTGTTCCTTCCACCGACTTGGTTGCTGTTAGTCTTGTTCTATAGTTTTTCTCAGCTTTTCTTTTTACTTACGGCTTTATTTGTAATTTATTGACAATTAACATTTAAATTGCATTGATACAGCCATGTACTGGAGAAAGATGGACATACATTTGAGTTATAGGTCCAAAACACACCGGAGAAATAATCCAGTTTGAGGCCACTTTAACTGTCCTAGCTCAGTGCTAGGGAATCCTAGGAACAATATTTTATTGTGGCAAGAGAGATCTCTGTCAGAGAAGGCTAAATGTCTCACAAAACTACAGTTCCCAGAATTCCCTAGCATTGAATCAGGGCTGTTAAAGGGGTCTCAAACTGGATTATTTCTGCAGTGTGTTTTGGACAATAGATAAGTAATAACAAATTTATCATTTTATTTGTGGAGCTTTTGGGCGATGTGGCCATGTTCTAGAAGAGTTCCTTTCTGATGTTTCACCAGCATCTGTGGCTGGCATCTTCAGAGTTTCTCAGTTTCTCTGAATATGCCAGCCACAGATACTGATGAAATGTCAGAAAGGAACTCTTCTAGAACATGGCCACATTGCCCAAAAGCTCCACAAAAAAACTATGGATGCCGGCCATGAAAGCCTTCGACTCCACAATAACAAATTTATCATTCAATTATATTCAAGCTGGAATTTCTACTCTTTATACATTTTTGGGGTTACTTGGCTTCCTCTATGTTAATGCAAATGTGTAGGTGAATATATTGTGTGCAATCTGTGTGAAAGGACCTCCTCAATGACAGCTACAGTGGATAATATATATGCAATTCCCTTCTCAACTTAGAGTACTATTTATACTGGGAGTCAATTCTTCAGTCTTGGTTTGTGTTTCTTTTTTTTTTTTCAGCTGAATTGTTTCAACTGTGGTATAGTCTGAGATGATGATTGCTGTCCAAAGGGCTACAGAGTCACCTGAATTCAGTTATCTGTCTCAGAAATATCCCCACAGAATCTTCAAACAGCTTTTTAAATTCAATAAAAATGAACTAGAGAATGATGCAAGAGCTTTTAAATGGGGAGGACTGAAGAGCAGTCAAGTGTATTCATTGATCATATCTGCAGACAAAGTGTAGACTTTGTCTGCAAATGAAATATCACCCTTTGACATGTTTTATCAAAGAAAGGAGATTATCGCATGGCCATTTTTGCCCTGGCCATTCACAGGATGGGATCAGGGCAGAACCGGGAAAAACGGATGTTGTTGCACACTAAATTGGTGCTGTGCTGCTGCCTGACCATCACCCACCTCCCCAGGCGCGCTCTACTAGCCAATTTTGGTGGAAGCCTTCCGTACCACCAAAATTGGCCTGCAAAGTGCACCTAGGGGATGAGGATGGTTGGGTGGCAGAACATCATCAATTTACTGTGCGATAACACCCATTTTTCCCCATTCTGCGCCAATCCTGTCCCATGACTAGATCCATCCTAAAACAAAGTGTCCAAGTGCCATTTCAGACTAGTAATACCTGATGATATCAAAGCCAGCCACATAAGATCCATCAGAACCAGATTTCAAGGCAGACCCTCCACAAAAGTGATTAAAGCATCAGCAGGTCTGAAGCCAGACTAGATACATAAATGGATCTAAATAATCCATCTCATCCACACACGCACACACAAACCCTGGATCTGAAATGCCACCACGTACCTTGAACATCGTCTAAAAATGATCCAGCATGATGGGGTCCATTTTTATTTTATTTTATTTTTTGGTCTTTTTAAAGAAAACTCACAATAGGCATTGTAGAATCATGTGTTAAAATAAATAGACATTCGCAACTACTCTTAGGCACCCAACCAGCCATCCATCCAGGTCATTTTTATGAGCTAAAAATGGCAGTGGTTAAGCATATATATGTGTATGTGTTCAGTTTCACCTCCCCAAAAATCCTGCTCACATCTTATGTATTTGCTATAACAGAAAAGAATTCATTGTAACTGGGGAAAAAGCAGTCAAAGCTACATCAAGTATGCCATCCATGACACATAAGAGACAAATAATTTCATCTGGAAATATCATGCAAAATTTGACATATGTACCGCAGTTTACTGAAAAGTATAGCTATCAGTTTGATAGTCCAACAAGCAAAAATGTCTATATAGATTTTAAGATTTTAAACTGTGGCTGTAAATGGCAAATTTTGAATAATCTATTAAATCTCCCAGGAACTCACCATTGCCATATCAGACATTCAGATATCATCATCATCATCATCATCATCATCAATTCATCAGCAATACTCAAGAGCCAAACACAAGGATGCACTCAGTCCTAGCCAAATTGCAGTTTCAGATACACTTTTAAAAAGGGCCCTTCCAATGTGCCGCTCCATGTATTGCTCCTTGAGAGCTTACAAAAAGCATCCACTCACCCAAGAGTATTTTGAGTACTCCAAATGTGAGCATGTTAGAAGCAAATATCAATACAAATCTTTGTATACTGTTCAAGTCACCAAGGTTCAATATTTAGCCACTGAGAAGAGCTTTTGCTGCCACATCTTAAAATCTTAAAATCTATATAGGCATTTTCAACTCCCTCACAAAACTTCAGTTCCCTTTGCCAAGAAGTAAGAATTTCTCTTTAACAAGTGCCTCCCTCCCTCTTTCCTTCCCCTTGTGTTGCTAGAGCACACTCAGCCTAGTTCTTAGCGTGGACTTCAAACACTAATCTGCTCTCCTGGGAGGCTTTCCGGGTGATTGACAGGGAAGCTCTTAATAGCTTCTCCTGTTACGGCCAGGGGAAAAAGGGAGCAGCTTGAGTAACTTGAAAAGATGTGGTGCAGGTATTTGAGGAAGTCTAAAGGGAGACGCCTTTGATAAGCTCTGAAAGAAAGAAGTGTTTCAGAATTTTTAAGGGGTATGATGCAGTAGGCGAACATCAGAGAGATAGATCGGTTGAGTTTTCCACTTGTTACTCATAGCAAGGGAGGAGGGAGTGTTCTATACCCAACAAGCTGCAAGAAGGTGAATGTATCTATTGGAAATAATTTTCATACACACTGTCATAAAGGGGGTAGGGAGGATCTTCCTGCTTTTTTGTGATTTAGAGTGTCTTATTTAAATGATAAAACTGTTCCCCACATAATCTGTACTGGCATCAACAGTAATTTTCAATAGATCTCTGAAAATAAAAAATAACTTGGAAGTTTGATTACTTGTCCAACAATAATGCAGAAGGTAGAAACCAGGATTGAGTAAACTGCAGGATCAATATGTAAAGTACAGAAAGGAAACACAGAGGTTTCTCTATAGTACTGAAGATGACGTTTCAAAGTAGAAAGTCTGAGACATTCCCAGCATCACAGCCAGGCAAAGAAAGTGCTGGGATTTGCATACAGGGAGCCATTGCATGTGCTTTTTATACAGAAAGTCTTTGTTCCAATTTCTGGTATCTCCAAGTAGTTTGGGGCATAACTCTGTTCTGAAACTGAAGAGAAAGCCCAAGGTATCAACACATTACTGAAAGACAGACAAAATGAGTCAGCAAGTGAAGAAACAATACTGGATTTTCATGTGTAGAGGACTAAGGACACAACATTTCAGAGTCCATCATCTTCAGGTTTTTGTAGCTTGCTTTGTCTGCTAGCTTTAAAAGGGGAAATACACATTTTCATAGAAGTTTATAAAACTACATTAAAATGCTTTCAGGTCTCTAGTTTATTAGCATACCCGCCCATTAAATAGGTTTCTAACCATTTCAAGGACCAGTTGGTATCCACTTGAGAATCAGCCCTGGTAGCGCAGTGGTTAAATGCCTGTACTGCAGCCACTCACTCAAAACCATAAGGTGACGAGTTCAAGACCAGCAAAGGGCTGAAGCTCGACTCAGGCTTGCATCCTTCCGAGGTCGCTAAAATGAGTACCCAGATTGTTGGGGGGCAAATAGCTTACAATTGTAAACCGCTTAGACACTCGTTAAGGGTATGAAGCGGTATATAAATGAAGCAGGGTTTTTTTGTTTTGTTTTGATGTAACAGGCAAGAAAAAATCACTTAAAAAAACTGGGATCAGAAACATGCATTACCACTTTGTATATATATGTGTAATAAGAACAGAAAGAATTTTTGCAGTTTTTCATTTCCTGGAAAAAAAAATTACACTCAGGAAACTTGGTCAGAACACAGTGGTAAGAATTTTGCAAGGTTTTGCCCAGTAGTCACAGAACTGGAGGGTTTCATTGAGGGTGGGATACATTTGAAACTACACCTCTCAGAATCCTCAGTACTTTTCAAAGTTTTATGACCAATGACATTAGAATCATAGAAGCATAGAGTTGGAAGAGACTACAAGGGCCATCTAGTCTAACCCACTGCCATTCAAGAATAATCAAAGCACTTCTGACAGATGGCCTTCTAGCCTCTGTTTAAAAACCTGCAAGACCAAATTCAATATGATACAGAAAAGTAAAAACATTATCTCCCAATGTAGTTTTGTTTTGAAAAAGCAAAAACCTACATTGAGACAGAACCTGTTACCCAACACAACAGACCCAATTCAAATTGCCCCTTGCAATTGTTATTAGCCATATAGGGAGACACATAAGAGAACTCTTATGATAATAATGGCAACTACATGATGAGTTTATTTGTTTCATGTTCAGGGCACAGGGGAAAGGGCTATAAAGCCTGCTTCCCCAGCACCACACCCTATCAAAATGGAAGGAGATCATGGCTGCTTTTAACAAAAATAAAAATGGTCAGGTAATGCATTTCATGTCATCTTTAAGTTGAACTTAAGACCACTAGAGTGAATTGATGGATGAGGCAAAACTTGAACTCAGAGTTTCTTGACACCCCACACACCCCACATTCCACTTTAGGCACTTAGTTTCACTGAATCTCCAAAAAGGATTCCATTCTAGCTTTGTGAGTGATATATCTTTTACACATAGCTGTCTTACAAGACTATAATATAAGACATAAAACCAGCTCAAGCTATCTGTGAAACCAGGCCAAATACTGAAATTCTTTTAAAATGGTATGAACATCTTCAAAACTTTTGAAAAGGCCATCTGTGCTATAGAGGAGAGCAATCCAGCTACTTTAGCAAATCAGTTAACAGTGAACATTACAGTGACATTTCGAATCTCATCTTGCATTTCAACATGAATCACTTTCCTGAATGAGTGGGATTGTAGTAGATATGCCAGTAGGTTGAAGCCAAAACTAACAAGATCTTTGAAGGTCTCAGACAGAGCATTTCCAGCAAAGTCTAGTGTTTCCTAGACTTGTTGCCTGGCACACTTACTTATGCTATCAATGCTCATTAACAGATTGTAAAATTTGCAATTTCCTAAGAAAAATAGTTTATTGCAACTTATCCTGATTTTTTTTATTTTTATTTTTTGCATGTATAGTCAGGCTGCTCACTTCTCATACCAGCTGCTCCACCCACCCATTCCACTGCTTATTCCACAGTTTATAACTTTATAATACATTTAATCCATGCATACGTTTAATCCAACATTATGATAAATAGAAATTCTGGAGAAATAGAATGCCTAGAAGCAGGAATGCCACTATTTCAGTTAAAATAAATCCTCTAAACAATCTTGGGACTAAATGTAAAACACTGAAGTAGAGCCTGGGTTTGTTACTTTGGGTTTAAGCGGCAAACTATGTTTTATATATTAAAACGTGGCCTACTTTTTTGTAATGTAAATATGCTTTGGAGACTGATGTTGACTATACGAGCAACATGGAGAGATAATGCTTAGTATTCATTCCACCTTTCACTTTCTGCTTAAGGTTTGTTAAAATGCAGAACACTTAGCATTTAAAAAGTTAAAAACACCGTAGGAATAGCAGTAGTGATAGGGTTAAGCAGTTTTCTTTTTCCTTATCCATCTGTTCCAACCTCTCTTAGATACGGTATATACTGATACTCTTAAGAGATCTTTCCACCTCTTCTCACACCCTTATTCGCTCACTTCTGGCAAAAGTGAAATTACTTTAGTTCATTGTTAGCTTAGCACCCTTAGACAGTTTTCCTCTCTTTAATGGAGTAAATCCTAGTTTATTTCTTTCATTATTAGTACCTTTGCTTTTTAATCAGAGTTCCTAGCCACTCTGCAGATGTACTCACCATCAAATTTCACACAAAGCATCTAAGTGCATGTTTACCTACTTAGGGCTTCGATGCAGAAATTGTTTTAGGTAGCCATCATAGATGCCGACAGAACCCTCCAAAAAGTAAATAGTGGCTAAGGGTGATAAATGAGAAAAGCTGCAGCTATGAAAAACCTTGAACTGTTATTTAGGGAAGTCCTGGTTGCTAGCTCAATAAAGCAGTCATATTCTCTTTGGATAATTTATGCAGCATGTATAAATTTAAGTTTAGAAATCTTAATCACCGTCACTTTATCTATTGCTGTGGTGGTGCCATTTCCATCCTAGAGCAACCCTAAGGCAAAATATTATGGGGTTTTCATGGCAAGGTTTGTTCAGAAGGGGGTTGCCTTCACCTTTTTCTGAGGCTGAGAGAACGTGATTTGATGAAGGTCACCCAATGAGTTTCCATTATTGAGTGAGGATTCGAGCCCTGGTCTCCAGAGTGATAGTCCAGAACTCAAACCAATACACTACACAGGCTCTCCACTTTGCTTATACCCTGTCTTTTCCCCAAACTGAGATGCAAAAGGTTTACTGAAATTCAAATAGAAATACAGTGAGGAGCTGTGATCAGGATTATTAATTAAGTCTATATATTTAAATATTTCTACCATATTAAACATAATGAAATGTTCAAGCAGATTTTAAAAGATTAAAAGTTTTAAAACTACATTCTTTGAAATTACTCAGTGAAGCTCAAAGGCCTTGATGAACAGCCAAGTTTTCACTTGGTCCTTAAATGAATTCATTGTTGGTGTTGATCAGGCCTCCAGCAGGCAAGCATTCCACAATTAGGTGCAATGGCTGAGAAGGTCTCTCTCGTGTTCAAACAAAGTGTATTGACTTCACTAGTGGGACTGCAGAGGAGAGCCCACCAGTGGATTTCAATCCTCAGGCAGACACATATAGGTAACCTGTGGGCCTGCTTAGTATGCTGTTCATGTGCTAACTGTTGATGGGCAGCTTCAAGAACCATGCTTGCCTTTCTTGACTAGACACCCAATCAGAGGAAATATACAAACAAAGGACTGTCCTATGCAAAGTAAGCCACATAGCTGGAGCAATTCTTACTCAGGTCGTAAATTTTTTGCTAGTTCAGATTATAGACAAGACCTAATGCTCCCATATGTAACAAAGAGAAAGACATTTATATACATGCCTCATTTCCATCATCTAATTTTTTGTATGGAAATAGTTATGCCCAGTAGATGATCATTCAGTCATGCAGTTCTTTTTTAAGGTTAAAATGTGGGGCTCAGACATAGGATAATCCCCTCAGAATTTAGATTATCACAGGTGTTTCATCCTGTCATTTTCCTGATAGGATACATGCATGTTGAACTTCAAAGACAGGTCTAACTACATTCTTCCTTTTGCAGCCCATATGCAACCCAGGCTTCTTCCACTGCTTTTCAAGGATGGAATTTTTCTATCCTTGAAAAGCTGTGGGATAAGCCCAGGTTGCATACGGGCTGCATATAAATTGCATATGGGGAGAATGCGGTAAGACTTATCTTTGAAATTAAATGTGCATGTGTCCCATCAGAAAAATGACAGGATAAAGCATGTGTGATAATCTCCTCAGTGTACACTTGAGTTGTGCATACTATTGTGAGGAAAAATAGCTCCCTGACACTGAGGAGACTTTTTTGCGGGGGTGGAGACAGGTATCTTACTAAAGGGTTTCACAGATCAAATGAAATGGAGAGTGGAATTACTGCATCTTTCATATAATCACTTAAAAGAACAAAGAGAACTGTTTCAAAGGATGTCATACTCATACTTGTCTCTGTTTTACACTCTAGGTATTTCACATTGATGTCAGTGAATACCTTGAAATACACAATGTCCAATAAAGTGATATAGCTATTAAATGCATATCTGACAATAGAAAATGCTACTATAGAATTATAGAATCAGATCCAAAGAAGGCTTTAATGCCACAGATGTGTAGTTTACCTGCACTATTTGTGGAAGGCCTCTGTGCAACAGGAACTACTGAGGAGCAGGTCATTGGTTCACCGCAGTGTGTGACACAGAGTAATAGATCTTCCTCTGATCAGTAATGCCTGGGTGCACTTTTGGTGCACCCAGCAATATGGCACCATGCCCACCTGAATGCCAGCAGTGAGATAAAAATGAGCTTGTTAGAATCCTTATGAGGATTCCAATTGGAAAGGAGAGGTGTTCTATATGCACACAGATAAAAACTCACAATATGTTACTAAGCAGAATCAAACATTATAATTTCTCTTTGAAACAAAATCTGGGAGAAAAACATTAAAGGATTCCAGGAAACTTCAGTCCTGGAGAGTGTAGAGCGGATGCATAATAAGAGCTAGAGACAAAGGTAATCTTCTTCTGCTTTTCCACAAATGACCAGCTTGTTTAATTATCTGGTTAAAAATAACTCTGCTTTCCTAGCTAATATACTACTTAGTCTGACCCATTTTAATCCGAGTGACTTACTGTTGACAGGAGACAAAGCAAGAGGAAGTGTGGAGGATGCTAGAAATTACTTCTAACATAGCAAATTCTGTTGTCTAAAGAGGTGCATTTTTGCAGTTGAATATTTCCAAAGATTTTACTGTATCTATAACAGGGGTGGGGAGCATGCTGCCCATGTGTCCCACATGGCCCTACTTGTGATTCCTGAAGACCCCCCCCCCCTTGCAAACCCTCAGATGTACAATTTGTTGGGCAAAGGGTTGCAGACCATTTTTCAAGTGGAAAAATGGCTCAAAGTAAAATATAGTGCAAAATATAGTGGCTTTGTCCCCACAACCTTACCCCAGATGTCCAAATAGGTTTGCAATGGGGGGGGGGGGGGTTGGCAGATCCTGAAATAAATCAGAATCACTGGTTTGGAGAGGAAGTAAAAAAATAGTTCCCACCCCATCCATAATGGCTAGCTCTTTATAAAATTGAAAGCATTTTTAAAAAATTGTGATAGATCATTGAAAAATATAGGAAAACCATTGAAAACCATACATATTTCTATACATATGCATTCTATGCAATCATGTCAAAGCAAAATCTTTTTTTTATTGTGATGTTACATTTGCTTTTAAAAGCAGAGGACCAATGTCTCCAATCAGATAGTCTAGGAGTATTTGCTGTGTTTGAAGTAGGTATATATTTGTTTGGACTGGAAATCTTTGGAAGACTCATGTACTGAAGTTTCTAGAGGAAAATTAGGTATATAAATGCATACTACATGTATAACTTATAGTCATACTATAATATATGACTAGATTAAATGATGGAGAAGTTGTTTTATAGTACTTGAGTCTGTGTTTTAAATGTTCAACATTTAAATCTAATCAATCTCTTTTCATCTTTCTATTGATAAGAAGCCAGAGTTGCAGCACTTGCAACCAGTCTTATGAATCCTACCTTTCACATCTATTATACAAAGCTTTAAAAACTTACTTTTGTAACTGACTATTTCTGTCAGTAACAAGTTGAAATATATTTATTGGTTGCAGGGCTGCCACAGCTCCAAGGGCGTATTCTCAGATAGGCTCTTTCATGCAGCTTTGCACAATAAAACACCAGTTCCTGTTATGATAACCACATGAAGAGCTCTTCCTCACATTTACAGAAAGAAAGAGTCAGTAGGGTAAGAAGAACAAGTCTTTGAAATCAATCCTTTTTTGTCCTTATTTTCACCAAGTCTTTATTAGTTTTTTTTTTTTGCCAGTTACTTTTTTGTAGATTTCAGTCTCAAATGTTGACTTTTAAGAAATTAACACAATTGGACTATTGAACTCAAGTCAGATGCCTTGCTGCTTTTTTAAGCCTCTGTAGCTCATTAGCTAGTGTGTTTGTTTGTCTGTGTCCCTCTAAGAGTGCTATACACCAATTTAATCCTTTAATCTGGAATACTGCTAATTTGCCCTAAGGGATTCATATAGGGTCCTTCAAGGTCAGTTACAGACTGAAGGCTGGGGTTTGGGGGGAATCTTCTCCAATCCAAGCTTTAATATGGTTTCTTAAGAACTGTTATGATACTGAAATCAAATAAATTGCTCCACAGTTTTCTAAAGAGTATTGTGAACCGATGCAATCCAGAACTTCCAATACTCTTTCCTCTCTGTCACCTGTATACCAATAAGCAAGCTGCTTTAAAAACTTGGGGGTGCTTTACATATAGTTTCTGGCGTCATCTGCTATTACAGTAGGGGAAGCCAGAATCCCCATTCACTTTCTCAAATTCTTATGTGCTTCAGCAGTGCCCCCTTGATTCTTGGTTATAGGTTGTATTGTATATTGTCTTTGGAACAGCTGAAAGTGCTTCTCTTTGCTCAGTTAATGCCATTTAGGTTTTGCTGATACTCCATATTCACCTTCAACTTTCTGCAACATTCCCACACTGTTTCAGTCACTCGGACTACATTACGATGTTATAATGTTATTATTCCACTTTAACTGCTATGGCTGGGAATCCTGGGGTGTGCAGTTTAGGGAGGGACATTTAGTATTCTCAGCCAGAGAGTTCTTAGGGCCTCACACTTTCTCATCCTCAAAGGAAGGCCAGAGCAAACCCTCTGTGAACAAATTTTGCTAAGAAAACCTGTAAAAGGGTCACCATAGGGCTGCTATAAGTCAGAATTGCCTTGGAGGCACACAACAACAACACTGCATCATTTATTCAGAGTGATTTTTTTTTCTTGGACAGCACATAATGGTTGCAACAGATAGCAATGTAACCAGAGTAGTGTATGTGGTATCATTCCACGTGAAATACCAGATTAATGTACACAAGTAGTGTGTGAATGTCCATTGCCTCTGTGCACTGGATCACACATTGTGCATAGTAACTGGACAATGGGTTGTCTGTTAAGACCACATACATTACATTCACTGCTGGCTTTCAGTGTAGGGGTTGGTTAACATAATTCCACTGACAGATATTTATACTACTTTGAAGCAATACAGAATCTCAGCCAAACAATACAAAATAAATAGTACTGCGGAAACAATCTGAAACATACAGGAACTCACAGAATCATAGAGTTGGAAGAGACCACAAGGGCCATCCGGTCCAACTCCATGCCATACAGGAACTCACAATCAAAGCATCCTCAACAGATGGCGACCCAGCCTCTGTTTAAAGACCTCCAGAGAAGGAGGCTCCACCAGACTTCATGAGAACAAATTCCACTTTGGAACAGCTTTTACTGTCAGAAAGTTCTTCCTACTGTTTAAGTGGAATCTTTTTTTCCTGTAGCTTGCATCCATTGTTCTCAAAAGCACTGTACTAAGGATGCAAAAAGCTATGTTCAAGCTATGAGAAAAGAAGTTTTTAAAAAAACCTCTCTCAGCCCCAATTCTTACATTTTCCTGCTTTTAATATTACTGCAAAATATGCCCTATTATGAAGTCTGGGGACATAACCATGACAATGTACAGTTCTGTGCTGGCACAGAAAATATCAGCATCTAGAAACTGAGATGGAAGAAGAATAGTGGACATTCTAATAATTTGGACAATGTAATGTATGTATCATTGGTTTTGTTAACAGCTTCAAATGACAGAATGTTAATTTTATAGATGAAAAAACAAGGTTGCAAAAGAATGTATTCATTTGTAAAGTGTGTTTAATTGCCTTTGTGCCAGAGGTTGCTGATTGCAATCCCTCATACCATTCAAGGCTTATGCAGTATTTTATCCTTTGTCTCACAAACCACAAACTCAAATCAAATTTCAACAAATTAATATACAGTGGGCCCTTGTTATCCGCTGGGGTTTGGTTCCATGACTCTCTGTGGATAAAAAAAAAAAAAACCATGTATGCTCAAGTCCCATTAAATATAATGGCACAACAAAATGGTGTCCCACATATAAAATGGAAAATCAAGGTTTGCTATTTTGAATGTATACTTTTTGGGAATATTTTCAAGCCGTGTATGCTCAAATCCGTGGATAAGGAAGGCCAACTGTATTTCATAAATAGTATATATTGGTCTGTCTTATCTTTATTCTACTAACCCAGTTTATAATGAAATTACAATTGATGACTACGAATTGTTGTTGCTGCTGCTGATAATATCCCAATTTCCCCCCAAAAAGGAACTCAAAGCAGCTTACAATTTAAAAAGCAATGCGATTAAAACATATGTACAAAAGTGAGCATTCAAATAGAATTAAACTATTACAGTATCAAGACACATCAATAATTAAGAATTAAATGTAGTTAAAAGAAATATAAAAGCACTTAACTGTACAATTAAAACAGCACAACACCCCCAGCCCATTCTTTAAAGACTTTCTGGTTCTAATTTTTGAGCCCCCTATTAAGTGTTTATTGGTGAAAATATGTCCAAAATAAATGTGATTAAAATATTTATCAAAACAGACAAAATGAATAAACTGAAAATGTCTGAGTTATTTTGATGGAAATGCCAGGAGAGTTCAGGGAAGAACCCCCCCCCCCCCCATGGTGCAATTATAGACAGGTCAGGGATTTGAGAGGGATTTTTTAAAAGCTGAAAAGGAAATTGAAGAGAAGCAAGCAATAAAAATACATGCAGTGGAGTGTGAATTAATGCTGCGGGCAAAAAGAGAAGGGCAGCCAAAGGCAGAGTGAACTGTTCAGCCAAAGTTATTAAGGAGATGGACTATAACAAATACATCAGAAGGGTCAAAATTCAGATAAAGGCAAGCCTTTAATAAACTGAAAAGGCAATGAAATCAACAAGGCACATTCAATAAAACTGATACATTTATATGTTCAACTGAGAATCCAAACTACTTTTTTTTTAAAAAGCAGCTTCAGCTCAGAAATCTAAGGAAAAAAAGCCAAAAAAAGACATCAGGCCTCTTCAGGCATCCCCCATCTGATTAGAAAAGCTGGAAGATTGGTATTCTAGCACATGTGAGATCTTCCAAAGACAGTCTTCCAACTGTAGTCCTTCACCTAGAAAGGACAATGGAAAATGCTGATGGGGGGGGAGATTGGCCAGTGCTATCCCCCCTGTGTGTGTTTAAATTGTGTAAAGAATACCTGCGTAGCACGAACACCTCTGAATTATAATTGAATAATAATTTATCAAATACCAGTGAGCCTTTCTGCTAGGTAGCCAGTAAGAAAAGATGCACCCATCACCCTATTCCACCAAAATAAATTAGATCATCCTAGGACATATGGATTCCCAGCACTCTCGTGAAGTAGTTTTTGCAGGAAATTTGATCTAAGAACTTGAAGAAGCTTTAACAAACCAGGTTAGGCTTACTAAACAACAAAATGTTTAGTTCAGTTCAATTTTCTCAAGCATTTTGGCAAGATTGTCTACCATGGTTAGTCCTGATATCACAGTTACCACCAGGATCAGTGGACATTGCAAGCAGCAGATTTTAAGTGTCGCAAAAGATCAACAAATTGTCACTTATTATAAAGGTTATCGCTATATTTTTACTGCCATGAAGGGAAATATGTAGAATTTTCTGCCACTGATATTTCAGAAATGAATCCTGCAATCATTCTAGGCTTTAAAAAAAACCTGAAGTAGATTGAAGTAAAGTAACAAATACAACTTGCATGCATAATAAATATAATTATCTACCTTAAATCAGTCTTTTTCTGAAACAGTATCACCTATTTAAGATGTTTTTATTATTTGATGTTTTGTCCATGTCCAGTTTCCAAAGCTTCAAAAAATCAATGAAATATAAAATGACAGTAACTATAAACAAACTGAAAACAGAGAGATGTCATAACCAATATTCTAAACAGGGAAACAAGATGGATTCAATCTGTTATCTAAAATATGACAATGATCATTCCAAGCATCTATGGAAGAATTCATGTCTGTGGAAGAAATTCCATAACCTGAGAACCATTCATGCTGCATAACTACTATAGTGCTATTATTCCACTTTAACTGCCATAGTTCCCTGCTATGAAATCCTGGAGTTTGTAGTCCAGTGAGGCACTAAAGCTCTTTGACTAAGAATTTTAAATGTCCCTCCCTACACTGAAAATCCCAGGATCCCATGTGATGTTGCCATGGAAGCTGAAGTGGAATCATAACACTATAACTGTGTGATGTAAATGGGCCCCAGTGAAAAGGCTTTTTCTCTTACAGCCACCAAGGTAACCTTCAGGGAAAGAAAGCAGGGTTGCATCAATAAAAACAGCACTTCACATTGCTTACATTTGCTTTTTGGGGCTTTAAGGCAGAATCAGAAAATGTGAGGCCCTCCAGGTATTACCAGGCATTATCCTTCACCATTGGCTATGCTGGCTAGAGCTGATAGACACTCTAGTTGAACAGTATCTTGAGAACCATACATCCTTTTTTCTGAGCTTAACATTTTTTTTAACACTAGAAATCCCAGAGGCCATGCTGGCAAGGAGATTTGGGGAGCTGCTGTCTAAAGAGTAACTCCAATAAAAGCAATCACAAAATATCTATAAAAGCAAATATGTCACCTTCTTTTGTCCTATTATTAGATCTATTTTTGCTGAAGTGTGCCATTTGTATGTCCCTATTTTGTTACTGTCTCAAAGACAAAGCTGCTTTATTCAGCAATAACAAACTTGTGACCTTTTTTGTTAGTTTATATAAATATCTCTTCTCCATCAAAAAGAAAGAAAGAAAGTCTTGCTTCCTCTAAGAAGCACATTCAATTTTGAGAAAGCAAATGGACCCTGAATGCTTTTTTAAGGCATGACTCAACCCCAGATGTCTTATCTGCTACAATAGGCAGAAAAAGAAACCATATAACTCCTAGTAAGAATCCAAGAGCAAATAATCTCAACTCAATGTATATCAAAAGAAATCATAAGGAAGAGCAATTTAGACCATATTTGAAATAATATATTTACATACAATCTTGCCAACTCAGAAGTAAGCCACACTGATTTAGAGCTTAATCAGAAGGAAGTGCAGAAATGATTCTAGGCTTATCTGATTGTGACAAAATAACATTCCACACAGAAAAAAAAATATAGAGAGAAAAGTTTTTAAAAAGACAGAAATCTAATGATAAATAAACCTCTGAGGCAATACAAAGGGTTGCTTCAGTTTGCTGATTTTTTTTCTTTAATATTTTTATTTATTACATATATTTATAGAGATGTACATAAAATTATATTTCTAACAAAATACTATACTTCAAATCAAATCACATGTCACCTCTTAATCATTCCTGAATATGATACAGAGATTACTTACTATTTTACACTTCCAATTTCTCCCAAATACTGTAGAATGAATTATACAGAAAAATAATATGTATATAATCCTTTGTTGTGACTCTACACAGAGTAACAAGGTTTTAACCAAAGTAACTCGTTTGTCATCCACGCATTAAACTTCTTACAATTATGTATCATTTATATAAAAGAATAAATAAACTTAAACCTCCAAAGATATGTAGCAAACTCTTTCATATTTGCTTTGGAGGTTAGGATATATTAACTTTCTCAGATCTGTGGAAATAGCCCAAGAATTATAAGCTAATTTTCAGTACAGTGGTCCCCCAGGTTACAAAAGTAATCCGTTCCGGATTACTTTTCGTAACCCGGAAATCTTTGTTTCCCGGGGGACCGCTTTAGTGGACGGACCGTGTGGCAAATTTAAAGGGGCTGCGTGGTTTTTCCATTTCGCAACCCGGGGTTTTCTTCGCATCCCAGGGGCTTTTTTGCGGAGCCGGCGGTTTCGGGTCCCGGGGATTTCGTTCCCCGGGGGGTTCGTATCCCGGGGGACCACTGTACATTCTTATTCCCATATTCTAGTTTAACTCTTTCTATCTTAATGAACTTAACTTATATTTGAATTACTTTTTAAATATATCATCATACCATAATGTATAAGTTCCTTTAGGGAAGCATTATAATTATACTATTAAATCCATATTTGAGGCCCAATTGGCCACTTGCCCCCATTTTCCCCTCAAGTAATGTATGACTTTTCCCCAGTTTTCCTTCCATTTTGCACTATCCTTATTGTCCACTTTATATGATAATAGATCAAGTTCCATCATTTGATATAGTTTATGTCTCCATTCGTCAATATCTATTGTTTTGTCAGATTTCCAGAACTTTGCAAAGACCAGTCTCACTGCTGATAACACGTAAAATATGGTCTTCCCATACCTCCTTTCTACCTCCTCTTCCAACATACACAATAACATAGTTTCTGCATTAAAGTTTGCTGAATTTTGATTATGTTCACATCATGGTAAAAGATTTTCCTGGTTAAACCGCCACTTACTTTTTCTGGGGAGCAGATACACACAAGACATTGCAGGCCACATCTTCTTCACTGTTGATTAAAATGACCTGCACGGTAGTCTGTAATAACCACTGAACAACATATTTTAGAGAATGACACTTAACAGCAGTTAATAATAATAATTTTGGCACATGTTCTATCTAAATCAGTCAATGGCATGGAGAGCAATCAAGGCTTTCTGCAAGGCCTAAGCTATTAAATTATGAATATATGAGTCTAAACCATGGTTGATGTTCATAGCGAAATGCCATTAAGAGCTTTCAATTTATTTATTTATTTATTTATTTTTACTTTAAAAGGTGAAATGAAATTAAGCAGATATATAATGTGTATTGTTCTTTCACATAAAACACACATGCATTTTTAAAATATTCCCAAATTTCCAAATTTGGTATGTTTGGCAAGGATGGTATATTATGACTACCAGACCTAAATACTCCAAAGACATAAAATCCTCTCTGATTTTGGAAGCTAAGCAGAGTCAGCCCTGATTAGTACTTGGATGGGAGACTGCCAACAAATAGCAGGTGGGTAGGCTGTATTTCAGAGGAATGAACTGGCAAAAGCACTTCTGAGTATTACCTGCCTAAGAAAACCCTATGAAATTCATGAAGCCACCAAGTCAACAGATGCATACCTGCACCAATTATACACCCACAACTGTCACGTTAAAACAACCACAGACTACTGTAATTTATCCTGTGACTAAGCTTAGACACATGCAGCTAAAAGAATTGGATACGTTTTCTCTACCTGGATATTTTTCTCTTCCTCTATTGTTTCCCCATGTTGCAAATTCCTTGGAGGCAGAGACCTGTCCACTTGTTCTTTAAAAAGTACCATGCATTCTGATATTGGTAGGAATTTATAAAAATTTATAAATTTATAAAAACTTAAATCAAAATATTTCAAGGTCATGTACATAGAATATACAATGCACACAGAACAGGTTGAGTCTCCCTTATCTGAAATGTTTGTGACCAAAAAGTGTTTTGGATTTTGGAATTTTTTTGATTTTATAACATTTGCATATGCTTGACATATTTTGGATATGGGACTCAAATCTAAACAAAAATTTAAATTATGTTTCATATACACCTATAGGCTACATGTAATTTTACATATAAACTTTGTGCATGGAACAAAATTTGTATGCATCAAAAAGCAAAGGTGTCACTATATCAACCACCCATGGCGCCAGTTTCCGAATATAGCAGCTAGGTAATTTTATTTTTTAAAAATCAATGCATATATTTTTTTAAAAAACTTATAAAATGCAATTACATTCAAAATTAAAAGACAACATAGTTTTAAACAGATATCATCTTGATCAATCAGAGAATGTAAATGAATAAGCAATTAACCAAGTCAGTCTTTCCAAAAATTGCTATCTGTCAGTGACCTTTCCCTTATTATTAGAATAATCAATAAAGGACAAGTAAGTTTCATAGAGGGAAGTGTGAACCTAATCATTTTTGTCTCTTTAATTTCAGCTGTCAACTTTTTCATTAAGGCTCTCTTCCAAAGCTTATTCTTTCAGTTATTCAGAGAAAGGTTCTTTACTTCCAATGCCTGTCATTGGACAGTGACTACAGGAGAGAAGAAGTCAATGATATTCTTAGGCAAAAGTGTGTCATCGCTCACAGAAAATGAATTTGGCCAACCTAATGCAGGCGAGAAGCAATATTTTGGGGAGTAATGTTAGACCTTTTTTTAAAGATTGCTTTCTAAAAATCGTGGATTTGGGAACATATATAAGTGTGAATCAGTCTCCAAATAACTTGTCAAATACTCAGTACTAATTTTATTGTAGATGCAACTTAATTTAATCAGGGAATAGTTATTTAATAGTCCATATCTCATGGATATGCAAAGATTTTCCTTAGCTCTTCATTTTTTCTAAATACAACTAAAAATGTGAGTTTTAACCAGAACTTGAAAGATTGTTTTATAGGACCACATACCCAGAATCTCCAGCCAGCATAGCTAGTGTTATTAAAGTCCAATGCCTTTTGGGACTAGGGGGCTATCCAAAAAATAATTGGGGTTGAATCGTTGTTGTTCACAAGCATCCCAAATGGGGGGGGGGGGGGGGGGGGGGGGGGCTGCAAAAAAAAAAAAAACCCAGTTAACCCAGAATAATTGGTATCATTTTTTTCTGAGTTTTTTTTTTTCCAAAAGTTTTGCATTATCAGCAATGCAAACAGACCCGGGATTGATCCCTACAAGCCCGGCTTCATCCTTTCCCTCTGGTGAAGGGAAAGGAGGACACTTTCTCTCTCTTTTCCCCACCACCACCATCTCTTGGCAGCTGGAGCTCCATGGCGCAACGGAAGATGTTGCTGCCACTGCTGCCACTTAGAGACATGAACCTGGGGACAGTTTCTCACAGAAGTTGCCAGAACCCTTGGGGGGAAGCACAGGGCTGGCAAGCATGTCTGAGCAACAGAACATGGAAAGATGTGAAGAGATGTGATTTCAATCGAATAAAATAATGTGAATAACAAACCCAGAATACGTCAATTGGCTTATTTGTATCATTGTGCTAAAAATACTACATCTGAATGACTCCTAGGGTAATTTAAATCCTATTCCTATTTCCACATGAACCTTCCTTCAGAGCCCCATCTGCAATCTGCAAAAGGAAGACCATGATACTTGGAAACAGGAGCTACCCACTGATCCCACCATTAGTCAAATTCTCTTCTCCAAGAAATTCTGCTAACATCAGCCCTGTTCTCTTTTCTGATCATGTGCTGGTCATTTTATTTTCCTACTCTTTTAAAATATGTTGTTGTTGTTTTTGTTGTTTATTTTTAGTTGGTCTAATTGGTGATGTCTTGCTGGTTTTATTGCTCTCTATCAATTTATCATTAATTTTAAAAGTCATTCCTATGTTATATTTGTATTTGATTTACTGTTACATTGTCCTTATTTTAGCCATCTTAAAAGCTTTGGATGAAAAACTGCCTTATATTATTTTAAAATAATAAAGAAATATGGCAACCTGTGGCTGGGTCTTAACTAGCTAAGTTAGGTCTGCTCAAAATCTTGCATTTACCTAACATTATTTTTTAACAGGGGAAAAAAAAAAGAATTCTCAGCAGCATACCTCACTACCCAAAATGCTATATGATAAACTTTTGGAATTTCACTTTTACAAGGATAGACTATGGTGACAGTTTGGGAGGACAATGCAAAACCCATTTGGATTTACAGAACTCTAGTTGTACAAACCCAACATTGTCACCTTGCAGTTTTACAAATGCCTTGTTTATCTTTATCCACCAGGTGGCAGTGGTTGCATCAGAGAGCTTTTTTTATTTTTAAACTCCTGCTTTTTTGGGAAGAGGGGAATGTGTCTGTCTGAATTTATCTTTGTGTGTCTGGATAGCAGAAATCTAACACAAACACTTCAAGGGGCACGCATTTCTACTGGTACCAAAGCTGGCTCCATTGAAGGGCATCTACCTCCCTCTCTTGAGAAGTAGATTTAGAGATCAAGGGGTGAAAAAGAGGAATAAAAGAATAGAAATAAACATTTAACATGGTTACTGGCTCAAAACATTAAATACAGTACCTGCCTTAACCCATGAGTATATGCAAGCCATAACTTTGCAATAAACATGCACAGGATTGCACTTTATAATTTCAAATGAGTCTTTGCTTTTCAAACAAAATATCATCTGTTTTCTGCTGTTAAATCTGCTGAGGCCTCTTCCCCATGCAGCCCCTGGAAAGTTTTATCTATGACCATAATTTTCCACTGGGGCAGCATCTGCTGATAAAAAGCTGGACCACATATGACATGGCAAAGTTGTAGTCCACCCTAGTTTTCTCTCTCCTGTTTTCCTTTATTTTTCTGAATATGGAGCCAGGGCAAAAGGCATTTTTTATACAAAGCAAAATCAAATGCTTCCCCCCACCCCAACCCCATTTCCATGTTGCCACAATACCCTGGGGCAACTCTAGGGGAATTGTCTTCAGTTACCTCTATTCTACCCAAAGAATGTTAATTTTGAAAAAGTCAGAACAGAACTCTACACATGAGAGTAGTGTGTGTGTGTGTGTGTGTGTGCATGTTTACACTACTATATGACAGAAAGGGAAAATAGTCATAAATGTATAGATGGAATATGTTCCTCTGTCAATGTTACATTATTTTTGCAAACTGATGAGAACATGCTGGGGGACCTTGAAGTTCTTTATGAATATTATGTATAAAAAAATAAGCAAATTGGAATAGCTGGCTATGCCTGTTAAAAAAAAATCAGAGGTGAAACCATAGTATTTACTTATCAACAAAGAAATCTAACCCAAAGGACAACCTTCCTCAATGTACTGCCCTCCAAATGTGTTAGACTACAGCCCACAGTATCCACCAGCCAGTGTATCATAGGACCTTATCAGACAGGATGAATTTCTTTTTCTTGCGAATGGAGCCAATTGGAGGCAATTCAAATTCACGTGAATTCACTAGTTGAGCGAATTTACATGAATTCCATTTGCATTCGGAATGTGTTCAGAATGACTTCCCATTACCCAAAAATGACTTCCCATTGCCCGAAATTGCGCGAGATGCTTTAATTCGCAATAACGTAAAACCCATGATTGTGTTCGGAATGACTTCCCTTTTGCCCGCAATTACGTGAGATACTTTAATACGCAATAACGTGAAACCCCATTATTGGGTTCGGATTGCCATTAGAATATACTTCCAATTTCCGACGTCTGATAAGGTCCATAGCTGGTTGGGCAATTATGGCAGTTGTAGTCCTATGTGTATAGAGAATGAAAACTGAGTAAGAGCCTGTAGTGTTTCCAGAAGAAGTTGTGTTTTTCTCACAAGACTAACACGGGGGGGGGGGGGGGGAGAGATAGTAAAAGCTTTTACAATTACTCTATAGGTGCAGTAAGTGCCACCAGTGAGGCCATTTCTGGGCAATTACTGCTTCCTGATGTGGCAAGAGGGCACATATGTGTTGCTTTGGCAGGATCTTAAATCACTGATAACATTTTCTAAATTCCAAGAAACTCCTGTTCCTATTAAGGCTCCCCCCCCCAACAATAAAACTTCAGTGCTTTAGAGTGAAAAATAATTATTGTTTTATTATTATTTATGTGCATTGAAATCTGCCCACAAGACTAATTTCTCTAAAAGGCATCAGAAAATGTCTGATGATGCAGCCAACATCCATCTAGAATCTAGATACAATGCTTTTCAAGCCAGTATTTTGACATTTTTTCTAACTATTGACCACATTTCATGATTGTAAGATGAATTCACAAGGGAGAGCAGCATGAACAGCTAGAGTTTTCTTTGATGTCAACATAGTTTTTGTTGTTGTTGTTTTAAAATGAATCATTCCTTTATTCTTCTGGCAAGGAAACTCGTCTCTAATGACATCACACACATCCCCTTCTTCCTTCCATAATCATACATTTTTAAAGGACTAGGGAATCTGTTTCAATTCTCCCAAACTCGATTTTTTTAACCACAGTTTGTTTCTACACTGAACATAAAGAAATTTGCAAATTTGTTCAGATTTTCAAAACAAATTGAAATTTCCCACCCTCCATGTTCACTGGACAGATTCAAAGGTACACACAGAATGAAGAGTAACATAATGTATATGTTTGTCATATAAATCTCAGAAATGAAGAATCCCTCAGAAAAAAAAGAGAACAATTATTGGCATTAGTATTAACTTTATTTACATCCACCTTATTTCCAAAACTGGGACTCAAGGTGACTTAGAAATGAAAATGATTACAATATAGTTTTTTAAAAAATACCAAAGGTCATCCTAATGGTAGAATTAGAATTAAACTGTTCCTGGGCATTATGTTTTTAACAGAAAATGTGTAACCAATGGCAGAAATAGCATGGGGAGAAGCAGGGATAGGTTCCTACACCACAAAAAAAGTAGAGCAGGTCAACATTTTATTTAAAACTACGGTAACTATATGCACCAATGTGGAATGAAACATCCAGTTTAGGTTAGCCTTGCAAAAATATACAAAAAACATTTTGAACCTGCCTAAATATCCCAAAGGCACCAGTTTCCTTCTGATCTTGGAAGCTAAGCAGGGGCAGTCCTGGTTAGTACTTGGATGGGAAACCACCAACAAATATCAGATACTCTTGACTGTGTTTCAGAGTAAGGAACTGGCAAAACCATCTCTGAGCAACTGTTACCTAAGAAAACCCTATGAAATCCATAGGGTCACACAACACAACAAGTAACCTGAAGATACAGCGAAAGAGAGAGAGAGACTAGCTGAAACTAGTTTCTTCCAAAATACACCCAGAAACATTTTTTTCTTTCAACTCTATTTTTCTTATGATTTCCAATTTGAGGCCAAACTTACAATATCTTTTAAATAATAAGTTGGGAGTTTGTTCAGGAGGGTGGAAGGAACTGAAGTTAATATTAGGGTCTCACTAACCAAATGTGTTGAATCTTTCAAATAAAAACATTAAACTAAGCTATCAGTGTTTGATTTACCACATAACGATTAAAATGTACAATTCCAAAATGCCATCTTTCCCTTCTATATATTTAATGTTTAACATGCACATAAGGCATATAAAAGAAAAAGTATCTGAGTTTTATCTTCACTACTATGTCTTTAAGCTGAAACCTAATATATCCCACATGCAAGCCAAATATAAGTGTGAAAGCATCCTAGTAATGTGGCTAATGCTTGCAAATATACAGACAAGTACAAATACTGCCAAGAATAAAAATATAAATGAAATTAAGTTTGGAAAGTTGAGATTGCACTGCCAAAAATAAAATTTAGATTATAATTATGTATACACCTGCAACCTTGGATCAGACATTGATCAGAATGGAGACTGTACTCAAGAAATTAGAAGAAGGATAAGAATGGGAAGGACAGCTATGAAAGAACTAGACAAGATCCTAATGTGCAAAGATATAACACTGAACACTAAAATTAGGATCATCCATATGAAGTTATTACCAGTCACCGTTTACGGATGTGAGAGCTGAAGAAAGCGGATGGAATGAAAATCAACCAACAAGTGCAAGCAACATGATGTCATTCCAAAAGGCCTGCATGTGAAGAACCTACTACAGACTACATACCATACAGACTATAGCGACAAACTATGTACCATTCTATTCAGGAAACTATTTAAATATCTGATAAGCAATCTGTACAGTAAACAAGAAAAGATCAAAAGAGAAATCTCCTGTGTAGAAACACAAGTAAGGAATGAGCCCTCTACACAAGCCATCAATGAACATAATTTCTCCAAGAACAGGAAAACCATCTATGTGGAACATTTCTTTTCCCCAATAAAAAAGGAAAATAAACTTGTCTTGCTCCTACAAGATTCCACAACCCACAACAAGAGTGCCATGATTCCAAACAGCAATCTTCCAGCCACAACCTGAATAAGCAGAAGAGTCTGTTTTGTCAGGAGGCATATCTTTCTGCCCCTCCAGACCCACACAAGTCACATTTCTGTGGTGATCTAGAGGCCTTCTTCCACTGCTTAGAACAAGACTTCTACATAAAATGTTTTCAGCGCCATACCCAGACAGAATTTCAGTTGCAAGGAACACGATGCCATACACAGCCTCAAGAACAACCATAATATTGTCATCAAAGAGGCTGACAAAGGAGGAACTGTGGTCACCGTGGACAAATCTGTCCACGTACAGGCAACTGTACGACACCACATTTTACAGAATCCTATCTAATGATCCCAGAGAGGAATACTGGAAGGAATTAAACTGGCTACTCAGGGAATTTCCCATGGAAGCACACAACCAAATCCTTATTGACACACCCTAGGAGCCAGAGTGATCCTGGGCAACCTATCATGTCTAGCATTGGAACACTCATAGTTGGTGCCTCCAAATATATGGACAATATCTTCAAATGACAATATGCCACCAATACACCCAGCTATGTGAAGGACACCATGGACTTCCTGCAGAAAATACAATCCACCCACAACCTTTCAGGAAACACCAGCTTAGCCACTATGGATGTGGAGCCCCTGTACCCCAACATCCCACATAGGGATTGTAACCTCTAGGCCCACAGGGGTCTTCTTTCCTTAAAATATAGTCTGAGGTTTTTCTTTCCTCAAATATATCCCTTTAACCCTTGGTCCTTTTAGTGGCCCCAATTCCTTTCCTAGTTCACTCAATAAGTGACTCAGAGATGGGCTCCCAGTATGCTTAGCTATTAAGTGTTTTAATATTTTGGTAGCATGCATTTGAAATTATCTCAAGACACTCCTTTGCAAACAAGAATATAAACTTTATTTACAGACAAAACTTAAGTTAGTATAGTTTTATAGCTGGTTCTCAAAATGTGTGGTTCGACTGTGTACAGCCTCCTTTTTCTGAGTAGAGAGACAAAATGCAAGTGCTTTGTCCATCCTGGGAGCACCTTAAAAGAAGCACCAACCATCTCTATTCTCGCATGCATCCAGCCTTTATACACTATTTTATACAATATTTTAAAAATAATATTGTGCATGAAACAAAGTTTGTATACACTGAACCATCAGAAAGCAAAGGTGCCACTATCTCAGCAATTATGCCTATCAGAATCTTTGGCATAATTTTCCTTTGCTTCATCTTTTACATCCTTTGTTACATGGCCCTAAGTTTTACACTCGATTTATCCACAGGTCATAGCAAAATCCATAATTGTGACCCCAAAACCTGCCTTTGACTTATACATGAGGTCAACTTTTATGAAGTAAAAACAAAAAAACAAAAAATAATAAACAAGGCAAGATTTGTATCCAGAACTCATCTATTACAGCCATGCTGCTTGAAGAGAGAAAATGATAGAACTACAGCTCACAACTGAGACCATTCAGATGCATAATCAATGAATTACAGTCCATTCTTCGCAATAATGCTGCCCTATCAAGGACTCTTAGTGGCAGAGCCTTGCCACAAACCAAGATGCCAACTCTGCCCACATGTTTATTCAGGAAATGTCATCACAAGACCCACAGTATTAGGGGGACTTTCACATGCTCATCCTGCAATGTGATTTATGCCATACTATATCAGCAATGCCCTTTAGCACTATACATTGGGTAAACAGGCCAGTCCCTGTGCCAGAAGATAAACAGACATAGATCAGACATTAGGAATGGGAATAAACTGAATCCAAATAAAAGGGAGGTACTCGCTATAGGCAATCCTATTCCAGGTGTGGAGATAAGTCCTCCAGTCCTGGACAGGGTCGCACTTCCCCTAAAGAACTGTGTTCGTAGCCTGGGGGTACTCTTGGACTCGTCGCTTTGCCCGGCATCTCAGGTTGATGCAACAGCCAGGAGTGCATGTTATCAGCTTCGGCTGATACGCCAGCTATGACCCTTCCTGGAATGAGAGAACCTAGAAACGGTTGTACATTCACTGGTAATCTCTTGTCTTGATTTCTGCAATGCACTCTACATGGGGCAACCCTCATGACATGTTCGGAAGCTTCAATTGGTTCAAAACATGGCAGATTACTTATAGGGAGTTCCAAATTTGATTCCATTACACCTATTTTAAAATCCCTACACTGGTTGCCTATTAGGTTCTGGGCACAGTATAATGTGTTGGTTATTACCTATAAAGCCCTACATGGTTTTATAGGTCCTGCATACTTGAGGGAACGCCTCCTCCCATACAATCCTTCCCGCACACTCAGGTCCTCTGGGAGGAACCTACTGCAGCGAAAGAAAACCAGAGGACCTTTTCAGCTGCTGCTCCAAAAATATGGAATGACCTGCTGGAGGAGATCCACCATATTACATCTTTGGAGGCCTTTAAAAAGGCGATAAAGATGGATCTCTTCCAGCAGGCCTTTCCAGGCTGACCTCCATGTATTTGAGCTCTCCTATTGTTTAGCTGCTGTTGTCTAGTTGTTCCCACTGGCTAGAATGGATTGTATTGGCAACTTCACTGGGAATTGTTATTTTAATGCTGTTATAGGGTGGGAGGGAGATGGGGAATCAGAAACGATTACATTTTGCTATGTTTTAATATGTTGGATTTTTACTGTTTTTAACTGTTGGTACCTGCCTCGATCCAATATAGGGAGAGGCGGAATACAAATAAAGTATTATTATTATTATTATTATTAAACCAAAAAAAACAGTGGCAGAACATTTCAATCACCCTGGACATTCCATCTCAGACGTCAGAACAGTAGCCCTTGAAGAAAACATCTACAAAGGAAGGTTGGAAAGAGAAATAGCAGAACTGGAATTTATCCACAGACTACAGTTCACCAGCAAAAACTACGCACCTTTCAACAGTATCTAATTCTCACCTTCATGATGGTGCCCTTGACCTGTTTACCCCATCACTCCCTGACCCAAAACACATAGGCAAAAAGTGATGGCTTTGGGCCATGTTGGGGCATAGCATTTGGACAACGCACACCTCAAACACAGCTGGAAGCCAAGCTGATGCCATGCCAAGTAAAAATAACTGGGCCAAAAAGGAGAGGATGTAATCCACTCCTTCCAGCAGCCCAGTTTGGGACTTGGCAGAAGCCTGCATCAGGACCAGACCCATGCAGATGCTGCAGTGGCTGCTTCGGGCCACTGTTTCCCACATTCATCCATTCTTCTCACCTTCAGGCTACAGCTTCACTACATTTGCCCACCAATGACTATCATTAAAATTGGACTTGCTACTTTATTTCCATACACAAAGGATTTTGAATCTGAATTGACATTCTCACACAGTGACATACAGTGGTCCCCCGGTTTACGAAAACCCCGGGGTACGAAACCGGTGGGACCGCTAAAATTCCCCTGGGATCCGAAGGATCCCCCGGGATCCGAATTAAAAAAACTGCGCAGCCCCTTTAAATCGGCCGCGCGGTCCGTCGGAAATTGCGGTCCCCCGGGAAACGAATGCTTCCGGGTTACGAAAGGTAATCCGGAACGGATTACCTTCGTAACCCGGGGGACCACTGTATATATCTCTGTACCTGACTTTCCACCAAATGCATCTGAGGAAGCAGACTTAATTCTGTGAAAACTCATGCTGCTAACTTCTTTCTTTCAGTTAGGGCCAAAACACACTGCAGAAACAATCTGGTTTGAGAATGCTTTAACTGCCCTGGGTCAATATTAGGGAATTCTGGGAACTGTAATTTTGTGAGACATTTAGCTTTCTCTGTCAGAGAGCTCTGGTGCCCTGACAAACTACAATTCCCAGGATTCCCTAGCACTGAGCCAAGGCAATTAAAGTGGTCTCAAACTGGATTATCTCTGTAGAGTGTTTTGGACCTTAGTCTCAAAGGTGCGACAAGATCTCTTTGCTGGGTGTGTGGATGTGATATCTGCAAAGAGGAGAAGGAGGGAAAAGAAGAAGATTGTCCTCAAAGCAGCTGACAAGGTTCAAGAAAAAACACAGCAATAAGAACTAATGTTGAGCTGCTTATACGTATGGTTATCTTACATCCCAAATGTGTCTGATGTGGGATGGAAGGTTCTTCCCATTTTGTGGTTTTCCATAAGAATCTTATATTCAGTACCACCCAATTTTCTCACTTAGGGAATGCATTTTCAGACAGGCCTGTCAAATTAACTTAACCACACTACAGTCTTATTTTTAAAAATTGTAAGTTATAAACACCAAGTTCTCTGAGCTGTCCTAGTGTAAACTCAGAAAAATGTAAACACTTTTTTCTATATACTTTCATGACACTGTAGAAAGAGGATGGGAAGAGAAAATGGAATGTGTGAGCAGTGAGTTTAATTTTCATCAACTGAAATATGAACTGACACAGGTGTGACATTAAAAGTTGCTACGACTAGGCAAAGGATACTTTAACTCAAATACAAAAGATGGGCAATAGAGGTTATATAAAGCATAGTTGTAACACAAAAGATCAACAACAAAAAAATAGCTGAGGAGAAAAATGGCTAGAGAAAACAATTGTGCAAGGGATTTGAAGGGTTATGTAAGGCAGTCATTTCTGATAATATCACAAAGCTTTGATTCAAATAATTTGGGGTCAGAAGAAGAACCACGACAGCAATAATTTTGAATGCCAGCTTGTGTAAAAGTTGAGCTGCTTCCTCCACAACAGGGAAAGAACCAGAAAAGAGTATAGATTACCAAAACAAATACATATATGTTACTTTTATGATCATCAGCACTTTTGAGAGGAGGAATCAACAGAGTCCCTCAAGATGGCTCACGGTGTTATATGCATGTAATTAAACATAATAATCTAAATCAATTATTTAGAAAAAACTGGGAGAAGAGCATCGTCTTCACATCAGTTCCAAATGCCCAGTGAGAAAGAAAACATTTCACTTATGGGGCTTGAAACAGGTCTCCACTGGAAGGTAGTTTCACAAGGAAGACCTTGCTATTGATACCAGCCTGCTTTGCCTCCAGTTTCATGTTGAAACAACGGAACTGAAAAAAGCCAAAAGCAAAAGGTCCTACAAATAATCTTTATCTGTTTCTGCTTAAAACAAAACATATGTAACAAAACAATGTATATAACAAAAATATTCAAAACCAATATATACAAAAGATACAAAATGAACCACAGTAATAATGGCAAACAGAAAACCACAAAATAGCAAATACATCAAGTAATATAAACAACATTGAAGCAAGTAACACAAAATATAATGCAACAGAAAAGAGGCTAAGGAGTACATACTTCTAGGTAAATAAACACAGGAGTGCTCTATAAAACATTTGAAGAGTTGCCTTTGTTTTTAGTGTTGTAACATATCACATTTTTAGTTGGGCATATATATATCTGCTGCTAATGTTGTGGCCTGGGTGTTGATATTATTAAACAGCGTTAAATTTATCTTTCCCTTTTTGGACTTACAGTGGAACTTTTATTTGGTTGCTTTGAAACATGTGCAGAGTGATTCCCCCCCCCCCCCCGGTTTGGCTCAGAATTGCACATGCTCAATATTTCTTACAGATGCTAATTGTATGTTGTTATAATATCAAATTGCTTTGTTATTTTTAAAAACTCTGTTACAGAGTTAAATTGTAGAGCAATAGTGTTGTACTTGCTTGTATATTTCATCATATTTGGGCAGAAAGAGTATTGTGTATATGTGTGAGAGATTAATGATCCTTGGGGTTTATAACAGCAAAATGAGGTTGCATCCGCACTGCAGAAAAAATCCAGTTTGACACCACTTTAACTGCCATGGCCCAATGGTATGGAGATCTGGGAACTGTAGTTTGTTTTGGCACTAGGGTTCTCTGAAAGAGAAGGCTAAATGTCTCACAAAACTACAACTCAGAATTCCATAGCATTGAGCCATGTCAGTTGAAGTGGCGTCAAACTGATTATTTTTGCAGTGCAGAGGAAGCCTGAGTCGACTGAGAGCGAATCAAACATGAATTGGTTTGAATAATGAATCCAGCCGAGATAATCCTTATATCTAAGGTCCAATACACATTGCAAAAATAATCCAGTTTGAGACCTGCTTTAATTCAGTGCTAGGGAATCCTGGGAATTGTGGTTTATTGTGGCACCAGAGCTCTCTGACAGAGGCGGTTAAATGTATCACAGTACAGTTCCCAGAATTCCCTAGCATTGAGCCAGGGTAGTTAAAGTGGTATCAAACTGGATTATTTCTGCAGTATGTTTTGGACCATTGTTGTTAGGTGTGTATCTCTAAAAATGGATAGAGATTTACTAGCAAGTCTTCTACAAGTGCAATTCCTTTGACACATAAGGTGTTACATGTATGCCATGGTCTGTGATCTATGGCTTGGCTTAGTTTCTTAAGTTTCTGCTCTTTGTGTAGATGATCTGCAGCTAACTGTGGCAGGGCTACAGTCTGGTTTGGATGTCCCAATGAAATCTACCCACATACACACAGGTGTTTTTTAAATCAAAGATGCAATGGGCAGTCAGCTGCCCAGCTTAAACCCAGCAATATAAGGGCCAATTGGGTGCAGGTGCTCCTCATGACAGCCTCCCAAATCCAAAGAAGCAGGCAGCTGTGCTGATTCACATCAATAAACCAGTTTTGTTTTAATCTCCACCAGGATTACACTTCTTTTGGCAAGCCACCAGGTCTTAAGTGACCATTAAAGGCAAAGCTACCCAAGATGTCCTCCATTTTGTGCATGACCAGGATGACCAGAGGTCCTCCTTTTCACCCTTCTGTCCAGGAGGAATCCCAAAACGCCCTCCATTTGGAGCATGACCAGGATGGGACTGGAGGCCCTCCTTTTCCAGGACCTGTCCTCCAAAATCCAGAGGCCTTCCAAAATGCCCTCCATTTGGAGCATGGCTAGGGTTCTGGGCCCCACAACAAACTCCAACTCCCACAGCCTTGAGCCAGAAAAAGAATTAAAGCAGTGCCAAAGCGGGCTAATTTCTCCAGTGTGGACGCAAGCCTGGGCCAACTCGAGTCAGTTTAGGACCCAGTAGCCACCAAGGAGAGAAGCTTGCCTCTCTCTCTCTCTCTCTGCACTGCCCTGACTGTGGCCCAGTGCTCATCCTCCTCTTGCTGGGTTCCCTTGGCTTCTACTGCAGAGCAACAGGAAAGGAAAGAGGAGAGGAAAGGACAGGCAAGTGGGAAGAGAAAGGAACTCCATTGCTTTGCCTGGCCATATATAATAAACCACCAAGCTTTTTGCAAGCTCTCCTTTTTTGCAGCAGCCTTGCGCCTGCGCATTGAGCTGCCTTGAGAGGAGGAGGAGGAGGAGGAGGAAGGCTCTCCCTTAGACTAGTCTTCTTATCACGGGTTTGGAGGCTGGCTTTGTAGTAGGAGAGGCTTGGAGGAGGAAGGGAGGCATAGGGTTGAGGCTGCCCTCTCCTCCTCCTCCCTGCCTTCCTTTCCAGTGGCACAGAATGGACTGACTGAGGAAGGAGAGCCAGCCATAGCCCTCTGCATCCTTGGCTTTGAGGCTGGCTAGACTTGGGAAGCAGCAATTGGTCCCTCCCTTGTTGGCTTTTTTTGATGAGGAGGAGGGTACCCTTGAGCTGCTGCTGCTGCTGTGCACTGTGAGCCCAGCAATTTCATCCTGTGTCTTTTTTAGAGCCTCTCTGGACCAGTTGCTGCTGCTGCTGAGGAGAAGAAGAAGAGGAGGCGTCTTTTGGATGCCTGGGTGCGCCTGACTTTTGGATCAGGAGGAGGGCACCCTTGGCCTCTCCATCCCCTTCATGGACACCAAGCCTTGGCTTCTGGGCGAGGAAGAAGGAGAAGGAGGAGAAGGAGAAGGGGCTCTACTCTGGCAGCTCTCCCTCCTGCTTTTGGCGGGATGCTGCTGCTGCTGAGAGCCAGGCCAAAGGGAGGAGAGCCTGCTTCTGGGCCAGAGGAGGCTGCAGCTCATCACTGACCACTACATTATTTATTATTATTATTATTATTATTATTATTGAATAATTGTTGTGGCCCAGGGAGCTTTTGAATTGCACTATCATTCTTCCTTGGGAAGAGGAGGCTGTGGCCCCTGACATCCTGCCTCCCATTGGCAATTATTGTCCTTTGGGGAGAAGGGGGCCTGTGGCAAAGGAGGAGGGTCTGTAATTCATTATTATTTGGAGAGAGCAGGTTGTAGCCAGGGAGATTTTGTAGCCCATTGGAAATAATAATAATAATAATAATAATTTGGGAAGGGGCTGTGGTAAAGGAGAGTCTGCATTTCACTATTATTTGGGGAGAGGGGGTTGTGGCCAGGAAGATTCTGCAGCCCATTGGAAATTAATAATAATAATAATAATAATAATAATAGTTTGGGGAGAGGGGTTTGTGGCCTGGGAGAATCTGTATCCCATTGGAAATTATTATTATTATTATTATTGGAAGGGGTTTGTGGTAAAGGAGATTCTATATTTCATTTTTGGGGGGGAGAGGAGGTTGTGGCCAGGAAGATCTTGTAACCTATTGGAAATTATTATTATTATTAATATTATTATTAGGGAAGGGAGGTTGTGATAAAAGATAGTCTGCATTTCATTATTTGAGAGGAGGGGCTTGTGGTCAAGGAGATTTCCCATCCTATTGGCAATTTATTATTATTATTATTATTATTATTATTTGGGAAGGGGGGTTGTGGTGAAGGAGAGTCTGCTGCATTTCATTGGAAAGTCTTCTTATTTGGGGAGGACTAGGGAGATTCTCTCTCCTATTGGAAATTATTGTTCTTTGGGGAGATTCTGTATTTCATCATTATTCTTTAGGGAAGAGGGGGTTTGAGGCCAGGGAGATTCTGTACTCCATTGGTAATTATTACTATTATTTGGGGAGGGGTTTGAGGCCAGGGAGGTTTTTATTTATTTATTTGGGCATTATTCTTTGGAAAGAGGGGGCTGTGGCCAGGGAGACTCTGTATTTCATTGGAAGTATTTGGGGGAGGAGGGGTTTGTGGCCAAGGAGATTCTGCATCTCATTGGCAATTGTCAGCATTGTTATTATTTAGAAGAGGGAGCTGTGGCCAGGGAGATTCTGCATCTCATTGGCAATTATCATTATTATTATTATTTGGTTGGGGATTTGTGACCAGGGAGAGTCTGTATCTCATTGGCAATTATCATTATTATTTGGGTAGGGGCTTGTGGCCAGGGAGAGTCTGTATTTCATTGGCTATTATTATTAATAATAATAGAATCATAGAATCATAGAATCATAGAGTTGGAAGAGACCACAAGGGCCATTTGGGTAGGGGCTTGTGGCCAGGGAGATTCTGCATCTCATTGGCAATTATTATTATTATTTGGATAGGGGCTTGTGCCCAGGGACATTCTGTCCTTCATTGGCAATTATTGATATTATTATGACTATTTAGGAAGAGGGGGCTTGTGGCCAGGGAGATTCCGTGTTCCACTGTCATTTTGGGGGGCAGAGGAGGGTTTGTGGCCAGGGAGATAATTATTTTTATGTATTTATTTATTTAACTGGACCTTATTATCTTTTGGGAAGGGGGGGAGTGTTGCCTCCCCTTGGGACCTATCCTCCTTTGGAGAGGTTGGGGGGGGTGTCAGTGGAGGCCATGGCCAGCCCTCGGAGGACCCTGGAGCTGGAGCACTTCGAGGAGAGGGACAAAAGGAGGCACCACCACCACCAGCAGCGCTCAAACAGTGGAACCCGTCGAATAGGCGGGGGAGGAGGTGGGAGCTCGACTTGTAGCAGCAGCTCTGCTGGCCCGTCAAAGGGGAACGGGCTGATCCCCAGCCCAGCTCACAGCGCCCACTGCAGCTTCTACCGGACCCGCACCCTCCAAGCCCTGAGCTCAGAGAAGAAGGCCAGGAAGGCCCGCTTCTACCGCAACGGGGACAAGTACTTCAAGGGCCTCGTGTACCCCATCTCGACCGACAGGTTCCGCTCTTTCGACGCCCTCCTCGCCGAACTCACCCGGTCCCTCTCTGACAATGTCAACCTGCCCCAAGGGGTCCGCGCCATCTACACTCTCGACGGCACCCACAGGCTCTCCAGCCTCGACGAACTGGTGGATGGTAAGCAAAAGGGAAGGGAAGGTTGAGAGGAGATCATATATGAGAGCCCTGTTTAAGTGTTGGAAGGGGTGTCATATTGAGGAGAGACTAGCAAGCTTGTTTTCTGTTGCTGCAGAGAACAGGACCTGGAACAATGGATGGAAGCTCCAGGGAAAGAGATTCCACCTCAACATTAGGGGGAACTTCCTTATTTTAAATATCTGAAAGGGGTGTCATATTGAAGAGGGACTAGCAAGCTTGTTTTCTGTTGCTGCAGAGAACAGGACCTGGAACAATGGATGGAAGCTCCAGGGAAAGAGATTTCACCTCAACATTAGGGGGAACTTCCTAATTTTAAATATCTGAAAGGGGTGTCATATTGAGGAGGGACTAGCAAGCTTGTTTTCTGTTGCTGCAGAGAACAGGACCTGGAACAATGGATGGAAGCTACAGGGAAAGAGATTCCACCTCAACGTTAGGGGGAACTTCCTAATTTTAAATATCTGAAAGGGGTGTCATATTGAGGAGGGACTAGCAAGCTTGTTTTCTGCTGCACCAGAGACTAGAACAAGGAGCAATGGATGGAAGCTCCAGGGAAAAAGATTCCACCTCAACATTAGGAGGAACTTCCTAATTTTAAATATTTGAAGGGGTGTTATATTGAGGAACGAGCAAGCTTGTTTTCTGCTGCTCCAGAGACTACAACAAGGAGCAATGGATGGAAGCTACAGGGAAAGAGATTCCACCTCAAAATTAGGAGGAACTTCCAGACAGTAAGGGCTGTTCGACAGTGGAACACACTCTAAATGTAGTGGAGTCTCTTTCCTTGGAGGTCTTTAAACAGAGACTGGATGGCCATCTGCCGGGGATGCTTTGATTGAGAGTTCCTGCATGGCAGAATGAGGTAGGACTGGATGGTCCTTGTGGTCTCTTCCAACTCTACAATTATGTGTTTCTGCCATTCCCAGAATTCCATAGCATTGAGCCATGGCAGTTAAAGTGATGTCAAACTGGATTATTAATGCAG
Organism: Urosaurus nigricauda; assembly: GCA_034509955.1. Lineage (NCBI taxonomy): Eukaryota > Metazoa > Chordata > Lepidosauria > Squamata > Phrynosomatidae > Urosaurus > Urosaurus nigricauda. The sequence continues at coordinate 156,365,702 of JAOEGL010000005.1, read as the reverse complement.
GACGGATGTAGCCTTAATATACCTCTACCCCTTCCCTTTTGTCTCATATCTATCTATGCATAGCTACTAGGAAGCCCCTCTAGAGTTTATGGAGGCCTGTGTGTGTATTGTGTGCCTGCAGGTCTTTTCAGACTTACAGCAACTGTAAGGCGACCCTATCATGGGGTTTTCTTGGCAAGATTGGTTTGCCATTGGCTTCCCTTGAGGCTGAGAGCATGTGACTTGCCCAAAGTCACCAGCACGTTTCATGGCCAAGCTAGGAATCAAACACTGGTCTCCAGAGTCATAGTCCAATAGCCAAACTGCAACACTGTCTGAATATACCTCTCTCTCTCTCTCTCATATATGGCTATCTATGTATGGCTACTAGTAAACCCCATAGAGTTGAGGGAGACTTGTATGTTTGTATATGCCTCCAAGTCATTTCCAACTTACCATATATACTTGACTATAAGTCGACCATATATAAGTCGAGGGCAGGTTTTGGGGCCAAAATTATGGATTTTGATATGCCCCGTAGATAAGTCGAGAGCAAAACCTAAGGGCATGTAACAAAGGATCTAAAGGATGAAGCAAAGCAAATCAGTGCCACAGGACTTACAAAATTTCAGGAAGCATAACTGTTTGTGTTCAGATTGAAGAATGGATGGATGATAGGATCAGTGCTTCCAGGATGGATTACACTCTTGCCTTTCACCAGGGGATGTTTTCTATTTTTATGAGAGTTAAGGCGCAGTACTCATATTGACTCGTGGATAAGTCAATCCAGATTTTTTGGGGTCATTTTTTTTAACTAAAATTTCTAGACTTATACATGGGTATATACAGTATGTCAACTCTAAGACAACCCTATAATTGGATTTTCTTGGCAAGATTGGTTTAGAGGAGGTTTGCCATTGCCTTCCCCTGCAAGTGATTTGCCCAAGGTCACCCAGTGGGTTTCCATGGCCAAGCAGGGAATCAAATCCTGGTCTCCAGGGACTTAGTCCAATCCTCAAACCACTACACCATGCTGGCTCTCACTGCAACATTACAGTTTTAATATACCTATACCTCTTTCATATATCTAGGATATCTGCTAGGAAGCAGAGTCTAGTGAGGCTTACTGAGGGCTCATTCCCACTGGGGGAATATCCTGCTTTCAGATTCGGCTAATAAATCGATTCCAAAAGGCCCCTCGTTCCCACTAGGGCAAAGGGAGCCTGTTTGGAATCTATTTATTTTGTTGGCACACTTGTCATTCCCACCGGGGCTGGGAAGATGGAGCTGCCCTTCAGCCAGTCTCCCCCCCCCCCTCCCTGGACCCTTTCAGAAGGTCCTGACTGGACCCTCTTTCTCTCTTCCCTTTCTCTCTTCCTCCCCTCCCCTCTCCTCTTTTCCTTTCTTCCTTTGTCCCTTGTCCCTTCTTCCCCTTCTTTTCCTTCCTTCCTACCTTCCTGTGTTCCTTCCCTCTTTCCTGCCAGGCCTCTGCTGCTTCTCCTAGGGCTGGTGGGGCCTCTGGTGCAGCTGTCATGCTGCCACCACTTGCCCCATAAACTGCCCGGCATGGCAGGAGCGCCCGAAGCCCCTCCAGCCACGGGAGAAGCAGCAGAGGCCCGGCAGGATTGCTAGAGGCCCCTCCAGCCCCAGGAGAAGTGGTGGAGGCCCAGCAGGAATGCCAGAGGCCCCACCAGCCCTGAGAGAAGTGGCGGAAGCAGGATAGTAGCACCAGAGGCCTTGCCAGCCCCAGGAGAAGTGGCGGAGACCTGGCAGGAAAGAGGGAAGGAACACAGGAGGGTAGGAAGGAAGGGAGCCAAGAGGAGGAGGAGGAGGGGAGGATCCTTTTTTTTAAAAGCAAAACTAATCGCAAAATCAGTAGAATTGCCTATCAGTTACTCTCCTTTGCAAGTAGCTGCTTTGCCAATCTATCAATTTTGTGATTAGTTTTATTTTTATTTTTCTTAAAAAGATCCCAAAATGGTGGCACTGGGTGTGTGTATGACATCTCTGGGGATGGATGACACACACTGCCATTTGCCCCTCCCCTCCAAAATAATCAATTCCCATCTGGCGTTCCCACTTATTGGATGTGTGTCAGGATCAATTCTTAGCAAAAGAATCGTCAAAAAAACAGCTACCAAAATACCCCGGGCTTTTGGCGTTTGCCCTGCGTTTTTCCCCCTGGAATCGATCAAATGAAGATCAGAATCGATTTTCAGTGGGAACTAGTGGGACATATAAATTGATTCAAGATTCAAAGCTTTTGATAGTGGGAAAGATCCCTCAGATAACTCTGTTTAAGAGATTACAGCCTTAGTGGCTGTCAAGGGCATGTTTGTTTGTTTGTTTTTAGCACTGGGGTCTTGCGACAGATCTCTTTGCAGTCACATTTGTAGATGATGGTGCCCTCTTCCAGTTGTGTATCTATAAGAAGGCTGACTTACTGCAGATATTTTCCTGGGTGGGTAGGCATGCTGGTCTGTTGCAAAACCCATGAAGTGTCTAAATGGCAGAACACATTTAATTTGGCATAAGCTGTCATGGATCATAGCCCATTTCTGTTGTATCTGATGAAGAAGTCTGCAGTGCATACAAGTAGCATTGGGTGGCCAGTGCTCCAAGTATGGTGGTGGTAGCAACTCATCATTCACTTACCATGTGAGACATATCCCCCTTGTATTTACCATGGGCCTCTACTGTCTTTTGGCTGCCACAAGGCTATACAGTGGTCCCCCGGGTTACGAACCCCCCGGGGAACGAAATCCCTGGGACCCGAAACTGCCGGGACCACAAAACAGCCCCCGGGATCCGAAAAAAACCCCGGGATCCGAAGACGAAAAACCGCGCGGCCCCTTTAAATTTGCCGCGCAGTCTGTCTCCTAAAGCGGTCCCCCAGGAAACGAAGATTTCCGGGTTACGAAAGGTAATCCAGAACGGATTACCTTCGTAACCCCGGGGGACCACTGTATATTGCTTTCACCTGATAGGTTCTCCCAAATCCAGTTAAACCCAAAAAGTATGCATCCTTTATTCTCTTCCTTGGGTCAGAAGAATAAATTAAAGTTGAAATGTGCAAAAAAGGCAAAGGGTGCTCAACCTAAGGATAATGGAGGAGAGGACAGAATAGGGGAATTTTAGCACAGAATAGATAAAGAGATAGTACAGAAATACCTGGTTAACCTAAATGAATATAAGTTTCCAGGACCAGATGAACTACATCCCAGGGTATTAAAAGAACTGGCAAATGTAATATCAGAACCACCAGCAATAATCTTTGAGAACTCCTGGAGAACAGGAGAAGTCCCAGCAAACTGGAGGAGGGCAAACGTTGTCCCCATCTTCAAAAAGGGAATAAAACAGGATCCCAACAATTATCGTCCAGTTAGTCTGACATCAATACCAGGAAAGATTCTGGAGCAGATCATTAAACAGAGAGTCTGTGAACATTTGGAAGGCAATGCCATAATCACAAAAAGCCAACATGGATTTCAGAGAAACAAGTCATGCCAGACAAACCTGATCTCTTTTTTTGATAAAATTACCAGCTTGGTAGATGAAGGGCATGCTGTGGATATAGTATATCTTGATTTCAGTAAGGCCTTTGATAAGGTTCCCCATGACATTCTTGCAAACAAGCTTGTCAAATGTGGGCTAGACAAGTTAACTGTTACGTGGATTTGTAATCGGTTGACCGGCCGAACCCAAAGGGTGCTCAACAATAGTTCCTTTTCATCCTGGAGAGAAGTGACCAGTGGGGTCCCACAGGGTTCTGTCCTGGGCCCAGTGCTATTCAACATCTTTATTAATGACTTGGATGACAGAATTGGGGGCAGACTTATCAAATTTGCAGATGACACCAAATTAGGAGGAGTAGCTAATACCCCAGAGGACAGGATCAAATTCAAAGTGACCTGAATAGACTAGCTGGGCCAAAGCTAACAACATGGAATTCAATGCGGAGAAATGTAAGGTACTGCACTTAGGGTGGAAAAATGAAATGCACAGATATAGGATGGGGGGGCATCTGTATGAATGAAACTACGTGTGAAAGGGATTTAGGAGTCCAAGTAGACCATAAGTTGAACATGAGTCAACAGTGTGATGCGGCAGCTAAAAAGGCCAATGCTATTTTAGGCTGCATCAATAGAAGTATAGTGTCTAGATCAAGGGAAGTAATAGTGCCACTCTATTCTGCTTTGGTCAGGCCTCACCTGGAATACTGTGTCCAGTTCTGGGCACCACAATTCCAAAAGGATGTGGAGAAACTGGAGCATGTCCAAAGGAGGGCAACTAAGATGGTGAAGGGTCTGGAAACTGTGCCCTATGAGGAGCGACTTAGTGAGCTTGGGATGTTTAGCCTGGAGAAAAGAAGGTTAAGAGGTGATATGATAGCCCTGTTTAAATATTTGAAGGGATGTCATATTGAGGAGGGAGCAAGCTTGTTTTCTGCTGCTCCAAAGACTAGAACGCAGAACGATGGATGCAAACTGCAGGAAAAGAAATTCCACCTCAACATTAGGAAGAACTTCCTGACAGTAAGGGCTGTTCGACAGTGGAACACACTCCCTCGGAGTGTAGTGGAGTCTCCGTCCTGGGAGGTCTTTAAGCAGAGGCTGGATGGCCATCTGTCGGGGATGCTTTGATTGAGAGTTCCTTCATGGCAGGGGGTTGGACTGGATGGCCCTTGTAGTCTCTTCTAACTCTATGATTCTATGATTATATGCAGTAGTATTGTGATCTAAAATCTGGATTTCTCACATGTTTAGGAAGTCAAAGTCACAGATGGCCCAAGATATTTTGCTACCTGAGCCAGAGGAGTTATTGGTACTTCTCACTCACTCAACTCAAGATACTTAAGTATCCAAAGAGAAATGTTTAGTTTACTGTGGGGCAAAACAGATGGGCAGGAAAAAGTGGCTTAAAACTGTCTTTTCTGAAGCCACATTGAAACCCCACCAACCACACCACTGAATCCCAAGGCAGCTGGAGTGCTCATGTCATTACCAAATGACATGGCTTCAAGACAGGAAGAAGCGGGGGGAAATACTGCTTCTTTTTGAAATGGCTTTTCTTTGCATAAGGACAATTTTATGCTGGCTTCAAGGCATGAGTCATCTAAACACCACACCTTCAAGTCAACCTGAAAGCACCTCTTTTTGTCTGTCTGTTTAACCTCTGTAATACACTCATACGTTGTCTGTGGTGCCTTTGAAATGTACTCAGAAACTGCCCAAAGAGCTACAACCAGGTTGTTAACTGGAGCTGGCTACAGGGAGCATGCAATTTCCTTGTTGCAACAGCTTTGTTGGCTGCCAGTTCATTTCTGGACACAATTCAAAGTGCTGGTTTTGACCTATAAAGCCCTATATGGCTTGAGTCCAGGTTGTTTGAAGGACTGTATCTCTGTTTATGAGCTGACTAGAGCATTGTGATTGTCCAGTTAGGCCTTTCTCTCTGACCCACCACTCTTTCAGGCTCATTTAGAGGGGACATGAGAGAGAGTCTTCTTGGTGGCTGCTCCTAGGCTTTGCAACTCCCTCCCTAGAGAGGCCAGAATGATCCCATCCTTGCTCTCCTTTTGGCAGCATGTACAAACATTTTTGTGCCACCAGGCTTTTTAAACTGATGTGAATATGTGTGCAAGTCAGATCAAGGTTTGTTTATAATGTATAATATTTTTAATTTTTATTGTTTAATTATTTTTTAAAAACTTTATACTCTTTTTAAATACTTTTGAATTGTTTAAATTGTACTGTTTTAAGTTTGCTGTTAGCTGCCTTGAGTCCCTATATTGGGAGAAAGGTAGGATATAGTTATAATAATAACAACAACAATAACAGCAGCAACAACAACCAATAATAATAACCAGTACTAACCAGACAGTCACCTTGCAAAATAGTATGTATCTTTTGCTACAGTATTTATGTAAAATAACAAAGCAAATGACAATTAATGCCATTTCATGACCCCAAAACTACTGCTAGAAATGGCCAGCTAACAACAGTCTTTCATAGGCAAGTCTTTTTAGGATACATATACTCCACAGAGAGCAAAACCTCTGAGATTAAAAAAAAACCATTATTGGAACTACCTGAATAAAAGGTGTTATCATTATGGGGTCTTGCAGATGTGGCAAAAGGCGTGGCCAGAGGCTGCTCCTGTCCCAATGTTTCTGGGACCACGGTAATTGGATGCTGCAGTCCTGAGGCTGGCCGCTACCATGGTCCCAAACAGACTACCGGCAGGAGCATCTTTTTTCTGCTCCTTTTCTAGCCAGGGTTGGTCTGCTGAAGGGAGCCTCAGCCCAGCTTCAGGGGACTCTTTCACACGGGAGGAATTTCTCCCAAACTTCGAATGGAGCCAATGCGAATTCCTGTAAATTTGCTTGTTTAGCGAATTCACGGGAATCCCCATTGCATTCAGAGTAACGTTCCATTTCCCCAAAATGACCCCCCCTTTGCCCGAAATTGCGTGCGAAGCTTTAATTCGCAATAACGTGAAATCCATGATTGCGTTCAAATTGACTTCCCTTTTGCCCGAAATTGCGTGCAAAGCTTTAATTCGCAGTAACGTCAAACCCTATGATTGCGTTCGGATTGACCCTAGATTATACTTCCAATTCCCGACGTCTGAAAGAGTCCAGGGTGGTTTGGGGGCATGCCTTGTATGAATGCCACACCCCCATTGCTCCCTGAAGCCAGTGCTTTTTGCCCATCTATTTCAGGCCTTTGTTTTAGATTTTTGGGAACAGGTTTGCAGTGACACCCATACCTGTGTTTCTCTGAACTTTACAGTTGACTCTTATTTCTCTATAATGATCTCTAGGGTGTGGTGTAGTATGGTGTAGTGGTTTGAGCATTGGAGTATGACTCTGAGAAACAGGGTTTGAGTCCCTGCTTGGTTACGGAAACCTACTGTGACCTTTGGCAAGTCATACTCTCTCAGCCTCAGAGCAAGGCAAGGGCAAACCAGAGGAAGGGAAGGGCTACCATGTTTGGCTACTGATTGCATGGTTCTATTCTAATTGGGACTAGCAGTTGGATTTAGGCCACTGTCTGTTAACTGATGCCTCCATACAGTGCCTGTGTTAAAGAGAAGTGCAGTTATGGAAGTCCATATTCACCATATTTGCTTTTTACCCAACTCTTTCTTAGAGGAGTTATATAGACAGACCTTAGGTAGAAGTACTGTTTCACTCACACAGTGATTTCCTGGCTTGGTTATGAACCTGGAGCTGATTTTACTCATTCAAAAGGCTTTTCTGAGGAGTCCATCAGATAACGTGATCTAGTCCACCGGTGCAATTGAAAGGAGAATGCTCCAAAGCAATTGCCTCCAAACACTGTAACACGTCTCCAGTACCTAATGTGCATGTTCGGGTACTTCCAAATGCAAAGTCTGTGCCTCCATTTCACATTTCATTAATATGGATGAAAAAAGTCAACAAAGGATTTTGTGACACCTTAAAGGCTAACTGGTTTATTGTGGCAGAAGCATTCATGGATCTCCAAAGATCATTTCATCAGATGTATGACCTTATCTTCAGTTGGCAAATACGCATTGGTAATAGTTTAAATTGTAGGGCCATGATGTCAGAAATTCTATGAAATATTTACATATGGAAAATAAGAAAATGACCATTCCAATTTAGTGTATATTTAAGGTTTCTGTAGAATTATAAAATTCCCACTTGAGTTGTGTTGAGGACTTATGCTTTCCTGAGTTAGAAACTAATAAAGTTTTTTAAGTTTAAAAAACCACAAAACCCTACATACCTAGCATGTTCCAACAGCAAAATATCTTGATAACTTGGTCCTAATGCCAATGTCCTGTAAATATTTAATCTCAGTTTTTGATTGATGTTATTCTTGTCTCTTAGAAAACAAAGGGGCTTTCTAGATTGGCAGGAAAGTGTGACATGAAGTTGCCTTTTCCTTAATGCTTAGCAGCTGCACCACAGCCTTTAGATGGAGCTGCGCTGTTCCGCAGTTTTTAAAAAAGAAGCTGGGGAAACCAGCACCTTTTTAAAGGCGTTTCTTCTCCCCTAAAATGCAAAAAAAGCGTTTTCATGTCACACTTTCCCTTTTTCTCATCTAAAGGCTAGAGTTTCATGCAGCCATGAACACACTTCTTTTTGCCAATCTAGAAAGCCCCAAAGAAATAAGATGAGAATAAAGCTGTACTACAAAACTTTATTTACATGTTCATTGTGTAGATGCACCTGTCCAAAATGGGAAGTGAATGAATAACATGGTGTGTGTTTTTTTAAAGTATTAAACAATGGTGTTTTTTATTTGCAAGTCATTTTTATAACTATGGCTGGAATGGCTTTGGTTAGTCCTAAAGTGAAGCCAATTTAATCATTCGTTGAAAAGTGTGTAAACACATAGGTAATCCAGTTGATTCAATTACTATGCTCCAGTTGGGACTAATAAGCCCATGAGTTCTGAAAGAGTATAGATATTTGACCTTTAAAAATAAAATTGTTTAAATAGACCACAAAAATGATGCAGTCATCATCAGAATGCAGGACTAGATATTTCTCCTTACTTTCCTGAGTTATGACATTTTCTGCCATGACATTACTTCTTGCCTACCTCTCTTTATTGTGGAAAAGCTGCAGTATTGTTGTTGATGTGTGCCTACAAGTCATTTCCAGCTTTTGGCGACCTTATACTGGGTTTTTCTTGGTAAGATTTGTTCAGAGGAGAGTTGCCTTGTTGTGTTGCAGTGGATTCAAATTCTGGTCTCCAGAATCATAGTTCATTGTTTAAATCACTACCTAATCTGAGTATTCCATTAGAGGAGCGGGTTATAAATAAACTTTATTATTACTATTATTATTATTATTATTATTATTATCTGGCTCTCAATGATAATTTTAATTTAAAAAAAATATTGAGAAGGTTTTCAATTGACTCTCTGGGTGTTGCTATGTGTTCTACTCTGGGAGAAAGGTGGCATATAAATGAAATAAAATAAATACATAAATAATCTACTGGGATAGAAAGCTATCTTCAGTAATTCCTCATCATCAGTATATTCTCAATATTTATTTGCTCATTTTGTTTTAACTTGGGGGCATATTAGTATCCTGTTCCCTAAATATTTCTCTGGAGTGGAGATAATGTGTAGAATGCTGCACACTCCACTGCCACAAATTCCCAAATGATCAAGGAATTTCAGTAAACTAAAATATATTATGTTGGTTTCATCTATCAGACTTTATTCACTAGATATATAATTTGCCAATAGCGTTGAAATCAGTAATAAAATCAAATGCATGGATGGATGCCATTTAAACAAACATAATGGTATGCCATATGGAAATTTTCCCTTTCTCTAATGAGATGAGAAGTAGTACTGTGAAGCATTGTTTCATCTTTTAAAAGAAAGGGTCACATTGATGCTCATTAGTCAAGAGGAGGGAAGAGAAAACTTTGGGACCAATTACATACTAATTGTTAAGACTGGCCTGTTGTATTTAACTGCCTGTTTAAATGGTAATAGCTCACGTTCAGTAATGTACACTTCTGTATAGGCAACCATAATATTTCTTTCTCATTAAAATATCCAAATGCTATTAAGTCTTTCTTCATTTTTTAGTGGTGCAAAAATGTCAATCCTCTTAGAAAGAAACCAGGAGGTGATCCCTTTCTGAAATCACAAAGAATGGACTGTTTCAGATGTCATGATAAAATAGACCTTGGAAGAACCTTGACATATTAGGACAGTTCCCACCAAACTCCACTTGTGAGCAGAGTGACCAAGCAAACAACAGGCCTTCCATCTGTGGTTTCTTTATCACCTGATCCAACTTGGAATTCTGTCCAAAATTTTATACTTACACTGTCATGGTTATGATGATGGTGATGAAGGAGGTGAGGATAGTAACAGCAACTAGGAGCTGGTGATGGTGTGGAGGAAAGGAACAAAAAGAGAGTGGGAGGCTAGTGGGGAGTTTCCTTCCTGGGGGAGTTTCAGTGGACCTAAAGTGCTACGGGAGGGATGGCTCTGTGGATCTCTCTCCACTCCCAGCCATACATTTGAGAAGTTGGTGTATCACAGATGATAACCTCGCCTCCTGTTGCTATTGCAGCCATCTCCCTACACTGAGAAAGTAGCATGTGATTGCTGCCACTTCCCCACACGTAATGGATTTTTATACATGCTGTTTGCCACTGTATGACCCCAATCTCTGTCTTCTGTCTCTCGAGACAATCACGAATAAGAAGACAACAGACTATAGGTTATGTCTCTGGCCTTTCATGGCAGAGACAAGGCAAGATCCATAGTCTGGCCACCACATTAAACAGACCAGAAAGGGAGGGTCAGTGATGTGGAATTTGCTTCTTCTGGCTGAAGGAGACAAATGGGAATGAACCAGCAAGCTTTCTCAACCCTAATAAGCATCACTGTGTCAACCAAATCACTCTGAGAATGGTTTGACTATTAATTATTTTGAATATGTGCACTTAGTCTAAATTTCATTTAGACTATTGTTCTGGAATAATCAGTGTAGAAATGTGTTTGTGTAACATTACTATAACATACATGCCTGAGACATCTGTTACCACTAAGTATTTCCTAGGCATGCTTACTGTATTTAATAAAGGTATGAAAGAATCTGGATGAGGGGAAAACACAATATAGCCACGTTTAGATATAAAATATGTGCCATTTTATTTGTATGGCATTCATCTGTCACATTTTTAGATCCACAAGCTATTTCATAACTCTGTTGTTGTTCTGCTATGTTGTTTCCAACTTACGTTGACCCTAAGAGTTCTTGTGGCAAGCATTGTTGAAAATGGATTTTGCCTTTTCCTCCTAAGAGAATGTGATTTGCCGAAATGGGTTTCAGTGGCTGAGTGGGGAATCATCATCATCATCATCATCATCATCATCATCATCTTTATTTCTAGCCCTCTCCTCTGTGAGTACAATCGGAGCGGGGTACAACAAGATTAAAACATACAAATTAAAACACTTCATTGACCCATTTCCAGCCACCATCCCCTTAAAAATAAATTAAATTAATAATTTAAAACCAACAACATTAAAAATATAATTCATCCTCCATAGTTCTTAGATTGAGGAGAAAAATAGCACCAGGCAAGGGGTCAAATTCAATTTATAGGTCCCGTTCGGAGCTGGGATCTAAGAGGTGTCAGGGAAGGCCTGCCGGAAGAGATGCGTCTTCAGAGCTTCTTTAAAGCAATCAAGAGATGTTATAAGGAGCATCTCATCCTGCAGACCATTCCAAAGTTTGAGAGTGGTCACGGAAAAAGTCCTCTGGGAGGTCTGCCACAGCCTAGTTTTCACAAGCTGTAGCAGGTTCCTCCTAGAGGATCGGAGTGTGCAGGGGGGGGGATTCATACGGGGAGAGGTGGTCCCTGAGATAAGGTGGACCCAAGCCATGTAGGGCTTTAAAGGTTAAAACCAACACCTTGTACTGCGCCCAGAAACTAATCGGCAGCCAGTGGAGAGCCTTGAGCACCGGTGTTATGTGCTCTCTCCTTGATATTCCAGTTACAAGCCTGGCTGCCATATTTTGGACCAATTGAAGTTTCCGGGTTAAGCACAAGGGTAGCCCCGTGTAGAGCACATTACAGAAATCCAGGCGTGAGGTTACCAAAGCATGTACCACAATTTCCAGGTCCCTCATGTCCAGGAAAGGGCGCAGCTGGCGTATTAGCTGAAGCTGATAACAGGCACTCTTGACCGTCGCATTCACCTGACAAGTCATGTGGAGCGACGAATCTAGGAGTTCCCCCAGACTGCGAACACAGTCCTTAGAGAAGAGTGTGACTCCATCCAGGACTGGAGACTGTATTCTCAGGCCTGCTTTCAGGCCTGTGACTGTTAGTACCTCCGTTTTGTCTGGATTTAATTTCTATTTGTTTTCCCTCATCCAATCCCTTACCGCCGCAAGACAGTCATTAAGAGAAGAGATGCCATCTGAAGTCTGTGCTGACGATCTGGTCATGGAGATGTATATCTGAGTGTCATCAGCGTACTGAAGACACTGAGCTCCATGCCTCCGAATGACCTCACCCAGCAGCTTCATATAAATATTAAATAGCATTGAGGACAGGATGGCGCCCTGAGGGACACCACAGTTAAGCTCAATTTTGGAAGAGCAACTGTCCCAGAGCCTCACCCTTTGGGATCTGCTGGAGAGGAAGGACCGGAACCACCGAAGAACGGTGCCCCCGATCCCTACCTCCCTCAGCCGATCCAAAAGGATGGAATGATCTATAGTGTCAAAAGCCGCGGAGAGATCCAAGAGCACCAACAGGGTCACACTACCCATCAATGCTCAAGCGGAGGTCGTCAGCCAGTGCGACCATGGTGGTCTCAACTCCATGTCCTGCCCTGAAGCCGGTTTGAAATGGATTGAGATAATACATTTCAAACTTTGGCTCCCAGAGTCATAGTCCAACACTCAAACCTCTATAACGCCATGGCTCTCTTTGTATCCCTAAGTGCTAATTTTATTTTGGTTAGGTACCCCAAGTACTCAGGTGCTGAGAAATTAGAGTCAATTAGGTGTCCTTAATAATTTGGATGTGAGAAATGTGGATGTGAGAGAAAAAATAGGTTTCATAGCTGAGTTACTTATTTGCACTCTTATGAAAGCTACCAGTACATATTTGGAGAAGCCCCTACAATTGTGTGGTGTAGGATAACAGTGTAGAAAGCTATTTTGAGAAGGATTTGTCAGAGCTGCCTTTACTGTTAGGCCGAGTGAGGTGGTTGTCTTAGGCATGTATGCTGGTAACTTGACCTCAGCTGCCAAACTAACCTGCTGCCTTGAGGAAATAGACTGGATCCCATTGCCTTAACTGAAGTAAGATATGGCTACCATTCCACCCCCTTTTGTACATGGAATGGAGAAAAGGTGCCTTTTTCCTGTGTTTCAGGCGGTAATTTGTCTTGATTCAGCACTGGGTGTAGTACAGTTTGGACTGTGACTAGCTGAGGTCTAGTTCTAACATCCTGGGCTGTTAATAAAACAGTGGTATCTCTAGGAAAACTAAATTTCACAGTTTAATTTGTGTTCATATATTCCTAATTTGTAAGAACTCCTAAGTAAGGACTGGTGGCGCAGTGGTTAAATGCCTGTACTGCAGCCACTCACTCAAAACCATAAGGTTGCGAGTTCAATACCAGCAAAAGGGCTCAAGCTTGACTCAGGTGTGCATCCTTCCGAGGTCGCTAAAATGAGTATGCAGATTGTTGGGGGTAAATTAGCTTACAGTTGTAAACTGCTTAGACACTGCTTAGCCGGTGTGAAGCAATATATAAATGAAGCTGTTTGTTTTGTTTTCTAAAGTGCTCTCTTTTAAATGGTCAGATCTGTGTATCCTTTGGGAACTGGAAAAAGAATGGTACTTTGAGAGCTGTGAAATCAGAACTACTGCAGCCAGAACTGCAACAGTCTAAGCAATCAATACAGAAACCTGTTAAGTTCAGTTAGAAAGAGTAGTTGCATAAATTGTTGGTAACGAGTAAGAAAAACCTTTTACTCTTCAGTGCCAATCATAATTAAAAGTGAAAGTTTTTACATCTTGCAGCTGGATAACATCAGGCTTCTGATGAATGCTTATGTGTAATGTTCCTTTATGGTGGCTTAAGTCACTTTTGTGTTTGTCTTAAGGTTTTGCCTAATCATGCCAAACATTTCTCAAGTTGCATCATGGCATTTTTGGAGCAGTCTACATTATTTTGTGAAATAGTAGTGTGCTAGTGTTTGTGTAATTGAAATGTGGAATATTTTTAATAGCAAGGCAAATTTTTCTCTTGAAACAAATAGTTCTAATGCTAAGACACTCAGGTTTGATTTCTTTTAACATATTAGTGCTATTTGAGACTACAGTGATGCTGCAATCTACATCTTATCTGTTATTAACATTATTAATATTTATGGTACAGTCAGCTTCCCATATCTACAGATTGTTTATTCTTGGATGGATTCAACCATCCACAGCTTGAAAATATTAAGAAATGTGTATAAATTCCATTGATTTTGCCATTTTATATAAGGGAATATTCCACCATTGTATTTAATGGGACTTGAGCATCTACAGATTTTGGTATCCACAGGAGATCCTGGAATCAAGGGCTCGCTGTATTGCTTTTATATTCCAGATTTCTTCCAAAGAACTTGAGTTAGGCTGAGACAGGATTATATGAGAGAAAATAGCTAGCCAAAGGTCACCTGGTGAGTTGTAAGGATGTCAAGGAATTAGAAGCTGGGTGTCCTTTATCTTAGTTTTGCTGTTTGACCACTGCACATACCTCATTTCAACTGACATGGCTTGATTTACTTCAAAAGAAAACATCATATGCAATGCTCCTCATATTTAGGAAGTATGAATTCTATAAGCAGCAAGATAGCTACAGGATTGTAGCCTAATTAATATTCAGTCAGTATACCAGATCACTTCAGGTTGGTTCACAGCAAAGGATGCTAGAGAAACTGGTTTCTCTAGTCTCACGGGGAGGTGGAATAATTCCTGCAAGGACTATATTTAATTAGAATTGTTGTCATGAATGGCATCTACACTGCAGAATTAATACAGTTTGACAACACTTTAATTGCCATGGTACAGTGCTATGGAATTCCGGGATTTGCAGCTCTGTGAGATATTTAGCCTCTCTGTCAGAGACCTCTGGTGCCACGATAAACTACAGATCCCAGGATCCCATAGAATGGAGCCATGATAGTTAAAGCAGTCATCAAACTGCATTAATTTTGCAATGTGACAGCAGCCATAATTGATGAAAAGTTTGGGGGGGGGGGAGTAGCTCCGTTAAGAAATTGTGGTGATGGAACCCCTATCCAGTTTGACATTCTAGTGTCAACGTTTGGGCTGTTATCAATCACCTTGCCCTTTCAGTCTGAAAATTCCTTCCCAGGTCTGGTACTCTGGCCATGAGGTGACCACTATGTGTTGGTCAGAGGATTTAGTTTGGTAAAGGGTGACCAGTTTTCCTTGTTAAATATTAAATTGCTGTGTCTAGACAGAGACATAGAAAATAAAACCAGTAAAGATAGCAAACAAACTAGACATCTAGTCTTATGCTCCACACTCTCCTTCTTAGCTTCCAAAAACCATACTTAGATTTCCTTCTTCCTGACTGATCCTATCTGTATTTCTAACTGACCCTAACTAACTCTAATTGGCAAGCCTCTGGTTTTTATATTTGTCTCCCTGTTTGTCTCCACAGCATTCCGTGAGCTGTGTCTGGCAGCCTCTACCCAGGCCTGGCTAGCTGCTCATATCACAATGGTATTACTACTGAAGTTCACCTTGTGAGCTTGATTTTCTGCCTCCATAAGTATATGTTTTCTGTGTTAATTAGCATATACCACATAATGAGACACAGCACTCAACTTTTCCTATAAAAAGAAACAAATCCTATAAAAATATCCTTCATCAGCTGCTTCTTAGGAAGGGCATTTGAAGGGCATGTCTCTATTTTATTATTATTAACCCAGGGCAGGAGAATATATCAATTCCTTGCCCCATCCTCAGGATTGAATTTAATTATTTGGGTATCTTTATAATTGTCTTGATTTTCAATCCTTTGGTGAAAGTAAACATTGCCTAAGGAAGTTCTGTTAAGTATCAAGTGACTAAACAGTGGCCTTCTCAGAAGCAATCAGATGGACATGGTACAAAATTAAGATGCTTTGAATCTTTTTTTTAAGTAATGTATCTAATAAACTGAATTAATAAACATAATTATACATAAACAACATACTAGCCAGATATTCACATACTTCAGAACTCGCATAATAAAGGAGTTAAGATAATTAATAAGGAGTTAAAGTAGATTTTTAAACTGAAGGAACTCTGTATAAACATGGTCATATGTCTTTGGGTCTAGGAATAAGAAAATAGAAGTTGAGTTACACATACATCTTCTAGATGCATACTTGAGATACAGTCATGTTTTAGTCTGAGTTAAGTGATACTTTCAGGAAAGTTCCTCTGTGTGTGTGTGTGTGTATGCACATGAATTTGCATCCTCACGTGACAGTATGTTATGATGAGGCAGCATGTTACCAAAGATGGAAACCAGAAAGAATAACTAGCTAATATTCTGCTCTATTTAAATCAGGTCTGAATAGGACTGTTGCTTTTAATACCGATAGTCAGTCTTTGGTACTATACTTGTACATTTTTTTCCACCTTGGGAATGAGATGCAAACTGGTTTCCAAGTGACTGCGTTATTAGAATGTGGGCATACTTCCATTGGCACTTCAACTATTCATCATGTGATGCTTTTAACATTTAATTTTATGGCAGATGGCTGTGATGATATTTTTGACAAGAAAACTCCTGTCGTTAGTGACAGTATTCCCCCTCACCCAACAAGACAGATGCATCATTGTCATTTAGCGCTATTGCTATTTCCCCCCTCCCTTTCAAAAGCCACAATAACCATGTATGTAATCTAATTCTTGACTATTATAGGGCAGTAATAATGGATGATTACATGAATAAAATGCAGCAAAAAGAGTAAAAGAATAATTGTTTGTAATTTCTTTACAGTGAAAATCTGGAATACTTACTTATCACTGGCTGAAGTCCTCTTGGGATAGAAGAGCTGACCACAAAATTACCAGTGATGGAGTGGGCAGGAGGGAATAAATATAGATTGTATAATATTTTAACATTGATTTATTTATCAATAATTCTATCTCTTAATAGAAAAATATTAATAAAATGTTCTCTCACCAACTTAGATCTAGATGGTGTGTATGCATTGTAAATATTAGACATCCAGCTTCTGCCATAATTCTGCCAAAATGCTTCAACAATCTGTCAGAAATTCCTTCAGGATAGATCGGTTGTTAACAGATGGTAGTTCATGCCAAAATGTAACCTTGTTCTGTAGTATGGTTTTCTTCTTCTTCTTCTTCTTCTTCTTCTTCTTCTTCTTCTTCTTCTTCGGCTCCCTATACTTTCAAGTACATACAAGTGCATACTTGTGGTCACAAAGATCCATGTCATACCCGAGAATGATATTGTGGGTTGATTCTGTGTACATTTTAAAAGATAATTTTAAAATTTCTTTACTTTCTATCCATAAGTTGCTGCGTGAGATCGTTTTAACTATTATTGAATAGATTAATGTAAATAGGCAATAGTTTTCCTAACCAAATTTTGGAAACTCTGGTAATGTTATGACCAAAAAAAAAATCTAATTCTCTAGCTGGTTGTTACTTCATGGACCTAGTACATAGAGCAAAATGAATTTGTGAGGCATTTTGAGGAAAGGGACCACTATGACACATTAAAGGTAAAAGTATTCCTCGTTGACAGGTTGTCAACTTATGTCTGATTGTAGGGGGCTCATCTCCGTTACTGAGCGGCAGAGCCAGCATTGTCAGAGACTACTCTGTGATCATGTGGTCAGCATGATTGCACAAAGCACATTAGGAAACACTAGGAATGTTTAAATGAGTTTGGACTGAGGATTTTTGATCTCTTGTTCAAAGGACACATTTCATTTTCATTTTAAAATGAAACATGCTAAAATTTGCTTTTTAGGCCCCAAAGCACATTCTTTAGCATCATTGAATCTAGTATAACCAATTCAAAAAAAAATCCCCTTCATTAGCAATAGCACAAATATTGACAGTCACCCAGGAGAGAAATTATTTTAGCAAATTGATGTTGGCTTTTTGAGGAAAATTAATAAGTGCAACATCAGATATAATTTTTTTTGTTCAGATGAGAACCCTTTGAGGTTAAAAGCATGTGTTTAAAAACTGAATGTTTATGCAGACTATGACACATACTGCATAATAAGCCATATAATCAAATTCTGGAGTTTTATGTGCAAAAGATGCATGAAATAAAGACATGAATATACAGATTTATTTTTAAAACAAAATCCTTCATTGGAAAGAGAAATTATACTGATACTTTCCTTGTTCTGTACAAAATTTCCTTAGAGACTGTCCTGTTTTAGAGGGCTCACAACACAATACTACACATATGTTTTCAAAAGAAAATTGCAAGGAGCTGGCAGACAGCTATACCTAATATGCCTGTCTCATTTATGAAAATATTCTTCTCTTTTTTCAACTTGGAAAGGGCTGCAATCCTAGTTTATATCAATTTTGCAATTTTTAGTTCCTTTATTTTGTCCTATGAGGATTTGATTCATTAAACAACTCAGCTGTTTATAATGTTTCAGAGCTTAATTACTACTAGTTCATGATGACCTAGCTGGTCTATTGAAATCTGAGAATGTTAAAACATGTTTGCATCAAAAACTAATGTAATCATATGTTGCAACTGCTCAAGTTTGTCTCCTCCCCTCCCCTGTTTATAATTCAGTTGTGCTTCAGTTAAGATGTAATCCTATTAGGTCAAACAGGTGTGGATTTGGATGTATAAAACTATATGTTTCAAGGTGATTTCATATAATTCCTTCTAAGTACCCTATCGCTCAAACTTTCCAAAAAACACACATCACAGTTTAGATCCTCCTTTTCTTCCCAACTCTAAACTCAGATAACATTATTTACACCATTGATTTTTTTTATCTAATTTAACATGTTTAATTTAAATGTTTTATTCAAACACATTCCAAACTTTATGTGCTACAACTAACCATCTCTTATAGTTGACAAAAAAATGACTACACATGAAAGAACAATATGTAGAGAAATCTTGTAGCATGTTTTGAGACTCATTGAAAGAAAGAAATTGGCAGCAAGAGCTTTTATAGGAATTTATTACACAGGGGGAAATGTGGAGTTTAAACTGTGATTAACACTTGAAAATCACACATTTGACATTAAAACACAATTAAAATGAGGTTAACATAAGAACCATTATCCTGTGAATAACCAAGAAATAACCAGGCAATATACAGCAAAAAGGCTTTCACAGGAAAATCCTGTGAATGATTTGCTGCTTTTTCTTGCCTGGTTATTCATGGGATAATGGCACTTTAATCATGTTTCATCTATATGTCGTGTGAAAACCATTAGTGCAATTGCAGGATTATCACAGATTATTCACAGGATAATAGCACATTAAACACTACATTGTGTGAAAACCATTAGCACAATTGTGGGATTATCACGGGTTAATAACTGTTTGTACTTCCAGTTGTCCTCCAGGTGATAAACTCTGTAGACTTCAGCCTACTTCCTCAGATGCATTTAGTGAAAGAACAGTATTTTTACGATATTTATCTAAAAAGAGCTGTATTTAATATATTTTATATCAGCAGGTTAACTGCTGAGGTGTAAGCATGGTCCTTCTCTTTTACTTACTCATTCTCTATACTACTTATCAATTCCACTTGAAGTGTAGGAAAACCTGATTAGGTACAATGAGTTTAATATTCTGTTTCACTAAAGGGTTGATTGCAGAAACTGGGAATAAACATTGCCCAGAAACTGGGAATAAACATGTGTATGTGAAGAAAATTTCTATAGTGAAAAATAGAATGAAAAATTTTCCACTCCACATCTCTGAATACAACCAACTAGCCTATTATCTGGCTTTGGTCTCAGGTGGCAAGTATGATTAGTAACAGATGTGTGAAAGCTTGTTAACCCAGGTTATAATAATGGAGAGAAATTTCTTCTTTATCATTGGGATAGCCTCTTTGAATCAAAGTGGCATCACACTCTGGAAGAAAAATTAGATAAGGAAAATATCACTGGAATATTTTGAAGTAATTATTTCATTATGATCTGAATACAGGTGGCTTATGCAGAAAGGAGAATGTGTGAGCTGACCTGTTGAGAACTTACTTATTTAGCCGGTGATGTCATACCCGTGTTTCCCTGACAATAAGACAGTGTCTTATATTAATTTTTGCTCCCAAAGATGTGGTAGGTCTTATTTTCATGGGGATGTCTTATTTTTTCCTTGAAGAATTCACATTTATTGTTGAACCAAAAAAATGAATGTTTATTATATAATGTATATACATTTATATACAAAAACTTTGCTAGGTCTTACTTTCAGGGGGGCCTTATATTTAGCAATTCAGCAAAACCTCTACTAGGTCTTATTTTTTGGGGATGTCTTATTTTCGGGGAAACAGGTTAAGTACTGGCTTAAATGCTAAGATACCATTATGCAAAGCACTGCACAAGAGCAAGTAAAACTGCAATAAAATAAATAGGTAGTCCTCAGCAAAAAATAAATAAAATAAAAACAATCTAATATTTGGTGTCTGGATGGGACTACAGTTTATAATTAATATTTGTGGTTTCATAGTTTTAAATATGCATGTGCGTGTTCATATGTGTCTTTGAGTCATCTGGTGCCTTATGGCAGCCCCATGAATTTCAGAGGGTTTTCTTAGAGGCAGAATACTCAGAGGTGGATTTGCCAGCTCCTTTCTCTAAAATATAGCCTACAGTCCATGGTATTCATTGATGGTCTACCAGCCAATTGCTATCCAGAGCTGACCCTGCTTAGCTTCCTTTATCAAACAGGATCTGGTGCCTTTAGGGTATTTGAGCATACTTGATACTGAAAACCATGAAATATTTGGAAATGTATCTAATAAACACATAGTAGTAATGATAATGTAAAAAAACACGTCTTCTTTTTCTCTTCCCCATCCCCGAACCAGGTGAAAGCTACGTATGTGCATCCAATGAACCATTTCGGAAAGTTGATTACACTAAAAATGTTAACCCAAATTGGTCCGTCAACATAAAATCTGGATCATCTCGTTCTCTTACATCTTTGACATCTTCAAGAAGTGAATTGAAGGAGAGCAAGGACTTCATTAAACCCAAACTGGTAACCGTTATACGAAGTGGAGTGAAACCACGGAAAGCTGTGAGAATTTTGCTGAATAAAAAGACTGCTCATTCCTTTGACCAAGTATTGACTGATATAACAGAAGCTATTAAGTTAGATTCGGGAATAGTCAAGAGAATTTGTACACTGGATGGAAAACAGGTAAGTAAAATTAACAAAGTTTTAATGGTCTTTACTTGCAAGATTTAAAATATGCTAATGCTAAATCATATACAGGCAAAAACTAAATCCTTAATTATTTTAATTTCCTCACAGTGCAGAATTCTTTGCTCAGCCTGCATCGATTCACTCGCTTACCGAGTTGGAAGCGAAGCAAGCTCATTGTAGGCTTTTGAGAGTGACTCACAAATGTTCCTGATCCTTCATCCAAGGGCCCTTTAGAAATCCACTCTGAATTAACTATGCGGGTTTTTTTTAATAAAAAAATGTATCTGGTTATTCTGCTAATATGAAGACTACAGTAGTACTGCAGTGAAGTCATTTCCAATGCCAGCAGAGCCCCCAGGATGCAGGAGAAAGTAGGAAAGATGAGTTTCTGATTAGTGTTGCTGGTGTCACACTGCGGCCTGAGAGAGGTGGAGGACGAGCCCATCTTCCACTACTCAGGACAATGGTGCTGATTAGACAGACTATTGAATTAAACATACCTGCAGATACTTTGTGTACATCAAGAGTTAACAGTAATTGGTGTAATTTAAAAAAAATGTTTTCTGAATGATTTATTCTCATCCTTATTTTATTCTGTCAGATTTTCACAGATAGCTTCTGTTCATGGCTCTAAGAAATATACACTGTATATCTCCTCCACCACCCCTCCAAGTGACCTGGAACTATCTCCTTCCAGCACTTAAGATGTGCCTACCATTATCCTTATAATGTCGCTTTCTCTTACTTTTATTGAGCAATGCAACATATATCTTCTACCATCTTAAAATTAAAATTCTTTTTTTTTCTTTCTTTAAGTAATGTCCAAAGGAAAGCCCATATAGTTCTGGAGTTTTCCTGTTCTAGTTTTATATGAGGCTGATGAAAAGACACTATAGAGTTTGGCAGACAAGGCACTTTGCTTCCAATTACCAACTAATGGAACTTATTTTTCTAATGGGATAAATTGCTTGTGCCTCCAAATCCGCTTAAATGGCAGGTTTTTTTCCCCCAATATTATTGTACTGTTGGCAGAAACTGAAAGGATTTCTGGGGAGAAAAAGCATTTTCCAAGTGGTTGCGTTCTGCTTTTTAAAAAAATCGGTACTTTTGCTTTTTAAGAAAGTAATATGACCTTGTAACAACTATGAATTTTTAAAACAAACATAGGTTTGTTCTTCCATTTCTTTTTTGTTGTTGTTGTTGTTTAAAAACCCACATAATTTTCAGTAAATGTAAAATAAAGTGAAATAGTTCAAGCTATTGATTAATTCAAAAAGGTAAAAGGTTGACAGGGAAACTTGCAGTGTTTTCTGTAGATGTGGGGCAGAAAGTTTTGTAAAACATTTTCTTCTGCTGTATTTTGAATGCAAAGAATTTTCCATTTCTAAAAGTGCATTGTTTTTACAAAATCAATTTAGTGGCAATCTTGTATGCTCTTTCCTAAGATTAAGGCTCATTCAATCAGTAAGACTTAGTTCTGATTAGGCAGGCATAGAATTGCAACGGTTAGCATCATAATGAACTGATAACAACGAGAATCAAGTCAACTAGGGCAATATCTAGATTGTAATTAACTTTTTTTCTTAAGTGATGATGTTACTTTTTAAGGCAGCAAGTTGGAATAGTGTTTCTTTTTTGCCTGCTCATGGCCAGAGGGATCATTCATTACTTTTTGTGTAACATGATGGCTACTTGTTACTGTATGCATCCTTACTATCTGAACATTGCGAGACAGAGGAAGAAAAATCAATGGAGTGCCTGTCTCTCCTCCTGTCTCTTCATTGTGAAGCTATGAAAAAGAAGAAAAGGAGGATGGCCTAAACAAGGAAGGAGGGATGGACTTTTTTGTTTGTTTTGAAACTGTTCTATTTATTTACTCTGTATACTGTATATATAAATTTCCAAGGATTCTACATCATAAACATGGTTGCATGGGGAGGGGGGTAAGCCCCTGACACAATTTGGCACAGTGTCTGTGCCAGATAAATATCTTTTTGGTCCTATTTTGGGATCAAGATGATGGGTATAAGTCAAATAAAGTATTAAATAAATAAGAGATTCCTAAAATCAGTATGAAGACTGCTCCCTAGGAATAAAGAGTAAGCACAAAAGTACTTCCCTTGAGAATAATCTGTGCATTAAGGTTAAATGTTTGAAAATCCTCAAGGGGAGTCTGAGCATTTGATTCTAAAGCTCAGTGGAGCCTATGCCAGACTTCTTCTACTGGCTAGCTGAGTGGGTGGAGGGTCATCTTGGGGAAAGGGAAATGGGAAGCAAGGGAGGAAGAGGCTCAAGTAAACACGAGAGAGATTTGTGGGGTCTCTTCCCACCACAAATGATGGGTTTGGAGTTTAAGCCAATTTTTGGTGGGAAAAGATTCTCACAGTGATATTTCCAGCCAACAAGAATCTCATGGA
This sequence comes from Urosaurus nigricauda, assembly GCA_034509955.1. Lineage (NCBI taxonomy): Eukaryota > Metazoa > Chordata > Lepidosauria > Squamata > Phrynosomatidae > Urosaurus > Urosaurus nigricauda. The sequence continues at coordinate 156,342,333 of JAOEGL010000005.1, read as the reverse complement.
AGCGAAGAGTAGCACAGGAGTAGACAACCATAACTTGCCATAGGTTTCTGGATTGCAGTTCCAATCAATCCTAGCCAGCATAGGGGTAATAATGGGGCAACAAACTTTAATCACATTGAGAAAACTGAGATTGCTCACATCCAATGTACACACCCTTCTCTATTTGCTGTTCCACATGCAAGCAACTGTGTCCCTTCAAATGCTTTTGGACTGCAACTCCTATGAAGCATCTGAAGGATCACAGTTGCTTGCATGTGGGATAGCAAATAGAGAAGGATGTGTACATTAGATGTGAGTAATCTCATTTTTCTCAATGTGATTAAAGTTTGTTATCTCTTTTCACACTCATTATATCCCTATTAGCTTGAAATCTATTCCCATTGAACTCTGTGAGACAAACTTCCATTGACTCTGAGTGTGTGTGTGTGTGTGTATCAGTTATCAAAGCTTCTGAGAAAGAAGCTCCTTATTATAAAGTCTTTTTATACTGGCACCTCCCCTACTTTTACTTCTTATCCTCTCTCTGCGAGCGGGTATCCAAAAGTTTAAAGATCACCTTTTAAAAAAAAATTGACAAAGTTTGTTTTGATTTGTAGTTGTTAACTTATCTTTATGTAGTCACTATCTAGATTTATACATTTTCCTCAGCGTATCTTGACCCTCCAAATACCTGATATTGTAGAGGTCTGCAGATTGTGCCTTATGAAGGGGTATCGTAAAGTAATAATTGTCACCCGCAAGTTATTATGGCATATTGATGAAATTTTGCCAGTGCCATCATTGGTCCCTAAGTGCACATTGCTGAGAAAATCAGCTCATTGCGTCCATTATTTTGGACTGGCTCTGCCAGAAGCAACTAAAGTGTAAAATCCTCATCAGGCACAATCTGCAGACTTCTACAATAATGGTATTTGGAGGGTCAAGAAATGCTGGGGAAAATGTCTAAATCTGGATGGTGACTACATAGAGATAAGTTAACAACTACAAATCAAAACAAACTTTCTGTCATTTTTTTTAAAAAGGTGATCCTTAAAACTTTTGGATACCCCCTCGTAGCTGGAAGTTTTTAGCAGCAGTGGCATTGGGTTGGTAATGAAAGAGTCTGGAGAAACAGCAGAAAAAGAAAGGGGCTGGCATATAAGTCTATAGGTTTCACCAGCTACCCACACCAAGTTAAAAAAAACCCAACAACCTCAGATCTCTAGATTTGGCTACCAAAATTAAAATAAAGTGGGTCCTTGATATCTGCTTAAGTTTTGTTCCGTTACTCCTTGTGGATACCAAAATCCATTGATGCTCAAGTCGCTTATATAAAATGACAAAATACTAAAATGGCATTCCTTATATAAAATGGCAAAATCAAGGTTTGCTTTTGGGATTTTTTAAAAAATATTTTAGGCTGTGGATGGTTGGCATTAATACTAACAGTGGCATCTGAATTTGTACAAAGATGAAAAGTATTTTATTTGGTTTGATTATTGTAAACTATTTCTGAGTAAGCTTCAAACAATCTTTTTTTTGTTGGTAGTTTCAGGTAACAGAAATGGAATGAATTGAAAAAGAGTGTTGTTATGGCTTACCATCTGCTACTCTAGGATGAAATCAAGGTTTAGAATTTAGATTTTGAATATCTGTTGCATCCCACTGAGTTGGACAATTTGCAGACAATTAGCTGGGAAAATGTTTTCATTGTTTTTCCCCCTGCAGCTGGCCTATGCCTGTTCAAGATCTGTATAATAAGGTTTAATTCCGTTTCTGTGGGCTACTCTGTTTTTAAGGCAATGTTGCCTTTTTGGAATTTTAAACAAAAGCTTCTTGATTTGAATTTCATGGAGTTTTTCTGAAATGACATGAAGATGCATTTTGTAAGCTGATTAAATTTTTTGAAGGTGCTTTTTATTTTCCATGCCTGACAAAATTAGTATGTTAAATTATAATTTGTAAAAAAAAAAATCCCACAAACAAAATGTAAGTCTCGGGGGGGGGGGGGGGATGCAGGCCTATTGTGCCAGTAATTTCTGATGGTCTTGGCACAAAAATATTGACTTTGAGGTTCAGGGAGCTGCACTGAGGGAGGGGGCATTTTTAAACTCTGATCAAATGTTCTGTTTAACATTGGATGAGCAAGAAGTAATCTCTGCATTTAAAACATATTTACTTGGTTTTTAACTTGTATTTCTGCCTATTTCTCATGCACTTTAACCTTCATTACTATAGTTTTGAAGTGCCCCATGATGCAGAACATGGTTCTTTTCTCTCCTAATGAATCCAGCCTTTGTAATGTGTTCAAATGCTCTACATCCTTTTGCCTTTCTTTCTTTCTTTCTTTCTTTCTTTCTTTCTTTTTTGGCATGAGCATACATTTGTCATTATAATAACATGACTTCTTTATTCATGTGAAATTGGAAAGCAATCTTATTCACTTGAAGCAGCAATCAAAGTATTACTATATAATATTGCTCCTAAACCCATGCATTTAAAAATAATACTAGAAAGATTTTAGCTACCACAGTTTGCTATTCACCCCAAAAATAAGTGTTAAAAGGGAAAAATCATATTTCACTGTTATTTTTTTACATATATAACAGAATAATAGAATTAAAGGGAGGAAACAGACGGTCAAAATAAGCAGGTTTCTGGCTGGCTTTGAGGCAGGGAATTTAGATGATGTGTTGAAACCAGCCAGAAACTTCTCCCAAGCTGCCCTACAAGTAGAAAAGCCAGACTAAAAAGGAGCTGGATTTTTCCTCTCTTTCTGGAAAGTGCACACCTTCACATGTACATATAAATGCACCGATGCCAGAGTGGCTCTAAAGGGGGCGCTGTTTCCAAACCCTAACCCTAATTGTGCATGTAAATGCCCCCTTGCTGGAGCACATTTAAAAGGACAGAGCGGCCATACCCAAGTATTGAGGATGACAATGCTCAAAAGAGAAAACTGTGACATCTCTCATGGAGATGAGTACAACATACAAAACAAACAGTTAAAGAAAGGGTACGGGTTGAAGCATGATTTTAGCTTGCCAGCATCTGCATGGGCACACCTTTGCTCCGATGTCCTGTCTCAGTGAAGCGCTGCACATGTGACTGGGTGCTGATTCGCAGGGACAGCCATACATGGGATGGCAGTCACTGGTAGTTAGCTCCTGCAAAGGTGCACAGGGATGGGGGGGGCAGTAAAAAAAAAAGTACCCAGTGACACAGCTTAAAGCCAAACTGTGTTGTCATGACATACACACTGCTGCTGCCTTGGGAGCGGGCAGTTGGTGGTGGTAACTAAGAATGCAAACCTGTACATCCTTGTCTGAAATAATTCACTTTGAACTCACCTGTAGCCAATTTCAAATTATTATGTATTGGATTATATTGTAAAGAAGATATGATTATCAGCAGAATAAAGCAAATAGTAACAGTGGTATAAGAAGTTGAAGTACATGAATAGCTCTTTCTCCAAACATTTTTAATTCTTTATGTTTATTAGACTCTAAAATTAAAGATTGCTTGCTTATTTGTGTTTTGTGTTATCTTAGTCACGGTGTTACTTGGCCATGTGTTTCCATTGATTGTAAATCTAAAAGTATCGTGTATGCTCTGGTAAGTTTTATCCTCTCTTTCCTATCAGTCATTCTGCAGCCATTTCCTGTCTTGGAGCAAAACAACAACAACAACAAAAAAACAGAATAAAAACCACCACAGAACTGTAATCTAAGCAGTCATGAACTTATTTTGGAGAGGCACAAATAGTTATTTTCTACCTTCACTTATCATGTTTCAGGGCCATCATATTTCAGTGGCTGCATAAGAATCCACTTTAAATTGCTAAGATAGTAGATGTCATTACTTGTTGAGCCTTTCATATATGAGGTGGCTCAGCACAGATCAGGCAGTTTTTTCTCTGCTACCTCAAATGTTTTGCAGACTGTCATGTGACAGTGATACCCCCCTCCCCCCCCCCCCCCATCTTAGAAAAACCAATTCCCATTCTTGGTTGCAATAGCTACTAGTTGTCAAAGGCGGAACAAACTGAAATCTTGGTCACTTTAATGATAACTCAACTGTTAGGCAGATAGATAGATAGATAGATAGATCAACTTACTTAATTAGTGTTTTGAACATTTCAAATGTATTAGACAGAAGATAGTCATGAATATTGTAGCAGGAAAAGATGATATAGAATGAATCACATCCTATTATGTTGACTACATAATGACACATGCTGTCTTCTCTTACAAGCAAAAACTATGTATGCTCCACCTCTGTGTGTACTTTCTGCTTAAGGAAGTAGTAAGAGGGCTAACATCAGGCTTTTTCATCATCTATACTATTTTACAGATTGGTATAAATCCTAACTTGCTAGCTGAAAGGTCATTTGATGGTGATATCTTTGCTTGCATTAATCTTTGATGCAGCTTTGTTTTCTATCTACATTACCTCTTTGAGTTTTAAAAGTGTTACTTTACATTTCAGTGCTTGCCAAGTCAACTAAATAGATGCCTCTTATATTTTTCTGTTGTTATTAGAAAGGATATGGATCCTTGGAGGGGTGTGGAACACCACAGGTTTGCTGGATTTTTGCCTTTCCTGCCTGATGAAAATGCCCAACAGTGAGGGAACTGGCTGATTGTATAAAGGAAGGCATAAATGCATCTCTACAACAAGATGTTCCTTCTTGGTTAAATGAGATAGTTGCTAGACCAGTGGCTTTATAAAGCCGTTCCTGAACCCTATCATTGTTGATAAATTACTGGCAAATTGGCAACATTCCATTTCTGGGCAAAATCCTGGAGCATTTGGTTGCTTTTCAGCTCCATATGTTTCTTGATAAAATGGATTATCTAGATCCATTTCAGTCCAGCTTCAGGCCTGTCTAGGGGTCTGAGATAGCTTTTGTCAGCTTGGTAAATTACCCACACCAGGAATTGGATGAGGCAATGTGACCTTTTTGGTTCTTCTGTAGTTCTCAGCAGCTCTCAATACTGGTGATGATGGTAGCCTTTGGGGCTGCCTCTCTGGGATGGGACCTGGAGGCATTATTTTGTTATGTCTCTGGTTCTTCCAAGAAAAAAGTTCAGAAAGTTGTTAGGAGTGGAGTGGTCCTGTTTGGTTCCCTGTGAAGTCCCATAGAATTTTGTATTCTCCTCCTCCATGCTATGTAACCTTCACATGAAATTGCTGGGAGAGGCTTTTCAGGTATTTAGAGTTTGGTGATACAATATACTAATGACACCTAACTCTTGTTTTCTCTTTTCCATTTAAATCCAAGTATCTGGAGTGAATAATGAATGAGGACAGAAAAACTGACGGGCCATTTATGCTTCATTATAAACTGATTTGCAAACCAGTTTAAAAGGAGATAGTTCACACTTGTGCTGGTTTTTCCTAACCTGAATTGAAGGGGAGGGGCGATGCAAATCCCCCTTAACCTGTATATTCCAAGATCAAGTTTTCGCCCTTTTTCAAAACACTGGGTTTTATCAGGGTGTTGCCAATGGGAACTTGTTTCTGATCCCAGTCAGGGCATCCAGGAGGGCGGGGCTAATGTGCAAGGGGTAGATCATGCCCACTCATTTGCTCTCTCCCTGCCAGCCAAGCACCATTGTACCTGCACTGATACCTGATTCCAAGAGCTCATCAAAGCCAGGGAGGGGGTTCCCCTGGGAACATTATTAGACTGGTGTATTTTTTTTAGAAAAAAAATTGACAGCGTATGCACATATTTGCTATTGCATGGCCTCAGTAGACAGCACCCTTAAATACTCGTGTCATAAGTATGACAAAGGTGCACATGATATGCTTGACATTTTTTTAAAAAAACAACCTATCAATTGGGCTGTGTGTTAGGGGTTGTTTTTTCCTCTTTCCCAAAAAATAAAACCACAACAGAATCTGCTCCCAAATTGGTGCAAACTAAAGCTCTGGTACACATATTATATTACTGAGAAATTATATTATTATATGACTGAGAGAGTGTGACTCCCCCAAGGCTAACGTAGCCCAGGGTTGCTTGCTAAGGGTTGTTCTGAGGGGCTTGACTATCGGGTTAAATGAAAGTGCTGGACTATTGAGGTTTTTTTTTTAAATTAATGTACTATTTTAAAGTGTGTAATGCATAATATTAAATTAATGTATAATTTAATACATATAAATTTTATTGTTACATTATAAGCTACCTTGTATCACAACCTTGGGAAAAAGGAAGGATAGAAATGTGAACCAGCATGGCATAGTGGTTGAGTGTTAGACTGCGGCTCTGGAGACCAGGGTTTGATTCCCCCCTCGACCATGAAACCCACCTGGGAAAGTCATTGGGCAAGTGACTTGCTCTCATCCTCAGGGAAAGGCAATGGCAAATCCCCTCTGAACAAATATTGCCAAGAAATCCCTGTAATAGGTTCTCACCCTGAGGTCACCATAAGTCAGAAATGACAACACAACAACAAGAAGAAATGATATTACTTCTACGAGAAACACTAGTCACTGCTGGATTACCTTTTAGCATGAAAACAAACGTGTGCAGTACTTCGTAGGCTTGAGATTTACATCACTGTACATTAACCAAATTTGTTGAGGATAGCGAGAGTCATAGCTGAAGACTTTTGGAGGACATGACGTTAGGAAAAACTTTTTCATCTTCCTCTGCATATGCAACATTACTCTGCTTAGCCATGTTACATTTTATATCCTATCAAATGTCAGAGCTAAAGTCATGCTGTCCATTTTTCATTCTCCTGGAGGACTACTGCAAATAATTACTGATACCATCTTGAGTAACCAGAAGTGATTATGTTTCACTTTTGGTCACTTCTTGGGCTATTTTGGGTTGGGGCCTGTGCTGATCTTTGGCACTGTAACCTATTTTTCTTCTTTAAATGTGTTTTTGGCTGGAAAGTTATGTTTTTCAGTATCAAAATTATGGAGATCCCAATTTGGATAATTGGAACCCCACTTGGGCAGGTCAGTGGAGGTCCCAAGGACTGCACTGGACCCCTGAAGGGGCCACATACAACCTGGAGGCCATATGATTCCAACCTCTATACAGGAGAACAGTATCAAAGACATTGCATTTGTAATATCATGGTCCACAGACCATAATTTTCCTCAGAATTGCATCCACCTGTCAATTCATTCCACATCCTGAAAAAGGTTTGTGCCCAGAAGACAAAGGATTAATTGTTCAGAAATGGCTAACCTTTTACCTGTATTCTTTCCTTCTAGAAAATGGAGGACCACTTAAAATGGTATCATACATCTGACAATTATAACTGAAAGCAGTAGGGAAAAAATTAGTGAAGAAAAAGACTAGTAGCTAGAAGGAAAGAATACAGGGATAGCCATTTTTAGGTGTACACCATGCTCATTCCACATGCTTGTTAATTGTTGTCAGATGCAAGGTAGTCCACTGAAACTCCTAACACATCTCTCCCTTTTATCGTGATCTCTTCATAATTCTGTTTGGAGACCTCCTATGTTATTTAACCAACTATTACCATGCATTTTGCAGTTTGCCAGATCACCATGATTTAGGATCATTTTGATGGAAGATAATCTGCCTTTCAGCTGCCCTTTATTGTTGTTGTTCTAGTTTGCCTTTAAATGATTTCAAACTCATGGAGACTCTGTAGCAAACTTATAATGGGGTTATCTTGGCAACTTTCTTTGTGTGTGGAGGGGGGGGGCGGGGGGCCGTTTTCCATCCTCTGATAATGAGAGAGTCTGACTTGCCCAAGGTCATCCAGTGGATTTTCATGGCCAAGCCAGGATTCAAACTCTGGCCTCCAGAGTCATAATGCAATGCTCAAACTACTATACCATTCATTTTTAGGTCTACACCATGCTCATTCCGCATCCTCATTAATTTCTGTCTTCAAGCTACTCCATTGAAACTCCCAACACATCTCTCTCGTTTATCATGATCTCTTTGTAATTCTCTTTGGGGACCTCCCACATTATTTAACCCAAATATTTTCGTGCGTTTTACAGTTTGCCAAATCACCATGATTTAGGATTACGTTTTGGAAGATAATTTGCTTTTGAGCTACCCTACTGTTTGTCTTTCTCTCTAGAACTTCCTTGCTGCTGTTATACAGCTATCATTCCTTATAGCTAAAATTCCTTGTCCCACCCTACTCTCCTCATGGTAATTCTATTACACAGTTGCATGTGGCTTGTAGTCAATAAGTCTTTCTATTGACATCATTATAATTTGCTCTTACAGTCAGAAAGCCAGATGGCTCCACAATTATCATTTGACATTTAGGTCTCTCTTGGTTTCTGTCATAGGAAATGATAGTGATGTTAGTGATAGTGTATGAGATAATCAATGAGTTTCCATATTTTAGTAAATGCATGGTGCTATATCTGTCTATGTTGTGTGTTTGTGTTTTAATGTATGTGAGCATATATGAATGTGTCAAAAAGTGCTTTTCTGTACATAAATATGGATTGGTGGTTTTTATGAGTTGGGCTTTCCAAGTATGGTTTAATTTAGCCCCTAATATTCTTGAAGGTGAGAAACTCATTTTAATCTGTTTCTGAGAGGAAAAAATCCAGGAGAGTCTAGTAGCAATGTAAATTTAGAAGGTTTATTTGACATTAGCTTTTGTGGATTTCAACCATTCAGCTGATAAGAAGGCTGTAGTCCATGGAAATGTGCCAATTAAAACTTAATAGTTTTTAAGATGTCATCAGATTATTTGTTTTGAATGAGGCCTGATTTGTTGCAGACTCTGTAAAGAGCATGATAGTAACTTTAGGAGCTGACCATATATAGGTCAAAATATGTAGCACATCATTAGCTTGTAATAATTGAATACAGTCATCTTTAGACAGTTGTATATTAATAAATGATGAGTCTTGTAATGTCTTGCACTTGGTTGAGATATTCTTACCACTCTTGGGAAGAAATGGTAGAATAATCTCTCCCTAGAGGTTCTTGTAATGATATAAAGAACATGTTAGTGGCTGGACACATATGCAAACTTTCTACCATTAAAAATTCTTTCTATTTAAATATTTGTTTTTTTACAGTTCTGAAAATACTTTGCATGTTTCCAGTGTGGTTAATAATATTGTTCTGTTTTCAGATATGTTTCTATATCTAAATAAAGTTCCAGACATTCTCAACCAGATGGACACAATCTATTTTGGGCTTTGGGTTTTGTTGACTGTGGTCTCTGTTCTGCTTTCCAAACTGTTATATACCACAAGGCACTAACCAGTGGTAACCAAACCATTTTAATCTTTATTTTTTCTACTGTGAGACAGAATTAGGTTGCCTCTAGGCACATTGCCAGGGTTTTTTGATCATCAGACAGCACAGCAATTAATGGGTATTTTTCTTTAATTTCTTACTAGTTTTTGGTGTCCTAGTCAGACATATGATTGTTGATTGGTGTATTTTAGGTGGTTTTTCTTTGGCGGTTTCCCATTTATTCTCTGAACTCTGAACAGACAAATAGTTTCACCTAAAAACATAAAAACTGTTTTTCTGGGTCCATTCAGTTCAGGATTCTGTTCACAGGAACTATCCCATACTTATTGCTTTTAACTTAAAATAAATACATCATGTAGCAATCCATGTTAAATATATTTTGGGGCAGTTACACTGAAGTTTTATCTGCTGCTACATATGGATTAAGTTTTTAAAAAGGTCTGGAAGGTCAAACCACAATCCCTGTCACCTGCATTAATGCATTTAGTGTAGATATTTGAGCCAAGGAAGCCTGTGCCTAGATCCTAGTGGGAGCTGGAATCTTGCATGAACAGGGTTCTCCTTTTCATGGGTATTTTCAAACTCCAAATTGTATAAACGGTCAAGACAGATCCAGCAATAGAAGACATAAAAATGTTAAAGGTATCTGTGTTGAATAGTATCAAATCTGTGTAAATAGCATTTTATTTATGGGGTAATGACAACCTTGACCAGTCATGAACACAATTTCCTTTACCAGGTAATCTTACTTATCTATCTAATCCAGTGTTGTCTATGCTGATTGGCAGTTGCTCTCCAGGGTCTTAGGCCTTTTAACATCACCTTCCAGCCAATCCCTTAAATTCAAAGAGTTGGAGAATGAACTATGACTTTGTATGCCAAGCATTCACTTTATCACTTAGTCCTTCCTAATGATTTTGTTAATTTTAAATGGAGCATTGAATGAATGGCCAGTTTCTAGACTGTCCACATTTTATATTTTAAAAAAAATTAAATAGTTCTCTCTCACACTCAAAATCTCTTGAGGCATTTTGGTTTTAAAATAAAAGCAGCTATTGCTAGAGATTTGTGGGGGGTTATTTTCATTGTCATGTTGTAGTTAAAGATATGTCTATACTGTTGAAAGTGGAAGGCAGGAATTGCTCGATTTTACTTTTTGACATTTTGGTTCTGATCTATGAAATAATTCTGCACTTTATTGGGCTGACCAATTAATTGTTTGTATATTAAGAATACTTGCGTAAATGACACTTTTCTTGCAGACACTGTCAACAAGAGTCCCTTTTAAATACATTGAAAATTTTAAAATAGACATATTTATCAGTAGTATGGTATAGTGGTTTAAGCTTTGGACTGTGACTCTGGAAACCAGCGTTTGAATCTCAGCTCAGCCATGTAAACCCACTGGATAACCTTGGGAAGTCACACTCACTCAGCCTCAGATGATAGCAGTGGCAAACCCTCATGAAGAAACTTGCTAAAAAAACCTGGTGATAGGTTTGCTTTAGGGTCGCCACTAGTTGGAAATGGCTTAAAGGCACATAAAAACAACACATCTTTGTTTTTATACTGTCAGAATTTCAAACTGATCTAAGAAGTTTGGTAAATTTCATATTCACCATTGATTAATATTTTAAAACAGTTTAACACTCTGCTATGTTCATAATCTTAATGACAAAGTGGGTTGCTATCAGGCAGACTGGCAATGGAGAATTCGTTGGGCACCCATCACTGTTCATTAGGTAGAGATCACTGTTGCTTCAAGCAGCATTGTTTCCTTATAGCTTGGTTTCATTCCCTAGAGAGTTCAGTGATTTTGTATTTAAGAGCAAAAATCATAACTTATACATCCCTTTCCCTTTGTTTCACTTCACACAGGTCCCCTTGCAAAAGTGCATGTGATGCTTAACAGTAAACAATGCTCAAACTGATCAAGCCAGGCTGTTCAGCAAGGAGAGATTCCTGGGTGGCCTTTTCACCTTTCACCATATGCTGAAGAGATAACTTTGCTAAGTCTGCACTTGTTGGTGGTAGATATGAAATGAGGAAATGAGTTGTTGACCTTTTTCTATAGTAGGGTTTCCTTGCATTTTGTACTTTGAGGTCCTGAACTATAAGTGCAAGAATACAGACAGTCCCACTGATCCAGAGGCTACTCAGTATTGTGATGTGAGGGCATTGTTCTTTTAACCAGAACAGACAAAAGATTGTGATTAGACAAACTGTATTTCTCTGTAAGAATAAACAATTAAGTTGCACTTTGTTTAAAAAAATATCACAATTAGCCAGGCAGCGAGCAAACTAAAATGAAATCAAAATGGAACTATATTGCCCTGAAGGATTATAGATACTTACTTTACTGAATGCAACAAAACAGTTGCATAAGTTGTTCCATCATACCAGATACTGATGTTATAGTTCAACAGTATAAGAGTAAGCACTGAATTCACTTGAGTGTATTTCTGCATGAGCTGTGTGTCATTATTGCTCAAATTTACACACACATGCACACACATTTCCAATCATTGTTGGATGTATTGCACACCCGAACTTCCTTTTCCTTTGTCTGTTAAACTGAACATTTCCTTCTTCTAAATGTTGAACCATATCCTGTTTTCTTGATGTTAATATTGTCCAAGGCCATAGGTGACATTAGATCTTGTACAAAAGACAAATTCACCATCTTCCCTGGCTTGATGTTTTACTACAGCTTTCCTGTGGGGTCAGGGGCTTTCATTTCCATTGAGCTTTTCATCCCTTTGAAAAAGGGAATGTCATCTACTGTTTGTCTTTAAACAGTACAAGCTTGTTTTCATTTTCTTGGGAGTGAACCACATTCAGGATTTAGCTCAGCTGTGATAGCAACTTGGAAGCAATGCAACTTTTCTGGAATGAGAACCTTAAATGCAATTTCGTAAAATCTCAGGCTTAGATCTAGAAGAATAGCACAATTGAATAGCACAATTGAATTCACATTATAAAAGTAATAGGTTGGAATGTTACATTTTTAATTGAAATGAATATAACAGAATCTTCTAATAGTGGGACTCTTAGAACAGAAGGATTTTTTAAAAATTAAAATGATGTTAAAAGGCATGCTAATGTGGAAAATATAAAGCATACCAGTAGCTGAAAGGTTCTCCCCAGCATCTCGTAGCATATATAACTGCTGCTTACACAGAAATATTATATATATTGCTTGAAACACTTCCAAAAGGCTATACAGATTGCCAAGAGAAAAAAAAATGGAAGAAACAAACCTGAATGATCCAGAAAGCACACTTTTTCTTTTCTTTTTAACTTGTATTTTTATGATAATGCAGGGGAACCTTGTGACCTTCTTGAAAGGCGAATTGCCGGTTTTGGATGTTTCAAAAGAATGATTTTCCCCACTTTTATTTTATTTAATTTTTGGGTCAGAAAAAGGGTTGTCCAAGGGAGACTCATTACAAATAGTCATTCCTGCACTTGTGAATGCTTGCCTACTGTCCCCATTTGTTTTATGGCATCTTGGTTTTTCTGTCAATGATGGTGTCTTTAAAACATGGAAGTACAGTGATTGCATTACTTTCCAAGCTGGAAAATACCTGGCACTACACAAAAGTATTTTCAGTCTGTGTTAGATGATACAACAGGCAGATAAAGAGCAGTGAACAAGGATGGTGGAAGAATGCCTGTGGTTTGTCTGTTGTAGCCTTTTTGTGTGGTTTGGACACAATGAACAGTATTATGTTCTGGCTATATATAATATGGTCAGTAACAATTTCCTTGCATGGAAAGGAGGGCATCTCCTTTAGATGATGATTTATTGCAGGAGGGGTGGGACTATAGAGTAAAAAAATGTAAGTACAAAAGATGGTATCTTTAAAAGAATTTCTTTCCAGTACCTAAAGCGAGTATTTGTGATTGAGTCAGGGTAGGAAACAGTTAAGTATTTGCCTTGTCAAACTGCTTAGCTAAGTTGAGGTGAATTAATTTTTCTTCAGAGAAGCAGCCTATGCAGACATTTATCCTTTATCATGAGGTTATTCTAAAGCTGACTGGATGTTGGGTGGAGAGAACAGTTATGTCATTGAGCTTCATAATAGAATCAAACAAATGCTCAGTGCTACATGTTTCAGCCTACAGATGGTCTTACTGTAAGTTCAGCCTTCTTTTATCTCTGGTTTAGCTGCCATGACAACTGCGCTGCTTTCAACTGCCTTGTACAAATGATCTTTGAGAAAGCTGAAAGTCATTGATATTCTGAGTGTTTTTCTACTGCAGGGAGCAACAAGCCTTCCCCTGTATTCTAGCCAATATTTACTATTATCATGGAAGGCATAAATGCAAATGTTATCGTTAGACAACTGGAATGAAAATGAGAAACTAGGACTGCCTAGTAGGAATTTAACTAAGCAGTAAGCTACACTGAACACACTTGTTTCTGAGTAAATGTGCTCAGGATTGCACTGTTAAGTCTGCATACCATGCAAATATATTTTATTTTTGCCAAGTGATTATTCTTTCTTTTGTTACTGTAGTTTCGCCTTTGTTTCACCCACCCCGCTCCCTTCTGTAATGAAAGTCAGAGAGCTTTTCTCTGGAAATAAAGCCTATTAAATCTTTATCTCATTTAAGGCTTCAGACATGCCCATTGTTTGTCTTTTCAGAAATAATTGCTGGTTTTTTGTTGTTGCTTTTTTTTTTACTCTTTATTTTAAAGAAGGCTCTTCTACTTTCCATAGACCATCTGCTGTTGACATTGTACTACACCAAAAAGGTCTACCACTTAATCACAATTATCATGAGATAAACTGTAATGTAAAAAGCAATGTCTTGATTTGTCAAATCCATGGCCAAGACACAGATACACTAATGATTCAAGATCTAGTCCAATAATAGATTTCCAACCCCACTGCCAATCTCTCTTTCATTATCTAAACCCAGATAAGGGCTTCTTCTGACCAAATTGAATATAATCTTTCAACCAAAGTTAAGAGATTGAAAGAAGAAGGTTAGATGATATCATGGACTTCTGTTCTTTATTATAAATATCCCTTACCCATTTCAACAATAGCTGAGATTTGCCACATTTTCAGATTAACAATGATTCTTAACCAACTGAATAAGTGTGTGGCTCTGTTTAAGTTTAACCACCATAATCACTGGTTCTGATTGTAGCAATTAAAGTAAATTTGGGGTGAATTAATGTCAGAGAAGGGATGTAAAAGTATATTTTACTTTTTTACTATGACTCTCATAACCATGGTAATTGTTACATCTGTAGCAGTCTTTTGCAATGGTGTTCTGATTTTATTACTATAATTGTAAGAATTGTATTTTTGGTTCAGTAGTGGATTGAAGAGAGCCAGCATGGGCATTGGCTACAACTTCGGAGAATGGCATGACGATGGAGACCCAGTAGTGACCTTAGACAAGTCATACTCTTTCAGCCTCCGAGGAAAGTAAAGACAGACCCCCTCTTTAAAAAGCTTGCCAAGAAAACCCTGTGACACGTTTACCATAGCAATAACAATAGCACTTATATTTTTATACCACTTTATAGTACTAAGCACTTAGCAGTTTACAATGTGTTAGCCAATTGTCCCTAACGAGCTAGATACTCATTTTACTGACATATGAAAGGATAGTCAACCTGGATCCCTGCAGGATCGAACTCACAACATTGCAGCTGTAGTATTGTCATTTAACCACTGCACCAGCAAAGCTCCTTATTTACATAAACGTTAGGATTTTCATACATCAGAAATGACTTGAAGGCGCAAAACAGCCACTGAGGTTGGTATCACCTGCTATGGAGGTGAACTGCCTGGTTATCCCCTCTATCCACCTGCCCACTCAGGCCACCGCAGCACCCCCAGAAAGGCCTTCAGAGTTTGGCATGGCTGCAGCCATGGTAGGCCCTGAAGGAAAGCCTCTCCCCTCCTGGCAAAGGCTTTCAGGGTTTGGCATGGCTGCAGTCACACTGGCCCTGAAGGCACTGGCTGCCACCAGCAGCTGCTGCTACTGAGCAGGTAGCACTGTGGCCTCTTGAGAGCCCCTTTAGGGTCTGGTGTGTCTGCTGGGTGAGTGGAAGAGCATCCTTTCTTACTCACCTGGTAGTGGTGCTAGTCCCTCTGGATGTACCACCCCATCGTGTGTCATTCAGTGTGGTCCGCACCCCCTAGTGATGCCACTGACAACAGCAACAAGGAGAAGTAGATTAAAGCACTATAAACTGAAGCTGACAATGAACCTTATCGGACACATTTCCCCCCTCGTTATGGGCACTAGAAGGGGACTCTCGGGGCCATGCAAGACCGAGAAAAAAATGTATTTTATTACACACCGGTATCCTCAAAATGGCTCCATTCCTGCAGCCAGCACCAGTCCTTTCCATTCAGTGCTGAGGTGCGTCCTTTGTCTTGAATGGAAGACTTCTGACCTGAACATTTCGCATGCCTTAGCACTGAATGGAAACACCCTGGCTCCAGGCTCTGGAATGAGGCCATTTTGAGGACACTCCAGGCTCCGGAACTTCAATTGCGGCCCCAAGCATCCCCTTCCAGTTCCCATAATGAGGGGGAAAATATGTCCAATAAAGTCCAATGTCACACAACAAGAAGTAGGTTAAAATAAAAAATATAGGAGAAAAGCAAGTGCTATGTCATCAGATGCCTCTTTTCCCCTGCTCTGTTAGAAGATAGCTAAATATGGGGATCAGCTTAATTGGGAGAATTACTGAATTGACAAAACATATCACAAGGCAAACACTGCTGGATATACATTTCCATTGAGTTCTTCCAAACAAAAGCATTGATCCAAGAACTGTATATGTTCAGTATCTTTCAGTCATACTTCAAAAGGACTATTTTTGCTGTTTCTGTTCTATATTTTCTTGTGTTCCTGTTTAAAATCACTTTAAAGATTTATAGTGAAAACCTATGCAGGTGTCTTATTAGAAGTAAGCACTATGGATCTTAACAGTGCTTATTCCCAGAGAAGTCTGTATAAGATTGTAGCCTTAGTTTTGTCTTTGCATAACTGAAATAACTATCTTACTACATACTCTCTTACAAGATAAGTTCTGTATACATAAATAATGTGAATTCTATTTTGAACATGGTTGTTAGAGTTTTTCAAGAACACAAGAAAATTCTGATAGAAGACCAAAGGCTTGTTTTGTCAATTCCTGGGTTACCACAGTGGCCTGCCAGTGAATCTGCGCATTTGAATTTACCAGAAGTTTGTATGCGGAGACCTATTGTCTCTGGTATTGGAGATAATATGTACCCATCACCACCAGTAGCTGTTAATTTGTTTAGTCCACTTATAAAGACATCCTGGTTCATTTCCTGTTATAGAGGTGAATGCCATAGTTTCAGTATTACTTGTCATGCATCGCTCAGCACTAGGCTTCAGTGGACAAACTTGGGTTTTAGTATAATGAAAGAAGTAACAATTTTCTTTACCCTCTTTATTCACAACTTGCATAATTATATACCTGTCCAGCATGCACATGTTATACTCACTTTTTTTGTCTAAAATAAATCTTCCAAAAGCTTTTGTCCTTTTGTTATAGACAATCCTATCAATAAATATGGGATTTAGGATTTTTGTACCCTGGTGTTCATCACTTTATACTTGCTTTGAATGAATCTCATTTAACATTTTAATTCCCATTCTCCCAGTGAGAACTGAAATTTTTGGAGATCTGTACAATGCCTTTGATTTTAAGCAACCAAAATAGTTTTGTTTCATAGTCAAACCTGGCCACCCCACTAATGAAATCTAGCTCCAGGCAGTTTTTGAGAAAGGTTGCAGTAAGAAAGGATCCATATAGAAGTCAACTATTTACATCCTTGTATCTGTATGGAGGGCCTAAATACTCTAACACCATCTGATCTTGGAAGCAAAGCATGGGCAATCCTCGTTAGTACTGTGATGGGAGATTGCCAATAAATACCCGTTGTTGTAGGCTGTATTTCAGAGGAAGGAACTGGCAAAACCACCTCAGAGTTGCATAGAAAAATTTAGGGAATTCATAAGATTACCATAAGTCACCAACCAACTTGAAGATACACATATACCCCTATATGGACCAATATACTTATGTACTAAAGCAGGGCAATAACACCTATAAACAGAAGTGAAGAGACAGGGGAGCAAATGTGGCAGTGCCTCTCCAAGGGATCATTCTGTCTCTTCATATAGAGTATTCCTGGGGTCTTCATTTTTTAGTAGTTTTAACCCCACCTTTTAGAAATATAGTTTTGACATCTAAAGAGACAAAATTCATTAGTTTTACCAAGGAAATGTGGCCACAGATAACATAAGAAATAAATATATGAATAATGAGATGTGTCCCTTTTTGAAAGTCAGAAAATCTAGCAGCACCTGGAATGAACAAGAACATTATTTGGAAGTGGTGGATTCAAAATAAAGGGAAGCAATGCTTTAAATCATGTGACAAATGGAACTGGAAACTGCTAGAGCTTTTAACACGGGAAAACATTATTGGGTAGCTCTTTGTAAGAAAATTAGTAAAAATATGCATGTAAAGTAACTAAAATAAGAGGTCAACATTAAAAGAAATGTGCATGCTTTTTCTCCCTTTTATGCTCTGTGTCTCAGTGATTTATACAGAATCTCTTCTTAAACTTTAACAGTAGGGAATTTTCTTCAAAACACTTTTAATCTGACCCAGCATTCAGGGAGTTCAAAACAGCAGTGTAATATTGCTTTCAAAGCAGATTTTTAATTTATTGGAGAGGCTACATAAAGGAGAGGGAATGGCCAATTCTGGAAAAAGCAGGAAGATCCTGTAAAAGTATGCAACTGAATTCTGAACTTAGCTATATGTCTCTGTTTTATGCAGAGTAAAGTTAACTTCTGTTAGACAACCAAATGTTTGTCCTGTTTGGACCTAAATGCCAGTCACGTGGGGCTCTTTGGTCTGAAGACAAAGCCAAGCCTCATGCAAAATATGTAATTTACCTTTATTCAGCAAAGAACTGAATCTGTCTTTATATTGGTTGAGGGTGAGCAATAGAATCCACAACGGTATTTATGAGACAGACAGTTATACACCACCTAAGAAATTATCTTTGCATTTACAAACATCTGCAAGCATCAGCATGTCTTTAACATTTTACACAAATGCACAGATAGATATCCATATGCAAACTCCCAGAATCTATCTCTCACATATATATGTCTATACAAATTTGTATCTATATGCATATATAAGCCACTATAAGCATACACTAGTATCTGTTTGCTTATAAATATGCCTACACATTTGCCAAATGGTGCTGCTGGTATTCACGTGTGAAGAAAGAAGTTTTGCTGTATAGTTTTGTATTTAATCTGTTTTCAATTATTTGATTATTAAAATTTTGTTTCAAATTTTTTATCTTGTGGATTTTTAAACATACAAGTATTTTTTTTAACATGTAGTAAGCTGCTTTGAGTCTTGGACTGGGAAAAAGGCAGGATAGAAATAAGTATAAAAAGAACATGTAAAAATGGCTCTTTAATTTCTATAAACTGTGTTTTCTGTATTATCTTTCCTGAGCTAGAGATATTGGGTAGGCTAGACAAATATTTAGCTTTACTCATTATAATTAATTAATTAGTCTTACTAATTTTAATTGATTATTATATATACTTGTAATTAATTATTAAATATAACTAAATTCATACTTTTTAATATATCTGTTCTGTTTACTATCTGTATGTACTTCTTGTGTACAAAAGAACACATCAGTAAGTGTAATGTAGAATGTAATGCAAGTATAATAAAATTAGTGCAGAACATAAATTCTTTTTCTTGAGTCTATATGACCAACTGAGATTTTCTTTCTTTCTTTCTTTCTTTCTTTCTTTCTTTCTCTATTTTTTTAGGTTACCTGCTTGCAAGATTTTTTTGGTGATGATGATGTTTTCATTGCCTGTGGACCTGAGAAATACCGTTATGCTCAAGATGATTTTGTACTGGACCATAGTGGTAAGCCTGTGTATCTTAATTTTTTGTTGTTCTGAAGCAGGATTCCACTTAGATAATTTTGCTGAAAATGTGACATCTGCAAGAAACAAATGAAAAGAGGGAGGGGTTCTATGTTGCACTGATAGTAATTTCAAAAGCCAACTACATGGGGCATTTATATTTTGTAGTTACCAGTGATTCTGATGAATATGTGGCATACTATTCTTGAGGGGGTCACCATAAGTCAACAGGCAACTTGTAGGCCCATACGCATTCAAGATCAAAAAAGTTCTTGATGTCTTGAGGCAAACAAGCTCATAAGTATACTAAATAGCTCTCTGTTGTATCTTGTTCCTAGAAAAGTTCTCTTGTGAACATTACTGATAATATTGCCAAACAATTTGATCCCTGTTAAAAAGAACTTTAATAGCAATAGCAAGTACATTTCTGTACCACTTATCAGTGAACTAGCACTCCCTAAGAGGTTTGCAGTCTGTAAGCCAATTGCCCCCAAGAAGCTGGGTACTCATTTTACTGGCCTATGAAAGGATGAAAGGCTGAGTTGACCTTAGAGCCCTCCTCTAGGATCAAACTTACAATGTTGTGGCTGCAGTACTTGCATTTAACTACTGCACCACCAGGGCTACTTGCCAAGGTGTCCCACAGTAATGTCCCTGTAGAATTATAAATACTGTTTGTACTTCTGAAGCAAATAACTCTTCCTCTTGTCTATAAACAGTTGCAGTTTTAGAACCAATATAAGACCAGAAATAAACACTACTGCTGTTCAAAGTAGAAAAATAACTTGACAATTTATGGTTTTGGCATTAGGTATATGCTTAACTACTTATTTTGTTACAGCTAACCCCCATAGAATATTAGTTTATGCTTGATATCACCCTACTGTGATCAGTTTGTAGCCAGTACATTACTGAGAGCCCATGTTTACATCTATATTTTGCTTAAAATTATAAATATAAGATTGGGTTTATAAATACAAGACTGAAAAATGGTACAGTGAATCAACATATACTTATATGTGGAGTAACAGATCAAGAATTATCTGAAGCACCAAGGAGCATATTAGAAAAAGAACAGCTAATACCTAACTAATAAGTACCTCTGGAAAGTTAATCTGTATACCTGAGTTCCATGCCAATCCCTAGGAGTGCACCAAGCATTTCCTCATGTAAAGATTCGGTGGGAAGTGTATGAGCAAGTTTGTTCATTTCTCTATTATTTCCCCAGCATTTACATGTTGCGTAATAGTTGCTGAAGGTTTTTGGTACTGGTCACTTCATCTTGACAATGTATAACTTGGACCTTAATTTCATTCTGAACTAAAATTTAAGTTTTTATATGCAATATATTAGATAGAAGCTGCAGTCTGTCCACATTTTCCTGATATTAATCCCTGTTGAATTCAGTGGACCTTATGTCTAAAGGGTTGTATAGAATCTGGACCCATTTCAAACCGGCTTCAGGGCTGAATATGGTGTTGAGATGGCCAGGGTAGCCTTAGTTGATGATCTCCATCTGGGTATCGACCGGGGAAGTGTGACCCTGTTGGTGCTCTTGGACATCTCAGCAGCCTTCAGTACCATTGACCACGGCATCCTTCTGGAACACCTGAGGGGGTTAGGTATTGGGAACACTGCATTGCAGTGGTTCCGGTCCTACCTGTCTGGCAGATTCCAGATGGTGTCGTTTGGGGACAGTTATTTCTCCAAGAGGGATGTCAAATCGGGTGTCCCTCAAGGTGCAATTCTGTTTCAAATGCTGTTTAACATTTACATGAAGCCACTGGAAGAGATCATCTGAAGACATGGGGCACAGCATTATCAGTATGCTGATGACACCCAAATCTATTTCTCTATGTCTCCAATTGCTGCAATAACTAAGGATGGCATCTCTCCTCTGAATGTCTGCCTTGGGTTGGTAATGGGCTGGATGAGGGAAAACAAACTCAAGTTACATCCAGAGAAAATGGAAGTGCTTGTGATAGGTACCCCAAATCAAGGGATGGAGCTTTTTCAACCAGTCCTGGATGGGGTCACACTTCCTTTAAAGGATGAAGTTCGCAGTTTGGGAGTACTCCTGGATTCATCTTTACAGTTGTGATCTCAAGTAGATGCAATGACCAGGAGTGCTTGGTACCAACTTCGGTTGATAGCCAACTGCTTCCTTACCTGGACAAAAAGGACCTTGAAGCAGTAGTACTTGCATGGGTAATCTTTCATTTAGATTTCTGTAAAGGACTTTACATGGGGCTACATTTGTACCAAGTTTGGAAGCTTCAATTGGTTCAAAATGCGACAGCCAGACTGGTCACCAGGACACCTAAGTCGGCCCATATAACACCTGTGTTAAAATCTCTTCACTGGCTGTCAGTTAGCTTCTGGGCACAGTACAAAGTGTTGGTCATTACCTTTAAAGCCCTTTATGGCTTGGGCCCTAGTTACTTGTGGGAATGCCTCTCCCTACACAATCCGCCCCATACCCTCAGAACATCAGGGAAGAACTTCTTGGAATATCATTTACCCAGGTTAAAATCAACTTCCCATAGATCGTTAATGGTTGCAGCTCCTAAACTATGGAGCAACTTGCCGGAGGAGATCCAGATTATCACCACCCTAGATGTCTTTAAGAAGGCACTTAAGATGGATCTCTTCTGGCGAGCTTATACACCTGACCTCCTATAAGAAATTTTAAGATAGGATGCTTCACTTCTGGTCTTGATGTATGTCTTCTGGACATTTGGATGTTTTTAGAATTTTTTTTTGCTATTTATTGAATTTAATAATGGTGTTGGTATTTTATTGATTGTATTTTCTAATTGTATTGAGTTATTTTATTGATGTGATCCCACCTCGATCTGCAGGGAAAGGCAGAAAAATAGAAATAAAAATTAATATTATTATTATTATTAGAAGAAGATGAGCTGTAAACATCAAAAGATGGTATATGGGTCTTGAATCTATACCTCCAAATTTGCTAAGCAAACATAGATTTTTAGATGGAATTAGAAACTACTGACTGATACAGTGGGCCCTTATCTTACATGGGAGATCCGTTCCGACCCCCCCCCCCCGCGTAAAACAAAAAATGCCTATGCTTGAGCCCTATTATATCAATGGGGCTCGAGCTCGTTGCAGGTGTGCGCTGGCCGCGAGCCCAATTGGGTATAATAGGGCTTGTACTCACAGGTGCATGTGTGCACGCCATGTGTGCGTGGCTCCTTCTGCACTTCCGGGGCAGCTTCCGCATAAGCTGGAAACCACCTATAATGAGCCTCCGTATCTCACTGTACTTTAAAATGACATAAACATGTGAATGTGTTACATTTTCAAGGCTGGTGTATTGCAACACATTTGTTTTTATAGAGCAGCCTTTTAAGATATTCTGTATTCAATCTGTAGTTTTCCAAACAACCAAGGTTACAGGGGGCAGACCCTTTATTTTGTTGCCTCAACTATCTTTCCTAATTATATATCATAATTTAGTAATTATGTTACCAAATTAAAATATCCATGGGTGTTTCTGTTTTATCACACTCAGCATGGGTATCATCCTAGTTCAGGTGGAACCGATCTCTTTTTTACTTGCCTGACTTCTCTGAAAATCCCCCCTTGTACCTAAAAAATATAAAGCCTTCCCCCCTATATTACTGTGTCTTCCATACATTATATCCCCTAAACTTCACCTATGGAACTGGCAGCATTCCAGAGAAAATTACTTTGGAGGTTCTGGCTTTTGACCTCTAGGATGTCACAACTACATCCCCACATTTTGTTGATACCAACATAAATCACAATAACTCACTCTTCCTAAGTGCTATCTACTAAGCTGACTTAATAGT
Organism: Urosaurus nigricauda; assembly: GCA_034509955.1. Classification (NCBI taxonomy): domain Eukaryota; kingdom Metazoa; phylum Chordata; class Lepidosauria; order Squamata; family Phrynosomatidae; genus Urosaurus; species Urosaurus nigricauda. Next base: position 156,319,293 of record JAOEGL010000005.1, on the reverse strand, counting down.
GTGTGTTTTCCAGTCTTTGCAGCAGGCCAAAAATTCACTGTGCCCATCACAAACTCAGTTAACCACATCTCACTTTTGGAATCTAGGCTGCAAAATATAGGCTCAGTGCTGAGGGCAAAGATTTTAGTCAGAATTAGAGAACCTAATGCCCCAGTCAGCACAAGAGTTTATTTTAGTACCAGAATCAAACATGCAGTCCTTTCATACACAAATCTACCCCTGGTTTTCTGCTAAGCTTTCCCCATTTATGCAGCTTAGTATGAAGTGTGAAACAACATCTTTTTGATGCTGGTATAGTTAAAACACAGGGAGTTATAACCTTTCTGAAGGACTGCAAGATCTACTGTTAGATACTGATTTTTCTGCTGTTTACTCTTCCTGTTGAAGAAGCAGACAGATTGCAGAGTGCTGGCTGAATAATTAAGCTTTCTGTTAAATCGGAAAGACACTGGTGTGAGCAGGTGGCAGGGATATAACTCCAGTCAGGTTGGCAAAGTCTCCAAAATGACAGCATATTTTTACTGTATGTGCCTTCAAGTCATCTGTCAACTTGTGGTGACCCCATGAATGCCACACCTGAAATGTTGTTTTACCTTGTCAACAGAGAAGAGACATACAGAAAACCATATGTGTTCTCTTTATTCCCTAGTTTTTAGAGGAGAAATAATCAAAACTATTTTTAACACAATTTGAGTGGAAATTGGCCACTGAATCCGATTGGGTGGATTTATAAATTTCTGTTTATTTATTTGAACAAAACTGTTTAGGAAATTGCACTGTTTTGATCAGGAAAGATAAAATGTTGTAGGTGGCTTTATCTGGAAATAACTGGAAGCTCAAAATATTTCTTCTGTTATCCATCTGTTTCTTTATAGAATGTCGTGTTATGAAATCATCTTATTCCCGTTCATCTGGATTGCAAAGGTATTCTGGATCAAAAAGTCCTGGACCTTCACGTCGAAGCAAGTCACCTGCTTCAGGTATTATACATATATGTGTGTGTGTGTGTGTTGTGTTTGTGTAACCCAGAATGTTCAGAATTCACCAAAAAAGAAAAGAAAAGAAAACAACAAAATCAGTAATACAGCAATTAATTGTAAAACATGGAAAAATAAATAAAACCAAAGCCAAGAAAATCAAAACAGTTTATTAAACAGTAGCTAAAAAACTTTGGGCATTTTAAAAGGCTTCACATAACTAAAAAATGATAAAGTTAGTGACAGATCATCTTTTCTAGGGAGGGAATTCCAAAGTGTCATCATTGTAAAGGCCCTGTTGCTTATTGATTTATGTCCCCTTTATACAATGTTTCCAGTGGGGCAGGGATTGTTAGATGCTATTTAAAACAACTTCTAAGTTGGCTCTAAGAGCTAGTGTGGCATAATGGTTTCAGTATTGTCCTACAACTCTGGGGACCAGGGTTCTATTTCCTGCTCAGCCATGAAACCTACTGGGTGACCTTGGGCAAGTCACATTCTCTCAGCCGCAGGGGAAAGCAATGGCACACTTCCTCTAAACAAATCTTGCCAAGAAAACCCCATGATAGGTTTTCCTTAGAGCTACATAAGTTGGAAGCAACTTGAAGGCAAGCAACAAAATAAGTTGGTTCTCTACCAGCTTTACCTTTAATGACAAGGGAAACCTACAGAAGAGACTATGATGAAGATCGCCATATCTGTGCAAGTCTGTGTGGTCCTTGAAGCATAGCAGTGTAAAACTGTATAGACTTTTAAAGATCCCAGAATTTTGAATTGAGCCTGAAATGGAATACAAGCCAATAATTTCAAGACTGGTGAGGATATGTCTGTTACATCTATTCTACATAAGTTAATTGAAGCCCTAAAATGCAGTGTGTTGTATCAAGCTTGCTTTAAAGCATTACAGCACAGTTACCTTTTTTCATAGCAATAACATTGAGCAGCAGGTGCTCCATTTTCTCTTTCTGCTTTAGGTTTTGCCCCATCCTTGGTCCTTCTGCATATTTCTGGCTCTGTCACCACCAGTTTAAATAGTACAGTGATTTTGTTTTACAGTCAGAACTAGACAGTGAAGACTATATATTAGAATGATTAAACGGAGAACCAAATAATGGATATGGATTTGCACAACTTAGGGTTTCTCTCCAAGTCCTACTGTTTCCATAATCCCCTCATCTCTTGGCTCTCATGCTTCAGCACAAAGTATGTCTTCTCTCTCCCTTGCTTTTCTTTCCTTCCCTCTCCCCCGCACCCCTGCTTAATAACAAACACTTTCCTAGATCTTCTATGTGGCCTAAATTCTTGTTCACTTCACATCATATTAGCTTTCTATTCAATTATGTTTTGAACTATCTTTTTTTTTATTCCCCCATCCACAGTGCCAGGATTTTTAAAATTTTAGGACATTATGAAAAACAGGTGAAAAGGGAACTTGCCGTTTATCGATTGCTTGTAGTTTGTTGCTGACTCAGTGCTGGCATTTAGACCTTTGGAATTTTTAAATATATGACTAAAGATGAAAGCAAAGAGACTCTACTGATTTACTTGATCTATTTGTCACTAAGGAGCTGAACTTTTGAAAGAATGATTTAATGTTTTTCTTACTGCAGAGTGTTGTGAAAATCTGTTTAAGATGAAAAGGTGGAGAAGGGAAAGGGGGAGAATGGAGACTTGTGACACCTTGAAGACCAGTCTTAAAGGTGCCACAAAATGACTCTTCCCCTTTCCTTTCCCTGCTTTTTATGCAGAAACTGTACCATCGCCATCTCTTTCGGCCTTCAACACTGGAAAAAACTGTCTCAAGTTAAAGAATGGAAGTTCCCCAAATACAGTGTAGTTCCCCTCCAGCCCCCTCCCCCTATCCTCGCTCTCCTGTCTGCTTTCTACTGGCATCTTTTGCTTTTGTGTTATCCTAATTCAGAAGACAGTGAAATCTAATGACAACTATCAAATGTGACATGACATAATTTGAGTCTGGTTCAGGATGTTGGCAGGTTAGCTGAGGGCAATTGCCAGATGGCTTGATGACAAACAGAAAGGCTATTGAAGTATTGGGGGGGAGGGAGAAAGAGAGAGAGAGAGAGAGAGAGAGAGAGACACAGGGAGAGAGAGAGAGAGAGAGAGAGAGAGAGAGAGAGAGAGACTGTAGGCTCAGGTAGGAAATGAGCAAAGGCTGAGCATCCAACTTTTTAGACAGTTTAGGCTTCACATTCTTGTTACATTATGCAGATAACTTTGATTAAACATCCTTCTAGAATCAGTACTTCTTCTAAAGACTTGGGCTGAATCTGTAATGCAGAAATAATGCAATTTGACACAGCTTTAACTGCCATGGGTCAATGCTGTGGAATTTTGGGTTTTGCAGTTTTTGTGATATATTGAGCCTTCTTTGTCAGAAAGCTCTGGTGCCGCAACAAACTATAAATCCCAGAATTCCATAGGATGGAGCCATGACAATTAAAGTGGTGTCAAACTGCATTATTTCTGCAGATCAGATTATTATTATTAACCTTTATTTATACAGAGCTGTAAATTTGCACAGTGCTGTACTTACAATCTTATATTTAGACAGTTCCCTGCCCTCAGGCTTACAGTGTAGAAGAGACAACGCAAAAGGAGAAGGGAAAGGTGGTGGAAAAGGGGATGAGGTCCAGTGGTTCTTCTCTCCCTCTGGGGCCTGGACCAAGGCAGATGGACTGGAGGAAGGGCTTGGCTTCTTAATACCTAGTTAAAAGGAGGCACCCTGGGGCAGACAGCACAATCCTGGGAATGCTTCCCTAAACAATATAGTCATATATGTGGAGGAAGAAGGTTCTAGGAGTGAGGGGCAGCAAGTGAGAAGGGACGAATTTGGGACAGAGCAGTGGAAATCCTCGGCTGGGACAGGAGACCTTGACTACCAGAACGGAGGGTACGAGAAGGAGTGTTAGGAGAAAGAAGTTCAGACAAGTAAGGAGAGGCCAGTCCATGGAGGGCTTTGAAAGTCAACAACAAAAGCTTGTACTGGATGCGGAAGGAAATGTAGTTATATTACATCTTCAACAGGGCATCCTTACCTTTCTCACAATCAGTTAATTTCCTTATAACCCAGTTAGTCGGAAATGCATTTATATTAGTTTTTAAGTTGCTTTAAAAAGGACTGTATATGTCTATTACAACCCTTACTGGAAAATTATATGCCTTAATAGACAATAAATTCCCCTCTTTTCCTTTAAAAAATGTTCCTTCCTTTCACGTCTGTGAATAATCTCTCTTCTGTCTTTTTCCTTTGTGTCAATTGAATGAATACAGTAAAGAGGAGTGGCCACTACTCCAGTGCTTACTCTTCAGCAAAATCCCCAGGTGAGCCATTGCTATTATGGCTTTGTACCACCTCGTTGCTGCCTACATTTTTATTTTATCTTTTCCCTTTATCTGTGTACGTATTACTTTGCACTGTACTGTTCTATGATTTGCAAATTTACGACATGATGAGTTTATCCTGTCTCTGTATGCAACCTGGACATGGATATTTACTTTTATGGTACATAAATATAAACTTATTATCATAAATTTTTGGCCCACAGACCAGAATCATTATATAATTTGGAAATGCAGCCCTGAATCTTGGAATTAAATAAAGTTCAAGGACAAAATTGAGCCTGTTTTAAATTACTTCATATACCTGAACATATGTAATAAAGTTTGCTGTTGTAAGGAGTTACAAACACCTGTATATACATCTGTTGATTATTCAGCTGTACTAGTGATATGCAAGTCTGATGATATCTTAAGAATCTTGCAAACCTATCCATTTTGCATTTGTAACCCAAATGAAATCCTTTGCTTATGTTTACAGAATAAATCAGCCATGCAAATTAGCCTGCAAAATTCACTAGCTTGCAAAAAAATGTTAGTAATAAAACTAGTTGAGATTGCATTTCTGTGGGCTGTGGAGAAGGAGATGTTTTCCTTTCTTCCATGGATAACCCATTTAGGGTCCCCTCTGCCAATTCTCTGTAACTTGTCAGCTCTGGTGGCCAGTCATGTTGACAAACACAAGGCTGGTATAAACTAAGAATATTATAATTGTATGTGCCTGTTTTGTGCCTGCATGGCTTGAGTTCCTCAGACTCGCTGCTCAGAAAGGAGGAGAGTGCTGACTGGTTTTAAATGGATAAGTGTTTTTTGTTTTGTTTTTGTTTTTTATTTTGCATGGACATCTTTTGCTTATTCTTCCCTGCAGGGGAGATGGCTTGTGCATTGTGATACCTTGAGCCAGTGGCATAACTAATCTTGGTGTCACCCGATTCATAGGGGGTGGGGCCCAAAAGTAGAGGGGGTGGGGTTTCCAGGAGATGCTGGGTTTGGCTGTGAGGACTTCATGCTCCAGCCAGCTCCTTTCTGCTGCCTCTGAGAAAAGCCAAGCCATAGGGAGCAGGATTGGGGCATGCTCTGGCCAGCTCCTTCCTGCTGCCTGGCTTTCCTCTGAGGAAAGCCAAGCTGCAGGGACCAGGATTGGGGTGTGGGGGGAAGCACACTCTGGCTAGCTCCTTCGGAAAGCCAGGCAGCAGAAAAGAGCCAGCCAGAGCATTCGGGCACCCTGCTCCTGCTCCCTGCAACTTGGCTTTCTTCACAGGAGGGTCGGAGGAGCTGGCCGCCACTCACCAGGCCCTGAGACCTGTCCCCCATGGAAATGGCAGCATGGCTGGGGAAAGAGCTGCCCGCTGCTCACCAGGGCAGAAGGCCACTCCCCTGATGCCCAGAGAGCCACCAGAGCCTATGGTAATGGCCATACGGGCCAAGAAAGTGGCCATGCAACCAGGAAAAATGGCCGCATGGCTGAGGAAACAACCAATCACACAAGCTGGAGACACCCCCCCCCGAGGCCCTGAGCAGCACCCACATGGGCCCAAGGACTGGCTGCGAGGGGTGGGTGCTGACCAGGTTTCACCCCCCTCTTCTGGTGTGTCACCCCCCCTCCAGGGGTGTCACCCTGTGCAATGTGCACCCCTCACACCCTGTCAGTGATACTACTGCCGTGAGCTCAGCTATGGAGGTTATGGGACTGATTTTTTCCTTCACACCGACTGAAATCTATAGTTACTGTACTTTACTTAATGTTGGGTGAAGTCTCTTTCTGTGGCCATTAGATCTTTTCTAGCCTGAAGAGTCCCCGAATCAGTCACAATCATCTGATGTCACCAATCCAGATGTACTAAGATATTGAGACTTCAACCTCTCCCTACCATTGGTAGCTCCAAGGGGAAAATACACTCTTATATATTTATTTCATTGGTTTGTCTGCTTTGGGTGTGGGAGTAGGGGTGCTGGCTGTGTTGCTGTGGGTTGTGGGATGTCCTTTGTGCAGACATGTGCCAGAAATAAAGCTCGCTTAAAAGAGGAAACGCTTGAGGAATGTAAATGTACGAAAGGAGGATATAAACATTTTTAAAGTTCAAAAGTTTTGTTTGTTTTTTGGTCTTAAAAACATGATTCTAGTAATGGAACAAAAACAGCAACACAGCCTTCCTGTTCTAAATAAAAGTTCATTCTACCACCTTAGAATCCGACGCATGGGGAAATGTTAGCTTCTCCTATGGTCATATGAGCAATTCAGTTCCTAAATGGTGAAGAATTTAAAATAAATTTTATTTATTTATTTTGCAGAGGAAGCTATTTTGGAATACTAGACATGTTCATCACTGCAGGCCTTCACTCACACACACATGCAAAAATGATGCTTCTTAAATGAATTTTCTGTTGCCCATTATAGATATTCTTTACACAGCTGAACAAGTGTAGGTGGTAACCCATGTTTCCATGGAAACCAAATGTCTAGCTGGCTGGCTCATTCTTTTCTTAAAGGAAAAGCACTTAACTGTACTTAGAAACAATTCCTTTATTTTCTTCTTCTTTCTGTGCAAATACGGGATCGTAGAAGCATGGATCGAATTGATGGAAGCATGGTCGATAGGTCCATGAGAAAACCTTGCCAATTGGTACATATTAAAGAAGCAATTTCTGAAGCAATTCAGGCTTTAAAGAGAGCAGGAGGGGTTCTTTTTGGCCTTATAAATGGCATATTTTCATACATATAATCACCCCTCAAAATTCAAGTGTGGAACCAGTGTTGCGGCAAGCTGGTTGTAGACAAAGCGTTCAGCACAGACGAGTGTACAAATAAAAACATTTTCAGGCATTTTGGTTTGCTTGCAGAGGGATAATTGCATAAACGTGCCTGTGGCTCTCAACCTGATTTCAAAAGCGATCTGCAAGTATCAGCTCAGGTTTCTGCAAGAGAGATGTGCCTCTTCTCTGGCAGCCTACTTGGTGGGACAGAAGGAGGAGGAAGGGAGAAGGAGGGGATAGAAAAGAGTGACAAAGAGGAGAAGGCTTCCCTTCTTTTGGTTTTAGCTTTGCCATCACTGATTTCAGCCTGCCCAAACACCAACATGAGGTGTTTGGCTCATTGCCACCAAGGAAGGGAATTACTCCCAAAGAAGCATGCAAAAGTGGGGGGAAGTTGCTCACCATGTCATAAACTAGGCTGGACTGCTTTGGTTTATACATGTAAAATAATAAAGGATTGTTATTAGTCAGCAGTTAGCATCTTCTTCCTTGGCACAGTTTAAAATGATTTCTCAAAAACGTACTGGCTGACCCAATGTGATAATTTGGCATCTTCATCAAGATTCTTTGGCTAAACACTGTGAGCTGTTATCTAGACTGAAAGAAGTTGAAAGCCAGGGTACTGTGGTCCCAGTATAGCATATAGCTTGGCAGGTCTATATTTGGAAAAGACACTATGATTTTAAAATCATTCATAAAGGAGCATTCATTGATATGCTCTTCTGTTTGTTGTTATGGTATTGTGATGGTAAAATTCGCTTTCCTAGAGCTTCTTCATATACGGAATCCCTGTCAGAAGTGCCTCTAGAACTTTGGTCCTCCAGGTATTTTTGACTTCAGTTCCCAGAAGGTGCAGTCACCTTGGCCAACAGGCCGGAATTCTGGGAGCTGAAGTCCAAAACATCTGAATAGCCAAAGTCTGGGAATTGCTGCTTTGGAAACTAAAGGTGACAATGACAAATATGATGTAAGTAACAGTCTATTGCTGTTTCTGTACATGTTGAATTTGACTTATGGGAGGACTGGGAGATTTTGGGTGGAGATTTTTTATTTATTTTTTAGGCCTGTATGGGGGGGAAATGCCTGAGCAGGTGATGGATTAGTAGAAAGCAAACACCAAGGGAAGGGAATAGAAGATGAATTGTCCAGAGGAATAAAGAAAATGGGGGAAGAATAGGTTCCTACAAGCTCTTGACCACCATACTGTGTTGATCATCTTAAGGTAATTCCTAGCAGGGGCAAATGGTTGATCCACCAGTGCAAGGATGACAAATCCATTCTGCAATGTATTACTGATCCTCCTGCACCTCTTGAGTTGAGCAGGAGGTTTTCCAGCACCATTAGAGCTTGTTTTCAACTCAGAGGAGCTACAGGAAGAACTCTGCTGAAGTCTAAAGTAGATCTGACAGGGTCACAGTAATGGATACATTGGCCACCCCAAATCCTTGCCTATGATTATTATGTATTACCAGAATATATGTTGTCTACACAGTGTTTATATTTACCATGGCCGAGTGGAGCTTTATTAAAAAGAATGCATTAAATATTAACTGTAATTTCAGCTTTTAAAAACACTTTTGTAACAAATTCATTACTTTTCTTTGCCTTTCGTTATTCCCGTCAGTCAATGGAAACACAAGCAGCCAGATTTCTACTCCCAAATCAACAAAATCTTCTAGCTCCTCTCCAACAAGCCCAGGAAGCTTTCGAGGCCTCAAGGTATGTTTTGATACTATTATCCATCTCAGCTAAAAAGAGGTTATTACAGTGGGCCATGGATATCTGAAGGGGTTTGGTTTCAGGATCTCCTGTGGATTCCAAAATCCATGGATGCTCCAGTCCCATTAAATACAATGGTACAGTAAATGGAGTCCCTTCTACAAAACGGCAAAATCAAGGTCTGCTTTTTGGAATATATATATACATATATATATATATATATATATATATATATAAACATTTTCAAGCTATGGATGCTTAAATCCATGGATAAAGGATTGGTGGATAAGGAGGGCCAGCTGTACTTCTTTGGGTTATTTATAGTTGGAATTCTGACTTTGTGTTTGCTATTGCAGTTATTTCATAACAATCAATACACTAAAATGTAGAAGCCATCAAAATCATTCCAGAAGAGTCATGTTGCTTGTACTGTCATTACACTGTATACAAATTTTATTTTTTCAAGTTTTATTGTTAACCTCTCGTAGTTAGTGAAGTTTGATCAATTAACTTCAGCTCCTCCTTTGTTACCAGTTCTTATTAATTGTAACTTGCAATAATTGTACTTATTTATGTACCAATACATACTTGGTAGATTACATCTTCTAAAAACAGGAGCAATATAATGACATAATGAACTGCAATCTCATAAAACTAGCAAAGTGTGAAACACAGTCTCCCAAAAGAAAGAAGGTCTTAGTTCAAAACAAACCCAGTGTGCCATTTTACATGCTAAATTTGATTGCTTATATTTAATGCATGCCTTAAAGGCAATTAATTAAGAAAGAATGTAAAAGTCAATGTTAAAAACTCTGAATTTCAAAGATGAGCTTTTTAAAACAACAAAAACAAAAACCTTAATTGTATTGCTGTGGTGTGCAGCTGTTTGGGTGTAAACTCCAGCTGTGCTTTGTTTACTTGGAATGTGACTAATCTTAACTGATATATCTAAATTAGAACACAGCTTATGATAATACCTATTTTGGTATCTGGAATGTATTAGCATGTTTCTGGGAAACTGTCCAACAGAAATTTTATGCAGTTCAAAAAATTAACCTCCAGAGTACAACCATTGTAGTATAGATATGACTGAATTGACAGGTACTGTCTAGCTGCTAGACTTTTTCTGTGTGTTCATGTTGATTTATCCATTTCTTTGTATGTTTTTAATGGCTTTTCTTTTTTGACTTTTGCTAAGAAATTCTCATGAGATTGGGGTTTGTCTAGGATGAAATAATGTGTAGGCTTGTTTCCTTGAAAATATTTTGATTTTGTGCATTATTTCATATTAGGCTATTTAGGGAGAATGTGATGACTACGCCCCCTTTGCCCTGGTCAGAATGGTAGCAAATAAGGCAGTGATGGCAGTGATGAAGAGTAAAAACCTTTCCTTAGTCTCTTAAGCTTACCACATGGCACTTGATGGCACGGGAACATATTGGAATGAAATGGGGGGAAAACGTGTGTTACCGTATGGGAGAATGCCGCCGATGCTACCAGAAATCCCCAAGCCGTTCCTGGCAGCTGATTTTGAAAAATGGTTCAAAATCATCCTTCAAAATCGGCTGTCTTGGAATGGTTGGAGAATGGTTACGGGACTCGCAGCAGCATTGGCAGCGTTCACCCATGCGGTAACACACATTTTCCCCCTGTTCTGTTCCGTTCACATGCCTCTAAGTATGGTAAGCTTATCTGTTGCAGCACAAATGACACTCCTAGACAGTTTTCAAGAAGATATTTGTGTTTTGTCGTTTTTAGTCGCAAAAGGGATGGAGAAGGCATTTAGCAGCACCTTTGATACTGACTGATTTATTTTGGCAAGAGCTTTTATGAATTTTAGTTTGCTAATTTTGATAAGTCTTTGAAGTACAAAATTAAAGTCAGAGATATTTAAGCAGTTATTTTATTGTACTGTTGGGAACAGAGTATGTATGAGATCCAGAATTATGTAAATATGCCATAAGCCTCCAGAAAGCTGTGTAAGATGATGCAGATCTGTCAAACAGCTGGTCTATGAGTCTTGAGATATTAAAGTAAAAAGAGATTTTCCTAAAATAGGAAGCTTTCCTGAGCAGAATCCTTCTGTTACATGTGCAACTGTGATGAGACCAATATAGTAATAAATACTTTATGGCAAGAAATCATTGCCTCTGTTCACATGTGTGCCAATATATTCCAATTCAGCTGTTTCTCTTTCCAGTTCTGCTCTTATTTTTAAAAAAATAAAAAAAAATTGAGAGCAGCTACTTGTAGGTCAAAATGTCTAGAAAAGTTGAAATGCTCTGCAAGCAGTTTCTGGGTGTTGCTATTTCTAATGTCAAATTTGTCTCTATTTGTACTCTTGTTAGAGGACAGCTTGTGCAGTGTACAGTGCAGAGGGGCACTGCAGACAAATAACAGCATATATCACATTGGAAGATGAGCTAGCAAAAGTACATCTGATGTTATTGGTGGCCTTACAGGAATCTGTAATGTTCCTGTCAAGAGTAGATGTAGGGTAGGCATCTAAGATTATAGTAGAGTGTTAATCCCTCTGTTTCCATCGATGTTGTGTGATCCGTTGCAGGTGAATATTTGTTTAAGCTTGGGAGGTATGAAGACACACCCAACTAAAATGGTGGCAGGCATGGGTGTGTTCCGCCTGTAGCCTGGTAAAACCAAACCTTTGAAGTACCGAAAAATACTTAGAAACTGAATGTAAAATTAACAAAGGGGGAAGTTATATTTAAAGGACAAAAATAAAAGGTCTTCTCCTCCCTAGCATTACAAAACTTGAAAAAGGGGTACTTTACATCTTATGGTTCCGATGATCTTCAAGAAGACATCCTTCTGGTACTTCACGAAGCTGGTACAAGGTCTTTCAGCTTCTTCGTCAGTGGTGTTTGGTAACTGCTTCGGCTTAAAGTGTAAGGAATTCCTTTCCCACCTGCCAGGGTCTGAAACAGCCACCAAAAACTGCTTGCAATAAGCTCTCTGCAGATCTGACTAAAATTGCAACCTAGTACCGAGCTTGCTTGGCTGGGGCAAACCGAAAACTGCAAAAGGGCAGGAGGTTCCTTCAACTCCTCCCACAAGTAATACAAAGTGCCATTTCTACACCAACACTCTAAGGGCTAAACCCATATAAAGAAAAATGCAGGGGGAGATAAGAGCAGTCCATGCAGGACATCACAGGAGGGCTTTCTGTATCAGTCTTGTCACCCATACTTGGTTGTAACTCATTGATCATGCTTTTAAATGGTGTTTGCTGGGAACTATAGGTATAAACTAGTGGTCTGCTATTTTCTGGTTTTGGTTTATCTTACAACAGATAGTTCCTGGGTATACAAGTCTTGTTAATTTGTTTTTGCCCCCCACCTCATTAAATGAGTATTGTTCTATGAGAAATGCCTGTCACAAAATTTTGAGTTTTGAGTTCCTGACTTGTGAATTTGGGCAGATACAGTTGAACTGGAGGGCTTGGCTGTATACCAGTGGTCCCCAAACATTTTCGAGCTATTGCCTCTTGGACAACAATCCTAGCACGCATGCGCACACATACACACACATCTGCTTATTTCTTGTTATTAGGTCTAATGCTATACAGAAAATTCAAAACAGCCAATCTTGGTTCCTGCTCCCTTTGCGCCCTGTCACTTTGTCAGCATGAACTGCACAGCTGGCTGAGCAGAGACTGGCGCAGGTAAGAGGCTTCTCTGTCACTGTTCGACCAGCAAGCACAGTCACTCCTTTTGCACCCAGTCACCCTGGGAGCAGCAGCTGAGCAACGTCTGCCCCATAGAGCCATATGTGATTCCCCCCACAAACATTTTTCTTCTTGTCCAGTGAAAGAAAGCAGAAGCAATAGTGCAGCTCCAACCTGCCAGACAAGTCTTGGCAATGCTCACAAAGCTTAAGAGGGGTGTGAAATTTAAAAGTTCCTTTTTGCTGCTACTTCTCCCTCACTGCTGTGTGCTCTACTTGCTCCAGTCAGTCACTTTGTCCCAAAATGGCACTGCTCTAAGCCACACAAGTGATGCTCTGTGCCCTAGTCTTACAGGAGTTTCCCAGCCATCACTGCTAGTGAAATATCTGGCTAAGGGAGAGAGCTCATACAGGCAGATGAAGAGTGGGAGACATCAACACAGAAAGCAATCAGAGAGACTGTTTTGTGGCTTTAAGGGACCCTGTTTTGTGGCTTTAAGGGACCCTGAAAAGACGTTTCATGCAACCCTCATCTCCACCATGATCTTAAAGCTGCTGACTCCCCTTGTCTTTGTTGCACATCACAATTCTGGTGCAACTTCTAAAGCCAGTCTTTTCCATGATTCTAAACGATAAAGATGTTATCAATATACAGTACTTTATTCCTAGACACCATATCATTTACATTTATTTTATGTTATGCTTTCATTGAATCATGTTGAAGCTTGAGCACAACAGAAACAAATAATTTTCTAAGAGATCTATAATCTCCCCAGCAGTAGTTGTATACTCAGATTCTTTCTATCAAAAATGGCAAGAAGTAATCTGCTGAAAGCCACATGTTACTACAGTGGGCTCTTATCCATGGGCTTGCCATCCACAGATTTGAGCTTCCGCAGATGGCAACCCCTGTTGTTTTTAATGGTTGCATGTGCATGTGGCTGCATGGCTGTAGGAAACAATGGGACTTGAGGTCCTGCTTTTTTTGTTAGCCATGAAGTGGTCGTGTCCAGAATGGATCCCTCACAGATATGAAGGGACGATTGTATTTCCATCAGCTGTAATTTGGATGTGTATTATATGACTATAATAATTCCCCCATTTGAATTTCAATAAATCTGTAAGGTTATACAGTATAGTGTTCTAAACTATGTTGATTTGCAGTTCTTACTTTACCTATTTATTACTTGCCACAAGATTTTCATATTACTTGCCACAAGATTTTCATTGTGCCGTTTTAAAGGCACAACTTTATACGTCACATTTGCTTATAAAGTAATGGATTTGATATTTCATGATGCTACTGCTTACCAGAGAAATGCCACATTTCCACAATAGATCTTCCCTGCGCCCTAATAGACTTCACAGAAAAGCCAACTTGTGGGTTGGTAAATCACTGGCTGCAATTTGTGGAGTTTCATTTTTGCTACTCAGCAAAAGTGCTGAATATGCTGATTCATTCAAAAACCTGGCAATCAAGGGAGTATAATTATGTCTAGAACAATAGAAGACAATGTTCTTTTGACTGTTCTGAAAGAAGGAGAGAGACAATTGTGAACTGTATAATTATATATTGTTTTTAAATGGATCTTGACTCACTGATGTCAATTCTCAACTTCAGTTAGGTCTAGGCTAATGATTTAGTAGCTCCAGCAAAAACTGAAATCATCATCCAGTTACAGATAACTATACTGTGAACTGGCTGATTTAGACTTGGTAGTAAAACATGCAAAATGTATTATTTTATGCCTTTTCTGTGTTAACCCCTGATAATATTTCATTTATATGAAAGTCTCCAGAAACTAGCACTGCATGAACATTGTTTATGGTCAAGTATGAACTTACTCATACTTTTGAATAAATCCTTTAAAACAGTGAGTTCATCATTAGTAATTTAAGTCCTACTTAGTTCAGTGGGTGTTCAGTAAGAATTGTTGTTGTTGTTGTTGTTGTTATTTCTTGGCCACCTCTCCCAGTGGATTTTGGTAGGGAACAACAGCAATTAACAGACACATGGCATCAGTTAAAACACACATCAGTTTAAAAGGACAAATTGTGTGTGTGTGTGTGTATTAAAACAACCCACATTTAAAATTCATTTAAAATTCACAGATTAAAAATAATCTGGATAAGCCTGCTGGAAGAGACTTTTAAATTCACACATATTCAGCTGTCAAATCTCTACCAGCAGATCATTCCACAGTTTTGGGGCGGCTGAAGAAAAAGTCCACTGGCTGACAGTTGCCAACCTAATCCTGGATGACTAGAGTTAATATCCGCCAGAGGACCTGAGTGTACCAGGTGGATTATATGGGAGGAGGCGATTCTGTAGGTAACCTGGATCCAAACCATGTAGGATTTTAAGGGTAATAACCAAACTTTGCCCAAAAACTATTGTATGACTACAGTAAATCTGGATTCAAACCAAGATGTTTGGTTAAAGCTGTGAAAGATACCTAAGAACTGTTTCCCAAAGAACTGCCTATGGGGAAAAAAAGTATTTGTTAATGGGTGGATTATGTAGTCCTTCAGTTGAAATGCAACTATCATGATCCCACTATTGACTGTGGGGTGAAGCAGACAGGCAGGAAGGATCGACCAGAAGCTGCTCCCAGCCCGATTGCCCTGGGGCCGCATCAAACACACACCACAGCCCTAAGAGTGCCTTTTCCTGCGACCCCAAATAGGAATGGAAAAGATCAGCTCCTTTTGGGGTTGGTTTTGGACTGCCTTAGGCAGCTCCAGCGCAGCCCTAGGGCAGCTTCTGGGCACTCTGGGGGTGTGCATCATGTGAACACTGCTCCCCCTGAGTGCCCAGAAGCTGCCCCTGTCTGCCTGTCTCTTTCAGGCCTATGCTGCCAAGGCTTGCAGTTCATCAACTACTAGCTAATAACACAATTCCCATCACTGTGTTAATAGTTGGATTTGCTTCCAGATAAGATTTCTCTGTAAATATCCTGAATGTGGAGATGGATTTAAAAAAAATACTGAATGGAGTTACAGAGTGAGATAGGAATATGGACTGAGATGATAACACCCATCTTTTTTGTTTGATTAAGAGCATGTTAACCTTGTCTGAATTAAACTTCCATTATTTTGCCTCCTCCCGGTTCATTACTGACAAAAGATACTAGTAGGTATGTTATAGACATGGTGTTTAAGGTCCAATGAGAATATTTTCATGTCAGTGTTAATTCTCCTTTCTTCAAAAAAATTAATTATCCTTTCTTCAAAAAATAAAAAATAAATCCTCAGCTGTCTGGCAGGCAGTGTTATTTTTGTATTTTCTCAAATTTAACTGGCAGACGATCCTAGGCACTATTGCCTTTTGTTGTCTTGATGATGTGGCTTCTGTTGGATGCTTTCAGTATGTATTAAAATCCTGAGAAACTTTATGATGAAGCAGGCTTTGCCAGTTGGATTATGGTCATTATTGCTGGTGAAAGGATTTGAAGTATTTTGCTGCATAACCAGGCAGTGTCAACTGTGAGAGAAAATGCTGACCTTACAATCTCTAATACTGTTTGGGATTCTTTTGACAGATTCTAAGGTCAGGCTAGAGAAGTATTTTAAGCATTCTGTGACAAATGGTGGCAGTTTATGTGATAATTTTTTAAATGAGAGTATAGTGAAGAATGAAAGGAGACAAGTAGTGTGGGCAAAGATTTAATATAAAAGTGAAAAAAAGTGAAATAAGAAAAGGCTGACATAACTCGCTATAATCATATCTGTACAATTGTACTATATGTCCACTTTACCTGCTTCTGTTTCTGAGAAATGTTGTCATCTGTCTGTCTGTCATTCATTCATTCATTCATTCTTGATGCTAAGCTGATAAAGATGATGGAGAAACTCTTTTTTAATATTCTTTATTCATTTTTTTTAAAAAAAATAATCATACAACTTGACCTTTCCAGCAAAATACAAAGTATGTATTGTTCCATTTTTCTTTATTTTCTTCTGAAATATGAATTAGAAGATGAAGCTGTGAAAAACTGTGTTAAAATGGACTCAAAATATCAGACAAAACATTGAAATGTGCCACTGGGAAAATTTTGTACTAGAGTCTAAAAATACACATTGAATTATGACTTGAAAGAGAACTACACTACAGTATTACAAAATGCAACACAGATGGTACCTGATACATTGGCAAAAATATTTAAGAATTCTAGTTACAGTTGTTGGAAATGTGATTCAGATATAGGAACATTTTATTATACCTGGTGGTTGTGCCATAAAGCAAAAGGGTTTTGGAATATGATTCATGACCAAGTGACCAAAATATTAAATATTAAAGGACAGGCTGATCCTCAAATGTATCTGTTAAGCATAATAACAGGTGAAACAACTGAACAAAAATATGGAAAGTTTTTATTTTATATGACAACTGCAGCAAGACTTGTCTGTGCTGCAAAATGGAAGAAGAAAGAATGACCAGTGATTCAAGAATGGCTCTGGAAAATATATGACTATATGCAATCTGATAAATTGGAGCAATTTTTGAGAAAGAATACTTATTACAAACTCAGTCAAGACTGGGGCCCATTTATAAAATATTTGAATAAAGAGTGAAGTCCAACTTTCACAATAGGATTGAATTGAAGAAAATTGTAATTATTAGTGGAGGATGGTATAAACAAAAATGATGTTAAACACAGAGTCTGTTTAAGATAAAGGGAAAAATAATAATGATATATTCTGATGAATGAATAAATGAGTGACACAAAATAGAAGATATAAAGAGGTATTTATGTGTTGGTGGTAGGTTTGTTTTTGGTTTTGTTAGTAGGGTAGATTTATTTGTTTTACAAAGCCTGTGATATTTGTTGTAATAGAATGTTGTCATGTGTTTTTTTTAACTTTAATAAAACACAAGAAACTATTAAAATTGTATTTAAAAATGATGAATTATGTAAAAAATTATATGAAGAAGGCCATTGTATTTTCTAAATGTACTCTTCTCCAATTATCAATAAATTGCTCATTTTCCGGGAGGGGGAAGCTGATAAAAATAGAAGGGGTCATTTTTATTGTATGAAAGTAATTGACTACATTTTGTGAGCTTTTGCTATCAAGAATTTCTGCTGTTTCTGATCCTTCATTTTTGTCTTCTGGGTCCCTTATTCATATAGTTGTCATAAGTCAAACTCAACTTTATGTAACATATAGAATTTCACTCAATATTTTTGTTGCCAGTGTGATTGTTCATTATCTACCTAACTAGTATACTACAACTCTTGCATTTTCTCATAGATTCCTCCACATTGTGGATCTTCTTCCAATGTGAATGGTGTGCCTGAACTATCTCCTTGCTTGAGTCCTGAAGGTAAAAATCTTTGGTGGGAGAAATGTTCAAGGTTTTGTTTATAGAAATGTCTATGCTCATAATGCAGTTGGAATCTACAAATGGTTGAATGTGTTAAATCAGTTTTGGAAGCAGTGCAACTTGTGCATTGCATCTATAATTTTGGACAAATAGGAAGTGCCAATAGGTCTAACCTCTGCTTTCCAATGCTTTTGTATTAGCACAAGAAGGATCATTGAGGGATGAGGAGAGAAACTAGTACAGATTTAGTCTCCCTTATCCAAAATGTGTGGGACGAGAAGTGCTTTCTAGTGTGGAGATTTTGGAATTTAGATATTCCTTTATTTGGATACAGATGCTCTGGGGAGTGTCCTGCAGCTGTCACCCTCTGCCACTGCCTCTGGCTCCCTAAGAGCGGGTATCTGGAGAATGACGTGCCCATGTCCTATAAGCAGTGACTTATGGCTCCCACTGTGTTTGAATCAAATAAGCAAACTGAAGTAGCCACATTGCTGGGAACAGGGGGCAGCTGTTGTACTACAGAGTCTCTGGCCAAAGCTGCCACAGCCTCCTCTTTCTCATCCACCGGCAGGGTGCTTTTTTGCTTCATCTGAGGCAGTGAGATCAAATGGGGCAAAGTCCCTCCACAATGGCAAGCAGCCCTTTTTCCTTGGCTTTCACCTCCCATGCCCCAGAAGTTGGCTTCTGGTGCTGCAGAAAGAAGGGCTTCTTGTCAGTGCAAGGGGACAAAGAACTTCAGCTTTTTGCCTTGTATGAGAAAGAAGAGAAAGAATGAGAAAGAAGTTGTATTGCTCAGTAGTGCAGCTGCTGTCACCTCCCCCCCGGTGCTGTGGGTTTCCTGCCCACTTGCCCACCCTGAATGTGATGGTGGTCATGAGACATTGCTTGCAGGAGATGAATACCTCCTTCTCTGGACACTCAACTCATTTTACCTTTGGGGATCTGGAGGTGTCATCAGTGTCATCGCCAGCTAGGTAGGGGTGAAAACTGCAGGGTGCTCCCCAGAGCTGCTCACTCAACCTGCAGGCACTGGATGCCTGACATGCTCAGGGGAAGAAAGGACAGGAGAGAGCAGCCCCAGTGCCCACATCCTTGATGCTGCTGCCACAGTTGACTGCGATTACTGGCTTTCTATAGACAGAAGAATTAGGTAGGACAGGCACTGGTTGGGATCCGGAGTCTAATGGTGGAAAGTTTGTTTGTTTGTTTTTTGGTGTGAGACTCTCCTCCAGACCAAGGCTGGAATGAGAGGAACCCATTTGATGCTGGGGGAGAGTGGGGAGAGGAGCAGAGAGGGGAAGGAAAGCAGTCATTGTGGGGAGGACCATATCATGATCAGAGACAGAGATGCTAGGGATGGAGAGTACTATCGGTAGCAGAAGACAGGCAGCACCAAACATCCCTCTTACACTTGCAGATCTAAAGCACTTACCCCACCCATTCTAGGTAGCTGTGCTACTGTCTTTTAAAAAACCTAGCTACATAATATATACTGATTAAGAAGCAGAAATTTGTCTGGTAAAAGGAAACATGTGACTTAGCTTTGAAGCCCCTGAAGGACAGGTATAACTAAAAACATGAATTAATGAATGAAAAGAAAAAGAATTGGGGGTATTGTTAAAATTGTAATTGTCAGCTTTTTGAAATATGATACAAAATGAACAGTTGATATAATTATCAAAGCCATGATGTTTGTGTGTTGCATGTACGTTTTTAGTACCTGACCAACTGAACTAAATCAAATGGTAACTGTATATTGATGTTAAGGTGCATCATCTACTGAAATATGTTAGAAAACCAGTTATGAGAATCATGTTTTGATGCTTGCTCTCTGATATCACAGCAAGGTCATAGAACTCAAATGAAGCCTTACTTGCTCTTACGTTTTGTTTTAGATACAAATTTGACAGGACATATTGTACTTAACACAGCTTATTTTAAAATTCAGATTTTGACATTAAGAATTTAACACACAGTAAACTAGAGGTCAGTGAAGATTTGTCCATATTGCTACTTCTCTATTCAGCTTGCTTTTTGCCCTTTCCATCCTGCAGGTGTGAATGGAAACAAATGCTCAGGGACATCAACTAT
This sequence comes from Urosaurus nigricauda, assembly GCA_034509955.1. Taxonomy (NCBI): domain Eukaryota; kingdom Metazoa; phylum Chordata; class Lepidosauria; order Squamata; family Phrynosomatidae; genus Urosaurus; species Urosaurus nigricauda. Next base: position 156,299,382 of record JAOEGL010000005.1, on the reverse strand, counting down.
TCTTGAGAAATACAAAGTGGGGAAGGTGATTGGAGATGGTAATTTTGCTGTTGTAAAGGAATGCATAGAACGGTGAGCAAGGAAATTGCCTAGCTATTCATTTTTTCTTGATTGCAGCTTTTTAAAAACTGTACACTGAATGTATACTGAGAAATGATTGCAATTTCAGAAACAAGCAGGTATTTGGTGCTGAATCTTTTGGTTTTTGTTGTATATTTAAAACTGACCAATATTCAGAGCACTCTTTATTTCATAAATATTTTTGACATATACCAGTAAACGAAAAGGTCTTTCAGCTGACCTTGAAAAGAAGCAACAACAAGAACAAAAAAAGGATTAAGGGCAGACTTTATTAAGGCATCATTTGGGAGAATATGGAAAGATTCTGTTAGAACTGTCTCTAAGAAAACTGACAGGATCTGCTGGATGGCAATGCTAACACAGCAACTACATGTATTTGTAATGTACAAGCTAAATCCACTTCAGGAACACAAGCCTTCATCAGATTCAGAAAAGCTTTATTCAGCAACCAGACCTGATCATTGTACAATAATAATGATAATAACAACAACAACAACAACAACAATAATATTTATTTCTAGCCCGCCCCTCTGAGCTAGCAATCGGGGTGGGTACAAGATAAAATTAAAAAACAAGACAATTAAAATATCCAAATACATAATAGTTGTCAGGATGGAAAGGTTTTCCCAGTTACACAGTGTAGAGTCCAAACAACTAACCCTTTTCAAAAGCCTTCATCCCACTTGTCAGCAACTCAAAACCTAAGAGAAAGGAAAGTAGGAGTTAAAGAATGATAACTAGGCATTTCACACATTTGTAACCCTACCAATTAATGTATCAGCCACATTCCTTTTATCACACTTATTTTTCATTACAGTAACTTTTAAGCTTTCCATTACCAGCAAATGAAAACCAAGTGGCCAAAAAATTTACACATCTCTGCTCAAGGAATGAGCATTTGAGGAGTTTTCTGAAGGAGAAGATCATGGAAGGAAAAGGAACCACGTTAATTTAGCTGCCAAGAGGATTTCCTGATACAGTTGGTTCTCCATTTTCATGGGGGATCCATTCTAGACCGCCCCATGTGAAAACAGAGGCTTGTGCATATTCAAACCCCGTGGGTTTGAATGGGGTGTGTGCCCATGCGTGCCCCATTAAAAATAGCAGAGGTCGCTCCTCCATGGATTTCCAAGGTCACAGATCAGAGATCTATGAGTTAGGAGGGGCAGCTGTACTGCCTCTCAAACCTGCATTTGAACACTTTTCTGCTCTCAGGATATTATGTAGCAAACACAAAATTGTTGATGAAAAGAATTAGAATTAGAAGTGCCATTAGAAGAGTTAGAAGTGACTGTAGCCACCTGCAACACTCAAAGAAGCGTCTGTAGAAATTTGGAGAAGTGTTTCTGAGCAATATGGAATGGGGTGATGGTGCTACCTGGTATAAACATTTTGACATAAAGAATTCTAGACTCAGGGTGCAGCCGGCTATTTGCCAGAGAGGAATAAGAAGACAACAAGACCAGAATTGTTGGAAAGACTGGAATCTTGCAGAGACTGGAGAGGGGAATGAAGAGGGAGAGACCATTAGGGATTGCATTGTCTCTGAATACCTGTATCTTCACATGACGATCTGGCAAAGGTTGCACCAGTGTCATATTCCAAAGTAGGGTCTCCCTGGTTGTTTAACTGTGGAGATTATTTTGTCTTTGTACTTCCAACAGTGGGAACTGAAGTTTCTGAAGGGTGCCATCACACTCGTACAAATTTTTTCTACAGTATTCTACTGTATTAGAACAAAAGGATTTGAGAACATTTGTATCCCATTCCATGGATGAGTTGAAGGACATCTTCAAACTAGAATGAAATAATAAGAGATTTCAGTAGAATCTGTTCTTCACCCACAGTAAAGTAGTTAGATTTTTTTGGTCCCGTATGAATTCTTGCTACTTTTGAAAAACTACTTTTCAAACATTCCGGATTACCAAATACTTATTTTTTAAAAACCAAAATACTGCTTATGAAATGTTACTTTTACTGAGTGCTCCAATTCAAAACAGAACTAACTCTCATAATTCTGATCTATATATAATTGAACAGTTTTTAATGGCACCTGGCTCAGTTCTTTATACTCTTGGTATTTTAAATATGTCTGTGGCAGCTTCAAAAGTATACAGTTGGGTGCAGAGGCATCCATCTATGATTCAGGATATATTCTTTGAACAGACATTCAAGAACTTTACACAAGAAAAGATAAATTAGTTCATTGGTATACATCCATTTCTGCAAGGGATTGCATGGTATCTCACACAGCATCTTTAAATGCATGCTTTATATTTGAATTTTGTGTTTGGTGGAGTGTTCCTATAGCTTTTGGGCAATTGTTTCCAGAATATTGCCTGCACCAGAATTTCTTGCACATATGCATCTCTGGATACAATTCACTACACATACTTCTCAAAGTGCTGTTGAGATATTTTTTGCTTTTGTTCTCAGCTGGATCCAGCTGTAACTATGACAACCTTGCTGATACAGCTGTCCTTTCACACCACTGATAGTCTGTTACAAACACAGTGTTGTTCCCTAACAACAGTCTTTAATGTGTTTGATTCAGGTACTACACATGTACAGCATGGTTTGATTATCCAAGCATGACTGCATCAAAATATCATGATTACTGTTATTTCTGTTTATAATAACTGGGCACTATTGGATCGTTTTCAAAATAAAAGCTGGTGAGATTAAACAGAAATAGTAACAAATTCCATAGAAAGGGGTGGAGGGTGCTAAAGCTCTGTGTGTTTACTATTCCACATAATATATGGCAGGAAGCTTTTGCAAACCTCTGGATTCAATGCAAAAAGCTGGAGTAAAACATAGCTTTTCATTGATTTAATATGTACAATTTGGCCTAAATCCATACCTTCGAGTAAACCTATTGAATCAATGAAACTTGATAAGGCAGCACTTTTGTATGATTTATGGATTAATCCATTTAATTTAAAGCAGAAATTTATTTTAAATCTATTTAATTTAAAACATAATTGTATGTTTTATGGATTAGTGACCTTGAGCAAGTTACACTCTTTTAGCCTCAGAGGATGGCAATGGCAAAAAACCTCTCTGAAGAAATTTGCCAAGAAAACCCTATGACCTTAGGGTCGCCATAAGTCAGATGTAGCTTGAAGGCACATAACAACAACATGGATTAAGTGGGTCTGCTTGAGGTGGAACAAACAATTGGATCTAGGCCTTTGTGTTTCTAAATGTATATTCTTTCTGACACTTACTATGTTTTGTGATAGCATAATTGTTGAGTGTACACTATTGAAGGTGGAGTCTTCTTTAAAAAACAAAAAACAAACCCGGAAACCTTTTTAAAATGTGGTATATGGATTAGTACACATAAATTGCATTTTCATTGTGTTTTGATTTTTTAAAAATGATACTGATGGAGTTGTTTCTATTTGGATATGGTTGTACCATACAAAGCGGTCACTTCCTCCTCCTTTTTCAAAACAAAACAAAACAAAACAGAAGTCTCTTTCACAAACAGCATTTGGAAGCCTGTTAATCCAAATGTTTTTAGCCCATTAAATCTTTCAGTATTTCTTTCCCCCACCCCCGCCCCGTGGTTTAACATAAATAGAAATGGTATGTATGACATTGTGATTGCAGTAGAACCTAAAAACGTAAAGGCACCAGATCCTATCTGATTTTGGAAGCTAAGCAAAGTCGGCCCTAGTATATGGATAGGAGACTGACAACAAATAGCTTACTATATTTTATATAGACTACTATATATAACAAAGACTATATTTTAGAGGTAGGAACTGGCAAAACAATTTCTTGATATTCTTTGCCTAAGAAGACCCTATGAAATTCATGAGGTCACCAAAAGATGATAGGCGACTTGAAGGCAAACACATTTTTAAACAATGTAAAGATTTAATAGGCGCAAGTAGAATAGTCACTAGATTTAATAGAGGCAGGTAGAATGGTCACTGTTTTGGAAAGCTATTCAATCTAATTCTCTAAACAGAGTACTGTAGACTAGAGAGTAACTGACATATAAATATAAATCTCTCAATTCACCTGCCTCCTTATACTCTGAAATGTGGACAAATTGGTAAATGATTATCATGCGACTACATGACTGTCAGTTAATGAGAACTGAGTGAAATGAAACATCTGATGCTAAAAGAGGACAGAATGTGAAGCATTAGGTCACACTATAGTAAATGACAGCAGAAAGCATGGTTTTGGTAGTCAAGGCAACAGCAGACATGACTTACTGAGAAAAAAAAATATAAAAGCAGTTTTCTGCCTTAATTTTGTCATCTGTTCCCATTGATGAAAAAAGATCTTACTGCCACAATGTGTATTTATACAAAAAGAACATGTACATTGTACAGAAATTCAAAGATTTATTCTGTATTTTTCTCTTTTCTTGCTCTTTATAGATCCACTGGAAAGGAGTTTGCATTAAAGATTATAGACAAAGGAAAATGTTGTGGAAAGGTATGTGCTAATATGGAATCTTAGCATCATAATATGTGTGCTTCTTCCACAGCAATTTCATCTGTTTCCATATAATGACAGAATTCAGTGGCTTTACAGTATGCTGTCTATTTATTCGTTCAGTTTGGTGTGACTTACAAAGTCCTGAGGGATTTAAATTTGCAGTATATCTTGGTAGCTTGTTCCCAACATTTGGGAAACATTCCTAATAAGAGCATTTACAACTGTTTATTGATGTACTGTATGTTTTATTTTAGTAGCACTATATCTTTATTCACAAACATCCCAAAGTAAGCAAAGTAAGCATACCAACAGCACATCTATTATACATTTGTCTTTATATATTGAGTAAATGAGCAGAAAAATGTATGCTGTCTGTTTCATTAATTTAGTAGAGAAAAACAGTAGTATGGAACCATAATTTCAAAAGTATACAGCTGACATACAAAATCCGTTTCATTAGAAGAAAATAAGACTGAAGCATTCTCCAACAGCAGTGCCCTGAACTACTGACCATGAAAGTTTAGTAAGGAAAGAGTACTAACTGATGTGAGGTTTTACTAACTGATGTGAGGTTTTGTCTGTGAATAAAACATTCTGTTATATCTATTGATACATTGGCTCCAACACACCACAATCAGATTTTTGCTTGTTCATTGGGTCTTTTCTGATGAAGTCCCAATAAACCTACCCCAATAATCAGTGTTTGACACAGTATGGTAAGATGAAGACAATGGCAGTAGTTGGTGGAGACTAGAGCCCACCTCCTTCTCACTTGTTCATGCTCCAAGCCTATAGCAGCACAACAGTAGTGAAAAATTTCAGAGCTTGTGAATTGTAAGTAAGGATAGTTTTACCAAAAAATGCAGTGATAATGAAGAAAAATTATTTCAAAGGGATTGAGATTATAATATGTGTGATCAAAACAGTCATAATTATTTGTATATATTTTGCTTCAGGATCTTGAGAGTTATATAGTACATATGTGAGGGATATTAAGGGCCAACTGTTCTTCCTAAGCAACAAATCTCAAGATTCCATAAATTGGATTCATACACATGTAGTGTGAAATAAGCATGTTTTTCCATCTTTAGACTAAAGGTCTGATGGTTCCTTGCCATTTGTCAGCTAATCTGTATGTGTCTGGGTCCCTTTTACCACCTTCTGGTTGCCTGGGCATCCAACATGTGACCAATGGTAAAATCCAGACAGGGAGAATCAGCATCAACACTTTACTAAGCATTTTTAAGTACTGGAATCTCAGGATACATATATGGGAGAATGAGCAGGCTCTCTGTTAGTCTTTGAGGATTTTTATTATATGCAGTCATAGATTACAAACATATATACTTCCAATAGAGAGGCACAGTCAGCCCCCGGTATCTACAAGGGGTCCATTCCAGACCCACCCACCCCAGATACCAAAATCCACGGATGCTCAAGTTCCATTGTCCCCAACGATGGTAATTTACATCACCATTAGGGACAGCCTCTGTTGTCCCCAGTGGCAACATGCACATGTGGCCACACCACCACTGGGGACTTCCATTGTCCCTAATAGCGGCACGGCCGTATGCACACACCACACTGGGGACAATGGGAACTATCCCTAATGGCAGTGTGGTCGTGTGCATGCACTCCCATTGGTAACAACACAGACTTGCCATCTGTGGATGCTTGAATCTGTGGATGGTAAATCCATGGATACTGAGGGCCAACCATATATAGAGTTTCATTGTCTAGGCACATTGCTTCCATTATATTACATTGTATGTCAGGCATCATACATCCATTGAATTACATTATATGGCAAGTAAAATGTTAATGCATTCATAAGGACTGGACCTTTTCCATATGCATCATTTTAGCAGACCTCGCTATACCTTACACTTAGAAGAATATTAACATCTTAAACAATATAACAGCCATTTATCCACTGAGGAATATAATCTCACCTGTTGAGGAACTACATCTCAAAACAGGCATCTGTGGGCACACAGACATCCAAAGGGTTAATATCCTTGGAGATTGCTATATCTACTAGCATCTACATCTAGTAGAATTGAAAATAAATCTGATTAACATAACCTAATTGAGAGCAGAGATTCTTCTCTCTCTTACCATCATAGTCTGTCTCATTAGAATAGTCTGGGTAGTTATCAGGTATGTAGCCCAATCTCTGGTTGAGACTGATAATAAGTCATTTTGATTTCTTTCTCTTCTCAACTTGTTTTATATCTTTCCTAACCTAATCAGTTCCCAGATCGCGGTCACTAAGATAAAAGAATCTCACAGGCCCTTGTTTACAACAACATTCATTGATTAGTCAGCTGACCATATCAACAATAAAATACAAAATACCAAGATACATACACGGATAAACATAATCACTATCCTAAAACTTGTGTAAAAATTAACTAAATAAGTTAAAACACATGAAACTTAAATAAATAATAAATTTGATAAAAATAGATTGCAAGATAAAACAGGGGGAGTGAGGTAATGAGTATAAAAAAATTAATTGGAGTAATTAAATAAGCTCATCACCATGGCAGGGGACCCCATTTTGTGTGATAAATAGATCTCTCAGGTGAGCAGCTTTTGTAATAAATTTTGCAGTGCAACATACTAAGTGTAAATTCTTCCCAGAAAGGAAATAGGAGAATTTAACAATTGGATCCCAGTTGGTCATTCTAACCAGAAATGGTTGCAAGTAATGGGATCTCTCCTTGGTATATATACAACAATCAAACAGGATATGCACAGTGTCCTCTATGACTGGAGCACCACAGATACATGTCCTTTTGTGGTAGGTATTTTTTGAAACAGTCCTGTTTTTACCATAGAATTCAGTTGCTCAAATCTTGCTCTGTTGAAAGCTATTCTCTGTCTCTGTGTTAGGTTCAGCCTAAGGTACTTTTCTAAACCAAATAATGTTTTATTTTTGGCTAACCAATTTAGAGACTTGAAACCAGCCAGCAAAGCTATGTCTGTTTGGGCACTGATACCAAAACTCTTTGTTTTAATGTTTCCTGTTTTAATGTTACCTAGGCTGTATGACCAAAGGAAAGTAGATAAGAAGGAAAGAAGCCTAGCTGGTACATTAGTTGGAAAAACTGGCATATACAAAAGTTTGATTGCTGAATATCTAACTGTTCTTCTAAGCAGAGTGGATCCATTTTGAAGATCCTTAGCTAGTAATTGAAAACTTTTATCAAAACCTAGCACTGGGTAGAATGGGCCCCAAGTTCTGCTCTCACTGTTTGGGCCAGAGTGTTCTTACCTGTTTCAAGTATCCTCCTTAGGAAGCAGCTCTGTGCCTTCTCCAAAAGAGGTACTTTCATATGACCCCATAGTTCTGCTCCATATGACAAAATAGGCATGATTTTAGCCCTATAAACTTTTAAGGTAGGGGATAAACTAGTGGAATGGTTGTAATTTATCAATTTGTAAAGTACATTGGAAATAGTTATAGATCTCTGTTTGTTTGTTCTAAGGCGGTTTGTCCATTTCCCTGTATTTGAGAAGGACAACCCACCTTAGGAGTTAACTTGCTCAATTAGGTCTCCCTCCAGGAACCAATTGTATTTTTTGTACCTTTTTCCAAATACAACCACCTTAGACTTATCTTTGTTGATGGCTATAAAGTTAAGGGAACAGTAAGTAGCTAGGTTCTGTAAGAGTGGTTTCAAACCCACCTGCGAGCAAACAGTAAGAACTACATCATTGGCATAGAGAAGGACATTAAGAGATGTATTGCCTATCTTTGGTGTGGGAACTGTTGTTGAGGAAAAGAAACTTAGGGTGTCATTGACATATAAATTAAATAGGGGCCAAATACAATCCTGTCTGACTCTTTTATGCATGTTGAGTTTCTTAGACAGTGCACCATTAGCTCCAATACATACTTTAAGGCAGGTATCTAAGTTAAGAGCCTTAAGCAGATAAAGGAGTCTTGGCTCCATATCCACTTCTGCCAATTTGGACCAGAGGATATCCCTATTGATTGTATCAAATGCGACTCTGAGATCAATAAACACTGTGAAAAGTTCTTTTTCTTCAGATGTATACTTTGTTATAAGATGGTGTAAAGTAAAACAATTGTCCATGGTGGATGTACCTGATCTAAATCTCGCTTGTTCTTCCACTAACATGTTTTATCAACAATCCAACCTCAATTTTGCCTAATAGGTGTTTTGTATATATTGAAGCCACAATGTCAATAAGGCTATGGGTCTGTAGTCCTTAGGGTCCCCTTTATCACCTTTTAATATAAGGGAATAATGATGGAAAGTTTCCATCTGGAAGGGTAATGGCCTGTGTTGTTAATAAAGGTGAACAGACCAGCCAGAACAGAAGCCCACCAATCTGCGTACGTCTTAAACATTTCTGGTGGAAGTAAATTTTCACCTGGTATTTTATTTGGTTTCCAGGACTGTATAATATTTTTAGTTTCAACCACTGTAACTGGAGACCACATAGGGAACTTTGCTAAAGATAAGTGGTTGTTGAACCAACTATAAGGCCTTGATTCAGGTCTCAAAATAGGCTTGAGGACAAGTCCCCCCAAACTAAGCCTGGAATGGGGCATCTGAATGAAATCTTCATTCTTTCCTCATACCATTTCTGTATTCTAGAAAATGGCAGTATTCGATCCCTTGGCAGATAGTTCCATATCCACCCAGAGCCCGGCTGTGTGGTTAGCCTTCCTTATTGACAAGAGCTTCTTATAATTGCATCTAAGAGTTAATATTCTTGAGTGATTAACTACAGAAGGATGATATTGAATCTGACACATGACAGATCCTAAAACACCTCCTGTCCCTAACAGAATCGTAATCAAACCAGGTAGATCTAATAAACAGAGGTTTGCTGTATGAGGACTCGTCAGTTAAAAACTTTCTTAATAGGAAACAAAGGTTAGTGAAGCCAAGAAGGGGTTCATCCCTGTCTGTACTACCTAACATTATGGATCTATATACAGTGGTCCCCCGGGTTACGAAAGTAATCTGTTCCGGATTACCTTTCTAACCCGGAAATTTTCGTTTCCCGGGGGACCGCATTCTTTGACGGACTGCGCGGCAAATTTAAAGGGGCCGTGCGGTTTTTTCCTTTCGGATCCCGGAGTTTTGTTCGTAAGCCGGGGCCGTTTTTGCGGCCCCGGCTCTTTCGTACCCCGGGGTTTTCGTAACCCGGGGGACCACTGTACTGACATAATCTGCTCGGAGGTCAGGAACTTGGGAAGTAACTTGATATCATCCTAGCTCCATTTGAGCCTCCTGTCCTGACCTACTTCCAGATTAGCCAGCAGGTTTTCTACTAGGACTACTAGGAAGATAGTAGAATGAGACACAGATATTGTCCAAAACACTGCTAGAAGCTCTAGAGTGAAACGTGAATGGATAAACAAAGCCATCAGCTCTACCACCCAATAGCTGGAGGTTACAATTGTACACTAACAAAAGAAACCAAGAATCTGCTTGGTTCCTTGTCAGATTTTGAGAATACCATGGTTTTTCATTTTGGAGGTAGTGTGCTGTAATGACTCCCTTTTGTACAAACTCCTGAAAAGAAGGCCCCACTCTGGCATTGAAATCCCCCAATAAGATTTTTATGGCCCTGGGATGTTTTAAGTTTAATTCTAAAATTAAATTTTCCCGTCCAGCCCACATATCACTAGTAAAAAAAAGGTGAAGTAATTGGGGACAGGTAGACATTCAGACATATTATATACATGGACTTAAATTGGAGTTTTACCACTAATATGTGGTAATAGGGCTGGTTCCAGGGCTAACTCCTCACCCAATGCCAACTCAATGACTCATTCACAAGTACACTTAAGCTCCCAGAGGCCATCCCTTCGTTTTTATCTTTTCTGGCTGTTCTGGACCAGATTTAAAGCCTGGTAGATTTGCCCACTCGTCTGCTATGGTGAGCCATGTTTCTTGGAGAGCTATTATGTGAAATTTTGTCAAAAAGTCTGTCATAACCCCACTAGCAACTCTGTTTCTTCATCCTGATATGTTCCAGGTCCCTTGTTTATATAAACAATTAGTCTCCGCTTTAGAGTGATGTAACACACCAGCGCCTATTGACTTCTGGCTGCTTTCTAAATCAGCCACCTGATTGCATTAACTGGAACTCTTTAATGTGGCACCTGTCTAGAGTTCCGTAAAGGTCAAATCAGTGTTGTGATTTCTTATCATTGTTGATAGTTATGTTGGCATTATGCCTGAAACTAAGCTCTCGGCGATACATGCATTCTATACTACACAGAGCTTTATATTTTATGCTTTATAAATGAAGTATTTACATTTCCTGGTCTCAAAGGAGGTTTCCCTCCTAAACAAAGATTATTACAATAGGCCTTACTTTAAGCAGCTTGTTTTATGCTTACAGTCTCTAACATAATTGCTTGTTCTTTCAACTGATAGCACTGTTATGTAGCGGCATGAGAGACTTTCACTCCATACCGCATCCCGACTGTAGTGCTTTTTGGTTTTTTTAGTTTTTGTTCTCTCAGTTTTATAACCTTTTTCTTTAGCTAAGTTTCAGCCATGTGGTTAAAACCCATTCATATTTTGTTTTTGTTTTGTTTTATTTTTCTCCAGCATACGTTTGTTTGGAGCAGACATATGTTTGTTCCAGAAAGACTATTGATGCTCTCACATATTGGGTTTCAAAGGTGCGATTTGTTTCAAGCAATGTCTGATGTGCCACATGTTCACAGGAGGAGATGCACGCTTAGCATGTGGGTTTTTAGTAATTAAATTATTAGGGGTAAAATTAATGAACTACTCAGATCTGGGTGCAGACCAACTTCCCAGCCATTTACTCAATTTATTCTTATTTTATAGGCAGGCAGCATTGAATTTTTGAGACACTGCTGATGCTTATCATTCATAGAATGGTCACCTGTATTTCCTAAAATTTTTCTCACAAATGCATGAAATGCATGATGTTAGATTGTGTTGATGATCAAACTTCTGATAAGTTGTTTTTTTTTAATATATATGTGTGTATATCTTCAAAAATGTTTGTTGCAACTGTTACAGTTTTAAAAATGAAACGGGCACTGCATTGGAATACATCTGTTTGTATTTACATCTGGGGGTTTCTTGTAATTAAAACATCAAACATTTATCTTATAGAATGTCCGTCTTCAATTTTAGCTGAGAATTTTTTGTTTTGTGAAGGATATTTGAGACCACTGAGCTTATACCTTTGTTGTTTCATCAAAAATTTCTTGGCAGCCACAGTATAAATGCTACAGGGAAGATTAGTTGGAAAGCTATTCTGCATAAAGGTGATTTGTGAACATCAAAATTATATTTTTCAGCTACATTATTAAAAAAGGATCTGTTCTGGATTCCCCACCCCCTTCCTGTCCTTTTACAAAAATATACAGGAGCACTTGATTGAAAATGAAGTCTCGATATTACGTAGAGTGAAACATCCCAATATTATCATGCTCATAGAGGAAATGGATACTGCAACTGAGCTCTATCTGGTGATGGAACTGGTCAAGGTGAGAAGATTTACTGTCACTGAATATGAAATCATAGATAGTTTCAGAGTCTTTTGCACAATATTGAAGTGCCAAAAACTATGTACGTGCCTCCATTGTTCTTCCCTTTCCAAAGCAATCCCAAACCACTTTTGAAATTTCTGGTCACTGAATCATGGCTAGGGTGCATATGCACCACAAGAAAAGTCCTTCTCCTTGCATACTACAAAGTGTTAGAAAATATAGAGCATTCTGAAGTCTGGTATATAGAGTTGTTTGTATGCATTATATTTGCATTGTATTTGCATAGTGAGTTATGTTGGATATCCAGGTGTAAAAATATGCTGCACGGCAAAACAAAAACAAAAAACCTGACCAAAAATTCAGTTTAGCTTGGTCCCACAATAATGTGTAATAAGTCTCTATTAATAAAATCATATTTTTAGATAGGAAAAACAGAAGTAGCCCCTGCTGTTTGAAAGAGGTATTTCATCCAGTTCTTAGATGCTCCTAGGTTTATTGTGATATTCATAAGGCCCTGACTTTTTCTTAGGATACTGCCTTGATTTCATATTTTGAAATCTTAGTCTTAGTTCAAAATATTAATTTCTTGATGTAAGATCATGAGAGATCCGTCCGTAGCCAATTTCTCCAATCCCATTTCTGCAAAAGCAAGCAAGAGTACAAATGTAATGAGCAAAACTAATATGTTAATGACATATTTTCTATACATTACATGCAGATATCTGCTGGTATTTCTGAGTCATTTACATATTTTGACACCCCCTAAAAGTATTGTTATTTTTATTAGTCTTTTTTTAATTTTCTAATTGATGGCCAGAGGGATTTTTCACTTTTTCAATGAAACTGAAAATTGTAGCCTAGTATGGCAAAGCCTTACTGGGTTATTATAAATTCCATTAAAATTAGACATGGAAGCTGTCCCTTTAAAAGCTTGGTTATGTATCCTATTGAAAGCTTTTTTAAAACAACTGTAAAACTTTGACACAAGGTTTAATCAAATTGGACAATGCTGAATATAAGTGTCTGTTTTTCAGTTTTGAGGGAGTTGCAAAATGCAAGGTTTTCATAACAAAATGTTGCAAAATTATTTTAGATCATTGGCACAAGTTTGAAGGGGGTTCCAGCTTTTGCGGTTCATAGTTAACAAAGCTTCCTATAAAGGCTTAATCAGAGGTTCTGTCTTACTCAGTGTAACTCACTCTAACCAAGCATGAAACGTTCCATGAGATTTGTGACTTTATATTGTATTGTTCCGTATCCATTGTGATTTTTATTTGCATTTTGTGACGGAAACATTTATATAACTTTGGTTAAGTTCAAACAAGGTATTAATTTTATATGAAAGTGGCTTCACTAAACAGTTTAGTAACTGGTTTATAAAAATGACTTAAAGAAAACAATTCCATTTTATCTTAAAAAGTGTAATATCTCTAGTTTTTTGTTCTGATTTTCCGTCAGTATTCAGAAAGAGCTGGGGTTGGTTTTGTTTTCATATTGTTTTCCTCTTCCCCCTTTTCAGGGAGGAGACCTTTTTGATGCTATCACTTCTTCAACAAAATACACAGAGCGTGATGGAAGTGCAATGGTCTACAATCTAGCTAGTGCCCTGAAATATCTTCATGGTCTCAGTATTGTCCATAGAGACATCAAGCCAGAGAACCTCCTGGTATGCTGCTTGTTTTTACTTGGTCCCTCTCTTCCCCCCATCTCCCATGCAAAGATGGAAATAATATTTGTTGTTATTCATTCCCAGGTCAAAAAGCAATCTTCCTAAAAACCACACTGGAAAGAATAATAGACCATCAAGAACCTTGTACAATTTTCTTCCAAGTATTTGCACACCCTGAATTGCTACAGAGAGATTATTCCACATAGGAAACATATGGGGTTTTTGGAACAAAACTTTTTTTTCTGTGTAGAAAAAATCCCTTTTTTCTGTGTGGAAAATGAGTTTATGCACAAAAAGCCATGGTTTTTTGTTTGTTTGTTTGTTTGCATTTTAAAGCAGATTAGTACCTCCACAATTCTTCAGGAGATTAAAATATGAAGAGAATGCTATGGAGGAATGTTTGTTTTCTCCTGCAAAAAGAAGAAAACCATCATAATTACTCATCCCCACACACAAAGATAAAATAGTTGGGGGTTTATGTCCCCACTTCTCAGCCACATTAATGTAAATGCATGCATTTATTCCCGTGTTAAGCAATCAGGTATAGAGAAATGTGAATTAAATGATTGTATTCTTAAAGTAAATTTGATTACGTGAAATATTAATAGCTTTTCATCATGTGATTTGTCTCTTTTAACCTTTCCAAATCCTATCATTATTTACATTTTGATTACAGATTGTACCTTGGGTAAGCAGGGTTTCTTTCAGCAATGATGGCTTTTAATGGGGAAAGTGCTCTTTTAAAGAACAAGTGGAGGTTAATAAATATTTCTAAGTAGTTCATAAAATTCTACTTGTTTTTATGAATTTATTGTAAAAAGCTGTGCCAATCTTTTCAAGTGAAATTCCCAAAGCACCTTTCAAAATAAAGCATCAACTGTGTCAAATGAAAAACGCCCACTAAAATATATTTATATTTATGAAATATAAACATTGACATAACACAGTTGCAGCCAGTGAACTGGAGGCTCATGCAAGGTTTATAGTGAGAGCTGGACTGGACACTAGGTGAGGAGGCATGCACAATTGGACATATGACACTTTCACTGGCTGTTTCTGCACTATAGGAACAAAGGCAGGGAAAGGGAAGGCTTCCCTCCCCTCCAGCTTGGCTTTTCAATTGGGAGTGAAAGAAGAGCTTTTAGAGAAAAACAATATACTGGATATTTCTCTTCCCTCCCACCAGGCTTTTCCTAATGGATCAGCTGAGGCCCTCTGCTGCCCAAATGTGTTATGAGCATCTCTACACCAGAGTCCAGAGTTCCAGGAGGAACTATAGTTTTATACTTGGCCAGATATGTCTTCCCAAAATGCTGGATTTCTTATTTTGCAAAACTATTTTACCTGTTTTTACATAGGTTTCCAGATCAGGAAATAAGACCTCCATCAGTATACTTTGAGGCAATGTTCAGTGTGAAAATTGCACTGTTCATGCTTAATTTATTTCACAAGATGTTACCTCGAGCAAGCAAGAAGTTACTGTATACACAGCAATACTACTACTTGTTCTTGATCCTGTTAACAGAATCTTTCATATTGTGTGTGCTGGAGAATGTACACCAGAGTTTAGTTCAGACTTTAAAGGAGCTATCCAGAGTGCTGAAAGGTAAAGGTGAAGGTTTCCTCTTTGACAAGGTTATCAAGTTGTGTTTGACTGTAGGGTGCTGAACCTGATCCCACAATTCAAGTCCAGTGCCTTGGATAGCTTCTTTAAATTCTGGAATAAAAATCAGAGTGAGTTCACTGTCCCAGTAACATAGGAGCCATCAGTTGGAGTCTGCATACCTTAAAATAATAACAGTGACATCAGGAACTTAAGAGAGGTGAAGCTCTTGGGCTAATCTGACATTTTAAGCCCTCATTAGTAATCAAATCAGATATAAATAGGCACAGATGCACTTTTCGCTTAGAAAGCCTAAAGAGATTATTTGACAGATGCCATGACTAGTATAGACCTGTATGCTGAGCTGTCATAAGGGTTCTCCTTGTAAATTATTCCTTATCCTGAAAATAAATTAGTTGTTGGAGGTGAGATCAGCCACATGGCTGAAAGGCTTTCAGTTTTACCCTTTCTTTGCTACATGCAAGTAAGTAGGATAAACAAAAGCAGTTGCAGCGTTAGGTCAAGGACTGTCAAGTTTTCTGTTGTGGCAGTGAACTACCACAATATATTTACATGGTTTATTTGTTTGTGACAGTTTAAATTTGTTTTTCTACTAATAAGCAGTTGTGATAAGCACTTGGAGAAATCAACAATACATATCCAGTACAACAACGCAGACAATGATAAAGAGAGAAGTTGGACATGCATGAAATTTTTTAAAAAAGCAACCGCTTTTTAAAAAATGAGAAATCTCTTCTAGTTAAATGTAAAGGTATTAAACGAGTATTTTTTTATAGGTGGAAGAAAGAACTAGGCTTATGGATTTAACTAGAGAGAGCATACCATTAATGTGGTAGCACCATGAAGAAAGCACAACCTTTCATCTTGTATTTTGTAGACCATTGCACAGATTGATGGTACTATAAAAATAAAAGCTTATCTGAAATGGATACATAGAGCTTGATGAGGTTTTACTTAGTCCTGTCAGGGAGCTCAGCCAAATTCACGACATTACTCCCATTCTCTGTTAGTTCTGGGGCAGAAGCAATTCAAATAGCATCTATTTGGTTTTTCCTTCTGCAGCACTGTCATGAAGCTAATACTTTCAATGGCTTATGTGAGAGTTCTACATAAAATTAGTAGTTTGATATTAACTTTATTTTTAATTCCTTTTTTAAAAAGTTTTTTTTTTAATTCCATGAAAATGTTTCCTAAATAATTTTTATCTGCTGCAATGTAGCAAGAAAACTGGCATGTTAGTCATTACACAGTGCACAAATCTATTAATTATGATATGTATTGTTACATTTCTGGTAAAAGGGACATTGTAAGCCATTGTTACTCCCTTTTCTCCATTAACATGTTGCAGATAATTGTTTAGTATTAGATTCAGCCTCTGAAAGTATGGTAGAAAAAAATATCAGCCCTAACTGTGTATCAGGTGTTCCAGTTTCCCTTGCAAAGGGAAACACTGCATTTATAAAGTCTATGCAGCTGTTCGAGAAACCTCTCCCCATCTGAATTTGAAAATAAGGCCTTCATGCTTATTCTGTTCTTCTTGAACTGCAAGAATATCTAAATTTTTACAACAAGAATTTTTTTCCTCTTCTGATGTTAAGAGACAAGTTTTAATGACCCTATATATGTGCTGAGGTACAAGAAGTCAGATGTAAGGGATATTTTGCAGTTAATTTAGTTTGTCAGTCTGATTATTTGACATATGATGGTAAGTTATTAAAAATGCATTTTAATCTGTTGTAGTAGGAAGCATATTGAGCCATTTGCACAATGAGTATGTATAATTCAAAGAAGTAATTGATCTATGAAATGCAATTTGAAACTATCTTGCGCTTGGTCATTTATGTATAAATTGGGTGGTTTTGCTTCAGCATGTGATTAATTACAATTTGTAATGTCATTTTGACTTGGACTGTGGTTACTCTTTTAACTGTTTGGAATTTCAAACAATCCAACTTCACAATTCATGTGTTAAAACTTGCTTGCTTGAAACTTAACCATAGTTAAGATTAACCACAGTGTTATAACTTCAGATAACATGACAACTTGTGGCTAAGCAAAAATGGAAAACAAAGATTCTTAACATCTCCCACCTACATTGAAAATGGGTGAGAAGAATCCAAGGCTAACTGTGCCTTGATTTTGCTTGTTAAAAACAGCCTAAGCCATGTGTGGGCAAAGTTCAACCCTCTAAATGTTGCTGGACTATTAATTTCCATTGTCATAGTCATTACTGTTGACGAACTAGCTTAAGTAAGGAAGTCTGGAAACTGCAATTCAACAGAATCTGGAGAGATGCACTTTGTCTCCCTCCCAAGCAACATTCTAACATCCCAAGCAACTATTCTAAAAATAGTAATAATAATAATGCTTTTTTTTTTAAAAGGGAAGTCACCTGGAAGTCACATTCTAGTTTCCTTTCTTGTTTTTAAAAAGGCCTCTCTCCCTAAAACAGCCAACACCAGTAACAACATAGTGAAATTGCCTGTATATCTCCTAGGCAAAAATGCTTTTAAAAAAAGTTTCAAAACAATGGAGGGAGGATGTTTGGGAGTCCTAGGAGTCTTCAAAGTACTTCTGGGTGTCACATGCTTTCTTATCCCTGATTTAATTTGATATGTGAACGCCGCTTTAAATTACACTTTTACTTGGAATTACTATAACTTATTTGTTTGCTCAAGTTGTTTTGGGTAGGGGAAAGACATTTATATTGCATGCTTCTTAAATGGTCAGTATACTCATTATACATGCACTAATTTGAACAAGAAACCTACAGGAAACTGTTCTTGTATTTCTGCAGGATAAAGTGTGGTTCATTTCTTTCTTCTCAGGTCTGTGAGTATCCAGATGGGACAAAGTCCTTGAAGTTAGGAGACTTTGGTCTAGCCACTGTGGTTGAAGGGCCTCTCTATACAGTTTGTGGTACACCAACTTATGTGGCTCCTGAAATCATTGCAGAGACAGGGTGAGGATTCATTATTAAAATAAGATTTCTTTGTTTTCTGCATTCCAAAGCCCTGCTCCGCAAGACTCACACAAGCTATAGGCTTCCTGGTAAGCTGCAGTTGCTGCAGTTTGCTGTAAACTGAACCTATAGTTCAATGAAAATTCTCAAGGTATTAATGATGCAGGACTTGTGAGGGAAATGGGAGTAAAAGCAAATGTGTGACCTCAGAGCTTATTCATGGAAGACCAAGTTATACTTTAGCTTTATGTCAGAAACAGTCTACAATGTTTTATTGACATTGTTATCATACAAAGCAAACTGTGACTTTGAGAAATAGAGGTGCAGTCAATAGATGTTTGCTTTATTCCATATAATAACGTTTGGTACAGAAGCATGGGCAACATCTCAGTGTGGTATTTAATTTATTCTGCGTAGATGGCAAGTTGTACCAAGCTTTGTTGGAAAATCCTGGCACTACTGAGATGCTACAAGGTCACAATTGGTTGAAAATACATAGATCTGAAACCTTTCCATAATACATCTTGCAATGTATGTGTTAAATATAAAATGTCTTGTCCCTTTTCTTTTTTAACAGCTATGGCTTAAAGGTGGACATTTGGGCTGCTGGAGTCATTACATACATATTGTTATGTGGATTTCCACCATTTCGTAGGTAAGTAAATAATAATAATACAACAGTAAGCAATAGGTATAGAAATTTTTTTAAGTATTTTGAAAATGGTCTAAAAATGTTCTTGATGTTAAGAAACCCTGTTGAAAAAAATCTTGGAATGATGAGACTCTTTCTACTTACTCTATGCAAAAATTTCATATGGTTATTTTAAGCAGAAAATTGATATTTCTGAACAAAAATATATATTTTCTGCACACTGCATTTTGCACAGAATAAATCCTGAACTGAGTAGTTGCTGAAATATGTGTGGTTTTTAAATACTTTCTCATAGCAAGAAGAAAATTGTTTAAATTACTAATTGAGAGAAAGCCAGCAAGGTATAGTGGTTTGCTCATTGGACTATGACTCTGGAAACCAGGGTTCAAATCTCTGCTCAGACATGGAAACACATTGGGTGACCTTGAGCAAGTCACACTCTCTCAGCCGTGATAGGTTTCCCTTAGGGTTGCCATAATTCAGAAACAATTTGAAGGCACATTGTTTTATTGGGAACCAAAGACATACATAGTTATAAAAGGTGTCACGAATCTGCAGTGGCAGCCAACAAACTCATTGAGAAGAAAATTAGCAAAAATTTGCATCATTTGTAAGCAAAGATTAGCTTTTTCTCTATGAACCATATTTATCCCAGTGTTTAAATTATGTCTATATTATATGTATATCAGTCTTACTATGTGTATATGCTCCACAATGTGTATGTTTTGTTTTCCCTATTTCAGCAGGCTTTCTTTCCCCTTCATTCCTTCCTCCTCAGTTGAGACAGTTCTGATGCCTTTAACCTGTCACTGATATATTCAGAAAGAATTAAGTATGGAAGAAATGGGGAGATAAACAATATTTTCAAGGTTAAGCAGACAAGCTTTTCCAAGCAAGAAACTGATTTCTGCTTCCATGTCCTCTTGTCCTTGATTCTCATTTGTCTGTGCCTATTTGTTACTTTAAGCATACTGAGGTTTCCCCCTAGTGTTAAAGTGTGGACTGGCACATTTGTAACTGTAATCCACAAGTACATCTTAGAAAATTCACCTCTGATGCATCTTTAAATGTCCAGCATCACTAATCCTTTTGATTGTTATACTGGCTTATGTTTATTAGTCATTCACCATATTTAGGGCTACCAAAGTACAATTTTTTTAGACTTCTTCATTTCAGACATTCACTTGAAGAAGTCTAAAGAAAAAAAAAAGCTGTACTTTGTAGCCCTAAATATGGTGAATGACTAAACAAACATAAGCCAGGTCTCTAGTGTCTCTCTCTCTCTCTCTTTCTCAGCTGTAGTCAGCCAAGCACAGTAAGCTTCTTGCATAGGGCATGAAGACTGCATCCGTTTCAATAGCGAAATAGCTTCCTCAAAGCATAAGCATCCATGAAATGGCAACTGAAGTACAAGGACAAAGAGTCTAGTGGTCTTGGTAAACCACAAGCTAAACAAGAGTCAGTAGGTCTTAAGGGCTTAAAGAAAATTGAAAGGGTTTTACTATCCTGGAGAAATTATTCCACCAAATTTAAAGCTGCTATAAATTTAAAGCTGTAAAGAAAAACATAATCAGTTTGAACTATATATAACATAGAATGTTGTATTTCGTTTGAACTATATATAACATAGAATGTTGTATTTCTCTCCTATTTGGTATAGCTGCCTATTGTAATAGAGCAGTGGGTGTTACTGTGCATGGAGTATAGTTCACAGCTTTAGAATGGAACCTTTTAAAGTTTTGGTTTATTTGTTTTTAAATACCTTGACCATAGTGGCTGCGGGACTCTGAGATGCAAAACAAAAAACAAAACAAAAGCAAAGCCCAAAATAGTTCAGAATTATAGTATTGCTTTAGAACTATTTATATTACTGTGGATTAGATTCTGTGGTCAGTAGCGGCAATATTATGCACAGGGATGTTTGTATATCTTTGATGAAAAGTAGCTAGATACTTTGACTTCTGTAATATAACTTTATTTACTTATGTGGATAAAAATAACTATGTCCAAAGTTCTAGAATACTGGAAACTAAGGCACAGTGATGAAGATCTAATTATCACTACTTTTGTAAGTTAACATAGTGATATTGGAAATAATATAGGATAAATTGCACAAACATACAAGAGGTGACACTTGGGCTGCAAGAAGTAAAGAGTAGTAAAGTAAAGAGACTGGTCTTAGTAAAAGTACAAGCTAAATAAGTGCCAATAGGTTGAGGTGGGCAGCCAACAAAACCAATACAATTCTAGGTTGCATCAGTGTCCATATCAAAGCAAGTTGTGCCACTCATTTTTGCTTTTTTCAAATCTCCTCTGGATTACTGTATTCAGTTCTGGACATCACAGTTCAAAAAGAATTTTAGCAAGCTGGAACATGTTCAAATAGGGCAACTAAAATGATTTAGAAACCAAGCCTTATGAGGAATAGGTTAGGAAGCTGAGGTATACTTCATTTGGGAGGTTATTACACGGAGCTCCACAGAGCTCCAAACATCACACTTCCATTGCCCAAACATCCTCAGAATGGGGTGGAAGTGTCACCAGTGTGATCATGCCTGGTGCTTCTAAATTGGGATGGAAGAGTTATCGCCATGGAATCATCAGCGGATTCTTATTATTAAGTGATTAATTCGTTAATAAGAAAAGGGCTTCTCCGCTGATGATTCCTTGGCAAAAACTCTTCCATTCCACTTTAGAAGCTCCTGCAGCATGATCACACTAGTGATGCTTCCGCCCCATTTGATGACGTTTGGGTGATGGAAGCACCCTGTGTGATCAACTAGTTGGAGAAAAGAGGGCTGAGATGTGACATGATAGCCATCTTTAAATATCTGAGGGGATGGCATGTAGAAGATTGAGTGAGACTATTTTATGCTGCTCCAGAGACTAGAATATGAACCAATGGATTCAAATGACAAAAGAGATTCCACCTAAATATTAGGAAGAACTTGTTTGTTCCAACAGTTGTTCAACAGTGGAGAAGACTGCCTCAGAGGGTGGCAGACTATCTTTCTTTAGAGGCCTTTAAACAAAGGTTGAATGGCTATCCCTCAGAGGTGCTTTTGCTGTATTTTTTTGAATGGCAGGAGATTTGACTAGATAATCCTTGTGATCTCTTCCAGCTCTATGATTCTATATGCTGAACTTTTTTTTTTCTTGCTTGCTCTAGTGAGAACAATGTCCAAGAAGATCTTTTTGATCAGATCCTGGTTGGGAAGCTAGAATTTCCTTCTCCATACTGGGATAACATCACTGACTCTGCTAAGGTACTGGAATATATTGATGATTACTAGGCTTGAAGATAATAAAGCATTGTTCACAAAGCCAAATTGACTCACCTATCACAAGCTTCATGCATTTTCCTAGTATTTTATGGATTCATCCTTTTTATTTTAAATATTTATACCTAGATCATACAATATATTATAACTACAGAATACAAAACAATTGCCTGATGAAGTAAGGTGACCAAGGAGGATAATAGGCAAACTATTTCTTTATTAAGCATTTTTAAACTGCCCTTCACTCTGAGGTACAAAGATGCTTTTCAAAAGTATAATTACAGTCATATATGATACTGTAGATATGCAAAAATTACACAATCATAATCAAGCATGTAAGGAAGCAAATAGAAGAAAACAGATAAATTATATTAAACATTACTATACTTGGACAAAGAGTAGCTTTGGGCAAATGCTGAAATGAGTGCATTGCTACTATGCCTTGCACCTCTGTAAGACAGACAGTTTATATTTGGGTGCTACACAGTGAAGAATGTTTTCTCATTCACTGTCACATAATTTGTACTAAATAATTGAAAGTATCGTCTTTGACAGTGTTAGGTCATAGGTAGATAAGGCACAAGGAGGACCTATTATAACCTTTATTTATATAGTGCTGTAAATTTACACAGTGCTGTACATACGATCTTATAATTAGACGGTTCCCGGCCCTCAGGCTTACAATCTAAAAGAGACAACACAAAGGGAGAAGGGAAAGATGGCGGGAAAGGGGATGAGGTCCAGTGGGTTCTTCTCTCCCTCTGAGGCCTGGACCAAGGCAGATAGACTGGAGGGAGGGCTCGGCTTCTTAATACATAGTTAAAAGGAGGCATCCTGGGGCAGACGGTACAATCCTGGGAACACTTTCCTAAACAATATAGTTTTTAACTTAATTTTGAAACTGGTTAGAGAAGTGATGAGGCATATATGTGGGGGAAGAAGGTTCCAGGAGTGAGGGGCAGCAAGTGAGAAGGGACGAATCTGGGACAGGGCAGTGGAAATCCTCAGCTGGGACAGGAGACAGGCCTATTGGGAGAAAGACATATAGTGGAAGAGGCAGACTAGTTTATACTTGAATCCTAAGATATTTAGGGTATTGAATTAAATCAGAACCTAGAGTGTTGCCTAGAAGAAAACAGTTATGTACCATGAGGTGAATCTGCTTTAGCCCAGTAGCCAAATCTGTTCCAGGTGGGTATGTCAACAAAGGCCCACAGATTGCTCATGCCAGATACAGATCTTAAAAGGAAATAGTTGGCAAGTATGGAAGCAGTGTGAGAGAAGAATGTTTCTATTAATTTCAAAGCTACTTCCAGTAGCTTGTGCTTTCTCTATCTTGGGGTGATGCTCCAAAAACCTTAACTTGAGGGCAGATATTTAACAATAAATTTAATAGGTTGGTGAGTGAAATCTAGAAAGAGGAGACAAGGGTGAAAAATCCCTGTGAAGGCAAGCTCTCATTTTAATAAATTGTGGAACCCCCCCCCCCCATCTCTTTTGATTTGTTTTCCAGGAGTTAATTAGTCTGATGTTACAAGTAAATGTGGAAGCACGATATACTGCAGCTCAAATTCTAAACCACCCCTGGGTATCGGTAAGCAAAATAATTTTATACATTTACATTTAAACAAAGAAGCTGACTCTATGTTAAGTACTAGTCTTCTGAAAGGCAATTAGACAGACTTGGAAAAAAAGTCCTAATTTCATGTTGTCCCTCTTGGGTCACCTGTGTGTTTTGTGATGTTTTTAGATAAATAGCTAGAAAAGATGATGCATAATAATTAAAAGAGTTGTATTTGCTGACTAGAAAAGAGACATGAGTGATTCATGACTCTTCTTTAAATCTTTGAATTATGATCAGTATTGAGACTGTGACAGAATTTTATGGCTGGCATTCTGCTAGTCAGTTTTAACGTCATACTTACTTACAATGTTGCAACTGTTTCCTATTCACATTTACAATCATGGTATCATTGCCACAGCCACCATGCTCCTGAACTCCTCCCTTAAAACCCAGCCTGCTTGCAGAAAGAGACAGAGTTCTCCGGTACTGCAATTGGGGTACATGTCCAGCCCTCTCTTAATATCGATTAGAGGTGTTCCAAGGAGTTGTGACAGAACCCTGTAGGTGACCCTGTTTCTGTTCAGTGCATCATTGACTGCTGGTGAGAGGAGGCTGGATGCGTCATCTTTCATTGCCCAACTCTCCATCCCTCAGTGAAGCTGGCTGGATTGTAACGTGGGGTTTGGTGATCAGATCAGGAGACTAATCATAGCCATGGCATTGTGCCTATGTGTTTGATACAAGATCTTGGCCTACATCTGCATGTGCATGTGTGTGTACATACATGTGCATTTTCAACTAAAAGGAGGTCACACATCTGGTGCTGACTAGGTGATCCACAAAGATAGACTGACTACCTCTGGCTTGTTGGATGAGAAGAGGGAGGACAGGCCTCACACAAAACATTTATCAAAGTGGATGGTCTGCTAGTGAAAGATCATTGAATCCTGTTGGGTGGCTTTGTGCATTCTGAAGCCTGTTTTTGTTGATGGACTTCCCTATTTGAATTGGGGTTATTTTTAAAATTATTTGATGCCTAATATTTTAGTATTAATAATTCAGGGAAGAGAAATGTATTATATGAGAAACAAATTCATTGTACTTCAGTTATATGCTGATGTTAATCTGTATTTTTATTTATGCATGGCTGCTTTTCATCAGAGCAATCAATGGTGCTGGAATGGAGATTGTAATAATCTCTATGGACTCTTTCATACAAGGCTAAATTGGAAGTATAATTTAAGGTCAATTCAAATGCAATCATGGGTTTTATGTTATTGCAAATTAACTCTTCACATGCAAATTCGGGCAAGAGGGAAGCCAATTCGAATGCAATCATGGGTTTTACCTTATTGCGAATTAAAGCTTCGCATGCAAATTTGGGCAGGAGGGGGTTATTTTC
The DNA here is from genome assembly GCA_034509955.1 of Urosaurus nigricauda. NCBI lineage: Eukaryota > Metazoa > Chordata > Lepidosauria > Squamata > Phrynosomatidae > Urosaurus > Urosaurus nigricauda. The sequence goes on along the minus strand of JAOEGL010000005.1, from coordinate 156,274,155 downwards.
AGGTAATGGGAAGTAATTCCGAACGGAGCAGGGGTTCATGTAAATTCGCTAAACAAGCGAATTTACATAAATCCGCATTGGCTCCATTCGGAGTTGGGAGAAATTCCTCCCCGTTTGAAAGAGTCCTTTGTTATCAAAATATTTCAGGTTTAACCTCATGATGCCTTCCAAAATACAGCAGACCCTCCAGAATTGCAGGCTCTGGATCCATGATTTTGAGCAACCACAGATTGTCACGGGCCATATTAAATGGTGGTGATGTGACTGTGCATGCTTGAGCATGTCCATATTCATGTCGCTGCCATTTAATATGGGGCGCAATCATGGATGTTTTTTTCCTTTCCTTGAGTGTGGGAGTGCAATGGAACACCCACAGATCAGAAGGGCCCACTGTACTTGCATAAGTTTGGATACAATCTTGAGAAAAGATCATGGTGGAGTTAAGCATGCATTGTACTGAAAACAATATGAATAAAATGTTCATAATTCTCCCATTGAAATCAGCAAGGTTTAAAAATGCTTAATATCTTATTTCCCTGGTACATGTGATGTGAAATTAATTTTGTGAAAGACTTTGTGTCAAGACTAACTTTACATTTTCCTTCAAGAAGTACCGTGTAGTAAAATATATTGTCTTTTATTGTTGCAAAGGATGATGCCTCCCAGGAAAATAATATGCAAGCTGAAGTAACAGGTAAATTAAAGCAGCACTTTAACAACACACTACCCAAACAGAATAACCCAACTGCAGGGGTTTCTGTCATCATGGTAAGCAAGTGCATCATTTCCATTAATTATTTTTCTAATGTACTATCAGACATTTCCCAGCTTTTTTCCCTTAGAGATGCAATTGTAAAATTCCACCACTGAAAAACAGCAATGCACATTTACAATTGTGTCTCATTTCTCCTCACAAAGCAGATGCATTTTTAAGAACAATACTTTAAAAGGAATTGCCAAAATAATGTCCGTTCTGAAGATTTTTGGTTTACAAATTGTGTGTGATAGAATGGACTGCATTTATTCAGCCAGTTGCATATTTTTACTTGTATATCTACGCTACAAGGATTTTTAATATTTCATTTGGTAAGGCCTTTTGGCAACAAAGTTCTTAAAGATGCTCCATATGTGAGCAGTCAGCTTTTGTTCGCACTGCATCACTAATACACAGCACCAATAGGCATTGCCATGTCAACAAGACAACCAGAGTCATTTAGGTTGCAGAGGAGGGAGGAAATGTTGTGGACAAATGTTCTGGATAGAATTATTATGTTTTTTTCCTTTATTTCTGTGTATGGATATGTATGTAAATTAATGTGAAACAGCTGTAAAGTATTTTATTTAAAGAATGCAATATAGGAATAGAAGAAAGGAAACTTTTAGGCTGATGTTTTTGCTTGAATTTCATTTGACAGTTTGACTTGACAGTCTGAAAGACCTCAGAGCTCAGTACTTTATATTTTTGAGACTATGGATAAACCTGAAGCAGAAACCTGGTATAAAATACGTTATTAAATAGAGTGATTTAAAATTCTAACTCCTAGCTGCTCACAAGTTTGCACGTCCTTTAAGCTTGCCTCCAGTCTTTAATACAATGCAGCTTCTAGCTTCTTAATGATGTGGAGTTTTCTAATTCTCTGGCCTGATGGTTTTGCTTCTAGCCTATGAAGCACATTTCATATACACTTGTTAATGTCCATTTTTCTCTTCATCTCTTTCCCTGCTGATTAAGACTTCAATCCCAGGGGATGAGTTATTGAACTTACAGGGCTTAAAGGGATGGTGTGACACCTCCCCTTTAGGGACATCTGTTTCTGTCTTTATTATTATTATTATTAAAATAATCTTTATTCTGTTTCAACCCTAAATATCCCATTCTGTAAGTCTACACTTGTCAGAATATCCTGGCCCCCATTTCCCACCAATTTGCCGCTTACCTGCTCTTTTTTGCTGCAGGTTTTTGGCCCTCTCAGTGACCAATGAGTGGCTGCCTTCCCACACATCTCCCATTTGTCATCCGGCACCACTGCTGAGGTGAGAACAAGGCATCCAGTTATGCTGTCGATGCTGGGCACCTCATTCTGACCTCAGAGTGACTTGTGACAGTGGCAATGCTGGTCAGTGCACAGGGTCTGGAAGTGAAAAGGCAGCTGCTGTCATTGGTGCAAAGACAGCTGAAAACTCACGGCAAAAGGTGAGGTGATGCAACTTATGGGGAGGAAGCCCTGAATCAGATGCAGAAGACGTGAAGACAGTCCAGACTTGATTTAGGGGTTTTGCCCTGCATTATGTAAATAGGACTCAGCCCAGGGGGAATTTTGGGTAAATCACCCCTGTAGACAAGCCCCTAGTTAGCTTTCATACTGCGGGGAAAATACAAATAGGAAGCATTTTCTCTGTTGATTTTCTAGAACAATGTCAAAGAAGAATTAGGGTTTTTTCCTTATTGTGAGATGCATATGCTCCTGGCTCAGGTACACTTGTTTATCTTCCCATCAATCTGCATAGATTCTCTTTTCTTGCATATCCAGAGATAAGTAAATTATGGAAAATTAAGTAATATGCACTGTTATGAGCCTCTTGTTAATGTATAGAGTTTTTCACAGACTCACTAGTTACACTCAGCATTGCAATTGTATTGTGGGATAAACCCTGTTGGTGTTCACACTAGTAAATTACAGCCCTTTAATACAACTTTAAATATCATGGTGCCATCCTACGGAAGCCTGGGGTTTGTAGCTTTGTGGAGCATTTAGAATTTGCTTCCAGTGAGCTCTAATGCTGCAGCATAAGGGAGTACACCTAATGATTCTAAGTCTCTTGTTAGGCTACAGATCCCAGGATTTCATAGCAGGGAGTGTAGCAGTTAAAGCTGGTATTAAAGAGGTATAGCTGTGACATGTGAATATGCTTCTAGCACCATTACGTACTGCTGCATCATGACAATTCTGAATGGCTTTTTTCTTGAGGTTTATATAAAACATAATAAAACAGAGTATAAGAGTGAGCAAGGAATATGTCAGAAAGAAATCTTCCTTACCTGTATATCTGTTTTTATTTTTTAATCCTGTGCCTTGTTGCATAGCCCTATGACATTTTCAGGACATTCGTGCAAGAAACAATTACATTTAGAGCACCTTTGCCCTATAATCAAGTTTACTTTTTTCATTTTTAAAGTGATCATCCATTTCCTCTTTGCAAACCCCATTCAGCTTAATGGCTTAATTTATTTTGAGCTTTGTATTACAAAATACTATTCGTTGAAATTTTGTGCTAAGGCAGACATGGCCCTCGTGTGGTAGCAGAATGAAATTGCATCTTAAAAACGGTTGCTCTTTTCCCTGTGGTTTTTTTTTTCCCTTTAAATGCATTGGACCATTGCACAAAAATAGTTTTAGTGTTGCTTTTTAATTTCAGAATGAGTTTCTTTAAGTTTATAAATGTTGCAATGCTATTGGTTCTGCTTCAAGTAAGTCTAGTGTCTGTCCCTTGCTTTCTTCTTTTGCTTCCTCTCCCAATGCCTGCATTGCTTTCTTCTGAGTAGGTCCAAGGCAATGGTATGTACTAATTACAGTGCTTTTTGCCATATTAAAATCTTCTTTCTGAGTTTGAAAGAAAAGGAGAAGTAGCCTGACAGCAGTCTGAGGTGGGGATGTATGCCAGCTTTTATGCAACATGGCAAGATTTTCATTGCATTTATATGTTAATACCATTGGTACCATTTCAGCCATGCATGATGTTTTGTGTCCTGTGTACCTGGTTACAGATTCTGTCAACAATTAAATCTGGAGCAATGGGCCTGTGACCTCTATGCAGAAAGGCAAGATGTGATACTTTCAGAACATTGCTTATGGGACTGTCCTTCTACTAATAAGTAATAAAAATTTCAAAAAACAAACAAACCACCTTTTATAACTACGTTTGATCTTAGCCCAAACGCCAAGAAGCTATAACTGTAACTTTTAAAGAGGCTGAGGAGATTTGAGGAGTTATAGCTCAAAAGGGTAATTTTTTCAATCTATGTTCAAGATCCCAGGTTCCACTACCGCTAATGACATTTTTCTCATGAATGTGCATTTCCATGGCCACTCTCTTAAAGTTGCCGGTGTTGGGTCACACATTTCATTATTTTTGATCATATTATCTTGGAGGCAGTTTTATGCATTCAGGAGAATGAAAACTCGACTATATGTATGTATGTATTTAATACACCATCTTTCTCCCATCAAGGGACCAAAAGCAGCTTCCAACAGCTGAATACAAAGTCCAGCTAAAATCTTATTTTATATATTAAAAAAATAAAGAATAATTAAACAATTATATTAAAAACAGTTAAAACAATTTATAACACATTTAAAAATAGTTTTAAAAATAAAAGTTAAAAGCACAGCATATCCCATTGATTCTGCCATATAATGTAAGAACCAAAGGCATGCCTAGAAAGATCTTTGTCTGCTGGAGGAAAGAGAGCAGAGGGGGCCGACTGAATCTCCTATGGGAAGCAGTTCTACATCTGGGAAACAGCCATTGAAAAAGTTCTCTTCCATGTCCTCACCAAAGGTACCTGTGATGGTGGTGAGAAAGCCCTCTCCTGATAGTCATAAGACTTATCAAGGGAGATACAGGGACTGTGCAAACAGCCCTGAAGGGGTGGCCTCCAGCCGCCCCTTTTACAGCCAGATCAGGGCCGCAGCAACTGCATGCCACAGCCCCGATCTGACCTTTCCACGGTGTGAAAAGGAGCCGCAAAAAGTGGCTCCTTTTTGTTCCCTAGAAAGGGTGCAGTAGCTGTGCTGCACAGACGCAGTGCCAGAGGAGCGCCGTGACACCATGTGTCGTGCAGTGCAGCACGCAGCATCATGGCACCCTTAATGGCTGGTCTGCACAGGGCCATTCTTTCAGATAGTGTAGACACATGCTGTGTAGGGCATTAAAGGACACAATCAGCACTTTGAATTTTGCCCAGAAATTGACTGGTATCCAGTGAACCTATTCCAACAAGGAGAATTATATGTTCTGTTTACCTGTCCTCAGTCAGCAACCTGGCCTTAGCATTTTGAATCCACTGATGTTTCAGTTTCCCAAGGCAGCCTAAAGTAGGGTCTGTTTTGGTCATCCGAATGAGATATAATCAAGGTATATGTTACCAACTGGCCTAAAAGAGGTAGTCCATAAGGTCTTTGTTCAAAAAGTTCTCCCTGGATCCCACCCTATCAGTCGGTGTCCAATACCTCATTTTGGGCATGGGTCTGGAGCTTGTATTCTGTCTCTCCCCAAACTGAAACTCAAGGTGGCTGACAGTTTTAAAAAAGATACAGTTAAGCTAAAAAAAAAATGCAAAACTGGCCATTAAAATATAATTAAAATATTCACAGTATTAAAATTGTTCAACCCTACAGTCAAAAGAATACAATGCAATTAACAAGATAAAAAGCTATTAATTCAGTTGTTTTAAATCATAGAGCACCTCTTAGTCCTTACAAATGGATGCAGTTGATGCTGAAGCTTTAAATAGTATACAGAAGTACTCCTGGCACTGGAAGGAAGCAGTAACTGGTTTACACACATTTAAAATGTGAGCAGACTGTTGGCTTCAAAACCATTACGTGCCTAAAATACACCAAGGGGGTGAGCTGCTCCAAGGTTTTAATTCTTCTCCTTGCATGCAGCTATTGTGCCGGGGACAATCAGAGTAAGGGGAAAATGTTAACTCTTGGACTAAATTCATTAACTGCATATAGAGAACATGCTGCTTGTTAGTGTAATGATTTGGGGTGCAATAATGAAGGACAGTGCTGCCTATGCAAGAACATGCAATAATCTACAAATACTTATATAATCTGCAAACTCTGCAAACAATTGTCAGTAGTAGTTTGTCATATCAGTCACACATTTTCTATTCCTTCAGTATGAGAAATTGATGGATACTACACTTTTGTCTCTGAGAACTTTTATCTAGTGGATGCACTGACCTGTTCACATGGGTGAAAATAAAACATTGTATCACAAAAACATGCATATAACATAAAAGCACTACTTTTTGCAACTTAAATCTCTTCATATCAGTAGCATGTTGATGTTTTTGGGTTTTTTGTTTGTTATGTCACTCTGGATTCACAGTCCCCTCTGCATTACAGTCTTAATTTTAGTCCTGTGCCACTACGTGCAGCTGATATGTGCCATTATAGCTAGAATGGGATCCGGGTGCTTAAGGAATGCATTTCTCCTGGCTTTTTGTTTTTTGTTTTGCTTTTGTTTTGCAGTCACACATATATTCTTTTCCTCACCAGACTTGCAAATCAGAAGTTATAATATTTTTTGCTTGAAGCAATGCATTTTTCACTGGCTTTACAACAGCACGTTGCTCATGCAGTTCATGTTATTTACTAATGCTCTGGGTGCTATGCATGTCAAAAGCCAGTCTCCAAAACCATCCACAGTGCTCACATATTTGAAGAAAAAGACCTATGGTGTTACTTCTCCTTTTCTTCAGACTATTGCATGCTTCCAATGGCGCGCTTGCTGACATATATAAGAAGGGGAGGAGGTGTTATGTGACTTTCTTCACATTTTCTGTTGTAGTGCACAGCTCTAGATAAAGAAAGACAAATCTTCTGCAACAAGCGCTGTCAAGTCTCTGGTCAAGCTGCTGTGAACCAAACCACCATGACAAATGCTGCAGCTCATGAACCTCCTACGGTTGGTCTCAAAACATTGTTTCCTGCTGCTTCTGAGCCACTCAAACTCTCTACACAACCTGTCTCAGCATGTCATGATGGTAATGCAGGACTCATTTAAGACAAGTTCCACGGAAATACACTGCTAGGTCAGGAAACTATCTACTACTGTTCTGTTGTATTCACTACTGTAGTTTGTTCACATTTTGTTTGAAAAGGATGAAGTTGGTATATACGGTAGTTTTTAGTAGTCTGGACATTACATTTGGAAGTTCTTACCTTTTAGAAATCTTTAGTGTTAAATTTAATTAAAACAACATTGGGATTTGAATGAAATCATCTATTCTAGTGGTAATCATATCTTGATATACTGCACTCTTCGCGTAGGAAGAAGCATTTGGAAAAGGCTTTACCCAGTAATCTCTGGACTTCACAAAAAGTTCCAGAGAAATAAAACTAGGAAGCTCTGGTTATTACTTTATGCAATTTTCAAGTTCTGTTCTGGAAATTACTCTGAAGAGACAAACCTGGTCTCAGTGGACAATCTGTACAATATTGAAAGGCAAGTTGTCTGAGTGAGATTACATGTGTGAAGGTATTGGGGGGGGGGCTTGATATTAAAACTTCTGATTTGAAATTAATTTATCTAAAATGAACTTGAACACATGGAATTGAATACAAAAGTAACATAATCAAAGGGGAAATCTTTTTTTCACTCGTGTCTCCTTTTTTGTTACAAAGACTGTAGGTGGTAAAGTCCTTCCAGCCATTGTTGTTCTGCACATACTGGTTCCAGACCCCATTCCCAGATATTAATGGTTATGAACAACAACTTGTCTTGGAATAAAGAGCTTGCTGCATGTTGCATTTCCTAAAATGGAGCAGTATATTTAGAGCAAGCTACACTAAAGCATTGAACTTCTGGTCACCAAAACAGAATGCTTTTCCATCTTGTTGTTTTGTTTTTTAATTAGACCACTCTTTTTTATAACTACAAAATAAAATTGAAATACTTGGGGAAATGTTATGCTAAAATGCGCAATCAAGGATAGATGGGATTGTATCTTACTTAATGCTTGTTTCAATATTGTATGTAATCTGCTTGTTTCCTTTTCCTCCTTTTTTAACAATTCTCAATCATTTTCTATTAGTCTTTATTTTACATTAGAACTATAAGACCTGCAATAAACATTCTTCTTGAAAAGAGGAAATGGTAATTTTTTGAGAATTTGGGAAGCTAATGACTGCAGCTTCCTAAAGGTTCAGAATGGCTGGATTTCTTTTAAGAATGGACAATCTGAAACAAAATCTGATAAGTTGAATTTTATCAAGAACTCACATTTTCCCCAAAGGTGGGACACAAAGCCCAATGAACTTGGTAGCTAACATCAAATGCATGTTTACATGAGAGAAGTCTTGCTGAATGCAACACAATATACAGTTGACCTTTCTTATCAACATCTTTGAGCATACACAGCTTGAAAATATTCCCAAAAAGTATAAATTCCAAATAGCAAACCTTAATTTTCCATTTTATATATGGGACAGCATTTTGTTGTGTCATTATATTTAATGGGGTTTGCGCATACACGGATTTTGTTATCCACAGAAAGTTCTGGAACCAAACCCCAGTGGAAAACAAGGGCCCACTGTACTTCTAAGTAAACCTTCTGAGGGTTGTGTTATAATTCTTATATGCCCAGTTTCCAACTATGAGCAATTTTGATCTTGCAAACACAAAGATGACCATTCATTCTCCACTCAAGATAGTCTGAGGCCTGGTGATACTGCACCAGAAGAGAGCCAGCATGATGTACTGATTTGGATATTAGACTCGGACTCTGGGAGACCAAGGTTGAAATCCTCACTCAGCCATGGAAACCCACTAGGTGACCTTGGGTAGGTCATACTCTTCTCAGTATCAGTGGAAGGCCATGGCAAGCCCCCTTTGTACTATCTGGCCAAGAAAAACCCATGATAGTTTTTGTGGGTTTTCCAGGCTATGTGGCCATGTTCTAGAAGAGTTTCTTCCTGATGTTTTGCCAGCATCTGAGGCTGGCATCTTTCTCTGAAGATGCCTGGCATCTTTCTCTGAAGATGCCTTTGACTTCACAAAACCCAAGATAGCTTTTTATACATATTTTTGTTGTTCTTAACTGCTTCAGCCATGCAATTCTTTGTGGTCTCACATGAGGGCATGAATTATGTTTCACATGCTGCAAGACAGTTAACAAAAGACTTGTCCCATATAACAACTACATGTAGATATCACAGTGGCTGAGTCTCATAAGTATTCCTTCTGCAAATACATAAGGCGCTATTTTTAACATTTATGATACATTCTTGATCAACTGCTGCACTACAAGTCCATAATTATCCATGCTCATATATACATGGACTATTAATAGTGTGGAAATGGAATATTGTGCTGTTGGATGTTGGCTACACGTGTACCAATAAGTATTAAGAAGAATGTCACAAAGGTGATGGTATTTTTTCAGGGTACTAACAGTAAAATAATCCTGTACTGAAAGAAGAGTGGGGTATAAATAAATTCAATATAAATACATTTTAAAAATCCAAAACATGTGTCAGTCAGGAGCTGCAGGACTAACCTTTAAATAAGAGAATTCCCAATTATACAATAACATTTAAATAATTCCCAAGGCAATGCTTTTAGTTGTGTAGAGAAAGCTACATTAACATTATCCTCTGTTATCAAGACAGCAATCAATGCGTTAAATTACAAATATCTTTTTTATTTAATTTATTTCAAACTGAGTTTTCCCCTTTCAGATCTTCACTTCAAGAGAGAGTAGCTGGAGGAGGGGGCAGTGGGGAAATGGGACCTGCTTCAAGTAAGAAGCTGAAGAAAATTATATACCAATAGTTATGGAATGTAAGTTTCAAATCTTAATAAAGTACATCATACAAAGTAGTTATTTATGCAATACAGGCCTACAAAACAGTACAGTTCCTTTCACAATTATTTTCACAGAATTCTGCACAGCAATCTTGTAGAAAAAGTAGAATTTATGCAACACCAAAATAGCATTGTTCCAGAGTATAAATTTCTATTTACTTTCCTAAGAACTGGAAGAGACTTTATTTTGTATTGTCAACATGATTGGGCAAGGATTAATGCAAACATGCCTTGTTTTTAGAAGACAGTACTAGGTATGGCTTGTGCTACACAGCTTTCATAAGCTGTTTCTAGAATGGAAACAAAAAGTTTTTGCCTCTATAATTTTTTGGAGCAAAGTTGCAATTATTTTCTGGCTTCAGCCGAAACCTTTGTAGGCCAATGAATGAAGTGTTAAAATCTACACATGATCTGATTATAGAAGGATGCATCGCAAATCTACAACACAACATTTGGTTTTGAGGAACAATGAACATTTGGGTATGCATGGCAATGGGGAGAGGAGGAAAATAAAGATTCACACTTGATCAACCAACCTTGTTGTTTTCCTCTTCATCAGCTGCACAACAGAACAGCAAACAAAAAAAAATCCAAAATCTAATCATCTAGACTTAAAAGCATGCTTGATCATTACACTGATGGAAACAAAATTACATTTGTCATAATTTAAATAGTCTTGATTTCCAGAAAATTCAGTGCTTGAAGTAGTACAATCATTGCAAAAGTAAAAGACAAAATGTGGTTTGGGTAAGCCCAGTTTGAGATGCCGGTATTATAAGCAACTTCCAGAATTATAACCCACTTCCATTGTTAAAATGACATATTCTTTAAGATTATAAAGATTTACATGAGAAACATTTTTCATAATAATAGCTAATACAAGAATTTTAGCCATCTTATTTAGGTTTCTCCCTCATACTTGGATCAAAATAGACAAACTATGACTAAAAATATAGATTTTTTTTTAAGCTACAGAACCCCAGCTGCCATTTTCTGCTTCTTTAACCCACCTCCCCCAAAGTCAAGCAAGGTCTACAAAAATAGCAATTAACTTTAAAAAATAGCATCTCCCAGCAATTTTAAGTTACATTCAGATGTTATATTAACTATTTATAAGAAGTTATAAGAGAGACTTGTGCTTCAAGTCTTCATCTGAGAGCAGCTGCATGTGCTGGTTGGATTAGTGCCAGCATCAGTATCTGGTTTGGTATTCATGATGCCACCTGTTGAAGTCATTGTAGAAAAGCACTATGCTCCCAGATGCCATGCCTGTCATTATACACCTGTGAAGGGGAAAAAGATGGATAATTCAGAGTAAAGATTGCTCTCTTTTTATGTGAAGTAGCATTTAACCACATAATACTTTATTATCATTAAACAAAAATGTCTAGATCCTCTACAGTACAGTTGTATTGTGTAATGTCTCGATCTTGCTGTAACATTCCCAAAATTTTTCCTTAAAAATATCATATTTGATGGGTAGGAAAAAACACTGTAGGGCTGAAATCCAGCTAGTGACATATGTGCATCTATCTGCTTTATCATACTAGGTGGCAGCAGGATTTAAACGAGAGTTAAATGAGAGTTAAACAGGAAATGTCCTGTGATAAACATAGATAAAAATCCTATTTGCACCTAGTGTGATAAAGCAGTTTATGTGGTTTACATGTGTGTGTGTCTGTTTTTCGATGGGGTTAGGGAGCCATTATATAGGTCTTTGTCAGAATTGCTTCCCTCCCCCTCCAGGGTTTGAAAACTGCCTGGGAGGAAGGGTTTTGGATGGTGTGCAAAGTGCATTTAATCTGATTTCTATTGATGAGCACACCCTTCTTCCCCTTCCCCCTGGAGACCAGAGCAGCCACATCTTTATTGTCAAAATTATCTCCCCTTTTCATCTCCTCCCAATGACAAGGAGAATCAACAGCAACTGTTTCTGGGGCTTGAAAGTGGAGAGAGGACATGGAACTGTGATGTTACAGTGTTATGCCCTGCCTAGCTGATGCAGAATCTCAACCTAGATCCAGACAGAAATGGTTGTTTGTCTTGGATATCTCCTTGTGTAAGCAGCATGATTAGTAGCAGCACAAGTGTGACAAACAGAGAGGGTAGTCCTGGCTACCTGCTGCAGCCAGACAAGGCAGCTACTTGGTACATACTTTCAGCCACAGACTAGCTCTTAAGCAGTGTGTTTCTTCTAAGCTTTTAAGGGTCTTCCGAAAAAAAGGTGCTATGGAAATGATGGAATTCACTTAGCATTTTTACCAGGTGATTTTCCAAGCAACCTGTCCCATGGTGCCTTGGTTCCGAGGTCTCTTAAAGAGTCAGATGTGAAAGTAATAGATTAATCTTTCTAGAGTGACCTATCTCTGGCTGAAGGTGTATGCCATGCAATCTAATTTAGCATTGCTGGTGGGTAGAGATTGGAATACCTGTGACTTTTAGATATCAGTGAAAACTGTTACTGTGATTGTGGAATATCTGTGGTTCAAAACTGTGATTTTCTGTGATTTCTGTGATCCTAGTACTTATACTGACTCTGAGTCATTCAGTTACAGTCAATTGTTTCAGTTATTGCAGCTTGATTGTGTTTGTTCTTTCTGTGATTTCTGTGATTTCAGTGATTCCTGTGGTACTAAAAACTTGTTCTGACTCTGCAGTTACATTCACGGGTTTCAGTTATTACTGGTGGTTCCACAACTACCACTGTGATTCACTGTTCTAGTGGGTAAAAGAACAGAATGAATCACAGCCACTGAAAACCAGTTTGGCATTCAAGCCAGTCACAATTCCAACAGTAACTAGTGAATATCTGTGAAAAAGTAACAGTTCTGTGATTCTATTCCATTCTCTACTGGTGGGGTATTTCACTGTACTGAAATTTAATAGGATCTCAACTTATCTCAGCCTTTATGATGAAAACCTTTTCCCTACACATGATACACAACTTTAGAAGCAATCTAAAAACAAAACAACTAAACTAAGAGCAGCACATATAATCTTTAAAACATGTAGAATGCAAAGTAAGACTATAGAAAAGCCACCAAAACCCAGCATTAAACAAGATAAACTTCATTGCTCACCTATAACTAAGCAATGGAGGGCCCAACCTGACCTCCTTAAGAAAGGTGTTGCATAACTAGGACGTTGCCACAGAAAAGGCCTTGTCCTTCAACTCACTTCTCTTTAGGGCTCAGAGGACTAGCCAGTTAGTATGGAATAGATCAGGCTACAGCTGAGGCTCACCTTTGGTCATGTGAAAGAGCCATGGATCGGATGCCAGCATCACAACCAGGATAGGCAAAAAGCTGCTTGAGGTCACAAACTTGCCACACCATGACAACCCCATTGTCTCCTCCTGTAAGCAGGTACTGTCCATCACGACTCAGCTGAATTGCCTGGAAATGGAATGTTCTCTGTTAAAACAACACCTTCTACATGCAATTCTCTGTTCGCGTAATAACCTTTTAACAAAACTGGATTATTTTGATACAAAGACTGGTCAGACAAAGAGCTACAAACACATACAAAAAGAAAGAAAAAAGAAGGACGGGTAAATACAAAAAAGTTGCAACCATAATACTAATTGCTTTGGAGTGTACAAATTCACTAGGTGACTCATGACTTTTTTGGGCTGCAAGGAAGTATTTGGCAAGCTAGTACAGTGGTCCCCCGGGTTACGAAGGTAATCTGTTCCGGATTACCTTTTGTAACCCGGAAATCTTCATTTCCCGGGGGAAAGCATTCTCTGACGGACCGCGCGGCCAATTTAAAGGGGCTGCACGATTTTTCCCTTTCTTAACCCGGGATTTTGTTCGCATCCCTGGGGCTTTTTTTCGCCCCCGGCGGTTTCGGCTCCCGGGGATATCGTTTCCCAGGGGCTTCGTATCCCGGGGGACCACTGTAGATGATAATTACAGAATTAATTTTCTGATGATCCATATTCAAAAGTTGCTGTCATAAAATTCACACATTTTCTTCTCCCATTCATTTACTAGTTTTCAAAGAAGCAGCGGTGTTAGTCTCTTGTAGCATAAGAAACAGGAAGGGAGAGGGAGGGGAGAAAGGAACATGGCAGCAGCACCTTTAAGACTAACTGATTTTTATTTTAGCATGAGCTCTCCTGTTTATTATGTCTGGGATGCTCAAGAGAAACATACTCATTGTAGATTAATACTTGCTAGTGTTGCTCAAAACAATCCTAACAGCTTTTACTATTTTAGCCAACTTTTACCACTGTGGGTATTTGCTGAAAAAAACAATGACAAGAAAGTCCTGCTGGGCTCAATTCAGTAGTGTGATGAAAATATGATTCTGCTTCCTAATCTCTATCCACAAGGGTGTTTTGAAAAGCCACTCAGCTCACTTAGACACAACATAAAAGCAGAGCTTCAGGACCAGTCTGTTGCAGGTGATCTTCCAGGAAACAGCAGCACTCTGATTCTCCAAAGGAATGTGGTTGCTTCAGTATGTGACATAAATTTGTCGTTCTTACATCAATCTGCAGGCAAGTGGAGGTACAGAGACTGGAGAAGTTCTGCTATTTATGCATGAGATGTACAGCCTTCACTATTCCTCAGCACACATTTGTTGGAGGGAGAAGTCTCCAAGGGAAATATCAGGTACTCAAGCATAAGAGAATACCTGAATGGCTACATGAAGAATAAAAGATATTCTGTACATCTCCTGTTATAAAGTGTCCCTTTGACAAGCCCAGCAGAGAAACTGGAGTTGAGATTACTGATATGTAATAATACTGGGCAATGCCCTTTTGCCCATATGAGCATATAAGATGTCATTAATTATTTTAAAAATTCCATTCTTCATTTTAGCCAACATGCTTTTCCTTAGATTTTTGTGGGTTTTTCAGCTATGTGGCCATGTTCTAGAAGAATTTATTCCTGGTGTTTCACCAGCATCTGTGGCTGGCATCTTCAGAGAATTTCTCTGAAGATGCCAGCCACAGCTCCTGGAGAAACATCAGGAATAAACTCTTCTAGAACATGGCCATATAGCCTGAAAAACCTCACAAAAAACTATGGATGCCAGCCATGAAAGCCTTCGCCTTCACATGCTTTTCCTTCTTTGACTGTAAATATCCATATAATATAGATAGATAGATAGATAGATAGATAGATAGATAGAATTATGGGAGGAAGGAGAAGAGCATCCCACAAATATTATTTTTCCGGGCTTTGACAAGTTTCAGGAAATATACAGTCTGATAAGCGGTCCATCTAGCACAATATTGTGTACATCTAAGAGTGTATAAATAGTGGCCCAAGTTTTTCATGAGATTCCTAGCTTTTAAAAAGACCTCTTCCACCCATAAATTCAAACCTCTGGCAATAGCAATCTGTCCTTCCTTTGGCAACCATGTTTGAGGGGTGGAAAAGGGAGGCTATTGGGCTGCTCATTTTGGGCTGTGGCAGCAGTCACTGCTAGCACATAACTCTTGACAGATTACCCCTGAGGAAATACAACTCTCAACAAATATTTTTATACCCCAATCTATGTTGACTACCAGTGACTTTTCAGGATTCAGAGGAGTTTTATCAGTCCTACCTAGCAATGCCAAGAACTAAATTCAATATGTTGTGCATGCAGAACCTGTACACATCAGAAACTTTGGATGGGGCACAGCCTGGCTTAAAACCTTTAGGGGTGTACCATCAGCAGAGGTTTGTTTATTTATTCATTTTATATCTCACCTTTCTCCTGGCAAATGAGCCAACAGGGTAGCTACGAGAGGGTATCCAAACGTTTTAATGATTACCTTTTTAAAAATTAACAGAAAGTTTGTTTTGATTTGTGGTTATTAACTTATCTCTATGTAGTCACTATCTAGATTTACACATTTTTCCCAGCGTATCTTGACCCTCCAAATACCTGATATTGTAGAATTCTACAGATTGCACCTGACAAGGATTTTACACTTTAGTCACTTCTGGCAGAGCCAGTCACAAAAATAAAGGACGTAATGAGTTGATTTTCTCAGCAACGTGCACTTAGGGACCAATGATGACACTGACAAAATTTCATTAATATGCCATAATAACTTCTGGGTGATAATTATTACTTTACGATACCCCCTCGTAAGACTTCTACAATATCAGATATTTGGAGAGTCAAGATATGCTGGGAAAAATGTGTAACTACATAGAGATAAGGTAACGACTACAAATCAAAACAAACCTCCTGTCAAATTTTTTTAAGGTGATAATTAAAACTTTTGGTTACCCTCTCATATGTCTGACAATGCAGGACCTCAGCCATTTTAATGACTCTTATTGTTTTAAACTGAGTCCTACACAAAGAGAGAAGCAGGATATAAATCAAATAAATAAATAAATATCTAAAATTGATGTTATTATATGCCACACTGAGATCCTTGGAAATAGGATGGGATATAATTACTTTGGTAAATAAATCTCTAGAGACTACAGACAGTCCTCAGACGGGCTATGTGGCCATTTTCTAGAAGAGTTCCTTTCTGATGTTTCGCCAGCATCTGTAGCCACAATATATGTGCTAAGCAATTTATGTGTTAAGAATATCAGAAAAACTATACAGGTGTGCTTAGTAAATGAACTCATCAGTCTTGGCCACATTACACAATGCAGGCAGGGAAGGATGATGAAACTGCAGCAAATCATTTAAAAGAAAATGCCAGACTCATGATCTCTAACAAACCAAATACAATTACTCAAAAGATTATTCATTATAAGAAAAATCAATATCCATTTTATCCTCATTTCACAAATGGCAATCTCCTAAGGGTATTTTTGAAATTGCAGTGAAGACCGTGACAAATAATTATTTGCTACAGTTATAAAATTCATCTGATGAAAATCCATTAACCTTATGGTTATGGTTCACTTGAGTGTTATACTGGAGGCTCTTTATCAGAGAAATGCTATATTAAAAGGCAAATTAAAACCATTAATCTCTAACTCTTCTAGTACCATTGAATTCAGCATGCTTTCAGTTAACCAAAAGATGAGATGTGGAATTCAGTTACTAATAGATGTTGATTATACTGAATCACTAGGATGTGCATGAGGAAAAACATGGTTGAACATAATACGGCCTTCAAGGTTCAGCAAGTAAAGGATACACTTGCTCTTACCAACTGTTCTAGAGAAGATACGAATCAATTTCATGTTCTAATGTTGCCTCCCTATGAAAGTTATCTGTGGGATTTTACTAAGGAGTAAACTAAGGATAACTGACCATTCTTTTGATATACTGCTAAGATGTACAAACATTCCTTCAAAGAATGCCATTAAAGAAATGTTCCATGTTCTTTTATTTCTGACTTAACATGCCCCTGAAGAGTCTCAAAACTTAGATTCTTAAGAGACCATTATTCTTAAAAACCAGACCTGTCAGCTTGACAATGTTGGTATAAAGCAGCAAGAGCCTGTTAGATACTTGACTTTTCAAAACAGACTCAGGAAAGAAAAATAAATTGGTTCCTTTGGGTGGAATAGCATGCTGGCCTTGTTTAGGATAGAATAACTTTAGTTCTCTGGACTGCCTGCCTACTTAGATTTAAGTTACTCATTAAGATATCTAAACATTGCAAGGCAGATCTGCTGTGATATCCTGTTAGCCTATGTTCCACTGAGCAATACAGTATTTAAAACAAAAACAGGTGGAAAGCGCTGATTAGGCCATGAGTATATCCAGACAACCTAAAACTGTTCTTGGTAGCATTTTTTTGGTATTTGTGTACAAGACAGTAAATTAGAAGATTAAACTGTCTGAATATAACAACTAAAAAGCTTCAACTTTGCCAACATCCTCTAAGCCAAACCCTTAGTTATAGTATAGTAAAGAATTTGGATAAGGAACTAAATTTCTACTTTGTCCACATACTACCCTTGCCTGCCATGAACCACAAACTGAAATTCTAGTGCTCCAGTGCCTGTGGGCAAAGACATTTTGAACACTCTTGTTTTAATCATCCTGTTGCCACTTCCCTTACAGCATGATAAAGTACAGAAGCTCTAGGGAAAAGACTGTGGATTGTTTAAGGCTAAAATACATCTGGGACTGCTAGGGAAAAATAATAGCATGGTTTGTGTGTATTGCTAGCCTAGAGAGAAGAATTTCCATTCCATAAAGCAACATTACCCAAACCTTGGGAATGACAAACACTAAAGAAATTGTTTTAGCCAGCAAGGGATTGCTAGATATTTATAGATTTACTGGCCTAACTGACAACATAATCACAACCAAAGCAATACGTTATCAGCACTGTGGCTTTAGGAAAAGCAAAATAAAATCACTAAGTACTATGGGAGTTATGGTAAAAAGATGTAAACAATTCAGTGTGAACTATGAAAGGTATGAACATTATAAAGAGAATTTATATTACTTTTAATACAGCTGAACATGTGGAAAAAGTTTCAGGGATAGCTAAGATCATTTTCCTATATACATTTCTCTGCAAACAATTAGAGCATGCTCCTTCCCTACACAAGGGCATAGCACCTGCATGCACAGCATGCCAACTGGGCTCATTAGAATCCTGTTCCCTTCCCAAAGAAATGCACAAATCATTTCAGGGTACAGGAGGTTGATACATGCCTGCTGTATCAAGTATCCAGTACAACTCAGAGGCCCAGCGGAATCTAGGAGGATACATCCATTGCCCTGCCGTGTCCTGGGAAGTGTCAAGGCTGGGCTCTTTTCAGCCTTGTGAGGATTTTTCAGCATGCAGGCATTATTCTTTCATACTAGAAATGATAATGCACTTATTATTTTAACTCCATGCTCGTGTCCTACTCCAATGACAATATAAGCTAAGAAACAAAGATCCAGCTATTTCAAATATGACACTAAACAACTGATTAACTCACCTGCTTCCTTCAAGTGGTAACTCATGCCCATTTTTAATATTTAGCTGATGGGCTTCCTCTGAAATGTGGATCCATCAATATCTTTAATGAAAGCACTTATACTAAATAATGTATTACTAGAATATACAATGAGGTAGAAATCCTGTTGTTACTACTGACTGGACTAGACCCACTAAATCAACTGAATTTTATGTATTTTGGGCTGGTCGACAGGATTCAAACTATCATTTGTTAATATCTTTATTAAAGTTTACTTTCATTAAAATCCTAAACATTAAAATTTTAAACATTTAAAATGTCAAAATAAGACAATATTGTATATATAGTATAGTTTAACATCCTCACCCGTATATTGTCATCAGTTTCCATAGTGGCTTGCAATTTCCCATTCACGCTGAATACACAGAAATGGCCATTGTCATAGTATATGACGCAGTGACCCTCTCTTGATGCCTGGATGAGTTTTGCTTTCAGACAGTCTTCAGGAGCTTCTAATGTCCTCAGCAGATCTCCATTCATAGAATGTATGAGACATGGTCCTTCTGATAATAGGGAGAAAGCAAAACCATCAGATCTATGACATCAACTTTGTAAAATGTAAGCTGGCATCTTGAATTCCAATTATGGACTTGTAACCCTTTAGGAGCCCATTAGCGCTCTACTCTCATCTGAAAAGGCTCTTCTCTCTGTCCCACCACCTTCTCAAGCTAGTTTAGTAGGGTCAAGGCTGTTTTTTTGCTTTTACAAACTGACTAGAGTTGGGCTTTTAATGCTGTGCAATGCTGGTTTTAAGATTTGTATGCATTCTTTTAATGGATTTTAATATTTTAATGTCCAATGTTTTTACTTCATAAATTGTTAATTGCTTTTAATCTTATATTTATACTTTTATTAATGTTTGCCTGAGAGAGTGTGACTTGCCCAAGGTCACCCAGTGGGCCTCCAATCATAGTCCAGTGCTCAAACTACTACATGCTGACTGGAAAAGTAGGTTTGCAAGGGGTAGGCCAGGAGATGTTACTTAGTAGACAACATAGAATATGGTCCACTAACAAAATAGATTTGTTGTCACTGGAATAACTGTAACAGGTAAATAAGCTAATTCTGCTATACACTCCCAAACAGAGCTTAAAGTACCTCCTCCTCCTCCTCCTTCTTCTTCTGTCACCACTCCTTCGGGGAGCTCAAAGAAGCATATATGTTTGTACCCTATTTTATCCTCAAAAAAATCTTGTGAGTTAGGTTAGACTGAGTGTATATGAGAATGGCTAGAGATCAACTACTAAACTATATGTCTAACAAAGGGGTTGAACTTGGTACTCCTCAAGACTAAATCCTGTACCCAACTGGCTCCCACATGTTGCCATGAAATGCAATCTCATTCTCTGGAATCCTGATATATGTATTCATACTCTTATTCATTGCCTGATCCATTACTAAGTACGTGCATGCATATAAATACAGTTTCTTCCAGAGAGTTTATAGAACATGCACTGCCCCTTTCCCCCCTACACTGCAGGAAAGCCAAATACAAATGGAAAGGAGTAACAACCAGGAACTTACTAGTGATAGAGATTTTACTAGATAAGCAAAATAAGAAGACCAGACTCAAATTAAAACCACTGCTGTCATCAGTGTTCAGTGTAGTACCAATTCTTCAAAATGGTTTTATAACCAACCAG
Organism: Urosaurus nigricauda; assembly: GCA_034509955.1. Lineage (NCBI taxonomy): Eukaryota > Metazoa > Chordata > Lepidosauria > Squamata > Phrynosomatidae > Urosaurus > Urosaurus nigricauda. The sequence continues at coordinate 156,254,009 of JAOEGL010000005.1, read as the reverse complement.
TGTCAGCCTGCAAGTTCTTTTATCTTTAGTTTTGCTGTAACATCTGAGCTCCAGAGCCATAAAAACAAATCATGTTTCTACGAGGCATGCATCTAGCTTGTAAAGGCAAGATACAGCTTATATCTTTGTTTATGTGGCACCATGTTTATGACTGGAATAATGTTTTTTAAACTATACAAAAAGGCAAGGGTACAGGTTGCAAAATGATGAAGGAAACATAAATTAAAATGAGTTTTTAGGCTGCATAAAGTATTGTTTCCTTTTTATCTGTTTCATCACTATATTTTGTGATTTCAATAACTCATAGGAGAGCACCAGTAGCTGGCATTCCCTAGACTAAATCCAGTCTCTTGAATTATGTCACTAGCCTTCCCACTTCCTAAGCTTATTGAAAAGAAGTGTGTGAATGAAAGTACCCATAATCATCTATGACTATAGGTCTGTAGCAATTATCTTGTGAGCCTGAGCACTTTCATATTCATTCTCTTGACAAAATGGACCTCCTCCAGCAAAACTATCATATATACTTGACTATAAGTCAACCTTATGTATAAGTCAAGGGCATGTTTGGGGGACAAAATTATGGATTTTGATATGACATGTGGATAGGTTGAGGGCAAAACTTAGGGGCATGCAACAAAGGATCTAAAGAGAGAAGCAAATGAAAATAATTCCAAAGAACTTACAAAATTCTGGTGAACATAATTCTGTGCTCACACTAAAGGCTGGATGGGTGAGAAAGTAGAGGGGGCCAGTGCTTTTATGTACTCCCCAGACAGACTAAACTCTTGCCTTTCACCACTCTACTCAGACAAGTGATGACTCCTTTTTTATCAGTTAAAGTACATACTTAAATGCATATGCTTATATACACTGACCTCTGCATAAGCTGACTCAGTTTTTTTGGGTCAATGTCTTGACTAAAATTTGTAGACTTATACACAAGTACATATAGTGTATCTCACCAAGTGCCTATGGGAACAAATTAACTTTCCTAGAAGAAATGGATTTAATATACCCATGCAAATAATTAAATGTGCCCACTAAAGCACATGCATTTTAAGATATTGGCCGTACTGTCTTGAGTGATTCTGCTTTTGAAAGCAAATCAACTCACAGATATTGGTCTATGGAGAGAGTAAATTAACGTAACTTTTACACTTGCATACAGAATAGAAGAAAGGATTTCTGAAGAGCATTTATACCAAGCACAATAGGTGACCTATGGAACAAGCTCAGGTATGTAAAATGGCTACAAATGACATTTCATAGTTTAAATATGTTGTAAATACAACATACACATGAGAAAAGGTGTAAACATGATGAATACTGAGAAAAATCCTCTCTGAAGATCAAACAAAGGTTGCATCTGTGCTGCACAAGTGATGCAGTTTGACACCACTCTGACTGCTATAGTTCAGTGTTATGGAATTCTGGGATTTGATTTTTGTGAAATATTTAGCCTTCCCTGTCAGATAGACCTGGTGCCACAGCACTGAGCCATGGTAGTTAAAGCAGTGTCAAACCATATTATTGCAGCCAAGATTCATAGTCCATTAGACCAAGGCCTATCTAGTCTAGCATTGTTTCCACAATGGTCAATACGACCAGATGATTATCAGAAGCCCATAATCAGGATGGGAGCACAACAGCACCTCCCTGGACCCTGACAATAAGACATGGATAACTACTTCTAAAGATGTAAAAGTGAAACTGAAATGGAAAAATGTTACATTTCTGTAATCGTAAAAAGAAAATCAGCACTGGGTTGTTGTTTTTTTAAAAAAAACCTTAAGCTAATTAAGAAAAACATTTATTTTCCATTTCAAAAACTTAGTTTAGGAGGTATTTTATTTAGTTTAGGAGGGTATTTCAAAGAGTTTAATACCTTTAGAACCACTTATTACCAGGCCAAGTTCAGCACAAATTGCAGCACAGGTAATCTCATAATCATGTCCTGTCAAGATGGCACGAGGTGTGGCAGATTCACCTGTGGGACAGGGATAGGTGAGTGGAAAAACAAGAAGAAAAATATTCTTCAGTCACATTTGTTGCAATATACATTCAAGTGGTGCAGAAGAGCGGGTCACTAGACAATTCTAGCTAGCAAATATGAAGCATTTAAAATGGAATATAGAGAACCCAAACGCAGTTCAGCTATCATGCATAACTGTTTGAGCTTCCAGGCATAGCTAGATATAGCATGAGTTGGAGCTTCTTTTATTTTCATCCTGCTTTTGTTTACATCTCATTTCTGTGGTGCCCTGTGTAGCATTTTTATAGCAGTCAAAATGGGATACAGCTAAGATATGTGACTGTGAACTGATATAATACAAATGGCTACAATTAGTCTTTCAAATGCACTGTTGCTGAAACATGGGCATTCAGTTTGATGACTGCACTCCACATGAACACTTGAACTACTAATATGAACTTTCAAATAATAATAATAATAATAATAATAATTATTATTATTATTATTATTATTTCTAACCCGCCCCTCTGAGCGAGCAATCGGGGTGGGGTACAACAATTAAAAACATATACAGTTAAAAAATTACAATCTATACAATCCATACCCACCTCTCACCACTTAAAACAGGATTAAACTAAGTCATAATTAAAACAGTATCAAATCTAAAAAATTGTAGCCCCAGTCACATTAGGTTGAATTCCAAACACGTCCAGTTAAAAGGACTATGTACCAAGGGATGTGAAAACCAGAGTTGATTAGACAGAATCCTACTCAGGACTAATGGCATAAAATTTGGCCCACCGTGTGGCACACACACCACCCATTTATTCTAATGGATCAGGCATACAGCTTTGGATTTCAGACTGAATTTTTCTCTATTTAAAGTATGCCATGCCTTACAGCTAAAAATGCACCAAGAGTAGCACTGTATACAGAATAGGCTAGTTTTATTGCTTACCATGGGAAGTGATTTCTTATTGAAAAACCAATACTTTTTAGAAACCTTTTAAAAAATCTTCAGACTGCACAAATTTTAAAAAGCAGATATATATAGGTTTTGTTTCACAGAAGATTTGGCAAAAATATACCCAAATTCAGGGAAGTACTACAGAGACTAGGAGTGGGGGGATCACATTAAAAGCATAAGAACAAGAGCCATACATCTGATGTTTATTAAGTAGTACTTAGGTGACTTTGACAATGTAGAGATAAGCTGCATCCATTGAACTTTTATATAGGAGATAGCTTAAAAGGGGAAGAAAAGAAATAATTTTGACTATAGACACAGTTGTAGAAATTTTACTGATATGTGTCCAAGAACACTTAGCTGGGTTATGATTTTGTATTTTATCGCTTTTATGGTATGGTCAAATTTAACTAGGGGATATTTTCTGGAGGTATGGACACCAACTTTTAAAGCCATATGCAGTTTGGTCTAATGCTGTCTATCACCCCCCCCCCCTTTGTGACTGGACAATTCCTTTCTATACCCACTTATGGTTTGACCTGTTGCGGTTTGCTATTTTTCATTTTATTTATTCACAATTCATGTCAAGGAAACATAATTAATTTTGATACATGAGATGTTACCAAAATGAATTTGGACAATTTTATCATCAATGTAAAGCTGGCTAAGGCAATGTTTACAAGTGTCTATATACCATTTTCTCTCACTGCAGGTTCTTCCCTCCCTCCCTCCTCACCTACATAGACCAATGGAACATGAGTCCTTTGAAAAGTCAGACTCCTTTGATAAAAATGTTAAGCATTTAGAGATCTCAATGCTTCTGATTTTTCCTAATAATGGAACTCAGAAGCTGACTGCACAGATTTCTTACTCCTTCATAAGACTGTTATGGTTTTCAGTAAAACAAAGGGGAAATTTTACTTTGCTGCTGGTTTAAGGGGCACTACTTCAGAACTTTCTAAGCTGTTTCAGGGGAACTGGCTTCTACCTCTTTGAAATCCTAGGGAAACAACATCAAAGAAAAGCAAGGCTTTGTCACTTAAGCAGGTTTACGAGCACTGATCCAAGCTTTAAGGAAGGTCTGAAAAGAACGCTGTGCACAAATTCATAAAGAATCCTTGAAGGAAGATGAACAAGTCAAATGAAATTAAAGCTAATCCAAATCCTGTACGGATATCTAAAAGAAACTTTTTCACTGATCTACTTTGTGCAGCACTATATTTAATACAGCCTCTAGCTTATTGTTAAGTCATCCTTCATACACGAAATTGATATATACTGTAACATAATATTCATAGCACAACAAAAGTGGAAGTATTAGATCATACAAAATGGAGAAAATATTCTAATTCAACCATTTTCAATACAGAACAAGTAAAGCCATTCTGCAAAGTTCTTTTTCTTTATCTAACAGTTTGCATAAGCTATAACTCCTAGGGGATAAAGCACTGCATTTGAAAGTCAGGAATTCAGATTTGAAGATGTAAGGGAACACTGCATGATTCATGCATGGATGTGGCAATATTTTAGTGGCACAAATGTACATTACTTAGAAATAGATTTTAAAAACAGGTCTCCAAAATGTTTTTCCAATTCCAAAATATTCAGAAAAGTCTGCTCTTTGCTTCAACAAGAGCAAATTGTGCTTGTGCTATTTTATCCTGTCAAGTCTGGAGGTCCTTTAAAAGTTGATCTTAAAACAAGTGTGACTAGACTCTGTTTATTTAATAACAGTTATATGAGAGACTGATAGTTGAACAATAAATTGTTAGCTTACTGCTCTGCAAAACATAGCCATACATTACAAAATTAACTATACAGTTAAATAAGATTTGTTTACCATTTTTTTAAAATGAAGGGCTAGAATAATATCTTAAAGTATACATTAAACAAAAGAAACATGCATCCTCTAGTGCCTGATAATCCTATAATGAAAACACTGGGTATTGCATAGGGGCATAGGAGATGTATTAAATATTAGTTCAGCCCTCTCCCATCCTGTGGTTTTTTTGTGTGTGTATATATATATATATATATATTTTATTCATTCCACTTACAGTATATGCTGCCTTTCTCCTGGAATGGATCCATAGGTTATGAACAGTCAAAAGCATGCAAAAGTCAAATATGAAATACCCTCCCCGTCCCCACCTCCATAAGAAAGATTCCTGCAAGCAATTGCTCATTAAAAGCCTGCTTTAACAAAAGGTCTTTACCTGCTGGCGAAAGGAGAGCAGGGAGGGGGTCAGTCTAGCCTCCTGTGGAAGAGAGTTCCTCAGGATAGGAGAAGCTACTGGGATCATCTCTCCCAGGTGCTCACTAAAGGAGCCTGTGATTCTGGTGGGACTGAGAGAAAGCCCCCCCCCCAGGATATTAGGGAGTTTCCCATAGGGGGGTATGAGGGTGAAACAGGCTGCCCCTTCCAAAGGTGGATTGGGGCCACGGCAACCACATTTTTGCCTGCTGAAAAAGAAGTGGCAAACAGCGGCTCCTTTTTGCACTGGCAAAAAAGTTACCTTTTCTTCCCCACAGTGCTGGAAGTTGACTTTAAGGCACTCCAGTGGTGGGCAGCATGTAAACACCAGAGTACCTGGAAGCCGGCCCATGTCCAGGCAGCTGGGTGGCTTGAAGCCAGTTTCCAGGTGTATTTGGGGCATGTGTTCACAATGCTCTCAAGATGCCCGGAGGCCAGCTTTTTATGCCAGTCTGTTTTGCACCATGGTCTTTCAGACAATCTGGACCTAAGCCATGAGCTTAATAGGTCACCCACCACTTCACATTGTGCCCAGAAATGAACTAGTAGCCAGGGAAACTGTTTCGACAAGTAAACTGGCTATATGCTGCCTGTGATTGGGCCCCAGTTTGCATTCTGGCTGCAGCATTATGCACTCGCTGAAGTTTCCAAACAGTTTCCATAACTGCCCCACATAAGGTGCATTACAGTAGTACAAATAAAAAAAAAAATAGAATCCCAGAGTTGAAAGAGACTGGGCCATCCAATCCAACCCCATGTTTTGCAGGAATACACAATCAAAGCACTCCCCACAGATGGCTATCCAGCCTCTGTTTAAATACCTCCAAAGGAGGAGATTCCATTACTCTCTGAGTCAGCATATTCCACTATCGAATAACTCTTACTCTGGATCATTCATTCTAATGTTTAGCAGAAAACAAGCTTGCTCCTTCTTCAGCATGGCACCCTTTCAAATATTTAAACATGCCTATCATGTTACCTCTTAGCTATCTCTTCTCCAGACTAAACATACCCAGCTCCCTATGTCTCCCCTCATTGGGCATGGTTTCAGACCTTTCACCATTTTGGTCCCCCTGCTCTGGACATGTTTTAGCTCATCAACATCTATCTTAAATTGTGCCCAGAACTGGACACAGTATTCCAGGTGAGGTCTGACCAAAGCAAAATAGAGTGGTACTATTACTTTCCTCAATCTAGACACTGCACTCCTGTTGGTGCAGTCTAGGATCATATTGGCTTTTTAACATGCTGCATCACACTATTGATTCATGTTTAGCTTGTGGTCTACTAAGAGCCCTTTTGCATGTACTGTTGTTAAGCCATCCTATATCTGTGTATTTCTTTTTTTTCTAAGTATAATACCTTGGTTTTTTCTGCATAAGTGTACTACCTTGACAGATCTAGTCAAGGCATCATAGCCAGATCTAACATCGCCAAGAATGGCAGCAGCTGGCACACTGGTTTTAGCTTTGCAAACACACTCCTGAAAGCCTTGCATGAAACCTGGGCATCAAAGTGAGATCTGAACACATCCCAAGAATCTCTACTTGCCACATTTTAGTTCTTGTTTTGGCTGAAGCAGACATAGTCCCTGGTCTACTGCGCAAGATTTCCATAATTGATTTGTAGAAGCAAAAAGTTTATTAAGTAATTGAGAACTTCTACCCCATGGATATCCCAGTACATGAAAGTCTGGATGGGTCCAAACCAAAGCTAGGTTGCCCACAATAAGGAATAATTGAATCTTTTTATTCCGTACAGAAAGAAAAAAACATGTGTACTAAGAACATTAACTTTTAAATACTAAGACCATTATATAAAATGCTGTGATTGGTAATAGACTACTATTACACTTTAATTAAATAAAATGATACTTATAACACAGAACAAATACACTTCTATGCAAAGTTATTAGACAAGAAGTTTTTAAATAACATTAAAAACAACTGGATTAAACTTTTTTGAGAAAGAGAAATGAATTCATAAATAAAAATTTGTATCTTTCCTATTTCTATTCCTATTTTGTATATTCCTATATAGACAGTATAAGAATACTTCAATACCTAGAGATATCCAAGTACAGTACTGGCTCAATGGTTATAACTTTTCACATCAGTTATTGCCTTTAAACTGATGCTTTTAAAGTTCTACATCAGAACTAAAAGCATCTGTGAAAATAAATGGAAAATTTATATTAGCTAATGCAAAGTAATAATTAAGGCATTATGTATTTCATTTTTAATGAGGCCTTTTATGTTCTGTAGCCAATAAGAATCTAAAGTAATACCAAACCTGCATCTTTACACCCACAGTATGAACTAAGTTTATTCAGTCTAATGTCATAGCCAACTAGCATACATATTTACACTTAGTGAACTGTTTGTTATATTTCATTTTGTATTATACAGAGCAATATTCTGAGTTCCTTGAATTTGGCATACTAACCTAACATGAAATTAACCACACACACACACACACACACACAAAAAGGAGTCTGAATGTTACTTTAGTTTCTTTGGCCACTGAAAGATGATACATTTTGAATCCTTCTTTTTTTTTCCATCTCAATAATAATACGAACTAGAACAAGGTAAATAAAGATTATACATTAAACTATTACTCCCTGCAACACATATGGTTTGCATTATACTCTTATTCTTTTACCATATGAATATTATTCTCTTTACAACATCTACCACTGGCAACAAGGAGTAAACAGAGCCTTGTTCTGCCTGGAACATGAAGACCTGCATTACATCACGGAGGACTAAGGCATCCTTGCCCTTCTGGAGAATTTCATGTACATCATTTCAGACACACCTGAGCTTGAAAGCTGCCAGTTCAGCAGCATTGAAAAGATGGCCTGCATCTAATTGAAAACACAACTATTATGCTGGCACTATATTAAGCAAACCACCATTATAGGTACTTGTGGCTAGAGAAGTGGGCATACAGCATAGGCTTTCCCACCTGGCTTTTATTCACCTAAGTGAATAAAGGTAGATGCATATTCCAGGTGATTTTCTTTAAAAAATGCATAGACTACAAGTGAGAAAATGCTTTAATTGTACAAAGAGCAGCTGGATCTTTTTAGGGGGGGAAAAAAAGTAAGGCGGTTGGGAGATTTCCAAAGTGAATTAAAACCATCCCCACATGTGCTTTCCTTAAAAAATATGTGATAAGCAATACAGACACCTGCTATAGTAAGCAAGAAAAAGGCACTGCCACCCACATTCTAATTCAAAAGAAGAACAAACAAAGATGAAAAAAAGGTTCAAAGCCAACAGCTCTTCACTAGTCTTTTCTCCAGTCCAATGAATCTGCAGGCTGTACACACTACACAATGTAGGACTCATGCTTTCCTTCTCCTATTCCTGGCACAAGAGTGAAATATTACACATGGAAATTAAGGCCAGCCTACATGTTATGACTGCTATTTGGAGAACAGTTGAACAATTCCATGCGGCAGCTCTTCCATGCTACAGATTTATCTCAACGTACTACATCATTCACATGGCTATGCCACTGCCAGTGTGTAATCTTGCCACTCACTGGCTTCTATTGCTAGAATGTTCTGGAAGATGTATGGAACATTTGATGATAACATAATCTACTTTCTTGCCTTATAGTATAGATGCCTCCTGAATAAAATCATGGGCATGTGGTCCATTGTCCTGATTTCTAAGACAATCATTCAAAAAGAGAATGTGGCAGAGTGGTGAAGTTTCACAATACTAATTAAAAATGATACTGGGCCTGAGACAAATTTTAATCCCAGATTAAGCATTTAGGAAATGGAGCATATTGTTAGTTTCAGGGTCTAACTGAACATTGTCAGCTGCCTCCAAGTCAGGTCTCACTTGGGCTAAACAGATAGGCAAAAAGAGGTGCTTTCGGGTTGGCTTGAAGGTGTGGCATTTAGATGACACATGCCTTGAAGCCACCAGAAAAGTGTCCGTATGCAGAGAAAAGCCGTTTCAAAAAGAAGTTTTTCCCCGCTTCTTCCTGGCTGGAAGCCATGTCATGTGGTCCTGACATGAGCACTTCAGCTGCCTTGGGAGCTAGTGGTGCATTTGGTGGGGTTTCAAAGTGGCTTCAGAAAAGGCAGCTTCAAGCCACTTTTTCCTTCCCATCCCTTTCGCCCCACTAGCAACATCAAGGTAATGAACAGATGGAAGTCACTGCACATTTGGTATTTGTGGATCTGCCAGTGATAGGGGCAATGCTTAGAATGTTCTGTTCTGTTTTCACTAGAAATTACTTGGAAAATACTTGAAGGGGGGTCTGGAGAAGACATTGCAAAACTTACTCCACATTGGTCCTCACTGCAGTAAATCTATGAAACATTAAGTTCAGTTAATCAGATGCTTTGAATATCTATGAGACACAAGACAACCACATAAATCCTAACATAAAAGGACATATTGCACAGACTTTCCAGCTTGAAAGAAGTACTATGGCTTGGAAACTCCTGTACCACTTCTAGGATTGAGGAGTATTCAAGAACACAGGAAAAGAAATCCTAAACCTATGTGCCAATTACATGACAAGGATTCAACAGGAAATCTTTTTCTCATTGTTGTGCAACGTAAATTGAACATTTGAAATCTACTTGTATCTGAAGCAGATTCTCTGTTTTCCCCTTGACTCTTTTTGAGGATAAGCAACCTATCGGGCTAGATGTACTATGTAGGTTAATACTCAGAGAAAACATGAGACTTTGAAATGTAACTGGGATCTGTTCAGGGTGATTACTACTTTGGGATACAAGACCAACTTTGATTATTGTATCAAGTTATAGTATTTCAAGTCACTCCCAGCAGAGGTCACTCTAAGATGCCTGATTTTGAACACAATTTTCTTAAAACAAGACTAGAAGACTTGGATGACTTTGAAAATAAGACTAGACTATAGGCTGTTGTGGAAAAGTGCTGAAATTAGATATAATTTTGTATAATTAATTTTAAAATAAATTAAATGAAAACCTTTTGATGTGAGGGGAAGACCAGCTGCTCATTTTGAGGAAATGTTATTGGCTAACCTACAGAATTCTAAAAATGCACATGTAAGCTGGAAACACACTAATTGTTTAAATTTAATACAACCAACCCTCTAATCAGAATTAATTTGGCCACCATATGGAAGCTATGGGATAAATCATGAACTACAAATATAATGTGATCAGGTTTTAAATGGTTTGCTCATCCTTACAATCATTTAGTTCATTTTGAATGTGAATTTAGTTTAATGAATTTACTTTTGGTTCATTCATGAACCCATAAAACAGTGCTAAAATAATTTTGAGATGCAATTTTGAATTATCCTATCTATGTCAGACCACAGCTTACTTCAAGAGTAGCTGGGAATATGTATTTTTTTTTCTCTTTAGTCTGTACCACATCATATATTTGATGCAATGAGGTCAACTACGTTTTAAGCTTCCCATACTGTATGAGATTTATTATTACACTTTTTAAAAAAATCACTAAAAATTAATTGAATCAAATAATACCACATATTTAACTTGACAGTAAAACAAACAAACAAACAAATCACTGTACATGTAAGTTATTAAATGTTAAAGATATTTCTCAGAACAATAGCTAGATGTGTACTGTACTTTACAATTTTCAGTCAAGATTACTCTAAAGTGCCCAGTTAGAATAAGTTGTCTTTTATTCACAACTCAAAGGAGGATTTGCATTATTAGGAGAAAAGAAGAGATTAGTAAGATATCAGGACTTTTTTTACAGACTCTTTGCTTGTTTTACAGGGAGCAACGTCCACAGAAGTAGCTTCTGGAAGTACAACATAATCACAAAAATCAAGGAAACAGCTCCATGTAAGCCAAAATACTTGAGTGTAATTGTTGCAGCAGCAGCAGTAGTTCAGACCCTCTGAGAATCATCTTCATGCAGTTGTTAATTCCCATTCCCAGCATACCTTAATTCCAAACATACAACTACAACTGCATTCTCATTCTCATGCTTATTTCCATATATCCACCCATATGCATACCCATACAACTCAATGGGACACATTATGCATGTGTACAGAAATTTATTTCCCTCCCTTTGTCCATTCCTTGGGGAAAAAAGCAATTAGGTTTAATGGCAAATGGGGCATTGGTGTTTTTCTTTTCTTTTGCTCCTCAGCCTTCTTCTCCCTAAAGTATTGGAGACGTGTCTGCAGATTAGCAAGCCACAGGATGAGGATAAAAATGGCAGAACATCCTAGGTTGTCTGGGAATGTTCTGGCTGAAATTTGACTGATTTTATGCCTTTAAAATTGTCCCTATATTAAGAATAAAACAAAATATGCACACAATTCTAATGTTTGCCTGCCCCAAACATACTAAATGAAGTGGTAGAAGAGCAATTTACTTTTATGGCCTGTTCTGTATTTCAGATAAATTCAGAACAGTAACAATAATTTTAAATGATGCAAAGTATATTAAATCATTTATTACATAAACCAGACAATGTAAAACCAGTTGAAACAATTTAAAATAATGCCAACCAGAACACATTGGGAAAAATTAACCAGGCCCTGAAGGCTTCAATAAAAAGCCATGTTTTGATTGGCAATCGGAATGACATCAGCATTGGCACCAATCAGGCTTGGGCGAGGCAGGTTATTCCGTAACTGGGGTGCCAGTGCAGATAAGGTTCTCTCCCATGTCATCCCACAAAGTATTGCCCCTACCAGTGGAACACAGAGGAAGGTCCCTCTAACAAGACCTCAGTTCTTGGTAAGACATATATAGGGAAAGGTGCCCCGCACCCTCAGACATTGAAGTCTTAAGCCATTTAGGGACTTTAAATATTATCACTAGCACCCTGAATTCAGACGGGAAGCTTATGCCATTCAGTGCAATTCCTTTAAAACTTGTATTATATGGTTTCTGTATGATGTTCTAGCTGTAGTTTCAGAGTAATCTTTAATGGTAGTCCCACAGAGAGAGCACTGCGATAGTCCAGCTGGGAATTTATCAGTGCATGGACTAGTAGAATAGTTTTGTGAGCTGATAAGATGTGAAGGATTTAGGAATCCACAGAAACTGAATCATTTGTGGGATTCAGTCGTAAACTTCTCTATCCAATGCCACTGGAATTAGTACAGTTGTCCCCCGGGTTACGAAGGTAATCCGTTCCGGGATTACCTTCGTAACCCGGAAGCTTTCGTTTCCCGGGGGACCGCTATTCGCAACGGACCGTGCGGCCGATTTAAAGGGGCCGCGCGGTTTTTTTATTTCGTATCCCCGGGGATCTTTCGGATCCCGGGGGATACTGTAGCGGTCCCGCCGGTTTCGGATCCCGGGGTTTTCGCAACCCGGGGGATTCGTAAGCCAGGGGACCTCTGTACATTCTTCTCCTCCCCTGCCCCCACTGTAGACATCCTCGGCACTAAAGTAATTTTTTTACAGTTCATGAGGGGATGCAGGAGAGAATGGAAGATTAAAAAATTAAATCACAAAAAGCAGGATCCGGCAGTACACCAGTGGATTCCAGCCAATCACTTCAGTTAGAAGACTCTGAAGTACTAAACATACTACCTTTAATCTAGGGTGCTGCCTTTCATATCACAAGCCCAATCGAACAATTATTAAGGTATAAAACTGTCTTAACATATGTGGTAGAATTGTTACATATAGAAAATGTTGGTAAGAACAAAGGTGTCCCTTACCATTTGCATAATCACCAATGGAATTGGTTTTGCCATTCCAGTACCATAACAGCAGTGTTGCATCACGAGACCCTGAGAGAATGTAACAATTTCCTCCAATGTAGGATTCAGAACGGGCAAGGCAGGTGACAACATCCCAGTGTCCAAATACAACTTGTATCAGTTTACCTATAATATAAAGGACAATATTTTTTTAGCCCAGAGTAAATTTGTGATTGGAAAGAAAATATAGACAAAGTATTCATGTATATGGACATGTGAAGTATTCATGTATATGGACCTCACACCTAGTCAGACCATCTTGATACATTTAGTTCAAAACTGTCCATTCCATATGAAAGCGGATCTTTCCCAGCCCTGTTTGATTAAAACCTTTGCCTCCAGAAGCTCCCAAAAGGCCCCTTTTCAGATTTTCACAGCTAGTCTTTTCACTGTTCTTCTCAAACTACATACCCATCCAGAGAAACATATCAGACTTGGCAAAGCCACTTTCAAAACTTTTTGCCATTTGGCAAAGGGAAATGCAATTCAAATTATAGTTTTTTTAAAAAAAGTCCTTTCAATGTGTCTCCTCCAATCAGATCTGTTGAAAATCTCTGTAATGTACACTCTCTGTAATGTCTAGCTCAATTTATTATTCCCCTTACCATCTAGTTTTAAGTGTAATCCAATGAATCATACATTCTTGAAAAATCAGTTGAAGATTCTTTCCTATGAACTAATTTTGCTGTTGGTAGAAAATATCAGAAGCTACATCATAGTGGTTTGTTTCAGCTAAAGTAGATTCATTCAATCAATGGTTGAATGGTAAGGTGACACATAGGCAAATCCAACTGATCCAATGGTTCTACTCTAGCTTAACAATAGGATTATTATTATTATTATTATTATTATTATTATTAAACAATTGAGTTTGATAATTGGTCTAACTCAATATTATCTGGGTTGAGCGGCAGTAACTTTCCAGAGTTTCAGACTGGGATCCCTCCCACACCTACCTGAAAATGCCAAGAATTCAACCTGGGAGTCTGACAGAGGCAAAACAGGTACTCTGCCATTAACCAACAACCCTTCTATTGCAAATATGGTGCCAGAATTATTAAATACTGCTTCCTCCATCTCTCTTCAAGTTTGTTTAATTACCTTCTGATAATTTTTGAGACAGTTTCCAATTCTCTTGGTTTAATAATAGGTCCAACTATTTAAACTATTTAAACCGCTTACCATATCCTCTTTTTTTGACAGAATAAATTTTTTCGTTAATGTACAGTTGTACTACAAATAAAAATAATAAGATGCACATTTCTGCCCTACTTAATGTATTTTTAAAAACTATCTGAAGGTAATATCTAGCACTGTGGGATGGTTTTATTGTGGCTCTGCTATACTAGCTGTACTGAGAAAGCATGGTTTATGTTCAAAGTACTTCCTACTCACACACACACCGCCACGGGTTTAATAAGAAAAAGATTCTTTTTCTGTAAGTGCTAAAATATAATTGGACACAACAACTGTGATAGCTTGCCATTATCTATTATTGAACACATCATCTTCTCATGTTCATTCCACACCCCCATCCCCACATTTTCAATTCTGGGTGGGAGTAACTAAATATAAAACTATAACATTTTGCATATTAAAAAGAAACTGAAGACAAAAACAAAATCAGAATTAGTTTTCTATTAAAATTTGAATTGCTTAACTATAGGTTTATCTTTGTCTCAGCTATGTATTTCTGTTTTTCTATTTAAGTGTTGCATTAGTGAGATAAAGCAGACTGCCAGCTGTCCAGCATGGGACTGCAGCGACCAGATGCTGCGGTCCTGAGGCCAGCTGCCACTGCAGTCCATAAAAGAGCGCTTTTATTGTGCTCCTTTTGTGGCTGGGTTTGGGCTGCCTTAGGTGGCGACGGCACAACTTCAGCCCAATCCGGGACACATGCGTAATCTGTATGTCATGCTTCCAGATCACACTGAAGGCAGCGCTTCTGGCCCATCTATTTCAGACCAAAGCTAAACTTAGTTATCATGATGCCTTAACTAAAATGTCATAGGATATGGGATTGCACCCACACTGCAAAAACAATGCAGTCTGACACTACTTTTACTGCTGTGGTTCAATGCTACAGAATCCTGGGATTTGTAAGTTTGTTGTGGCACCAGTGCTCTCTGAAAGAGTAGGCTAAAGACTCATAAAACTACAAAACCCAGAATTCCAGAGCATTGAGCATGGTAAATCAATATTATTATTATTATTATTATTATTATTATTATTATTTAAAGTGGTGTCAAACTGCATTATTTCTGTAGTGTGAATGGTGACCTGGTGATTTTTTAAAAGATGTGTAACACCTTTCCTCTCTCTCTCTCTCTCTCTCTCTCTCTCTCAGCAGATAGATATACAGACAGATGAAAGACAGAGTTGGCCCACTATATAAAAGGGGGGGGGGGTCTTTCTGTTCTCAGAATTTCAAAAAGGCTCCATATGGGAGGAAGAGGGGTGCTGCTTTTGGTGGTAATTATATTCTCTGATTTCCTCCTTTTCCAGTGCTATCTTGGACACAGAAGACCTTTATCTGTCTCAAACTGTGTGGATGACATTGGGAAATGTTAAGGTGTAAAAGGGGTAATGAAGAAAAATCACTATTTTTCTCTTTTTCTTCAGTGGAACTCAATTAACTGCAAGTCTGGCTCAAGCCCACTGGGCACTGGATCAAAAATATAGTAAACAGGACCCTATGTGTGCAACTACACTTTCAAGCATCCTCACCTCAACTGAAAAACAGTTCCTGACAATAGAGGTGATGCCTACTTGAATGATGTGTGATATGAGACTGAAGACTTCACTGAGAGGGCAGAAGTCATAGTATTTGGGTGAAAAACAAATACAGTCAGCCTCCAATCCAAAGATTTTTTATGCATGGATTCAAACATCCACGGCTTGAAAATATATTTTTTAAAATATATAAATTCCAAAAAGCAAACCTAGGTCTTGCCATTTTACAAATGAGACACCATTTTACTGTGCCATAGTATTTAATGTGACTTGAGCATCAATGGAATTGGTATACATGGTGAGTCCTAGAACTAAACCCCAGCAGATACTAAAGGTACCCAAGAGTTCCACTCACAAAATTCACCATTAAGTCTTATAGCTTTAATATATTTGAATCTGGTGTCATAAGGTAGGCTGAAAATTCATACAATATCTTCCATCACTATTTGCTAATCATTTACACACACACATACACACACCATTACATGAGAGCAAAACATCCATCTGGACAGTGAGTCCTGTTAAACACTATAAGCAGAGAATGCTCATTAAATCCAACTCTTCATTCTTAGAAATGGGTTAATAAAAGAAAATGAAAATGTATGTTTTTTTTAAATACATATGCATTATTAATATTGATTCTTATAAAAAGAACAAAGTGATTCATTTTTATATCCCACCACCATCACTATTCCACTTAGTTACTGGAGAGCACATGTGCCTCAGATGGCACATTTTTAGCATTATTAAACACAAACCCAAGGTCACATTTTAATAGCAACATTTTTAGGTCCCAAATTACTATGTTCCAATACATTTTATCCTAGTCTCATCAAGACAAAGGCATGGACTATTCATGAAGCAGGATCTGGATGGTATGGGGGAGTACAACACTATTATTTTGTTCTATAGCTAAGATTATTATATTTTAATACTTACACAATTTTTAAAATATCAATGCCAGCGGCAGACTAACACAACTGGGACCTGGCTGGGCTAGAACAATTCTCACAGATGTACTGCTTTTGGCCTTTTGTATCTTAATTCATAAAAATATTCGTAAAAATATTCATACCAGAAATCTATTTCCTGCTTGCATTCTGAAGTAGTACAGTCTCAGAAGCAATAATTATTTGGCAAGTTTATAACAGGTTTAACATTATGCCTCCAAAGGTATCTGCATACAGCTTGGAGCAGTTTGTTTTGTTTTGTTTTTCATTTTAACTCTTGCATACTTCCACTCTGATGTTCTTTTTTTTAGCATTTCAAAGAATGCATGCATTACGCATACTCAACAGTATTAGTGTACTGTTCTCACAAATTATAGTCTTTTCAATAAAGTAATGTACCGTATATACTCATGTATAAGTCGACCTCATGTATAAGTCGAGGGAAGGTTTCAGGGTCAAAATCCTGGATTTTGATATGACCCGTGGATAAGTCGAGGGTAAAACTTCTATAAGGAAGGATGGAAAGGGGGGAAATACCACTTACGTCCTTCCTTCTCTGGACCTCTCCCAACCGATTTAAAACATTGGATTGAGAAAGGAAGCAAATGGATTAGGTCTTGCAATAAACAAGTGGATTTAAATGGAGAGGTTTTCCTGGGGATGGGAAGTCAGGTCTTGCAAAAACAACAACAACAAGTGGATTTAAGTGGAGAGGCTTTTCCTGGGGATGGGAAGTAAGGTCTTGCAAAAACAACAACAAGGAGATTTAAATGGAGGGGCTTTTCCTGGGGATGGGAAGTCAGGTCTTGCAAAAACAATAAGGAGATTTAAATGGAGGGGCTTTTCCTGGGGATGGGAAGTCAGGTCTTGCAAAAAACAACAACAAGGGGATTTAAATGGAGGGGCTTTTCCTGGGGATTGGAAACCAGGTGTTGCAAACAACAACAAGAAGTTGATTTAAGTGGAGGGGCTTTTCCTGGGGATGGGAAGTACGGCTTGCAAAAAACAGCAGCAGCAGCAACCACAACAACAACAACAACAACAAGTGGATTTAAGTGAAGAGGATTTTCCTGGGATGGGAAGTAAGGCTTGCAAAAAAACCACCAGCAGCAGCAACAACAACAAGAAGTGGATTTAAGTGAAGAGGATTTTCCTGGGATGGGAAGTAAGGCCTGCAAAAAAACCAGCAGCAGCAGCAACAACAACAACAACAAGAAGTGGATTTAAGTGAAGAGGCTTTTCCTGGGGATGGGAAGTAAGGCTTGCAAAAAAACAGCAACAACAACAACAAGAAGAAGTGGATTTAAGTGGAGGGGCTTTTCCTGGGAATGGGAAGTAAGGCTTGCAAAAAAGCAGCAACAACAACAAGAAGAAGTGGATTTAAGTGGAGAGGCTTTTCCTGGGGATGGGAAGTAAGGCTTGCAAAAAACAGCAGCAGCAGCAACCACAACAACAACAACAACAAGTGGATTTAAGTGGATTTTCCTGGGATGGGAAGTAAGGCTTGCAAAAAAAAAACAGCAGCAGCAACAACAACAACAACAAGAAGTGGATTTAAGTGAAGAGGATTTTCCTGGGATGGGAAGTAAGGCTTGCAAAAAAACCAGCAGCAGCAACAACAACAACAACAAGAAGTGGATTTAAGTGAAGAGGCTTTTCCTGGGGATGGGAAGTAAGGCTTGCAAAAAAACAGCAACAAGAAGAAGAAGAAGAAGAAGTGGATTTAAGTGGAGGGGCTTTTCCTGGGGATGGGAAGTAAGGCTTGCAAAAAAACAGTAACAACAACAACAAGAAGAAGTGGATTTAAATGGAGGGGCTTTTCCTGGGATGGGAAGTAAAAGGCTTGCAAAAAAACAGCAGCAACAACAAGTAGACTTAAGTGGAGAGGCTTTTCCTGGGGAAGGCAGGTCTTGCAAAAAAGCAAGTGGATTTGCATGGAGAGGTTTTTTTTTTATTTATTTCCCTGGAGAAGACAAAGCTTGCAAAACGGACCAAGAGAGAAGTAAGTGTTTTTACATGGGGAATTTGTCCTCTGTGAGGGAAAGGCTTGCCAAACGGAGCTGAGAGAGGGGGAAGTGCTTTTAAACGGGGAGTTTTTCTGCTAGGAAGCCAAGGCTTGGAAGTTGGAAACGGAGCGGAGGGGGAAGGCACGGGGGCCCAAGGGAGGTTGG
Organism: Urosaurus nigricauda; assembly: GCA_034509955.1. Taxonomy (NCBI): domain Eukaryota; kingdom Metazoa; phylum Chordata; class Lepidosauria; order Squamata; family Phrynosomatidae; genus Urosaurus; species Urosaurus nigricauda. The sequence goes on along the minus strand of JAOEGL010000005.1, from coordinate 156,235,231 downwards.
GGCGACTCAGGCTGGCTTGCTTTGGGACCCTACTTGGCACTGCTACTCAGTTGACCCTTCTATAAGTCTACCCCAAGATTTTAGGGGCAATTTTGGGGCATAAATTTCTCGACTTATAGTCAAGTATATACGGTAATTAAAATTATTTTTCTTTGTCAAATGGTTTCAATAATTCATGGAGATCTAAATTCTTAAGTACTTGTCTTTGTTTCTAAAGTTATTTGTTCTGAAAACAGCAGTGGAAAGAACATGAATGGGAGGAAGCAGGCAATATTCCTGGAGATTCATTTTCTGATGAAAAATAAGTGTACACATGCCATGATCCCAACTCATAGATCAAGGTCATTCTTCCATAAATGCTGTAATTCCTGTTCATATGTGACTATGAACAGATGAAAATAAGTGGTTTAGAGGTTAGTTACTAAGAAAAGGCTCCAGAAGAGAAACTGTGTGCATCTATATTACACAGATCACTAACTTGCAGAGGAGAGAGGGAAATCAAGATTTCAATGTTAGCGTTTGAGAAACAAAGAATTGAGAATTCACCCTCAAAGTTGATGGCACCTTCTAGAATTAAGGCTGGGGAAAAGTGCAGAGGCTGAACAGTCAATGAGGGTTGGATTTACAGGGAAAGTCTACCTCTTTGACAGATTGTGCTGAATTTGACCAAAGCTTCTGTTTTTTCTAATTTATCTTCTACAGAAGATAAAATGTTGATGGAAGGAGACCATCCATCAACATTTTAGGACGTTAGAGAATTTATGGAAATACTGTGAGCTGTCCTATCCAATTTTGAATACCTGTAAAGTTTCAAATTCTCCTCTTCCTAAAGAGATTAAAAATAAAGTTACCTTCTTCCATAACTTATTTGTTGTATAATAGACAGATACCATTATATTATTTAAAAAGTTGAAAAACAATTTTAAACCAAATAAAGATGTCCAACTGGAAAGGAAAATCAGATAAGTAAGCAAGTCCTTCCTCAAAGGTTTAGAGAAAAACCAAGTAGTACACTAAATTAGTTAACATACCTGTGTCAGTAGAGTACACTCGGAAACTTTTGTCCCAAAAACCACAGACCAGAATATATCGATTATCAGAAGTGATTACAAAACACTGTGAATGGACCTGAATACTTTGGTCTAGAAGATCTGTGATTTGTCTCCTGTGCATACTTGTATTGCTGGCTGGAAGGGTGGAGCCAGGGGGAGAAGAGGGGAAAAACATAAAATATTAATTTGGCATTGTTTCAAATTATGTTTTGATTCCTTGAGTTATGCACAGTTAATTAAATCAATATGTGTTGCTGTTGTTTTTGCTCCTATCCATCCTTTCACTTCCTCCTCACTATTTAATTAGACTTTTCCATGTTTTGTCTGGAAGTAAATTCTATAACGTCCAGCCTATATACCCAATTATCTCCTGTGATCAGACAGACATAGGTAAATTTCAAAGTGTCAGCGCTCATCATGACCTTCCATACATCTATTTCAGTTATCTAAAGGAGAATCTAAAAATGTAGGCAACTCTATGGATCCATATCAATAGTCCAGCTCTACCAGTTTTCATACCAGGATGAGAGACCACTAATAAATATCAGGTGTTGTAGCAGACAAAACCATCTCAGAGTATTCCTTGCCTTAGAAATCCTTATGAAATTCATAGGGTTGCCATATGTCAATAGGCAACTTAGACTGCATCTGCATTGCAGAAACAATGCAGTTTGACACCACTTTAACTGCCATGATTTGATGCTATGGAATTCTGGGATCTGTAGATCTGTGAGATATTTAGCTTTCTCTCTCAGAGAACTCTGGTGCCACAATAAACTACAAGTCCCAGAATTCTACAGCATTGAGCCATGGCAGTTAAAGTGGTGTCAAATGGCATTATTTCTGCAGTGTGGATGAAGCCTTTAAATCACATATACACACAATAAATCTAATCTGGACTGCAGAAATAATGCAGTTTGACACCACTATAACTGCCTTGGCTCAATGTTATGGAATTCTGGAATTTGTAATTTTGTGAGATTTAACTTTCCCTGTCAGAGACCTCTGGTGCCACAACAAACTACAGATCCTGTGATTCCATACCAGTAGCATTGAGCCTTGGCAGTTAAAGTGGTCAAGCTGCATTATTTCTGCAGTGCAGATTAGGCCAACAGATAACTTAATTTCATTCATTATGTAACATTTCTAGTGATGGTGTCAATTCCATGCATATGCTCCAGCACCAAACTACTGAGTTTGTGTAAGTTACAGAAAGTTCAATTTGGTGGTAACAGAAATATTATTTTAATGCAACAATTTTATTAAATATTGTGGCAGAGAATCCCACAGTCATATGCTTAAAAGGGTAAACTTGTAATCAAAATAGCAGAGCTACTGTAAAATGTTTCATCAATACATATACAGTACTGAAAATCAGTTACCAATGAAAAAACTACCCACTTGAATGTAATTGTAATCATTTTTATATATGCTATTATTAATCAGACAAACCAGGAGTGCCTTTTGTCTTTGAAAATAAGCATAATAATTCGTTCACATTCAGGAACTAGGGAGATTATAAAAGGTTACTTTGAGAAATTGTGCTATTGATTAATGTTGGAAGAATTGTGCAAATAAAAGTTTGTGGCCTTGTACAGTAAAATATAAAAAAAAAATTATATTTGAAATCTGCAAAACAATGGCTTCCAAAACTGTGATCTACATCAATTTGCAAGTTGAATTGAATCAGATGGTGAAACCATAAATGCCTAAAGAAAAGAGCTTAAATGCTTAGCAATACAAATTGGAACAGTATAAGAAACTCAATGAAAAAAAATGCATTTTGTGTTTTTCCAGCTATGAAACAATCTTACTGCTTTCATGATTGTGATCCTAAAGTCTGCCATGTCTTAGGAAAATGAATACTAATATTTTAACACTAAAAATAGCTGTGCTATATATTTCAGCTTTGGAACTACTCTGCAATTACACATTAATTCCCTCAGCCTGAACAGCAGGACTGTGAAGAAAGGATTGATCTCCCTTAATGATGAAATTCTGGCACCACAGTTTTATTTTTCACAACACAGTGCCGTTAAGAATCCCACTGTTATTATGAAAATTTCTTCAGTACAGGAGCCCCATCGCATTACTGGTGCACCCATTCATCATAACATGCCTCGCTCTTGCTCATCAACAAGTCTGAGTGATGAAAAGACCCAATATTATCCTGACAGTACTTCATGCGCATTCTCAATCACACATTATTACGGCATCCATATTAATTTTCACTGACACACATCCTAGGCCTGTTCAAATTAGGCAAACCAATGAGGGGGAGTTGATGAAATACCAGCATAGCCACAGCTCATTGCATTCCAATTTGCATGCAAATGGTTTATCAGGAAAATTCCATTCCCAGCAACCAGCAAGTGAAAAACAACCGTAATCTACACTTCAGGGCCACCATACAGGGCTTAATGAATCGCAAAGAGAGAAGGAAGTGACAGACCTATGAGAGGATCGATTTCCACTGGCAGCTGGTATGGCTGGTCTTGTACGGCACCTTGATGAGCTAAAATGCACAAGAAAGATTTTTAAAATTGTGTTATTTTTCAGGCATTAAAACCAAGGAAAATCCTATAAATCAAATACTACACGGCATTGTTTCACTGAAACAGTGGTAATTTCTTCCATATATTAAACACCATCGATGAAACAAAACAAAACAAAAACATCCAGGTGTTTGCAAAGACTGTTTATTGCATTTATTTTAGATTATTGCTATTCTCAATGTGTACCCTCGTCAGAGGGTCCAGAACCCGGCCATAAGCTATAGCAGATGCTTGACTGGCAGCCTCTCATGTTGCAACAAAACAAAATTAAGTGGTAAAGAGCACTGAAAACAAAATGTGACAGCCATCTGCTGACTATGGCAAATATTATTTTTATCTTAAAAATATTTTTGAACAGCACAGCACAAAGGATTCATTTAAGTTTCTTCTTATTATTTATATGATAAAGAGAATTTCTAGTCCACACAGCATTAAATATTTCATTCATCATCTGAAAGTTTGCATGCATGAAAAAGAACTTCAAGAAACCTTTCTGGACTGCAGTGTTTTATGTAAATGTATGGATACTTTTTGTACCCGAAAGATGTTTGTTTTGCAGATAAAAAATTTCAAAACATGAATGAAAGCTACTGGGAATGGAAACAAACATAAGAAAAACCATTTGTGCAATATCTGATCTTTTCACATACACCTTGAAAAGCACAGCTGGAATGATTACACATTTCTTATGTTATTCATAAGTCCTGTTTTACTAAAATGTGAGTAAATGATTATACAATGTAAATTTCCAGCTTGGATGTAATACTGAATTTGGCAATAAAATGATCAAGTTGACAACAGTACAAAATAAAATAGGTGTAGCTGTACAATTTTACTAGACTATATAAACAGTATATTATTTATTTAGTAAAAAAAAACTATAATAGGAATTGAATAGCACTGAGAAGAGGCCTGTGGTAATGAAGGGACATGGGTAGCAGGCAACTCAGAATAGTGGGCATTGTTTTGTTTCATTGTCTTGTTGCCTCTTAAAAAGGACACAGCATAGCATAACATAAAGGAGCAAGAAGAGGTAGTCAAAGGGCTATGACAGTACAAAAGCTTGCATGAACTAGGCAGGCTAAAGGAGGCTTAGATCAGCTACAGAATAAATACCAACTGTCATTTATCAGAAGGTTCTTGCCCAAGTATGTATACAATCATGAGGTAAGTAAAATGTTTCCATTTCCCATCATTTCCAGATTTCTGACTGTGAATATTTGGTGCAATTTTCCTCACCATTTGCTTGCTCAACTCAACATGTGCTCAATACAGCAAGTGACCAAATAGTGTATGGTCATTTGTATTCTATGCAATGCAGAAATTTATGGAAAACAAAGGAAATAAAGATGTCTTAAAACAAAATTTCCATCTTGTAACCAGGAGAGAAAGAGAATGTTGTATCTGCTTGCTGCAACTCAGTAGTGAAATATAAGAAAAAGCCAATGTAGAAAATTAAGGGCGATCCAGCTATTTAACCATTTCTGCTATCCTTGCTACAAGTTTGGCAGTGAGATTATCAGGTTGAAAATTCAAAAGTTCCTTTTAAAAAAAATGTAAATCCTCCCAGTTGTCCTCAGTGTAATTTCTGGTCAAAAAAACTGTTACAAAAGATCTTACAGCCAAGACTTTATTAAGTCGTATTTCTCATACTGTTGTTGTTATGTGACTTGAAGTCAACTCTAGCTAAAAACAATCCTACCAGGTATTCAGAGACATCCTCTTAGGTTGAAAGAGTGTGACTTCCTCACTACCACTAGTAGGTTTCATGGAAAAGAAGGGATTTAAATCCTAACTTCCCTGAGTCTGGTCCAACACTCAAATCAGTACACCATGCTGCTTCTAATAACATGGCAATTAAAAACAAAGATATTCTAAAAATGGTGCTATACAGTTTATAAGATTTATTTATTGGGCAACATCCTAACGCTTGATCTTAACTGAAACTATACAAGATACAGTAAAATGCCTGTATCTTGGTTTCACATACACCAAGTGTTTCGTTTTGCTTCTCATCCTGAAGTAATTTTGGCTGTACGCAATCCTCTGCCAATTTGAATTTCTTTTGATGTAATGGAAAACTAATACAGATGGATTTGCTTCTAAACTATATTCTGTTTTATTAGATGCTATATATGACAACATTTGGGGGTAGGGTTAAACAATCTTGGGGAAAATAACTTGGTTTTGAAATCGAGGACAATCGGTGGCCTTGTCTACAAAACTCCACTCCTCTGAGAAAGCATAACTTAAAACCTATTTTAGTTGGTATAGCGCACCTGTAAAACTGGGTTACACAGATAATCAAATATCATTCAAATGCTGGAGAAACTGTAATGATATTGGTAACTTTCCCTCATATGGTTGCTATTCCCTTTAGTTTAAAAAAAATCTGGCAAAAACGTCTTTACAGAAATGAGAATAACTAGTTAGAAAATAGCTACACCATCATTGGGCTTACTCTCATTGTTTGTAAAAGATAACGGACATGTTTCACATGAAAAAAATAAATTAATACTGTTAGTTTTTTTCAGTTACTTGCCCTTATGGAGAAACATACTGGTAAAATTAGACATTCTTTAAAAATGAACACTATGAAGACATTTTCAATTGATTGGTTTCCATTTATTGATTTTGTTAACCATCACAAAGCTACATTAATGAATCTACAATCTCATTCTTGATAGAATGATGTTCTATCATACGTTTAATTACTATAGAGAGTTTTAGGTAACTTGTTATCTGTAAAATGCTGCTTTCACATCCTGCCATTTGAATCTCTGGTCAGTAGTTATCTTGGTTTTGAATGTGATGTTCTGTTTTCTATTAATATGTTGTGTTTTTCCTATGACAAAACCATAAGTAAGAACTAATAATAAAAAAGATAACCCAAATGGTTGTGTTTCCATTCCATTCTTTCATTATATGGCTGTATGAATGCCAATGACTAGAATGTAATGTTTGTGCTGTTAATGGAACCCAAAGTATAATTCATACAGATTATCAGTAAATGTGGCTCTAATTTGACATTCTGAAGATCTTCATATCAGACTGGATTCAAAAAGATCCTTCCTTGAAAAGAAAGGCCTTCCATTTATATGAGAAGGGTATGCACCTGATTTCTGTCAGTTTCCTTCAGCTGCAATACCCTATAAATCATCCCCCACGAGGTCTCAATGGTTCTCCAGTCCTCTGGGATTTTTTTAAAACCTTCCTTACTACCATGATTCACATAAAGCTGATCCTGAGGGCTGAAGGATTATTGAGAAATGATAAGAAATGAAGTACAGTATGTTTCAACATAAGTCACCAAAATCTGATGCACCATCTTTATATGAATTCCAATATAATTCCACTTGTGTTTCTTAAAATTCAATCCTAAAATACTGAGGAATGAAGGACTCTGGAGAAGTGATGAGGGATGGAATATAGGGTGTTCTACATAAGTCACAAAAATCTGATGTGTGTGCTTTATATGAGTTCCACTACTTCTGTTTCCACTATTTGTGTTTCTTAGAATTCAGTCAATTGATAACATACAAAGAATCATGTCATGCACAAAGCTCCTCTCTCTCCCCCACAATATCAAGAGAGAGAGAGAAGGAGACACACAGAGAATCAACACTTATGGGTTCCCAGTATTTCCATACTTACCAGGAAGATTGTGCCACTTATTCACAGCAAACAGTCGGTTAGCAGTGACAGTAATCACAGCAGGATTTGCCAGACCAGGCTGGGTATTGGCTGCTACATGTGTTACAGGGGAGTTAGATGGAAATTTTAGGACCATGATGACATCTTGCTGAGCTTGGTCTGTGAACATCAACGGACTCTGCAGGAGGAGATACTGTTGAGTGGGTACAACAAGACCCCAAACACATGGGAAAAAGAAAAGGCAAAGGAGACAGAAAAGAAAGGACAGGACAAAAGAAGGAAGGCCCAATTAAAACAAGCAAGAACCAAGAGCAGCTGCAAAGGCTATAATTTTATCAGGCCCATGGAAACTATCATTTTAGAGAACATCTTAATGTTCATGCTTAATTGCATATCGAGTAAGAAAAAAGTGGGATATGTAGCAGTTCACCAGTAGTCCCATTAAAGTGTTTCCAGTTGCCTATGTCTTGCAAATGCTTTAGCTTTCAAATCAGCCAAGGTAGATCACCAAAGCAAGTCCCAGCAGAGAAATAAATACATTGAAGCCTCCCAGATAGTTTGAAAAACTATGATAAAGCTCAAAGAATAAAATCCATGGCAAATTATAGAGAAAAAACATAAACAAAATTAGAAATGTGTTTTATATATATACTAAGTGAATATGCTTCTAGAATGAACAAGGGAATATCATTACAGAATTACTGCAGTGCTCTCATCCAAAATACAACAATATCTTATACATGCATATTTTAGTCACCACTCAATTATATTTCAAATATTATTCTTTGGTTCCCATTTGCATTTGGTAAATGGAAAGAACATTCAAATGAGTCTCCAAGTGGTGGAAATGGGAGGGGAGACAATTTCTACTGAGTCTCCCTTCCCGCTTTAGACAACAGCAACATTAGGGGGTCCTTAAGCTTCCAGAGGAGATTTTTGAAGGGGAGAAAAGAATGCAAGGCAAATGCGGGATCAGTGAAAATTTTATCCTTCATCCCACCGACAGAAGTATTCTGCTGGTAGAGTTTTCCTTGTGAGAATTTAGGATCCTTCTAGTATTGATTTGAATGCTTATCATTAAAATGTTTGCAACTAGGACTCAAGCGAAACAAAACAATTAGATACATAAGAGGAACAGACTAGCAAATATAATATAGGTATCAAATAATATTGGTATCAGAATTAAATTGAAATAGTTTTTAAATAACATGTAGCTAAGGAAACTATCATTTTAATGTTCACACAGTATTATCATCAAATCTGTGAAACTTACATCAAATGTGTAATGATTTGGAGGACCAAATCGCAAGATGTGAAATAGTTTTGTAAACACCTGTGCTGGCAGCCAATTTCTAATGTCATTACTATTTTAAAAGCTCATATTTTGTGATGTTTTGTTGATACAGCTATTGTGTAAAGGTAATTAAAATATCAAGCCTGGTTTGTGAACATGTTTTTAAGATATTTTGATGAACAAGACTGATTTAATACTGATTTTTTTTACTTCATTGTCCATGAGTATTACATGTGACCATTTCTTAATAATGAATTAGTATCTTAATGGAATATGAATAGTTTTTGTCTATTTATTACCAGCAGTGTACCAACAGATGTACACACAAGTAAATAAATGCATGTATAAAAGTATTCATTTATCCTATTTTTATCCATAACTATAAAAAAACTAAATACATTTGCATATTTATTATCACTCCTTTTAATAAAGTTATTAGGAGTATTTAGAAAAACATATTGTGCTATGAATTCTGATTTACAGTCTTTGTATAAAGGTGTAAATAAAAACAACTAATAAGCTACCCAGACACCCTTTTGAGCAAGTGGCTAAAAGCCAATCAATATTATGAGTTAATCCTCCCTGGATGCTCATTCAATTAAAGGTGTCAGTAATGCCTCATCTGATGTGGCCTCAATTAAATCCAGCTATCTGATTGTGTGAAAACACAAAGGGATACAGCAACAGCAGCCAAACCAGACAAATAGGCAGCCTTCATGTGACTGCTAATTACTACACCTGGTACATATTATGGCTTGTGCACTTAACACAGCCCATGGTGCCTTTAATTTCGTCTCCACACATAACCAGGAAAAAACCACTGAAACTTATACTGATTAACCCAATCATTATGGCATTAAAATGTTTGATTTTTGTGATGGGAGACACCAATGTGCTAATGCATCTGGAAGCAAAAAATGTAGAAAACCTGCATCTCAATTTTATTGATAAAAATTTACCATCTGGTACCTGAGCTAAAAACAACAACAACATTTTTGGGGGAGAGTAAAAATAAGAACCTCAAAAGAGATTTCAGATACAAGAGTCAGTAGCACATCTGCTTCCATGGAAAAATTGTAAATTGCAAAGCAGTAACTAAATCGCTCCACCAACCTGTACGGTATACAGACACACACAAATCTGTGCAGTCTGGATATAACTTTAGATGAATATGTCAGTCATTCTTCACATGTGAATCTTTTAAAAAGTAACCATTTGGAAGACTATTCTGTGTTGACTTCTAAATTCTCATAGCATGTTGAAAATTCATACTATGCTTATGCTACATACTCTTGTAGTTTTATGAATAAATATATACTTGAACAATAATGCAATGGGAGCAACACATAGCTAGGTATGGAAAAACTGTGAACTAAAAATGGAATTTTATAATTTTTATATCTGCCCATGGACTTTGTTTTTAAAACTTTGCAAAATCATAGTTATGCTAACTGAGAACAACGCTATCCAGCAGAATTTACCATGGGTGTTCACTGTTGTTCAAAACTATACTGCAAGAATTTTGCATTTTAATAAATTTCTGTCTGAACATAGCTCTGCTTTATACTTCATAATATACAGTGGACCCTTGTATCCGCTGGGGTTTGGTTTTAGGATGCCCGTGGATACCGAAATCCATGGATGCTCAAGTCCTATTAAATCCGATGGAATAGTAAAATGGTGTCCCTTATGTAAAATGCCAAAAACCAGGTTTGCTATTTGAAATTTATACTTTTAAAAATATCTTCAAGCTGTGGATGCTTGAAACTGTGGATAAAGAAACCATGGCTACAGAGAGCTAACTGTACTCATTAAAGTCTAGAGTGGGAAATTTTTTTTGTCATTTAAAATGCATTGTTCTAGAAGGAGTATCTCTGTGTGCAAAAGAGAGGGAAGAAAAGAGGTAGAAAGACAAAGAGAGAGAGAATGTAGAGCTGTTGATTCAAAGAACATTAACCTAACACCTAACTTACCACCTGCATAGCAGAGCTTCTTGGAGGATGTGGTTCTATAAGCAATTGGGAAGGAGTCTGTCCAAAACTTCGGATTTGAGCTTCAACAGCCTGGAAAAGACATGGGCAGATTTGCATGTTAAGAGGTGCTAATTACAGGCAATAGAACTGTACCTGTCACCTGAAAATGTCATTCCACACTTCTGGATTTTTTTAAAAAAAATAAAAATCTTGAAGATCAATCCTGTGTGCACACTGTGGCTAAGTGCTTGGCACAGGTATTAAGCATGAGGTAATCTTTTTTTGTACTCTGGATACTATTTCCATGTGAAACTGCAAAACTTCATTCTGTGATATTAAACAGAGACCAGCCATTAGAATCAGAAACTCTCCTTATGGACTCCATTTTTTTCCTTGCTTCAACTTGCTCATTCTATTCACATCGTGTGCAGACAGCCAACAAAAGCTAATATTTTACAGGTACTAAGAAAAACTCACAGAAACAATTAAGTGTCTCACCCAAGACACTGGACATTATCTCAAAATAGAAAATGGCAACATGGGTCTTTAACCAGACTTGCTTGCATGGAACACATATAGGAAGTTATTAACAAGTAATAACGTCAAATACAAAAGTAAGGGGGAAAGTTCAAAATAAACAGTGGTCAAAACAAGTTCTAGATAAACATAAATCCCTTTCTATCTAGGTATATTATAAACCATTTTATTTTCCAAACAGTGAAATAAAAGGCAATTGATGATAGCTGATAAAATTAAACTACAACTTCAAACTGTATGGAATCATAAGAGATGCCACATTGCCTGCCCTTTCTTGTCCTCATCCTAGTAGTTTAAGGTTTATGCACACCGTGTTTCCCCAAAAATAAGACAATGTCTTATATTAATTTTTGCTGCCAAAGATGTGCTAGGTCTTATTTTCAGGGGATGTCTTATTTTTCCATGAAGAAGAATTCACATTTATTGTTGAACAAAAAAATTATATTCTGCATATATACTTATATACAAGTCTTACTTTCAGGGGAGGCCTTATATTTAGCAATTCAGCAAAACTTCTACTAGGTCTTATTTTCAGCGGATGTCTTATTTTCGGGGAAACAGGGTACTCGTTGCTTTTCTCCCTGGAATTTCATTACCATTTCAGTATCTTAACTGAGTGCAGAATAATAACCTAAGACAGTGATTAATAACTGAAATGTGCTAAAAAATGAAACTTTCATTCTGTAAGTGTCAGTAAGCATACCTAGTTCAAAAGCCAGGTCACGTATTTTATATCTGTAATTTTTATGGAGAGAGCAGTGTAGTGTTTTGAATGTTGGACTAGGACACTAGTTCAAATCCCCACTCAGCCATGGAAATGCACTGGGTTATCCTGGGGAAGACACATTCTCTCAGCCTCAGCGAAAGGCTCCCAAGAAAACCCTGTGATAGAATCACCATTAGTCAAAAATGACAGGCAGGCACTCAATGACAACAACTTTTAATGCCCTTACATATGAGCTCTAAAGAAAATGTTCATAGTCTTTACAAAAGACAGTAAAGTTCTATTTATTTATTTATTTTAATAATTTGTTTACATTTTTTAAAAATATGTTGAATTTATACACTAAATCATCATGGCACTTCCTATCTAATGTGAGGTGTACCTCAGTCTAAGTGAACCAAAAGGAAGTGGCTGAGCGGTTTTAATCAACATCAAAAAGCACATTTTGACAGCCCTGGACCAAGACCCAGATCTCTAGTTAAAAACGTATTTATTAGTGCAAGATTTCAGGATGTAAGCAATTACCTGTCTGCATTGCCAATTTTATTGTATTTTACCAGATATGTGCATTGTGTGATTTAGATATTTAGATATTTGTTAACTGTTGTCTGGAATGTGTGATAGATTTTTCTTATGAAGGGCTAGATATAAATCAAATATATATATATAATGCTAGTGGTATATAATATATAATGCCATATAACAAATATATTTATTATGTTAGTCACTTCAGTTCTAAAATTAATGTAAACTCGTTCACAGAAGGATAGCTTTCCATTCCTTTCTCCACCTCACAGTTACTTGTGCTCTTTGAAAAAACTTCTGCTTATCGGGACATGGGAGCCTGGGCCCCTCACACACTTGATACTCCCTCTTTAAGCATATATTAATAAGGCTAGTTTGTCTCCCGCAAAGCAAAACTGATCTCATTCATGTCAGCATAGTTGTTACATGATGTATTTCTAGGCCAATGACTGACAGTTAGCTGAATGTATTCTTATTCTGGTGTTATTAGACATGCATTTCTCAATTGGCATTGCACATCACAGATCCAGTGCCCAATGCCCAGAAAACATAGTAGCAGCAGACATTCTGCACATGGGTGTTCAGGAAGCCTTGGGAGCAGGCCATGCAGACACCGGGATTTCAATCCACTTCTGGAAAAAGCAGGATCCAGCCTCTTTTTCCTGCCCTTCTGCTCCAGTGGCTAAACTTTAGAACTTCATTTAGGATTCAAGTCAGTGATGTTATGCTTATACAAGGACTAAGGCTTGGACACAGAAGCCTCTTCTGCTGTCAGAATTAATATTACAAAGAGTGCTGAGTTCTCTGAAGATGCCAGCCACAGATGCTGGCGAAACGTCAGAAAGGAACTGTTCTAGAACATGGCCACATAGCCTAAAAACCCCACAAAAAACTATAGTGCTGAGTTCATTTACTATCTCTCCTCCTCTCTTTAGTTCAAATGCCCTCATGTCTGCTGCTACTATGCTTTATGTGCATCTCAGAGCCTAATGGATCAGTGATGTGCAATACTGATGAAGAAATGCATGTTTAACACCAGAATAAGAATACGGGGGCTTCTTATGTTTATTTGACCATGAATGAAAACAGTATACAACTGAGAACCCTAGTTTATTAATTGGTTTTCATATTTTTTGGCCTTAGCAGAAGCCAAAATCAGGCATGGAAGAACTGGCATGTACAGAAAAACTGGATGGTGGTTGTGGCGGCGGCACAAATATGGTCCCATGCTCCTTATACATTTTTATATACCTTGATTTGTAATAAAGTTTTACTTGTACAGATAGGTACTCTGTCTTGAGCTTCATTACTGCACATGCATGTTGATATGATATTTTGTGAGATATTTCAAATCCCAGAATTCCATAGCATTGAGCCATGGCAGTTAAAGCAGTGTCAAACTGCACTATTTCTGCAATCAATTAAGCATTTGACTGATATGAGATTTCCCAGCAGCAATAGCATCTCAAAATTTAACACCATTAATCTGGACCATAACCTTTGCAAAGTAACATTTTTATTACATCTTTCTGCTTTGGTTATAATCAGTAAAAAACTTCATGATCTTATTATTTTAGTTCACTGACATAATTCTGAAATAGTTCAGTAATAGACTCTGAACCCTGAAATAGTTCAGTAACAATAATGCCCTCTTCACTGTTTATTCTCAGTAGCAACACTATCTGGAAAACAGAACGGACAATAGAATTCATTTACAGTCCATTGTTACATTACAAATATATGTTGCATATAACATTTTCTACATGTTCAAATAAAAAAAAATGTCAACAAGCAAACAAATAGTAAAATATTTATAATTCCTTCTAATTATGGTATATTCTCATCCTCTCTCTCTCTCTCTCTCTCTCACACACACACATCATTGTTTGGTTTTCCCAGTCTTTTGAAAGTAATAAAAGGACAGGAGAAAAGCAGACTTGGTAAAAAATTAATTTTGAATTTAAGTTGTAGCTGCAGCCTCTAAACCTATTAAATATTCCAATACTGAATATAGAAAGGTGTGCTGGAAAGGAGGACTGCCTAAGAATCATGCCACTGGACTTGGACTCCTCTCCTTAATGCTAAATATAATGGTGCAGTATTCATTTGCTCAGCAAAGATGGAGGGTGAGAAACCTTGCACATGCTCAGGAGCCATTTTTAAGTTGTTTCATATGTTCCAGGATTGAATCCTAGTATTATTATTAAAAAAAACACAACAACCAGCAACTAGAGCTGATCCTTGTTGAGCCTTGGCACAAATTAAACTCTGCTCTGTTTTAACTGTGAAAAAAGTTAATTCAACAGTATGCAGTACCCACCAAATAGGGCTGTAAATTTCTCCAGGAGACATGTATTAGAGAGTCTGAACATATGGATGCAGTTAAAGCAAAAACAGATGTTTGTTACTTTTCTTTGCAGCACCACTCAGAAATGAAATCAAAATTGCTTCCCCTCTATGTTTATGTCTGAAAAGAACTATAAAACAGAATGAGAAGGAGGTAGAGGGGGAAGTAAAAGACAAAATGAAAGGAATGGAATACTGCCTTTCTTAGTAAAAAACAAAACAAAACAAAAAATAACTAGCATGATTAAGACATCTGAAATGCAATGATTACAAATGGTACATTTGTCCATATTTAGCTTAAGTCTTACCAAAGAAGTTACTTAAAGATATTTTTATCCACCACCAGATAACATAAATAACTTATTCATTTATGTATTTGAGTTATACACCTACACGGGATTTTGCTGGTCCACAACAATATGGCAGTTTTCTCTGTAACACTGTAAGTACTGTAATGCTCTCAGCTTCAAGCAAATGACTACACAAAACTAAAAAGGGTCCTAAAACTAAAAACTACCAAGCACAGTTAATTCCTCTTTAGCAAGTTAAAGGTGTGTCTCCCACCACCTCAGAGTTCACAGCATTTCCCCCAGATCTTTGTCTGGTGTACAACAATCTCTGCAAGGAAGATAAGGCTAAGTGTTAGGTTTAAACTAACCCAATAAGGCTGAGCAGGATTCAAACCTGGATCCTATATGTCCAAGAAAAACAGTCTCCACTGTATCACAGTGGAACTGTAGCAGGAATGGCAGACAAGTGTGGGGAGGGGAGGATCAATTGAAACATGATGCCATCGCAAGCAAACAGATTAGCATAAGAACAAAGGGAAGGAAATGCTTAAGGTTTTCCTTGCTTTCCGCTCATACTACAGTACTTATATTTAAATAATGGTTTCTGTTGCCTTTGAAAATAATCTGTGATTTAGCTATTCCTTTTCCTTTAGCCAGATGTTACACAACTGGATCACAGAACACTAAATTTCCATTCATATGGTTCAGATGAGTGGCATAGCAAGGGTGGGCAGAGTTCACCTTTGTGGGGCCATTCATTCCCCCCCCCCCATGAATTTTGGAGGACAGATGAAAGTCACAGCACTTTGGTGGAAGTGTATGTAATGTCTTCCACTAATGCCTACAAGTAATTTCCCCTTAAAAAACTTTTTAAAATAACCAAATCACCAAGGCATGAGATAGTGTCTTTCCATAGGACAATCTGGCCTAGATTTTCAAAATGAACCATGGCAGCTAAGTTGCTAAGAACAACCAAGATGGGTCTTGGAGGAGCAGCTTAGTTCTTACTTTAAGAAGCTTTTTCCTTTCTTTTCTTTTTCAAAGAAGGAAACCTAGCTACTTTAACATATCAATAGGAGGATGAACTCCTATTGATATGAGGTATGAGAGGCAAAATGATTAGTCTGATAACTGGTGAAATCTCTATTCAGAAATGCATTATAATGGGTTGGAACGATAGGGTATAGTCTATTCTAGAGGTACATCCAAATTTTGCAGGTTATGGCAATTAAGACAGAAAGAGGTCACCATTTTTTGCTGATTCTCCAGTTATAGCCACTCTTAGACAATGCAGGCATACTCATTATGATGGGAAACCTCAAGCTGTCACTTCCTACATCCCATCAATCATTCTATCAGAAGCATACAAACAAACAAACAAAACACTTGAACCAAAAATAACACATATACTTACAAACTTCCTGTCCTTATATTTATTATATTCTTATATTTATCATTTCTGGTTAAGTTTTAAGGACATAAACATTGCATTCGTGTTGTTAAGAGTAAGTAAAAATGAAAAATAATATTATAATTTCATTGTTAGTTGAAAGCTGTAACAATACTGAGTATAAATATTATTGCTATGTCAAAAATCCAAACAAAACCTTGCCTCCTGCCTAGGCTATTTTTATGTGGAACATGCATCATCAGCTGAGAACTATTCTAGTGTGACAGCAAGCCTAATGCAATGTGTTCTAAGGGAGCCTTCTCAAGGCCACCTTGATACCTCAGTTAAGACAAAATGTGATGCATCACAATTATTTTGAGGGCCAATACGTGATAGTTTTAATTTTAAAAGCCCTGAATCAATCTTAGCCCATGTTATACAACTGTATTTAAGTTATATAAGAAATTTCTTAACCACTTTTCAAAACTGCTTTCTAAGAGCCACCTTATATAGTCTGGAAAAGGCCCCCAGGTTCAAATCCATCTAGGTATTAGAAATAACTATCTCTGTCTAAAATCCTGGAGTGCATGTTAGACAGTGTTCGTAACAGTGCTACCTCTGTTACTATGGATTTATTCCTTGGTTGATCTTACATGAAAAGGAATAAAGAGAACACCTGAGCAACAGTGGCATCACTAGTGCAAGTTACCCATGGTGTTACCCATGGTGTCAGCTCTCCCGCTGACCTCCTCCCATACCACACCATGCAGAATCCTTGGTAGTGTTTTTGTACTAATGTTACTTGTAAATCATACTTCCCATACATCACTGAATGTAATGACAATACTTGTGATATAAACAACTGGCAAAAGTAAAATTATATTTTTAAATTACAATATTATGTGCACAGCCTAAATGTGTTAAAATGTACATTTTCATGTGGTTAAAGTGAAAATTTGGTAAGGTATGATTTAAATTAAAAATAAAAAAATATTTTTTCAAAAAAAATTAAGTAGTTTTTTGTGGAGCTTTTGGGCTATGTGGCCATGTTCTAGAAGAGTTCCTTTCTGACATTTCACCAGCATCTGTGGCTGGCATCTTTCTCTGATCTTTCCCCGAAAGCTCCACAAAAACTATGGATGCCATGAAAGCTTTCGACTCCACAAAAAATTAAATGTTTTTAAGAACTGGAGATCTCTCTTTTCTCCTCCCACTCAGCCTCTCCCCAATCACACTGTTTCTTCAGCATTTTAAAGGGAATCAGGTTAATATCACAACCCTTTCTGTGCAAAGGGAGATGTTTGGGGAGCAGTGTCACTTGCCTCAATGTCTCACCTGGTGCGCCCCATACATCTGCCCACATCCTGCTAATGATGTCCCTGCTGAGCAATGACAACCCTTCTTTAGAATTCACTCCCAAAGGAAACCCACCAGGTTAGTTCTCTTCTCGCCCTTAATGCCCAGATGTTCAGGACAAGGCCGGCACTGGTGACAAGACTTTGAGGGTGTATCTAATATTTCTGCTTCTTGAGTAAACTCATCTATTCCTGAGTACATCTATTGCATAAGGATAATCCAGAGTAACTGAGTCATACATATCCTCCTCCTCCTCAATCATCATTATCATTGTCATTATCATTATTACTATGGCCAGACAGGACAAAATATGCACTATCCAGGATTATTGAACTTTCCAATTCTAAGTCTGGACAAAAAACAAAAAGAATTTTGACAAACTTGAGATACTTGAATGGAAGAATGGAAGGCTACTTGTGCAATTTGTTTATTTTTATTTTTAATTATTTTATTTTTTGTAGTTCTTCCCTTTTCACAGCAGCCACTACTCCCCTTGGCCCTTTGGGAGTGCTGGGGGTTTCAGGAGCTAGTGACACACACGGAAGATATGCAGCTACACAAGCAGTCTACCATTTGTGCATCTCTGGAATGAAAGTAATGAGTTTGCTTTCTCTGCCTAATAAAGCAAAATAGATAACCTGGTGAAATATCAGGCAACGCTTTAAAACAGATAGATGGAGAGAAAAAAAAGAGAGAGAAAACAGAGCTGCAATCACATGTTCTTCTCTGAGAGTAGTTCCTACTGTATTCAGTGGGATGTGCTTCTCAATAAACTATATATACAACCTCAAAGTAAATATAATTTTACAAAAGTAGGTTTAGGCATTTTTCTACTTTACGTGGAAAGCAAACTAGAAGACAGTGGATCATCAAACTTCAGAGGAATCTTTCTTCCAGCACTGGCATTCAGGGTGGGAAGTAAAATGGCCAGAGGATACAGACAAATTTAATTTTAAAATACTGGGAATATTGCTTCTTCTTTTTTTTTTTAGCCAATTGTTGTCAGCCAAAAAAATCAGAATTAGACTGTGTGAACAAATGAAAGAACTTTATAAATCTTTATGCTTATAGTTATGTGTGTGTATTTGTCTTCAAGTCAACTGTTGTCTTATGGAGGCCTCATAAATTTCATATGGAGTTTTCTTAGGCAAGGGATACTCAGAGGTGATTTTGCCAGTTCCTTCTTCTGAAATATAGCCTACAGCTGGTCTCCCATCCAAGTACTAATGAGGGCTGACTCTGCTTAGCTTCCAAGAACAGACAAGATCTGATGCCAACTTGGAAAACCTAGTAATAAAGGATTTTAGTATTTCAAATACTGAAATTATTGAAGATCATGTACAGAATCTAATGAACTTTTTGTGCCCCCCCTTTTTTAAAAAAAGCTGGAAATTATTTATGTAAGTATATGATACTGTTTCATAGTGTTGCCATTTTTATCAGTGTGCTCATTGAATGGGGGTGGGTGGGAGTCTAAAGCAAATGACAAATGAGATTGAAGTTTAAGCTTGGATTCTGCAAAACTCCATCATACTTTAAAAATAGACTTACACGAGAGGGGAAAATGGTGCATGAAAACATACTTTTGTCCAGCCTAATTATGAGAATAGCTGTTCCATATAATTACATTGCAGCCAATGAGTTAAAACAGAAAGGTAATTACAGTTTGCAAAAACAAGGATTTATTTCCCCCTTCAGAGGCTTGCAACATGCACTAATCTGAGCTGGTACATTCCAGGCATATTAAACTGAGGCCTAGTGTAGCTTCAATGCAATCTCGAATTCATGCAAACTGTCCATCTACTACATTGTAATCCCAGCTGCCAATCTGAAATAAACCAGTTAGTCAGAGCAGACACAACCTACAGAAACAAATGTCACTCAATAATGTTCAGAGGCACTGGGTTCATGGATAATTTCAAACAGTATCTCTGTCTGGAACATTGATGTGCTCATTGAAAACACCTAAATCTCTGGCTACTGGAAATAAGCAGATAAAGTGGAACAAGAAAAATGAGCCTGCAAATACTTCAAAGAGGCAAAGAGAAAATGGCCAAAGAATTCAAAGAAATTTAAATCAAGAATGACTGGATGTAATCCATGCAAGAGTACAAATACTTTAGGAGGGGAACAGATTTCATTATGAGATTAGGAACCATCACATTTATTTTCACACAATATGATACCATCATTCAGGGTGTACTGCCACATTTCACGGCTAACAATTCTGGATAGCAGCAGTAGGAAAGCAGTCAGCATAGAAATGTCAAGACCTGAGGACATTTTACTGGACTCTATATATTAGAACAGGTAAGACAAAGTCCCCACAAATACTTGTCCTTATTGTGGAGGGTGGTGGTGGTGAATACATTTTTCCAAACTTCAGTCCACTTCAGTTATTTGGCTTGAAGCGTCAAGTTAATTTTTATGAATAGTTATGTGCCAGAGTAAAGTGAATCCCACTTTTCATAACTAGTACCATTGGGCCAAAGAAATTATCACACCACTCTGATCTTATCTACGTTAAATTTTTATTGCTTAAACAGAAACACCTGAAATTGCCAGGTGGAAATGGATGGACTGTCATTAACAAACAGTCTACTATTACAGTACTGGAAATCAGAGATATTTTGTCCCTAAAATATGCTTTCTATGTGAAACATGGTTCTATTTTTAAGTGCTTACAGTTGTTTCATAGTTGATAGAGATATAGACGTAACAGGCGGTCTTCTGAGTATACTTATCCAAACCAAACCAATTTACGACCAAGACTAAAGAAGGCCCTCCTTTTAAAAATAAGTACACATATTTTCTTACAAATACCTCACCTTTTTCAGTGGACCTGTTTTTCACTAAGCTTCAGAAACAGAGATCAGAGCCCCTTGCCTAGTACTGCTGACAAGCTAAACTCCAGGTGGCCACGAAAACAATATGTTTGGTTTTGATAAGTTCTTTTTAAAAAGTCTGGTACTGTTTTATGGTATTTTAGATGCAGGTTTTCAATTAAACCTAGACTAATCCTTAACATTTATTTAGCTTTTCACACACAGTTCCTGTGCTGTGGTGTGTCAAGCAAGCCATCTGGGCAGCATGCTTCTGGCCAGTGATTCTTCCAGTATAATTTGTTTCTAAAACATTTCTGAGTTGTGTGTAAATACATTCCTATCTTTATTTTATTCACACTTCCAAACTATTCTCACTTTTTTATATCACTACTCACTCCATTTTTCAGACATGATGCAAAAATTGTACAAGGCTGAAATTTTTTTAAATGTTTAATAATTTAGACCACACAACAAATAGATATTCTGTTTAGCTTTTCTGAACGATTCACTGGCCCTACTGTCTTTATATGATTTAGAGCTTCCACCGTCTTTTTGATAGGACAGTATATCTGTTTCTGATGTCATAAAATTAGGGTTGTATAAACTTAAGCATTGCTAAGCCTAGTAAAAAGTGGAAAAGCTGTGAAATCTGTTTACTGTTTAGGAGAAACATGTTTCCACAAACATTTGTGAAGTTGGAATGTTTAACTTCATGTTTTTACTATTTAATTTAAATCACAATGCACGTTTACTAAAATATATTTAAAATCTGAAGTCTTTATGCAAATGGGTTTTTTTAATTCTGTAATGGATGATTTGACCAACCCCCTGCCATGCAGGAACTCTCAATCAAAACATACTCAACAGATGGCCATCCAGCCTTTGTTTGAAGACCTCCAGGGAAGGAGACTCCACCATTCTTCAAGGGAGTGTGTTCCACTGTCAACAGCCCTTACTGTCCAGACGTCCCTCCTAATGTTTAGGTGTAATCTCTTTTCCTGTAGCATACATCCATTGCTCCAGGACCTGTTTTCTGGAGCAGCAGAAAACAAGCTTGCTCCCTCCTCAATATGACATCCCCCTCAAATATTTAAACAGGGCTATCATATTACCTCTTAACCTTCTCTTCTCAGGCTAAATGTCTCCAGCTCCCTAAGACATTCCTCATAGGGCATGGTTTCCATACCCTTCAGCATTTTAGTCCTTTAGACCTGCTGCAGTTTCTCAACATCCTTTTTGAACGGCTTTCCCCAAACCTACCTTTTCAGACACTCAGCTCTACCCTAACATGGACATTTACACACTTCCAGAGAGAGTGGGACTGAGTCACAATCTATCCAGCCTTCTTCATGAAGCTGAACACTCTGGCAGGTAGCAAACAGAGTTCTCTACCGTTTCCTGATGTAGTATGTTCAACTACAGGAAAACAAATGTGATAATTCCTAATCTTTGAGACAGGAGAGTTCCTAATCTCATAATAAAATCTGTTCCTCCTCCATCCCCCCAAAAAGAAATTCTGCACAAATATCCTACTAGTCCTTTGGGTTTGAAATTGAAAAACAATATGTAGATAAAGCTGATTTAAGATGCAATTTGCTTTAAGCCACTACACACAGTCCAGTGAAATGTATTATAACTGTTCAAAAGGTGTAACTTTTGCTTCTTTATACGTATTTGCCTCAAGTAAGCAGATGAGTCCTCGTTTTGCCATCTACATCATCGTTTTGCCATCTACATCATCAGAGGGAGAGATGGCCTGGCCTGAACTAAGAAGAAGAGCCCTCCCTCCATGCCATCTGCCTTGGTCCAGACCTCAGAGGGAGAGAAGAACCACTGGACCTGATCCCCTTCCCCATCCCCATTCCCTTCTCCTATTGTATTGTTTCTTTTTAGAGTGTAAGCCTGAGGAAAGGCAACTGTCTAATTAACATAATAATTGTAAGGCTGAAGGGCGGGGTATAAATACTCTAATAAATAAATAAATAAAAATAAGTTATATTTAAAAACTATGTTCTAGAACCATTCATGTCTTACTCCCCAGTATCACATAACTGCAAAGTTTAAAGATGTTTGGAGTCTTCAGACTTCTCCAAAGAAACCAAGCTACTTTTCTATATTAATAGTCCATGCCTGCATTTTGACCATACTGATATTTCTGACTGATAGCTTTGAAAGAAGGATGAAGCCAGCCGTGGTAAGCTTATTTTCTAGGAGAAAAATGGTGGTCAAATGAAGCTGCTCTGAATTTTGGAATGTTAGAATAAGTCCTTGAAGAGATGGATTAACAGACAGAGAGATGATGAGGCTGTCAGAGGATGTATGACAAATTCATTTATCACATGGATCAGCAATTTATCACATGCATATCAGTATGATTACACAGAGATATGCACACAACCTGATTTCATATTACTTTTACCTTCACATAACGAAAAGCAGAATAATTCAGCCATGGTTGATGGTGGTATAGAATTTTTCTATCTATCTTCAAGATATATATATCAGAATAAATCAGTCACTATTTTTAAATACACACACACGCACTTTCCACTGTGGCAGTGGAATATGACCGAGAGGGGTATGGTCATATTCTACTCTTTGCACGTCAGTGGTCAGGAAGTTGTTGTTTTGTTTTGTTTTGTAAAGAGCCATTTCCTAAAAGAGTTTGTTTTTGGAAGCTAATGCCTGAATGCATCTACATACATATGCAACATACCAAGTATGAAGCATGTATAATCTGGATTTTTCAGATCATTTTTTTCCTTAAACAAAAATATGCTCACCTGAGACCTTGGGTGCATCTGTGCTGTCATGGCTCCATCCTACAGAACCCTGACATTTGTAGTTTTGTGAGGCACTAGCACTCTGTGGCAGAGAAGACCAAAAACCTTGTAAAACTACAAATTCCAGGGTTTCATATTGGAATAGTGTCCCTTATATAAAATGGCAAAAATCAAACTTTGGGGATTTTTAAATATATATATACAGTATCTTCAAGCCATGGGTGGTAGACTCCAATTAATTTTAATTTCAAGAAAGAAATAGAAAAGTTAGCTCCAATTATGATATTAACTTTTGATGGGATAGTTACATATCACGTGTGTTTTACACTACTGTCAATAAAACAAAAAAGTATCAGAAAATAATGAAAAAGTAACAGGTCGTATAACATTGTTACAAATAGCTATAAAGAGTTACTTTTCAAATACTGTGATGTATAACAAAATGAGTTACTTTTTACTTTTAAAAAACTAATTTTCCAAACTAGGAGAAGTGCTTATTGGCTGAGTTCAGGGTATCTCGTAACTCCAGATCACAATTTGTAATAAAGAAGGGCAATGGCAGGAAGGGCTGAATATGTTGATCATCTCAGTAAGGTTTATGGGATATAGTGACATTTTCCGGAGGCAAGAGTTTAGACATTTTTAGAACTCCTTTTATGTGTTCTTTTCTAAACTACTGCTATGCACTTAGGCTTCTTTCATGAGAAGTTTGAATCTTGTGGTTCATGTTTGTTGATGTAGAATCTTGTCATGATTTTTAAAAATATAATTCTTTATTTAGGTATCAAATTTGAATTCCCTTTCCCTCAAAACAAAAACAAAACCTCATTGTCCATTAATTACAGGCAGTGACAAATTCCATTTGATATATCAACATTGGGTTGAATCCAATCAGTTTTCATTTTCTCTCCTCTGGATTTTTGCCATGATGTTATCTATTTTTACTAAGATGGGATGATCCTTCCAATATGAAGTGGTGGAGGGCAAGGTAGAGCTCTCAGCTCCAGGAATTTGATCATAGGGAGTTGCCATTAGAACGTATTTTGGGATGTATTTCTCAGAATGCCTGAAATGGTGTCGATACCACATATTGTTTCCAGGGACTTACAGGGATCCCTGTGTTGGATCGAGGCTGGTAACAGCAAGTGGAGAACAGTTTAAAAAAATACAAAAATAACAATGTGCTACAGCATCAAAAACATAATAATCTAAAATAGCATTTAAATTAGAATTCACAACAAAATCGGAAAACTTCTGATGGGAGCAGTGAGACAAATGGACTGTTAAAAAGTCTGAGGAGGTCAGTTAGGGAAAGCCTGCCGGAAGAGACTTATCACAACACTGACATTTTGTCCTTTGTTTTGCTAGTTTGTCTATTCTTTGTGGACTTCCTTTGTGGAAGAGAAACCACAGTAGCCAATACTGCTGCTGCTATGGGCTCTGAACACTTTGCCTTAGATTTGGGGTGGGGGGGGAGTGGGATCCTCATATAGAATCAAAGAGTTCATTATATCCTCCTTGTGCCCTGACACAAGCTAGGAGGGGAAGATCTCAAATGGAAGGGGCAGAATATCTTCTTAGCACTGAGGCTTTTATGGAATGGGTTCTTGGAATTTTTACATTCTCTAGGGGAAGTGGATAATATACTAGAAGTCTTTATTTTGTTTCTATGATGAGCCTCAACTGAATGAATGCTGAGACAAAGGAGTGACCATTGGAAAGTGCTGGATCTATGTTGCTGGGCACAACTCCTGCTAAGGCCTCTTAGATGGGAACAGATCTGGCTGTGTCTTTCTAGATGAGAATTTCCACAATAACAATGAGCACTACTACGACTAACACTACTACTAATACTACACCGTCTCAATCTCCTCCTCCTCCTATTTTCAGATTTTCCTCAGAACCTGGAACTTTTGCTCTCTTTGCTGGACTTCTTTTGTTCATGTGGAGTCCTCTATTTTTTTTTTTTTAATGACTGTGTTTTGAGGAGGGAAGGAGCAAGTAGCAAAGGAGAGAGGTGGGGTATGTGTTAGTCCCATTTTGCTGCCCTGCCTTGTGATATAGCAACAGCTCTATCCCTACCCTTGGGAATGCCACATGAACACACTACTTTATAGTCCACTGTTCACAGAAGGAGAGACAATGCCAAAGTGAATGTTGAACACCAGAAGATGCAGGCTTGCAAGTGTTTCCCTATGGCTTTTTAGTCTTTGCAGATAGTTTTCAGTGGTAGATTGCAGTGACTGGCTCCAATTTATGCTGTGTCACCAATCTGATCATGAATATTCATTTACTGAAGTTTGGCTAGTCCTTTTGAAACTGCTGTTGCTAGAATTGTATTTCCAACAGTTTGGTTGGTCCACACTGTGCTGTGTTTTTCTTGTACCTCCCCAGTAGTGGCTGGAAGCACAGTTGACAGATCATTGGAGGTGATTATAATATGAGTGCTGGAATGAGTTTGCTTAAGACAATCGCCTAAGGCCCTGATGACGAACCTATGACATGCATGTCAGCACTGCCATGCGTAACCATTTCTGATGACACACAGCAGCTGAGGCGGACGTATGCCGAGATGGATGTTTCATCCTTGGCTCCTGCACGGCCAAGTGCAGTAGCTGAGGATGAATAAGACTCTAGTCGCAAATGTTTCATCCTCAGCTACTGCACTTGGCCATGCTGCGTTCTGCTGCTCCCTATTCTGCTGGCGGAAGTGAGGGCAAAGATCCCAGCTTAACCGGAAGTCCAAGAACTAGATGCTCTGTGATGGACTTCTGTTGTTTTGGCCTACAGACCTCTGGCACAGAGTGTCTAATAGGGGAGGATGAAACATTTGCGACTTGTTTCATCCTCGGGAGCAGCAAATGTTTCATTCTCCCCTATTAGACACTCTGTGCAGGAGGTCTGTAGGGCAAAACCACAGAAGTCCATCACAGAGCATCTAGTTCTGGGACTTCCGGTTAAGCCGGGATCTTTGCCCTCACTTCCACCGGCAGAGCAGGGAGCAGCAGAACGCAGCGGGGGACACATCTCTGGGGGCCCTGCCATTACCAGTAACCAACAGTTAACCACAGCAACCATGATCTACTGTTCGGAGGTGTCATGGATTTCTAACCCATCATTACTGAGATAAGTGATTTAAACTATAAATATATAAACTATAAAACAAAGCGATTTAAACTATAAATATTGTGAAATAATTTTTTTTCCTCAAAGTGATACACCACCTAAGTTATGCTCAGTTTTTTGGCAAAGTTTGACACACCAAGCTCAAAAGGTTGCCCATCACTGGCCTAAGGACTAAGAAATTGACCTGAATGTTGTGCCAGATATGATTACCACTGCTGTGTCTTCCTCTACACATATATATACGCTGCTCATGTGTTATGTGTGTATAGTAACAGTTAGAACTTCCACCCAAAGACAGAAACTGTGCCCCCATCTTCCAAGATTTCAAATATTGAGATTCCACATAGAAAATACATCCCAGTCAGTATACTTTTTAATGTAACCTGCTTCTTATTCCTCTTGAATAGTAAAAGGGGAGGCAATTCGGCTATATAGATTAGCTCAGATTCTGTCTCCTCCTCATCGCAGACTGTTTATTTTTCCTTTTCTATAATGTTTCCACTTTTGTGTGTGTGTTACGGAGACCTAAGGCAACCCTATCATTAAGTTTTCTTAGCACGATTGCCATTGCTGTCCTCCGAAGCTGAGAGAGTAGAACCTGCCCAAAAGAACCCAGTGGGCTTCCATGGCCAAGCACTCCTAGTCAATACTCAAACCACTATATCATGCTGCCCCTCCCCCCATTTTGCAAGTTTTAAAATGCATTGGCATTCATAAGGTAAACTCCTGAACTACAGCCATTAGTCTTCAAATCTTAACCCAACAGAAGCCATTCTAGATTGAGAACACATACCAAACTACTTTCAACTGTATCTGTTCTCAGAGTACCCGCATGCCCTGGCATTGCAAATACACAAAACCATCATAATTGTTAAAGTAATAGAAATGTTTTCTTTGTGATCTGTGCAGTAAAAGATGTTTGAAAATCTTAAAAGGGAAACTATTGCTGTGATGGTGCAGATATAAACAAGTATAAAGTATAAACAAGTATAACATGCATGGAACTAACTGCTAGAGAATATTTCCAAGGCAGTGTTTATGATCTAATGCTTGTCTTCTACTGCTTATAATATCTATCCATCATCTCAGACCTGACCTTTCTTTTGCTCCTTTCTCCCTGTTCTTGATCTATCTTGCAGAATACAGGAAAAAAATTATAATCCAGCCAAAGTAAATGCCTTTGTGAAGGTAGGTGCGAGCAACATAGATTTTAGAAGATCAACAGAAGGATGACATCTCTATTTAACTTCTCTCCCCCCCCCCCCGCTTCTTTTCCACTAATGAACACTTGTCTGTGGCCAAAGCATAAGTGAGCTTGCCTCTCAGTTTTATTGGTAATACAGCTGTTTTGGAACAATTAAAAACTACATAAAAGTTTAATGTGCTGCAGGCTGTTATGCTGATTACATAATGGAAATAGTAAAGTAGGTAATAAAATCCTTTTATTCAGAAACCACACTGATGCTAGTGTACCACATGTGTTAAATATCTGGGAAATTATCATAGCAAAAAATAATATGTGTTGTGGGGATATTTTTAGCACTCAAGACGTCTTGGCAAAAAAGAGAGAGAGAGAGAGAGAGAGAGAGAGAGAGAGAGAGAGAAAGGCAGCATTCTGATTTTCCTTTCTTTTCTTCTTTTTTTTTTTTGTAAAGAAAACATCCAGACACATCTATAATCTTTATATCTTTGTTATCTAACTGTCTAAGTAGATGTTATAAGAGACATGCTGTCAACCCGCATCTCCACTACATATCTACCCAACAGAAAAAGTAAAAGAACTCATGATGACATGTCAATACATTTAACAACTTCTTTCCAATTAACTGCTGCTTGAAGGGGTAGGGAAACATTTGATGTGATGACATAATGTAATTTAAAAAAAACACACGCTACACAGTATCAGTGATGTGTAGATCAGCAGCAGCTATATGGTGCGGAAATGTCTAATTTTCCCTGCAGCAAGGTATGCATATCTTTTATACATCTCAAATTTTCCCAAGGAAATACAATATGGCAACTCCAAAAATATTAAAATAAATTAAATTTTAGTTAGATTTTGCTTTTTAAAAATACAGATAGCACCATGGTTCCTGGCATCATGGCTGCAGGACAGTAAGTTTGGAAAACTACAGTCAGGATCTGAGATGCAGAGATCAAACAAAGGAAAGTAGAAATATGAACAACAGAACATATAACTTTTTTCATTTATTCTTCATAGAACAGATGCTGCCCTGATTCAGGGTAAATAATTTTGCTGTGCCATATATTAACAGGATCAATGACTGGGTGTTTGGAAGGAGGCAGTGTGTGAGACCATAGCAGAGACATACAGGACAGCCACCACTTTCAAATTAGCTACAGTACGTTTTGCTGTTCTTACTATGTTAAGTAAAATGGTTGTTCCAAACTCTAGTGTAATATGCACCTGATATTACAGACTGTATAAACAGTCTTGCACTGATCAACTTTTGATTATTTTAAATTATAGCAAACTGTTTTGTCATAATTTAATTTGTTCTCTTGATCCTATCCCCTCCCATCTTCTAATCTCTATAACCCCTTCTTTTCTGCCCTCGCTCCTCTATATCTTTAATCTGTCTCTCTCTTTGGGTTCCTTCCCTTCTGACTTCAAAAATGCTCTCATTAACCCAATTCTGAAGAAACCCTATCTCGACCCCCTTTCTTTGTCTAGCTATCGTCCAATCTCTCTTCTTCCTTTCCTCTCTAAGGTTCTGGAACAGGTAGTTTATTTTCGCTGTCTTGAGTTTCTCAAAGCCAACTCCATCCTGGACCCGTTTCAGTCTGGTTTCTGCCCACGGCACTCTACAGAGACAGCCCTCACCAAAATCTCAAATGATCTCTTGCATGCCAAGGCAAATGGCCTCTACTCTATTCTCATTCTTCTAGATTTGTCTGCGGCTTTCGACATCATGGACCACTGTCTCTTGCTTGACTTACTTTCTGACCTCGGGTTCGCCAACTCTTGTTCTCAACTGGTATAAATCTTACTTGTCAGACAGATCTTTTGCCATGGTCACAGGTGGTCAGACTTCCTCCTCTGTCCCCTTATCTGTAGGAGTTCGCTAGGACTCTGTCCTGGGTCCCCTTTTGTTCTCTTTATGCACATTGTCCCTTGGTAAACTCATCAGTTCTTTTGTTTTCTCCTATCATTTGTATGCTGATGACACTCAGCTGTATCTTTCCACCCCTGACCTTTCACTGGGGCTTGAACAGCAAGTTTCATCTTGTTTGGCTGCCATCTCTCAGTGGATGCGGAATCAGCGCTTGAAGCTCAACATGTCTAAGACAGAGCTTCTCGTCTTCCCACCTAAGCCCACCCTTCAATACTCCTTTTCTGTTTCTGTTGACGGCACTTCCATTCAACCAGTTCAGCAAGCCCGCAGTCTTGGTTTCATTTTTGATTCCTCTCTGTCATTTATTCCCCAGATTCAGGCCACCGCCAAGACCTGTAGATTCTCTCTATACAACATTGCTAAAATCCATCCATTCCTTTCAGCCTCCACTGTCAAGACTCTGGTCCATGCCCTAGTGGTTTCATGACTGGATTATTGTAACCTTCTTCTGACAGGGCTTCCTCTCTCTCACCTCCACCCTTTAATCTCTGTCCAGAACTCAGCTACATGTATTATTTTGCCGCTTTGACCATGTTTCTCCTCTCTTATCTTCCCTTCACTGGCTCCCCTTCCCTTCCGCATTCAGTACAAGCTTTTGTTGTTGACTTTCAAATCCTCCACAGACTGATCCCTCATACTTGTCTGAACTTCTTTCTCCTCACACTCCTTCTTGTACCCTCCGCTCTGGTAGTCAAGGTCTCCTGTCCCAGCCGAGGATTTCCACTGCCCTGCCCGGGATTTGTCCCTTCTCACTTGCTGCCCCTCACTCCTGGAACCTTCTTCCCCCACATGCACGCCTCATCACTTATCTAACCAGTTTCAAAATTAAGTTAAAGACTATATTGTTTAGTGAAGCGTCCCCAGGATTGTGCCGTCTGCCCCAGGATGCCTCCTTTTAACTATGTATTAAGAAGCCAAGCCCTCCCTCCAGTCCATCTGCCTTGGTCCGGCCCCAGAGGGAGAGAAGAACCACTGGACCTCATCCCCCTCCCACCACATTCCCCTTTTCCTTTTATGTTGTCTTTTAGACTGTAAGCCTGAGGGCAGGGATCCATCTAATTATAAGACTGTATGTACAGCACTGTGTAAATTTACAGCGCTATATAAATAAAATAAATAATAATAATAAATAGATGTTCACAGACACATATGAAAAAAAGTGAAAAGGTCTTTTAGTGTTCTGAAAGAAAACTGCACTAATCATGAAACACTCTAGGTTGTTCCCTGAAAATCTACGATGTGAAATTTGGCAGGCACTCTGAAATGTATTTAATACGAACACTTTTTACAGATGGCTCTTATGTTAACCGTTAGTATAAAGCTTTGCTATGCTACTTCATAATTTTATCCTTAATAGTTTAAAAACAAAGGCCATAATCCAGGGTTCTTGTTCAAATCTTAAATCACTTTTTAAAAAGTTTTTCATAAAACTGAACAAAGCTTGTAGGAAGAGTTTTTCTAGGACCACTGTCTAAGAAAAAGCCCTGAGAACATTTTAATAAATGCAAAGTGTTATTTTCCTTAGATGTTTAAACATTGTGCCTGCAGTTATTCTAGAATTATATTCATAGTTTCCCCAGGATGATCAAAAGGTTTTTGTGCTCTCGTGGCTTCAACAGTCGTTAAAACATACAGTGAGAGAAGGGTATTATGTTTGCACATACAGTGCAGAGTATTGTTGGTGCACTACATCATCATAACTTTAGTTATAGCTCAAATGACTCATAGGTGATGGTGGCAAGTGGAAACAGAGACACATGGCCATGAAGAAAAGAAGGCATTGGAGAGATAGGCTGCTCATAGCTGACCAATTTTGTCTGTCTCCTCTTGCCACCATTGTGTGACCCTGGAAAAAGTGCAACTGCTAGTATAGTGTGCCAGCAGATACCAGTCATAGTAATTATATGGCACCTATATGCATAAGAATTATCTTTCCATAAAACAATTTTAAGGTGCCTAACAGGCTGAGAGCAGAGGGCAGAAAAAGCAGAGGGGGAAAAAAAAGATCCAGGAAACACTGTACCATATTATGGTGGTTGCCTATCCCAGCAACCAGGACATATGGGAAAAAAAGCCTGAGGAAAACAGGGAGAGCAAAGCAGAATGTACAGGGACACCCTCTCACTAAGAAACCTACGAGGTAGGCCTGCATTATGAAAAATGGAGAGTGTATGTTGTGAAAAATAACCATATTCTAATGCTTTGCTCTGATAATAGTAGGGTAAGAAAGCCCCACTCCAAGAACCAGAAATCAGTAACTTCAAGTGAAAACAGTATTAATAGCAGACATATTTTATGAAAAACAGACACCTTTGTGAGATTTTACTCCATAGATGTTAACAACCTTACCTCTCTCAAAACAGAATCTGTTATTGAATTAAGATTCACAGCTCCCTCATAAGTTAAGTAGTAGAATACATTTAGGGATCTGACAGCCTCTGGGCCTTGCTGTTTGTAGCCAAAAATCAGATCAATCCACTGGTGGAGCTGGCAGGACACAAATTCACTCTCCAAAGCCTGAAACAAAAGAGAATGCCATTAATATGTTTTCCTAAAGTAATTTCCTGACTTTAATCTTACTTAGGCAATAATGAAATAATTACAAAGTTATAACTGACTTAGAATCAGCGTGGTGTAATGGTTTGAGCACTGAACTATGATTGGAGATCAAGTTTTGAATCTCTGCTTGGCCATGTAAACCCAGTGAGTGAACCTGGTCAAATCACAACCTCTCAGTCTCAGAGGAGGCGAAGGCAATCCCCCTCTGAACAAACCTTGCCAAGAAACCCCTGTGGTAGGTTCACCTTAGGGCTGCCATAAGTCGGAAACACCTTGAACAACAACAACCTAAATGCCTTACAGAAAATATTTCACAAACATAAAAGGTTGCTTATAAGTTCTGCTGTCTGTTATTTATGGTATTTGTGAACTACTTAATATAATAATATCTCTAAGCAGTTTATATTAAAAACTTATCTAGAAGGCAATATAAAATCATTTCAAGCAATTTAAAAGTAGTAAGTATGGTAATTAAAGCATATTGACAGTCAGTAGATTATGAAACCATGATTATACAGCCGACAGATTTTACTAACATAGCAGTTTTTTATTTGGCTCCCTTGGAAGGCCTCCAGTACAGGTCTGCAGAAGCATTTGTGCTTGCATGAGAGAATGAAAGGGTGGGAAGTGGGAGATAGGAATCTTCATAAAGAAACAGTGGACACTATGCCTGATTAAATCATGCAACTGAGTCTGACAGTGATAATGGACAATGGGAAATTTATACCAAAGCTGAAGCTGGGACAAGACTGCTTCCTGTCTCTTGCATTTTTCCCCATACCCCCCATATGCTCTACTGGTTGGTGAGGAACTGGAATATAAGAATGTAAAACAGCGATAGTTTCACCACCATTCTTGTTGTGACAGAAGCAGCTGGTATAAATCCAACTGTTGATCCAAACTGGAGGAAAGTCATTTATATATTTATTATTTTATAAGTGGACTAAAGTATTACACCAATTAGGTCTGTCAAAAGTATTTTTCTGGGTCTATATCAGAAGTGGGCCACTGCAGCAGGTTGAGGAAGGATATTTTTACCTCCCAGGAACCTGTGGGGGCCATGTGGACTACTGAAAAATAAAACAGAAAACCAAAGTGGCTGAAATTGTACTTCTGGTTCTCAAAAAAAGAGGCATTTTTAATGTTATGTTAAACAGCTTTGCTTCATATTTAAAAGGCAAGTTGTTGCTCTGAAAGACTTATAGGAGCAGCAATTCACCTTCTCTTTTTGGCCAAGCAAAGGTTTGTTCAGGGAATCTAGATGTGTTGAGGGTCACAAATAAATAAATAAATGGGTGAAGACTGTACTTCACCCACTCCATTCTACATTCTTTGTCAAGATAACACATTACTTTACTTGTCAAATTGTATTTATAACCATGTACAAAGCTACAGTAGAGAAAGAAAGAACATTTGACTACAATCCAGAGAAAAGTAAAAGAAAAGCTTTTACTTGAAGAAAAAAACAACAACAAATAATTGGAGAACCCATGACCTGTAAACACAAAATATCATGCATGCATAGGAGATAATCTATTTTAGATACCTGGTTATCTAGTTATCCTTTGCAGAATGAGTAGGCAAGGAAAGATGTTGGAAAGAGTTGGAGAACAAAGTTGTGTATGTTTTGTGGCCTGAACACTCTCAGAGTACCATGTTGTCTTTAGGAGTGATAGAAGATGAAGTTCCATTGCTACCACTGAGATAAGTTTCAACTGCCCTTCTTTGGTGTCTTCATGTGAGATAAGGAAGATACCATTTTGTCCTCCACCTCAGGCACCAAGTGTCTTGGGGCCAGCCTGGCTGTTAACTGCCTACAAGAATTTCCTCTTAAAAAAAAAAAAAAAAAAAAAGGGGGGGAGACTCCATACACACATTTTTTCATTTATTTTATTTATTTATTTTTTGTATGTGGGACTGTCTGTTTGTTTAAATCAGTTTGGAAACCTCTATATGTCTTGGGACAAATGCACAAAATTGTCCATCCTACAAGTTCAGCTAATCAAAGTCTTAGATACTTTACAGAACAGAAAGATAATTGTCAAATAAAACAAAACTGCTATTTAAAAAAAAGGAAATGTAGACAATATTCAGATTCTGGGTGAGAATCTAAATCTAATATAGTAATTTGGTGAAAGATCTTTTATGCGAAATCCTATTTTTTATTTGTTTTAAGGACTGCAAATGAAATAATAAAAAAGAGGCAGGACTTTTTTATATGTAACTTAGAGAAACGAGCATGGTTTCTGATTCAAAGATATGCCTAGTTTCAATTAGGAAATTCTCTCAGACCCTGAGAAACCACTCTCCAAACTGCATACAGAAATGATTGGTTAGTTTCATTAACTGATGCCTGAAGAAACATTTAAACTGACACATAAAAAAACAGCAATTGTCTTAATTTGTGTGGTGCACTCCACACAAAAGCTCTAAATATGTTCAAATTAGAGCAAGCTGCTTGATTGTCACTGCAGTCTCATGTCATGTTAATGCATGACAAACATTAAACCATACACTTAAATGGCAATTTATATCATTTAAATGTTTACTGCCTGAGCAACTCATCACTCATTTAAATGTGATTTTCTGACAGCTAATTTCAGTTAATTTTCCTCTATTCACTTAATTAGAACTTTCAATCAAGAAAAGGCCTATCCATATCTTCATGTTCTATCATTTTTTCATTTAGAAGCTCAGTTAGTGAATTGCTACATGCATCCTTTATAATGGATGACTACATTGTATATCAAGTCACTCCTCTTTCCTGCCTAGCAACCAAATATATATGGGAAACTCTTCCAAAACATATAGCTGAAACATGAAGCCTACCTCTATTTATGTAAGCAAGGCTCTGTCTGGTACTCTTAGCAACATTTTTTTTTAATTTCATAAAAGCACATGCAATTAAAACTATAAAAAACCTAGCCAATTCAATTAAATATTAATGATTTCAAAATTGTTTAATAAGTTAAAAACCATGAGAATTCTCACGAGTGTTCCCATAGCACTACACTTTGTGGCTATAAAATTCCATAAGGCTCAGCCAGTGACAATCATGTGAATTTATTTTTGTTACCATTTTCTTTCCAGAAACAATAAGCACTTAATGTTTAATTTATTTTGTATCTACCTCATCTAAAAGAAAAAGCAGAAGAGGTATGAAAAGGGGAAGTTTTTTTTTTTAATGGAGAAATTGCAAAATGAAGATTTTGCTCTTCTCTAACACCCTACACATTAAATTCTCACCAGAAACATCATAAAGCCAGTGAGCCTGAGTCACTATCGCAATATTGTTAGTAATCTCAAATTACACATCTATGTTTAACAAACCCACACAACACCTTCAATATTCATAAAGAATTGTGTTGTTCTCATCATACAAAACTGGGGTACAAAGGTACTTTAAAATTGCAATCCTATACATGTGTTAGCAGGATTAAGTCCTATTGAGTCTGGTGGGTCTTAACCAAATGTCTGTCAGATATATATAGGATTACAATTCTGTATCTATAAATATAGAAAAGTTATAGTGGAGTAGCCGTGACATTTTAAATTTACTTTTCATACATCAAGATAATTTCCATGATCATTATGTATAAAAGTGGCAGTTAATTTCCAGCATGTGGATGTGATAGCTAAACAAAGAGTGACTACATAGCAATATTCAGAACTCTGAGAAGGGGGGCATGGTTTTTAAAAAGCCACATTTGTGGAGAAATATTCACAATGTTTATATTTCACAGATTTTGGTTAACCATTGTAAATTCACTGACAAATTATTATAGGAATTAAAGATAAAGGAGCATATTATTTTAAAGTAGTTAATAATCCCAGGCTATTGTAATTTATTTTTCACACCCAGAAAAGAATGTCGTTTTCTAAAACTAAAGGAAAAAGTGCAGAAACCTAAACATTTTGAATAACTCAAAGCTTCTGAGAAAGACTGCTCATTAAAGCTACAGTTAAATATGGTGTGCAGCATGGGGATATACTCACGACCTTCCCCCTTGCTGCTCTTAAACCTAACTCAATCTATTGTTAGTGTTCCCATAGTAGACAGGAGATATCATTTACCCTCTATATGTGTTCTGATAAAATTCTGTAAAAAAAAAAAAAAAACCACTAAAACATCCAGCGTGGTACAACAATATTCAGCTGTGCTGAGTTATTGTAAAATAAATCAGAGACTAATGTCCAATTGTTAAGGATCAAATAAGACCACGAGAGGACTGCCATGGAAAGCCACACACAAATTGTCAATTCTGTCTTGTGGGACTCATATTAGTTTTGACAAACTGTCTTGGGGCTGATATCTATTTTTTTAATGAGATCTATTAGACTAAGACTAAAACACTTGAGATATGCTAAAACGTACAATATACAGATGTCTAACACAAACATCTATTAGCCACATTCATTTAGCCACTCACAACGCTGAAACACTCCCTAATTATCTTGAAACTGCAGCTAAGAAGCTACAAAGGAAAACTACAAATTCCGAGAGCAACGTATTTTGATCAGGCACTGCTGAGATTTCTTTCTCAAATAAAATAAAACTGGTAAGGTATTTTAATAGCCTCAGGGCTCAGTCTTCTGTTTTGGAAGCAATAAAACAATAATGTTCTTAATCAGTTCTAAACTTATACAGTATTGTATACATATGGTTTCATAAGTTAACTGTGTGCTTTGCTTAAAAATTACATTTTAGCAGAATTGGCACTTTAACACTTACAGGAGGAATATACATTTTTTCTTATTTCTCTCCTTGTGCATGCTTATACCCTTACAAATATTAAGGAAGCTTGGCTTATAGTTTGTCAAGACAATCATAAAGAAAACAACTACATAGGAGTTTAAAAAAGAATACGTAGAAAAGATCCAAAATATTTGTACATGAAAATAGCAATTCTTATTTTATGTCATCAAAGGTATTTACAACAGGATTGTTCAGTGAAATAAATTTTATTTCCACCTACCTTCTCTTCTCAGAGGAATTAAACAAGCAGAAATAAAGCGAAAAAGTTGACAAGGGACCATTTACTATATGTTGTAAATTCCAACAAAATCTAATAGTTGTGAATGGTGTCAAAACCCATCAGATAAGCCTATATGAACCTCTGTATAAATCACAGAATGTGTAATTGGCTCCAAATTGTAAGAAAAGAAGAAACTACATTAGCTATCTTACAGAGTAGTTTTCCAAATATTTAAAATTTTGAATTCCTAAAAATGGATTATAACAATTTAAGCCAAATATTCAGTTTAAAAAACGTGAATAGAAAAAAAATCAAGCACTTTTTGCTTAAAATAACATACTTTAATTTTCCATGTACATTTTTCCTAAGGGCTTCCTAAGTTTTCACAATGACATGATACTATAGCCAACAAACAAATTTTAAAAATCAAGCAGCCTGTTATGTTTGCATATGCTGGATTTCAAACACTAGCAGTAATGTTTCCTTAACATTGATGTATGACCTTTCTAATTTACAACGATGAAGGCTGTTTTTTCAGCCTAATTAGAACCATTTCAAACTTTCTTGTTAAATATATGATAAAAAAAGTCCTTTCAACTTAAAAAAAAAAGAATCTGGAGTTTCTTTCTATGTCAGCTTTGTTCCAATCAAAATATACTTTGAATTAAATGATTTTGATTGAATATGTGGATCACATTCCCTTCGAAGATTTAAAGTCCAAAAGGGAAAAGTTTAGTCTGTTCAAACAAAGCAAGAGCAACCATTTTGCAGAAAGCTACTCACATTTACAAAGACTGACAAATTGTTTGTGTGCACCATTAGGTCTAGTCTCTTCAATAGTTACCAGATTTCCTCTCTTCCTAATCAGAAATTAACTCTTAACATACTGGCTTTGTTTTGTTACATCCCTTGAGGTAAATTGTCTAGAGAGAACTGTATCACACATATACAGACACAGAAAAATTAATAACTGCAGTATCCTAGCTGTAATAATGAATATGTCCTGAAGGCAACTTGAAGGCACATATACACATAAAAAATATCAATTATATTTGATAGCATTCATTTTATCTAGTATTCTTTTTTTGTATGCTATCATTATAAACTGTTGCATGCAACAGCAAACTAGGTGAACAACACATTTCTCAGATGCTAATATTTTATTGCATGATTTTGGAACCCTTTAACATAATGTATATCTGAGCCCATTTTTAAACATGTTTGATACCAGTACAACTGGACTTAGTAAACTATTTAGCTATAAAAAAAAGTATACAACTAAAAAATTCCTGAAAAGATAAACAGGAAAAAGGGAAGCACGAGAGCCAGCATGGGTAGTGGCTGTATTGCTGGACTAAATCTTAAGAGATCCAAGTTCAACTTGCCACTTAATGAGAATGTTGACTGGGTGATTATGGGCTAATCACAATCAGCCTCACCTCCCTTCATTCTTCATATGAGGATACAGTGAGGAGGGAATCCAAGTACATTGCCTTGAACTCACTGCAGGAAAAATTATGTATAAATGTATTATTGCTGTGTGCCTTCAAGTTATATCAGACTTAAGGTGTCTCTAAGATGAACCTTTCATGGGATTTTCTTGGCAAGATTTGTTCCAAGGAGGTTTGCCTTTGCCTTTCTATGAAGTTGACAGAGTGTGAGCGGTGGGTTTCTATGTCAGAGCAAGGATTTGAACCCTGGTCTCCAGAGTTGTAGTCCAATGGCCAAACCACTACACCACTGATGGCTCTTAAATAAACAAATAAGCTAATACAATTAATATTACATGGTAGATTTGATTTCTTAATTCCTAGAAAGAAAACCACTAGGAATATAGTGCAGAATAAACTGTCCTGAAGAGTTCTAACACAAGAAACAGTGCTCATATTTGCTAAAGGGTCACCCATGCTAGAAGTTTATTTGAACACACCAGTTCTACCATCCCTGTTGGCTGTAGTACTCTTGCCTGTTATCCCAGCTTCTTGGATTTGGTAAATTCTTTGGCATTGTTTTCCTTTGCATCCTTTGGCCCAAAATACACAGGCCAAATAAGGCTGCTTCTGGCTACTTTTGGGTGGTGGTGGTGGCATTTAGATAATGCATGCCCCCAAAGCAGCAGGAAGTTGTGGTGAGGTGACGGCAAGTCAGGAAAAGCCAGTCTAAAAAGGAGTCAATTTAGATCAACTTCTGGGCAGCGTGGTTTGGGACTGCGGTGACAGCCTGCTTCAAAAGCAGGCTATGCAGTCAACATAGTCCTTCCCCATTGGAGCTGGAGCGGCCTTTGGCTGCTCCTTCATGGCTGTCTACTTCACCCCTTTGTTATATGCCCTAGGTTTTACATATTCTGTATTCAAAATTGTCATGAAATTATCCTTTTCTGTTAAGCAGTTCCTGATCTACCCTTGGCCTTGCTTTATCTATACCTTTACTAGTGCTAGGTTCCCAGCATAGCAATGGTAACAATCTAATATATACAACTAAACATTGACAGGGATTGTTTGTGAATAAAATGGAGTGCAGAAAAAGAACATAAGCTATATTTCTCCAAATCCATTATACATTATATCCTGGACTGGTTCTGGTCAGCTTTTACAAATAATAATATTTTATAAGCACAAAAAGAATTAAGATTAAAAAAATTAATATTCTGAATGTGATGTACTTTTAAAAACTAATTTTAAAGCATTTTTATCATCATGCATTTAGTCTGAAGTTCCTGAGAACATCTGCAGAATTTTCATACCTCATTAGTAAATGTCTTGCCCATAATTAACAGGAACATACCTGCAGTTGGTATTTTAAGAGAACTGGAAGTGAGACCCAGGAGCTGCTAAAAAGCAATAGACCTTAATCCTAATGTATTCATACACCATTGTATTCAAGACAGATCTGGAAAAAGTGATTCAGCCTGTTTTAGATGGGTTTACACTCTCTCTGAAAACACATGTTTGTAGTTTGGGGGTATGCCTAGATTCAGCCTTGAGCCTGGACATACAAGTTTCAGTGGTGACCAGGGGTGCATTTGCACAGTTAAAGCTAATGCACCAATTATGCCCATTCCTGGAGAAGATGGATCTGACCACAGTAACACATGTCTTCGTTACCTTTCTTTTGGATTATTATAATGCTCACTATGTGAAGCTACCTTTGAAAAAGTGCTTAGAAACTACAATTGGTTCAAAGAGCTGTAGCCAGATTCCTAATTGGGGTTGGCTACAAGAAGCAGATAATTGTTGTAAAGGTTCCACTGGTTGCCAGTTTGTTTTCAGGCACAATTCAAAGTGCTGGGGATGACCTATAGGATCCTATATATCTAGAGTCCAGGTTATTTGAAGGTAATTTTCAAAAACAGACTTACTGCTGAACACAGAGGATCTACAAAAATTCAACCTAAATAATAATGAAATCAAAATAGTTTAAAAGTTTCCATACCTTGATCAAAGATTGATCAGAATGGAGATTGCAGTCAAGAAATAAGACAACTACGAATGGGAAGAGAAGCCATGAAAGAACTAGACAAGATCCTAAAGTGTAAAGATATACAACTGAGCACTAAAGTCAGAATTGTCCAAGCAATCATATTCCCCATCACCATGTATGGATGTGAGAGTTGGACAGTGAAGAAAGTGGACAAAAAGAAAATAAACTCATTTGAGATGTGGTGCTGGAGAACAGTCCTGATGATACTGTGGACAGCCAAAAAGACAAAACAAATGGGTCCTTGATCAGATCAAGCCTGAACTCTGGGAAGCCAAGATGATAAAACTGAAGCTGTGGTACTTTGGCCACATTGTGAGAAGGCATGACTACTAGGAAAGACAATAATGCTAGGGAAGACAGAAGACAGCAAAATGAGATGATTAAATGCTAGATGGATAGACTCAGTCAGGGAGGTCATGGGCCTGAATTTACAGGACCTAAGCAGAGCAGTGGGGGTCTTGGAGATGCCTCATCCACAGAATCGCCATGAGCTGGGGCCAACTCAAAGACAGTTAACAATAACAAAAACAAAACTGCCTTCTAATGAATTTTAATGTCTTTAATGTTTGATGTTTTAACTTTCTAAATTGTTTAATTGCTTTTTAAATAACGTCTATATTTATAGGGTTCTTATAGTTATTAATCTATATTGTTTTCAAATATATTGAAAATATATATTTCTTTAACCATTCTACAATACAATCATCAAAGAGTGAATTCTGGTATGATAGGGGCCATGGTACAAGGTAAAAGGGTATTAAACTTCTCCTACACCATATTCTTACTGAACCCTTTCCCTAATCTGATCTCGCAAATTCTATTGAAAACTGATATTTTGTTCACCTCAGAATACTCTTATTAAAAAGCATTGTCTTCCATGGCCTTCTGAACCTCTCCTGCACGCACAGATTTCAATAACTAGATATCAGGATCATTTACTCTTGTGATCACTCCAGAAATTCCTTTAGTATGTTTTATACACATTCAAGCATTTTCCCCAGTTCCCAAAGTCCACCTTGCTTATGGACACTGTCCCAACTCTATTTCTTCCTGTAACTTAGATAAGAGATTATTCCTTTTTCACCCACTAGAAGGTTGCACTTAAAGCTAGATCTCCCACTGCAGAAAAAACACTAATGACCCACCTACTACTTTGGTAACTGGAAAATGATACATGCAATGTCATAAGATGGCTGTTGTTGTTGTTGATTACTGCAACGCACTCTACATGGGGCTGTCTTTGAAGACGGTTCGGAAACTTCAACTAGTCCAATGGACGGCAGCCAGACTAACAACTGGAGCTTCATACAGGGAGAATACTACCCTCCTGCTATGTCAGCTCCACTGGCTACCGGTCCATTTCCGAGCTCAATTCAAAGTGCTGGTTTTGACCTTTAAAGCTCTATACAGTTCTGGCCAGGCTTACTTGTCCGAACACACCTGCCCCTACGTCCCGCCTCATAACTTAAGATCTTCCGGGGAGGCCCTGCTCTCATTCCCACCAGCCTCGCAATTGTGGCTGGCGGGGACGAGAAACAGGGCCTTCTCGGCAGTGGCCCCCCGCCTGTGGAATGCACTTCCGAGTGAGATACTATCAACCCCATCCCTCCTGGCCTTTAGGAAGAAAGTAAAATCATGGTTGTGGGACCAGGCTTTTGCACATTAATGTAATGCAGCACTTCACTGGGACTGGATAACGTTGATGGTCATAAGAACACGGATTACCACTTTGGGATATGGAAAGATCATATATTGAGATTTTAAACTGTTTGATTGTTAATTATTGTTGATTGTGCTTGTTTTAACTTTACTGTATTTATGTTTTAAATTGTATGCTGTCAGCATCTAATGATTGCCTTGTAAGCCGCTGAGTCCCCCCTCGGGGATTGAGAAGAGCGGGTTAGAAATACTGTAAAAATAAATAAATAAATAAATAATTGCCATCAAGTTGCCTTTGACTTATGGTGACCCTGTGGATGAAAGGTCTCCAAGACACCCTGTTATCAAAAGACCTGCTCAGATTTTGCAAACTCAAGAGCCTTGGCTTCCTTATATCTATCCACCTGTTATATGACCTCTTTTCCTACCGCCTTCAGCTTTACCAAGCATGTACTATCATCTATATCTACAGATGGATTTTTTTTTAGCTAGCAGAAATTGTCTGACGTAACCTATAAAATTTTCTTCTTATGGAAAAAGCTGCAAGTGAGTAAATACACACAGTGATCTCAACATGAGTTTCATGCTTAGACCAACAAAACGACAGTTAAATAACATGTTGTCTGTGTCCTGGTGTGACTAAAAAGAAGACAGCAAGGCAAGAGTTAATTTGTACTAAAGAGGAAAGGAGGAGTGTTGTCTGGGGAGGAAAGCTAACTGAGAGTTAATCAGGGATCACATCCAAAGCCAGGCATGGATAAGCCTCACTAATGAGGCTCAAGTACCCTGCAGTGGCTTTCAAACCTAACTGGCTTCAAAGGATGCCACCCCATGACAGAATGCAGCTAGCCATACGAAGAGAGTGATTAGAATAAATGACTACAGTAATTAACTTTGATTTGAAGCCACCTGACTGGAAAGAGAAGCTAGAAGCTGTTTAGCTGAACTCTTCCCTTGTAGAAAAGGGAAGCTTCTCTTTACTCTTGTGTTCGTATGTGTTAAGA
Organism: Urosaurus nigricauda; assembly: GCA_034509955.1. Lineage (NCBI taxonomy): Eukaryota > Metazoa > Chordata > Lepidosauria > Squamata > Phrynosomatidae > Urosaurus > Urosaurus nigricauda. Next base: position 156,191,986 of record JAOEGL010000005.1, on the reverse strand, counting down.
GAGCCTTTTCTTTCAAATAGGTATTGGGTCGAACTAATGAAAAGCAGCTTTCATTCAGTGGCCTCACCATTCATTCTGAAAGGAGGGGGAAAGAAAAGCTTCAAAGGGGGACTAATTTACTTCATCCCAATCACCTTTGGAGAGTTTAGAGTTTACAGTGCCACTTTCTCTCTCTCTCTCTTCCTCCCTCCCTCCCTCTCTCTCTCTCTCACACACACACCACTTTTAAGGGAAAAAAATCAGATCAACAGATTATTAAAATTTTAGACAAAATATGCACATTCATTTTATATTTAACGAAAGCAATCAACTTAATTTCTTGTTATATACAGCTTTCAGGTCATTTTTATTAATGCACAGTTTTCTTTGTGATGCAGAATGTATTCCATTTAGTGAGAACTTTTACTGTGAAGAAGCAGCTAAATAATATTTTAAATGTTCACTACTGGCCTTGCCCTAATAGATTGACTTAATTTAATCCATTATGCCTAATGTTTTACAAGTAATTAGCAATCATAGTACCAATGTTATCCTATACCTGCTGACTAAAAGCTTACCACAAAGTTTTGCCAAGTAGTATAAATGGTATAGTAGTCAGAACAATTTACCAAACATTTATGCAAAGACACTGATTTATTTGACAGCTTTACACCTTCAAGGCCCAGTATAATTAAATGTTTTGACAGCTAAACAAAAATTGTATAAATTTCAAATTTGTTTAAATGGATAGTCTATCTAAAATGAAAATACTATGTGGATTACCATGCATTCAAAAAGTTCCTTTAATGGCGTTAAAAATAGATTACTGCTATTTTTCTCTTTTCTCATCTGTATAAGAAAGCAACCACTCTGATTTTCAATTCTGATATTATTTATTTTGCACTTAGATGAAAAGGTGGTTGTGGCCCCTTCCAACTCTAAGATGATATGATTCTATGAAATTTTACTTTTAAAATCTTAAACAAAATATCAAAATACTGCCATGTTCAAATTAAAAGAGTAATAAGCCAAATAGGAAATGGTTTGTTCCAATGCTTTTAGTCTATTTGATGTGGTAGACTGACTTTCCCCACCTAATGTGCCAGGGACCAGTAACATACTTGTGCACACTGGCTACTCAATTGTTTACTTTATTTCTTGCTTGAAAGTCTGTATTGCATCAATCCAAGTGCCATCACTTTGGGTAGAACTGGTCTATTCTGTTTCAGTTGTTTCAATCACTTTCAAATACAAATTGCATCAAAGCTTGTAAATACTGTATGTACTAGCAGACAGCATAACTTTCATTTCTAGTCTCTAAACAACCTTAGGAACATGGCGTTATAACAAGTCACACAATTGGTTCATTAGTCTTATACTATCTACACTGATTGGAAGCAGCTTTCCCAGACAACAGGCCTTTCCCTACCCTTTTTGGAGATTTGGGAGCTAAACCTGGGCACATATTCCTGAAAAGCAACACTTTATCCTTGAGTTGTCTTCTCCTGCCCACAAGTCCCATAGTCTAAGCAATGTGGCATGAACTTCTGAAAGAGAATCAGACTTCATATGAAGAGCTGACTGACATAAACTCAAAAAAAAAAAAAGTAAAATCTCCATCTTAAGTGAACATTTAAGGACTGTGTACAAATGCAACATTAATGGCAGGGGAAACCAAAGCTGCGTGAGAAAAAGACACAACTAAAACTCTCTCGTTAAATCAAATTGGTTAAAGCTAAGACTTGTCCCTTTATGGGCAATTTTTCTTTTGCCCTGGTCATTAAGATATTATGTCTTGAAACAGAATGTTTAATGAACCTATAATTATATAACCATTATTTAAACACTGAGGTCTTTAAGCAAATACACCAAAACATTACAATTTAGCTCTGTAATTCTCAGATGAAGTGCCTTACTGCTTTGAGGGAAACTATAATCCAAGTAAAGGTAACAATGACCAGTTGTTTATAAAAACTATTGAAATGTTTGGGAGCAAGTTCACATTCTCCTGCTATGTTTATGTTTCCATTTATCATCCATCTCCTTAAGAAGAATGCTGAAAAGGAAGAGCAGCACAAGAAGAAATCTTGTTTAAACTACACATGAAGACGTCAGGTTGCTTAACAAATTGAACCAATGTCACAATGCCATGTATACATCTAAAAACATTATGGCATTACTTCGTTTTCCTTGACCCTTCTCTTCCCTTTCACTCTTTTTTGAGATTCTAAACAGTTCAGTTTATTCATTCATTTGTAATTATTTTCCAAGCCCTTCAATTTTTACTGACATGCACCTTAAACCTACACGGCAGTAGGAAGAACTTCCATCCAAAAGTTAAAATGCACACCATACATATAATTTTCATTTAGCGGCTATTAATCAAAGGTCATATCTAACCTTTGCTAGCCTATTAATTAAAGGTCTGCCTTTAGTAATGGTAACACATACATACACACACACACAGAGACGGCACATTTTTTTTCTCCATATGAAGAATAATTGGGGAAAAATATGTTGAACAAATGAGGTTAAACAAAAGCAATTACACATCCATTCCAAGTAAAAAATGATTATTTCCAACCATATATTATTATAATGTACCTGGCAGCCAAAATAAGGCAAGGACTGACTGCTTCAACAGGGTATCTAAAAGTCATTTGCTGCACAGAGATCTACTCCACCAAAAATATACAATTCATTAATGTCCAGAAGGAATGGCATAATAATCTGTCACAACAAAAACAAAGACTGTAGTGACATCTTGAAAATAATCAAATTTATAATTTCACAAGCTTTAATGGACTAGTTGATTTATCATAGAACTACAGAGATGGAAGGGATCACAAATGCTATTTAGCCCAAGTCCCTGAATTTTAGGAATACACAGCTAAAGCATTCCTGAGAAATGGCCATCCAACTTCTGTTAGAAGACCTCCAAAGGAGAGCCCACCACCTTCCAAGACAATCCTCTCCACTTCCACAGAGCTGTTAGAGTCAAGAAGTTCTTCCTAATGTTTAAGTGGAATCACTCTTTCTTGTAATTTTGAGTTCACTGGTTTATGTTATGGTTTCTGGAGTAGCAGAAAAAAAGCTTGGCTTGTACTTCATTAGTTTTACCAAATATTTATCATTTCTTGTTCTCAAAACAAGCTTGAACTCATAATCATTATGGACTGATTCTAAATACACAAGCATAACATGAAGGAGCAATCAGAATACAGGATATTCTAGGACTTGGAAAATTTACTTTTTTAGACTAGACTTGGAGTGAATTATGGGAGCTGTAGTCTAAAAAAGAATGTTTCCATTTTCTGAGATATTCCATATGTAAATAGTTTATAAATTAATTTATGAATGCACATAACAAACCCATTTAAAAAAACTAGCTCAGAGCTTAGTATGCTTAAAATGTTTTAACTCAAAATTAATAATGCCTACAGTAACAAACGGAATTAAAAGCCAAGGGAAAATTTAACGTTACAAGAACTCTTGCACTTCTTAGTTGACAAATGTTTTATTTGAAGTATCAGTTACTCGCTTAAAATGAGTAACTGACTGTTTTTTCTCTTAGAGTAAAAGCATTCATGTCAAGAGAAGAGAAGAAGTGAATTTTTAGACAGAAGCAGGGGTAAATGAAACTATAATCATGGAAATTGTTAGTGGACCTACCCATGAAAGACAGCTTGACACAAAAGTACATGTCCAAGGGACACTAAGCTTTTTACTGGGGAAGGCAGTTCTAAGATTTTAATCATGTTAAATAAATGTATTTTAGATATTTTGAGCACTGATTTCTTTCCCAACCCCCTACTCCAAAAGAGTTTTTCTGAATCTAAACCTTTTGGACAGCACTCTAACATGTTTGTTACAGTTATTGCATATGCTTAATGCAAACTGTTCCATGGAGTGGATATAAAAATCACTTTTACCAAAGCTATTTTCTGTATCATCAGTGTTAACAATTCTGGGGATGAGATACGGATATTGTAGCTTTTTTATTTTTTAGCTTTTTCTTCATTTATATTGTATCAAATGCTAAAAAGGAGCATTACTAGTTTTAGTACAAATATTGTAAGCCATTTGGCACAAAATATATATCCAAATAAAGTCCACTAATATCATCAACTAACAACCCAGCTGCATTTGCTCATGTCACGTTTCACACATGGAAACCAAGATGCAAGATTACCTCATTTATGGTAACACTCATAAACTACACAGTACACAGTAAACATGTCTGCCCAGCAAATTAAAATATCCCTGGGTTATGTAGCAGCTGAAGCTGTCCAGAACCTGTTTATAATCCAATAGAAACAGATATTTGTCTTTAATTTCAGAAAAGGGCAAAATCAAATTCCTTTAGTGCCTTGCAGGCTGCTTGTCCTGAACTTTCTGCTTTACAACAAAAGACAGGCACCTCTTGCTTTTCAAAGGGGTACATTATAAACAGTCTTAAAGCAACTGAATTACAACTTTGACCAGCAGTCCATTTATAATTGGCTAGGAAAGGAAACAGTTTTAAATCATTCTCCTGTGCCAATTTAAATCTGTTAGAAAAATTTCACCTGTCCCAGGCAACCAAATTCCTGCATTCTTATGAGGTGAACCAAAACATATATATTGGTTCGATTAGCCTTCAGTCATCCTGCATGACAACATAATTTGCTGGTAAATTTAATGCAAGTATTTTAATCTAAAGGACAACTGATAATTATAATTGTAATGGGTATTTCTCCCAACATCCATATTAAAAAGGAGGGATTCTGTTGCTTACCAACAAAATCCTGCCCTTACTAAGATCAAAGGTGCAGCCTGGTAACTTGAATTATAGCCTATGAAGGTGGCAGGCAGAATCCAAAAATCCAAAATGTAAACACAACTGCTTAGGATGGAGGGGTCCACCTTCCCAGACTGGACAAGGAAAGAGACTCCCTCAGAGGCACATTTCCCCATCCTGGAACTATGAAATAAACTACATCTGACTGGAACAGCTCAAAGGAGGAACAGAACCACAGAGGAGGAACAGGAAAGTGGCATACATCTCAAAGTCTCTAATTATCCCCATTATAATAAGACCATAGATACCGCAAAGATGGATCAGATTCCCTAAATTCATTAGGGAATCCCAGCAAGCCTTTTTTGTAAGTCTTGCTGCTAAAGGCTCCCCTAGAGGAGGGCCTCTTTGTTAATATAATAAGGCTTACTTAAACAAAGGGGAGGTGGTATGTGCTTAGAAACCTTTTTGGACTATGACTCCCAAAATCCCAATGGTAACTGGAAACTCCTGTGTCAGTGGGTCAGTGAATCTGCACCAGATTTTGCTCAGCTTGAAAGGACCACTCCAAGGTGCTGAACCTGTTTTGGGAACAGAGGTTAGCTCCTTTAAGGCTGGCTGAAATCCTTGAGTGTCTTTACAGACCCAAGGGGGAATCCTTCTGTCTCTGACTACCACCACCACAACACGTACTAGGACACAAAAGCTGGAGAAAATAAGGCCATAACTGATTACAGCTGCATGTAAGGTTAGTGCAATCATGGGACTGGTCCAGGCATCAGTCAAGCTCCCTGTTGGTCAATAAGCTGATACCCCAGGATGACAGCTATGGGATTCCACATGGACAGAAACCACTGCATGGCTACCATTGTCATTTGGGAGTGAGGCACACTAGAACCCTCTTGAACTGAGCATGCATACTGTCCACCCTTCCCCCAAAATGTTTTTTGGACCTTCCAACTTAAACATGCAGTCTTTCTGGATCCAGATCCAATTCATACTGTACCTGCCTAAAGTTGTGATAAGAAAGTATAAGCATAATAAATTATACATGAAGGGTGGGTAGGTGGGACGAAGCTCCAAGCTGGACTGATTCTGGCACACTGGGGAGCTGGTTTATATGCTCCCATGCTGAACCTGAAGGCAAATTCTAGCAAACATCTTGAATTACATTGGATGGTGGTTCCCACCACTCCAAAGAGTGAAGAAGATGAACCCAAGCAGCACACCAACATGGCATAATTTGATCCACCAAGCCCCCTGGACTATAAGCCCACCTCCTGGTTGAGTTGGGAAGCGCACTTCTCACACCACTAATAAAATCAGGAAATTTCTAGCTATAGAATCATGTATAGTGATGGTGGTAGGTTCTGTTCTGTGCAATTTCAGAAGACTGCTACTTGTTATTGAGATTTCTGGTCAACTTTAGCTGGACTGAAAATGGAAGAGGCACACTTATCCTTCTGCCAAAGTGGCTATCAGACTGCCTTCACAACCTAAAGCACACAAGGTAACTATACATTTCACAAATAGAACTCTTAACATTCAGTGGTGGCTTCACTCCAAAAACTTGGTCTGTCACAATAAAAATATAAGACAGAGATATCTGACACTAGCAACAGAACACAGACCTTTACTATTTGCAGAAATTGTTTTCAGAAGCTGGTTTTCTGAAAGTTGTTTTTTAGACCAAAGATCTTGGGATACATTGGATCTGCATTAATTCAGATTTTATATAGTGTTTTTAAGTTGTTTTTTAGACCGAAGATCTTGGGATACATTGGATCTGCATTAATTCAGATTTTATATAGTGTTTTTAAGTTGTTTTTTAGACCGAAGATCTTGGGATACATTGGATCTGCATTAATTCAGATTTTATATAGTGTTTTTAAGTAAACAATTGAACACAAACTTTTAAATATATCTTTTCAAGGGCTGTCTGATGATTGCAGGATTTTCAGTTGGTTTATCAGCTGAATAGTAAGAACTGAATCCTGTTGGACAGTTCTGATTAAAATAAAACCATTGAATCAGATTTTAAATGGCAAGTCAATACATACGTAAATGCAATTAGTCAGGAATAAAAATAGGATTAGGCCTATGTCATTAATCAATTAAATTTAAATACATAACATTTTTGCAATAATTGACATGGAAATTCAATTCAGCTTATTCTGGTAAATCTTTTAGATGGAAAGTATAAATAACATATCGATATTTTGTTGCTACTGTTATTGCTGTTCCTGTTGTGTGCCTTCAAGTCATTTCCAGCTTATGTCAAACCTATGTCAAACCTACCATGGGGTTTTCTTGGCAAAATTTATTCAAAGGGGATTTGCTTTTGCCTTTCTCTCAGGCTTAGAGAGTATTTCATGCCCAATGGTCACCCAGTGGGTTTCCATGGCAAAGTGAGGATTCAAATCCTGGTCTCCAGAGTCATAGTCAAATGCTCAAACCACTACACCACTGTCTCTCCAATATATATTTTTACCTCACCATTAAAGTAATATCCTTAAAAAATAATCAATGCCCTTAATTTTCATCCTTTTGAGTCAAGGCACTACAAATTAATGAACTAAACTTCTACTGTTAATTCTTAGATTAAAAATTGTAATTCTTAAATCACATCGGCCCTCATTTATGAGATGATATTCCGTGCAGCCCCACCTTTCCTCCTTATCTGTAACAGCTATCTACAGACACTTCAAAAGCTACATGCACAAAGGGGTGAAGATATACAGATCTCTGCAGTGATGAGCACAATCATTTATTATATGACAAACAAACCAATCCCAGGACGGAAAACACCTCAATGTTCGCACCACTTGGCATTCTTGAGACCTGATGTTAAGTTTTAACTTTTCAAACTTAGACAAGTGTTTCTGAAAAGACTTTTAATACTAGTTAATTTGTAGTGGAACACCCACCACTGTCGGAAAGCCCTTACATCCTCATTATCTTAGAATGCTTTTCTTCTGACAATATTTGTGACTGTTAAAACAACCACATAATACTCATCTAGGATGACATAAATTGGCTGCTTAAACTTCACACTAACATCTCTTTGCCTTTGGCAGTGCTTCCTCCTTGGCCAATTTTTGAGGGTTCAATTTCTCCTCCCCCAGCACTGCCAAAACTCCTTGCACAAATAATTCAGATAAAAATATAGGCTGCTGTCCTTTGCTTATTCACCTTTATGAATATGTGAACTATTTCCTCCCCTTCCCAACACTGTAAAACAGAAACTTCTCAGAAAACAAAAATACCTAAGTTAACAACTCATCTAGACACTTAAACAAAACTGTGTACAAGACCAAAATGTTTAATTTTTTTATTAAAAAATCAAGAAACTGAAAACATCTCCAGTGCCTAAAAATGTAATAGTGCATAAAACACACGCACACACGCACACACACACACAAAAGCTCCAAACAAACAACTATTCAGAATTCTGCTTTAAATTTCTTGCCAATCTCCTGAATGACATGATTTCAAAAAGTAATGACTAAAAGGTCACCACATGACAGCTGAGCACTCATGACCCCAAATTAAGAGGTATTACCCTTTATCTACTAATCAGTGAGTCACAAATGTACAACTTGCCCCAAGAACTTTCAGAATTCCTGAGATTTGTTCACACACCATTGCCTAAAAAGCACAATGAGATAGCACAGAGAGGAAGGAAAAGAAACATGGTTATGGTTATGTGGGAAGAATGTTTAGACGAAAAGCAGTGAAGGATGGATAACAGTGATTTTAGGTGCAACAGAGGAAGACTAACAAGACAGCCTTGCAGAGTTATACCTATATAAAACCATGACTCAGAACTTAGCCATTATCTCCTGAGATACAAATATTAATAAGCTTGTGTCAGTATTTTATTTTAAAAAACCCAGTCTGAACAGAAAAGAACAGAGGAATAACCAAATTGCATCTAGATATCTGGTACATGAAGCAGAAGACAGACAAACACAACCAGGAAGTAAAAATCTTCAGGGATTAAAGAAGTAGCCAAAAAAGGAAGATAAAGGGAGGCTGTATAATGAGAAATTCAACTTACAAGAGAGATCATAGAAGAAATGGAGGTGAGAAACAGCAAAAAGATTAGCAATTGAAGAGGTCAAAAGCAGAGAAAGACTGAAGATGGGGAAAGATGAGAAACAGGAAAATATGCATGTAAATCACCAGCACAAAATAAAAAAATAAAAGAATAATGTGACCCGTGCCTAAATATAATGATATATTAACAGAGGGAAATTGTGCTAGTGAAGTTTTGTGAGTTTTTCCAATTGTGTAAGTGGCACTGAATTTGTCCTTGTGGTCCTTGTGGTCCCCAGACACACTGTCATTTATGAATCCAATTCTCTACCTGATTGTGAAACTAGCCTTAACTGAAGCACCTGGTTCCAAGCAGCTAGTGGTAAGACTGGATGGTTGAAGAAAAGAACAAGTCAGTCACAGTCTGAGTAGCAGAGGGGAAAAATAGACAGAAAAGGCAAAAGTCTAAAAGACCAAAAATCTGCAAGAAAGATGGGCTGGGAAAATGTTATATATAGTATATAGTGAATAGAGCAGCTGAAAATTGCTGGTTGAAAGAGGGATGACAGAAAAGGAAATAACTGAGGAAGAACAACAAAAACTCTTAGAGCTGAGGGAAATATCTCTTATCACTCTTAAATTATTTTATGGGATTTTCTGGAATATCTTTTTCAGTATTTGTCAAAACGAAGAGAGGAACTTTTAGTATAGCATACTGTATACGCATCCAGACATAACAGCTTATGGTTTTGAAGAATATACCTACATATCATAGAATAATAGAGTTGGAAGAGGCCCTGAGAGCCATCACATCCAATCCCTTCATCAATGCAAGATCTCCCCAGCTAGAGCATCCCCAGTAGGTAGCTGTCTAGACTTTCTGAAGATGTCCACAGAAGGAGACCACACACCTCTCTAGGCAATTGGTTTCATTGTCAAACCACTCTCACGGTCTTGAAGTTCCTTCCAATGTTCAACTGAAATCTACCATACACATGGATGTGTACTGTAACCTAAAACCATTAGACCTAGTTCTACCCTCTGAAACAGCAGAGAACAAGCCTTTGCATCCTCTTTGTGGCAGCCCTTGAAATATTTAAAGAGTGTGATCATATCACTCCTCAGTCTTCTTTTCTCCTAATTGAACATACCCAACTACCTCAACCTCTCCTCATTTGTTTTGTTTCCCTGTATCTCTTATTTTCATTGACATTGTGTGAACGCACTCCAACTTGTCTATATCTTTCTTAAGGGCACCCAAAACTGAATGCAGTACTCCACATGAGACCTGATCAACACAAAATCTAGTGGGACTATGACTTCCCTTGACTTGGAAATTATGCTTCTATTAATGCAGGCTAAGTTAGCATTTGCTATCTTTGCAGTAGCATTACACTGCTGTTTCCAGCTTCTCTATATCCTATATCCATGTTCAATTTATGATCAAAAATAATACCAAAGTCCTTTTCACATGTAGTACTGCTCAACCAAGTATCCCCACTCTGCATTTGTTTTTTGTGACCTAAATGTAGAATTTTGCATCTGGTTGATTTCAACCCAGTTTTTTTTAGTGTATCAAGGTCCTTTTTAGTTCTGTTCCTATCTTTCAACATGTTAGCCACTCTTCCCAGGTTTGCATCACCTGAAAACTTAATAAGGATTCCCTCCATCCTGTCATCTAAGTCATTGATCAAAATGTTAAAGAATAATGTCCCTAGGACAGAACCTTGAGGCACTCCATTCAAGAACTCCCTTTAGTTTGAAATGCAGCCATTGATGACAACGATTTGAACACAATTTTCCAAACAATGATGGATCCATCTGATGGTGTTTCCATCTGTTCTATAGTTAGTTTGCTAATCAAAATATCATAGGTGACCTTGATAAATGCTTTCCTGAAATCCAGATAAATGACATCCACAGCATTCCCACTATCTACTAAACCAGTGACCAGATTATAAGATTGATTTGGCAGGATTTGTTCATGACAAATCTATGCTGGCTTATACTAATCACTAAAAGAAACCTACCAACAGATACCTGTATAATCAGTTGCAAGCAAGAAGAGCCCTCCCTCCATCCACCATCTTGAGGGAGAGAAAGGCAAACCAGCTCCAACAGGGCTTGCCTGAAGGAAAGAAGAGCCCTCCCTCCGGTCCATCTGCCTTGGTCCAGGCCTCCGAGGGAGAGAAGATCTCCTGGACTTTGCCCCTTCCCCACCACCTCTCCCTTCTCCTTTTGTGTCATGTCTTTTTAGATTGTAAGCCTGAGGGCAGGGAAATGTCTAATTAACAAATTGTAAGCCGCTCTGATAGTCTTGGCTGAAGAGCAGGGTATAAATAAAACATTATTATTATTATTATTATTATTATTATATTATTATATCTGGTACTGAGGTCAGGGTGACTGGCCTGTAGTTTCCTGGATCTATATTTATGGCTTTTTAAAAAAAAGATGGACAGTGTAATGCTTATCGTCAACCCTCTGGCACCTTAACTGTTCTCCAAGACTTCTCAGAAATGATGGCAAGTGGTTCTGTGAGTATATCAGCAAGTTCCTTCAATACTTTGGGATGCAGTTGATCTAAGACTGCAGATCTGAATTCATTTATGTTAATTAGGTGATACCTGACTAATTTTTATCAGCCTTGCTTTGCAACTCTGATTCCTTACCAAAGTCTCTACTGATGTAAGCAGGTACATAGTCCTCTTGGGGACTGGGGGATAATGTAGGTATTGAGCCATTCTGCCTTTTCATTGCCTTTTACCATCCTGCTCAGCAAGTGTGCTTCTAAACTCTTTGCTTTCCTGTCCAGGGCTTCATGGTCCAAGGTGATCTGTTCAAAGGTGTTCTTTGTAGTGTCACTGGTGCCCACATGAATCAGAAAAAAAGGGGCACTGCTTTCTATTCTTTAGGAGCTTTGGTAACATCACAATGATATCCCAGTGCATGTGCCAGAGTTCTGTACAAACTCTCTGCAAAATGCTTTGAACTATCTCTTTTTTAATTTTTTGCTGTTCTTATTTTTGCACGTGCAAAAAAAATATTACATTTTACAGTGTAAGTCATTTAACTTGAAGCTGTATCAATATGAAGAGGACTTGATACAGGCAATAAACCAAGAGGGGAGAAATTGCTCATTTGTACTTCTCCATTAATTCAGCCTTTAATGCAAGAAAGATATATACAATAAGATGCATTGCTCTCCTCAAGGGAATTAAGCTCAAGCAGAATTTCTTCGCTTGACTGAGAAAGTGTAAGATAATGAAAGCAGCAGCTTCAAGAAAAAGTGAAAACAGCAGGTACATTAGATGAGAGATTTTATTTAAAAGAATGTCCTTTATATCTTTAGTACTTACAAATTCTAAATATGTATACAATACAAGCTACTCAGATTTGAGAGTACCACAAAATAATATTTTAATCATAAACATAATCAGACAGACAGACAAGTCAGGAGGGGTTATGAAAGGCCATTGGTTTGAATTCAGAGGAACTTTCTACATAACAGGAAACTAAACCAAACTAAGAAAACTGACATCAGTGAGATTAGTGGAGGGCAGCAAAAGCTGCTCCCCCCAGAAAAATAAATTCACCAATAGTAGGTTTTACCATGTGATGTCACTAATCTATCTGCCTATTTTTTTTCTCTATAAGAGAAAAGTCTACACTTAGAAACACTTCACAAAGGACACATACCAACAACAGGAGGCTTGTCCTCAGCTAAGATAGACCTCATGTGCTCACAATGAACATGCAGCGCAACCAAATAACCATAAAGATTCCCCCAGGAACATGGAAGCACCCTCAGTTGTTCTCTGCATTTAGTCCCAAAAGGTCTCAGACCCAGGAACCCTGCCCAAAAGGGATGCCTTTACTCAGTATAAGTCTTCAAGAATCTTGCCTTGATCCGTAGGGAGAGGCAGGAAATATAAGTAAATCATATTAGTAGTGGTAGTAGTAGTAGTCTCCAAGCATATACCTGATACCACTAAGACCAGGATTCAAAATGCTTGAGCCAAGTATCAGAGTGAACAATTTCTCTGCCTAAAGTACCCAAGATCCTTGTAAACTCCCATTATATAAAACTGAGAAAACATATTTGAATAACACAGCCAGAGAGCCCCAACTTTTCCCCTTTAAATTCCTGCTAGGATGTGGGATCAGAAACCCAATAGGCTTAGACTATTTGAAAGAAGGGCTCAGCTTTCTAAGTTGAAACCTAAACAACCTTGAATCCTGTGCTTTGCAAGGTAACATGTGCCTCCCTTTATGATTATCCAGACTGAAACAGGATTCCACTTACATCATGTATAATCATTTCTATCTTCTTGCTGTTGTTGTTGTTTTTAATGCAGAATGGTAATTAAATGCTCTTGTGATCCTGTAATCATATTTACAGTGTATGAGTCTAATCTACATAGTTAGAGAAGGTTCATAATAAGAAATGTGCATAAATTATACAAGATGCCTAACTAGTATTAACTCAACAGAAAGGATAATGACTACAAATTTAGAATACAAAAAGCTAATTATTTTATGAAAGGATTACAGCAAGACAGCATTTAACAAAAAGAGACTTAGAAAAATAAAGAAATACGCAGTCGTCCCCTGGGTTACAGTCGTCCCCTGGGTTACGAAGGTAATCCGTTCCGGATTACCTTTCGTAACCCGGAAGCTTTCGTTTCAGGGGGACCGCTTTAGCGAACGGACCGCGCAGCCGATTTAAAGGGGCCGCGCGGTTTTTTTTTCCGTATCCCGGGGGATCTTTCGGATCCCGGGGGATACGTTAGCTGTCCCGCCGGTTTCGGATCCCGGGGTTTTCGTAACCCGGGGGATTCGTAAGCCGGGGGACCACTGTACATTTAAAGAGCCATGATGAGAACCAAACACTTGCTGATCAGTGTAATGCTTGGCCGAGAAGGAATATGCTCAGAACAAAAAACAAAACAAAACAAAAAAATCACCTAGTATCAAACAGTATCTGGAACACTGAAAAATGTATTTTAACTCTAAATGTTGAAGTACAATATCTGGCCCTGTTTTTCATACTATGAAAACTTCAAGGCTAGATTGTGCACGTGGGTCTGTGTGTAAACCCTGTTCACAAAGTTCAAGTAGGTCATGATGTTTCAGCAAGGTTGTTGACTCAGGTTAATGTAAATAAACAATATGTAAAGCACAGATTTTAATAAATGGGAACCGCAATTGAACTAAAGACTTTCAACCAAGCAAAAGAAAGTTTTCCAAACTCATCTTTGAATGGGTTTATCCCCTGAATAACTAGTGCAGCTTGCCATCTATGTTCTTCTTCTTCCTCCTTCCTCTCCTCCTCTTTACAGTCAGGTTATGAAATTCTCCTGCACACCCCAAATCTCTATCATGACAATGATAATAACAATACCAACAGTCATCAAAATGATGGACAGGCGGCAGCCACTGGCAACACTGATATTGAGAAGCTGCTCCTCTAATTTAGACCCTTTACAGACTGGCCTGAAAGGCTGGCATTGGGGCAGAATCAGGGCATAGCTTCCTCACGACGCATGCTTGACTCTGCCCCTCCAGGGCGCCCTGACACTGTGCACTGCTCCACACAGCGCATGGAGACATGGTGCGCCTCTGGTGCTGCGTCCAAATGACACAGTGCCAAAGGAGCACAGCACTGCCATGGCTATGGCACCCTTTTGAAGGTGCAAAAAGGAGCTGCTTTTTGCAGCTCCTTTTCACCTTCGAAAGGCTGGATTGGGGCTGTGGCGTGAGGCTGCCACAGCCCTGATCTGGCTAGGAAAGGGGCAGTCTGTTGAGCTCCTTAGTTTGTTATGCTTCTGTTGAATGTTTGTTATTTTTATATGGTTGCTTTAATTACTAATTTAGAAGTCACAGTATTATGAATCACAACTTAAGCCTATTAAAACATTTATATCATAAAAGCTCATCATCCTCACATTGTTTTCCTTTTTCTGCCCAGGAAAACAAAGACACTGGGTATATATATATATAACCTGATTTAATGAAATCGCCTCTTGTATGTTATTTTTTAATATGGCGAGTCACATTAAAGTAAGTATGTCTGCCAATTAGCATTGCGAACCCCTGCTATTGACCTGGTACTGTACAATCTGTTATTATGTACTGTTCTATAGATCATCTGTTCCTCTTGCTGGTCTATTCCAATAAGAGACAGACAGCTGCAACACTATATCCCTGTTCAACCTGAGGACCATCTGATTTTAATTGTAGTACACAGCTTGATGTGGGTCTGGTTATGAGAAGCCAAAGTATCACAGTGTAATAATCTGGAAAAGCAGAAACCTGCCAGGCACTGGGCTGAAACAGAGGGGTTGGCTGTCTAGTTGCCTGATGGGATGTAGGAAATATGATTAATGAGCAAGGTATAATGATATCAGGAACCCGATTAGCACCACAAAAAGGTCACAGATCAAAGCAGTGTGCATTTTATGAGGTCCAATCATTGCAGAAAACTCTGCAGAGAGAACTGAAAGGAATCTACATCTGATAACTTATCAAATGGGCACTTAAAACTACTATCATAATTTATTGTGATCTAGAAAGTCACAAGGATGTAATGTATGGGCAAATTTTAGTAACTAACTATTGGTATGTTATTATGAATCATTCTTTATACAAGTATGAAAATATAAAGATGTTTTTGTAGTTTTACTCAATGCTTTCATTTTTATCATCTTAAATTGTAATGAGGCAGTGGACTAATACAGTCACTGACAATATATAATTACAAAAGTACAACGTGTTTTGAATTTTGTATAAATTCAGAACATAACATTATACTGTATAACTGTTTATATTATTATGTTTCCTTTGGGCTCAATATATACAAAACATTGCATAAGGAAAAAAGTCACTGGCAAAATGGTATATATGTAGATTATCCTTGTCTATAGCATAACAGAGCTATATCATGACAATCAGTTCTATATGTGTGTGAGAATAAAAAATCATGACAATATCCTAACAAAGGTTACTGGTCCAAAACACACTGCAGAAATAATCCAGTTTGAGACCACTTTAATTGCCCTGGCTCAGTGCTAGGGAATTCTGGGAACTGTAGTTTTGTGAAGCATTTATCCTTCTTTATTAGAGTGCTCAACTGCCAAAATAAACTACAATTCCCAGGATTTCCTAGCACTGAGCTAGGGCAGTTAAAGTGGTCTCAAACTGGACTATTTCTGCAATGTGTTTTGGTCCACTGTTTGCTAATGAAAGAAAGTCAAAGGATGATGGTGCTGAAATATGAAGCAAGCACTACCTATTCATGCCATGTATGTAATATTCATTTCCGCTTTTTACAATCCTGCTTTTCTTCTATCAAGGACCACAAAGCGTATATGGGATTTCTGATAAGTAGCTTCCCATGTAAGAACTAAGTAAATGTCAACATGTTTGATTCAACAAGATAGCTGCATCATGACCTCCACATCATGACCCAAAGCTCATCTAACATTACTGTATTTTCCTATAGTGGAAAAAAGTGAATATAACCCATCACTATAGAGGAAACACTCTTATTCATTAATACATGTCTGAAGGACCACTTCAAGATTATTTATTTATTATTTGTACTCCACCACCCCCACCCCCCAAATGGGACTCGGAGTAGTAGATCCCACTATGCTCTCTAACTGGAGATAATATCTGTATCACTCAAATCAGAGCATCAGGGATATATGACAAGTCTCAGCTCTTACTCCTTACGGTTGCTTGAGGTCCATATTACTTTGAGGGACAGAAAGACATGAGAGCAAGAGGAGCTGCCCACTATGTAATCTTTGCAGGGGAAGTTGCTTCCCCTCAGTTGGTTCTAAAGGAATACTTGAGGGTAATTTGGCTCCAAGGACAAAAAAAGAAAGATGACACAACATCCAGGAAAGTAGTTCAACATCTAGCTCAGGGGTGGCAAACTTTTTGCACCTGTCATTCTAGTGGGATAACTGGCATGCCTGATGTAACTGGAAGTGATGTCCAATGGCGGACTGAAAGGGGGTAGGGGTGCGTTCCACCCAGGTGCAAAACATAACGGGATTCCAAGAGTGGCTCCTCCCTCTCTGAGACATCAGAAGGAGGAAGAAGAGCTCACTGCGAGGAATGAAAATTGAGCAGCAAGCATCCGTAGGCAAACCCCCTCCCCTTCCCCTTGTAATTTCCTTGCACAAGAGAAAAAAGAAAGGAAAGAGGGGTGGTGTGGTTGGTGCTGCTTTCTTTTGAAAATGAAACTGTGTGTCCTCAAACAAGTCCTGTTAGTTGGTGTTGCAGCAAACGGGAAAACAGAGTTGGGGGGGGGGGGAGGAAACAAGTAGTACTCAAAAGGGGGTTATAATTTTTTTAGTCAGCATCTTTTCTTCACTACAGCATGATGAGCAGAATGGAGATTTCAAGAGGGTTTTTTTTTGGGGGGGGGGGGGGACATATCCAAGGCACTTGTAGGACTCTCATATGACTGGGCTGGTCAGATTAAATCTAGATTCTAGGTATTCTACAAGTGTGGTGTAGTGCCCTGAGTGTTACACTATGGCACCAGGAGATCAGGGTCTGAATCCCTGCTCAGCCATGGAAATTGACTGAGTGTCCTAAGGTAAGTCACACTCTCTCATCTTTAAAGGGAAAGGCAAATCCTCTCTGAACAAATTCTGCCAAGACAAACCATGATAGGGTTGCCTCAGAATGACCATTCAGAAATAATTTGAAAGCACACAACAACCCTAGGGCCATTAGCTATCTTGAATTTGAAGATTTCATTTTTTAAAAGGACAATATAATCAAAATCTAAGATTGCACCCCACCTATAGAGGCAAAAGCATAAGAAATTGAAAGATTTCTGTGCTGAAGTCCAGGAGGAAATTGATCACACACCCAAACAGGATATATTGATAATCATAGGCAAATAGAACACAAAGGTAAAAAATAGCAGAACCAAAGATTCTTGGAGAAGTTAGCCTAGGATGAAGAAAAAAACCAATAGAGCAATGGTCTGAATTATGTAAGGCCAA
The DNA here is from genome assembly GCA_034509955.1 of Urosaurus nigricauda. NCBI lineage: Eukaryota > Metazoa > Chordata > Lepidosauria > Squamata > Phrynosomatidae > Urosaurus > Urosaurus nigricauda. The sequence continues at coordinate 156,174,163 of JAOEGL010000005.1, read as the reverse complement.
CAGTTTGTTCACTACAAGCACATTCCTGTTGACACCCTGGTCAATACCTGGAACGATAATCTCACTAGGGCTACTGGCACAATTGCTCCCAAGCATCCTTTCTGACCCGCTTCTAATCGTAAACAATGGTATATGGAAGACCTTAGGAATATGAAGTGGGAAGGACAATGACTGGAACGCTACTGGCTGAAAACTCAATTCTTGTATGACAAGACACACCACAGAGAATTTCTTTATTCCTATAGAGTGGCAATATGTTCAGTAAAGAAGGTTTTCTTCTCTGCACATATTGCATCTGCAAATTCTCATCCAGCAGAGCTGTTCAGGGTGGTACCTGGAACCCACTATTAGAGATACCACAGCTCATTGTGACACTTTAAATGACCATGTCGCAGATAAAATATCTCAGATAAGAGCTGACTTGGATGCCAGTATTAGTGCAGAGGCTATAGGTGAGGTGTCTAGTGACTCCGTGAATTAGATCATACTGGATCAATTTGAATCTGCTACTACCAAGGATGTGGACAAGCTCCTTGGAAGTGTGAAGAAGAGAACTTGCCCTCTCGACCCTTGCCATTCATAGCTGGTCATCCAAGGAGGAGATGCATTTAGGACTTACCTGAAATGTATCATAAATGTATCTCTTAGGGAAGGCTATTTTCCATCTTGCTTAAAAGAAGCTACAGTTAACATAAGAATTGTGTCTTCCTTAAGAAGTGGCACTAATCAAATGCCTTATGTGATATGTAAAGATATGCAAATGTCTCACTATTCTAACAGGGACAGGAGTAATTTCAGTAACTGTAAATCTCAAAAGAAAGGCATAAAAATAAATCTGAAAACTGGGCCAAGAAAGCATTAGAACAGTTATGTTTAAACGCTAAGAAAAACCAAGTAAATGTAGTCATACATCTTGCACTTTCATCATAAACTGATAACAGAAATAAGTATAATGCTCTACTGTCTTATGTTGTTGTTGTTGTTGTTGTTGTTTTAAATGCATTAGGTATTCCTATGCCCTAAAGTAGCTCTTTCATTCCCAGCCTACATAAATTCAAGCTTTGCACAGAACAAATGGACAAATCTAATTCTCTCAGGGAAGACATTTCAAGTACCAGTTGATTGCTATCTTACCAATCTATTCAGGCGAACAAATTCTTCTGGGGTTTTGGCCCATGGTGGAAGTTCAACATCAGACACAACTGTTCCATCGTCCATCACTCCAAGACTGTAATTATTGGAGTTGACAAACATCTCAGGGAGATAATAAAATTCAGGAATGAGCTCCTATATGGAAATGAAAAACAGTGACATGTTATAAATTGGGTTTCTAGGTATCCCAATTATGTGCACACTAATATTAATAAGAGATAGAAGAAATGTATGGAAAGGTATTTCAAACTTTTTGCTATCATTTCTGCTTTGTCAGTGATCCAACATTTACTCAGTACGATATCTAGCAGACACTGAACAATACTTCTATGTAAAATTAAAATGAATTAAAATGATTGTGGAATGAAGAATGAAATAATTTCTTTTTTAAAAAAATCTGACATGTTCATTTTCTAGAAACAGAGGAAATGTGCTGTTAAACTGTAAGTAAGTAAAACAACAACACTCTATTTGAACAACAAAAGCAAGCATTTGTTAATAATGTAATGAATATGTGTTACACTAATTAATAATAACAAATGCAAATATTTCAAATTCATATTATGCCACTCACATTTTTCTTAATTATTTTCTTAATTCTCATGTTAAAATGCATTCTGATGTACACTAACTATTAGTGGATATTGTAAAATATTCACCCAACTTCATTCACTACTAAATAAATACCTAAGATAGCTCCGATTTCAAAGTGCTAATAAAAATATGCTCCCATTCCCTATGCTTTCATTTTGGTACACTTAGATGCCCTTATATTTACTCTCTCTTCTACCACCACTTCAGCAGTTTATTGCTATTGTTGTGTATCTTTGTCTGCATCTGCATTGCAGAAATAAAACAGTTTCATACCCCTTTAACTGCCCTGGCTCAATGCTGTGGAATACTGAGATTTGTAGTTTTGTGAGACATTTAGCCTACTCTCCTGATTGTTCCTCCTGAATTGTTCCTCCTGATCTGCCCCCTACCACCAATCTCCTGGTACCTTCTACTAACAAACTCTCTGTGTTTCCACCTGTTTCTCTGGATGAACTCTCTACATTGCTAAATTCTTACAAACCTACAACTTGTTCTCTTGATCCTATCCCCTCCCATCTTCTAATCTCTACAACCCCTTCTTTTCTGCCCTCGGGTCCTCTATATCTTTAATCTCTCTCTCTCTTCGGGATCCTTCCCTTCGGATTTCAAACATGCTCTCGTTTCCCCAATTCTGAAGAAACCCTCTCTCAACCCCTGTTCTCTGTTTGACTACCGTCCAATCATTCTTCTTCCTTTTCTCTCTAAGGTTCTGGAACGGGTAGTTTATTCTCGCTGTCTTGAGTTTCTCGAAGCCAATTCCATCCTGGACCCATTTCAGTCTGGTTTCCGCCCATGGCACTCTACAGAGACGGCCTTCACCAAAATCTCAAATGATCTCTTGCAGGCCAAGGCGAATGGTCTCTACTCTATTCTCATTCTTCTAGATCTGTCTGTGGCCTTCGACACCATGGATCACTGTCTCTTGCTTGACTTACTTTCTGACCTCGGGTTCTCCGACTCTATTCTCAACTGGTTTAAATCTTACTTGCCAGACAGATCTTTTGCAGTGGTCTGTGGTCCGACCTTCTTTCCCCTCACACTCCTTCTCGTACTCTCCGTTCCGGTAGTCAAGGTCTCCTGTCCCAGCCGAGGATTTCCACTGCCCTATCCCGGATTCGTCCCTTCTCACTTGCTGCCCCTCACTCCTGGAATCTTCTTCCCCCACATATACACCTCATCACTTCTCTAACCAGGGTCAAAATTAAGTTAAAGACTATATTGTTTAGGGAAGCGTTCCCAGAATTGTGCCATCTGCCCCAGGATGCCTCCTTCTAACTATGTATTAAGAAGCCGTGCCCTCCCTCCAGTCCATCTGCCTTGATCCAGACTCCAGAGGGAGAGAAGAACCAATGGCCCTCACCCCTTTCCCATCACCTTCCCCTCTTCCTTTTGTGTTGTCTCTTTTAGACTGTAAGCCTGAGGGCAGGGATCCGTCTAATTTACACAGTGTACAGCACTGTGTAAATTTACAGCGCTATGTAAATAAAGGTTAATAATAATAATACTCTTTCAGTGAGCTCTGATGCACACAAAAAGCTACAAATCCCAGGATTATACAGAATGGAGCTATGATGGTTAAAACAGTGACAAACTGCATTACAGTATTTCCCGCGGATACAAGGATCATACTGTATAGTGAAATGTCTGACTGTAAACTGATTTATCTTTATTATTGAGACATGCCAGATTTACAACTACAGTTTGATGTTGTTTTGTTTCAATAGGCCTTAACCACATTTTATGCAAGTGTTGACTGTGGTTAGTGGGAAAAAAAAGGAAGCAAAAATATCTATAGCTGAATTAGGGCAGTAGTATGAGGTGAAGTCTAAATGAATGGAGATAATGTCTTTGTGCCTCTTAGTTGTGACCAAAAGGTGTCAATTTAATGTTAAAAGTGCTAATTACACAATAAAATGTTTTAAAATCTCAACAGTGTTGCTTTTTACTTCAACTTTATTAAGAAAATATATTTCTACATCTGCAAAATATTGTGATTTAAAACCATGGTTATTTATTCAAATGCATTAAAGCAACTAAAATAAACTATTACAACTTTAACTTGTTAAACATTCAAGTAATAATATATGTGGAATACAGACAAAGTTAATTCTATGTCTTTGCTAGCAATCCTGCTTTATAGTAAGGAGACTAGTTTTCACATAATACAATTACATTGGGAAATACAGGCCACGCAAATGTTCATTGGTTAGTACTGATTTTCTACTTTAGTAAATTTCTTAATTTTAAAAACATTTAAATTCTATTTTTAAAATATGGCATAATGGGAATTTGTATGAATGTCCTAGCTAATGAAAACACTCTTAAGCCAAGCTAAACAATAGATTTTTAATCAAAATCTATTATTTTCTTGTAATCAGCACTTCAGGTATGGAAAGATTTAGTATTTGTAATTGGTTCAGGGAATTATTTCATAGCTGGTAACTGGTGTAAAATTGGTCTTTCTTTTAACAAGTGGAAACTACTTGCTATTTAATAAGCAGAAAAACTCATTATATGCATTGGCCTCAGTGACTAACTATGTCAGAGGCCCAGTAGATCAGATTCTAAATCCACTCTTGACATGGGTCAATGGATCAGTGGTCTTCCAGATACCACCCTCAGGGTCAACTATGGCCAAAACAGTTTTCCAGATAGCTGAGTGCAATGCCAGGTCATCAGATTATGGGCAAGGTCAGCCTCAAGTTGCTGAAGCAAAGACAGGAAAAATCAAGCAAGAATTAAGCTATTATCACCTCACTCCTTGTGAGAAAAACTGCATGGCTATGCATCCCATATACAATCAGTATCATAAAAGTGTATTTGGGAAATGCCTAAAATCTTTTGGTGGGAAAAATATTTAGACACTTCATTAGTTAAATGAACAAAATTGGAGTATCCTAATTCACTGAATTAACAATAGTATGTTGAATTGATTTTAAATAATGGAGAGGGAGCCTAAATTTAATTCTCATCTCAATTATTAAATAAGCATCAGACAAGGTTCGATATTCCATCTATGAATGTATTTATTATACAGCCTATTTGGTTTATTGTAACTGCATCAAAGAAAATGCCCTCATTTTGTTATTTTATACTGCAATACCATGTTAGACAAACGACACACAAAAATTGCTAAATTTACTTTGATTTTTTTTAATCTCCAAAATAATTACTTTTAAGGAGGACAAGCAAAACATGCATTTCATTTAATGGGCCACTAATGGGGATGTCATATTAAATTTGCTTGTTTGATTGACAGTTTGATTTTATCCTATTTTTGTTGCAGAAGTGGAATACAACAGAGCTCTTTTTTTAAAAAAAACTAATGAAACAAATCATTATAAATATTAAAATACATGGTTTTAATCAGATTAATAAATTATATTAACATATAAAATAAGTTCATCACGTTGCAACATAATCTCTGACCATATGAGGCAGCCTGATTTTGAAGGGCTGTGTAAACATAAAAATCTTTGCCTGGTAAAAGGACAACATAGAGGGGGCTAGACTAACCCCTCTCAGAAGCAAATTCCATTCTGGGAGCAGCCAGCTAAAGACCCTCTTGTCTCCTCATCAAATGTACTTCTGGAAGTGAGAAATCTGTATCTCCTGCAGATCTCAAAACCTTGGCAGGCAATTGTATCATGACCAAATCAAAACATCTGCAAGAGTAAGTGGAGTTGAGGTTTTAATGGCACTCCCAGCTGTCACAGAAACTTGCGGATTCAGGTTTGAACCCAGGAGTACACCCAAGCTACAAACCTGTGCATACAGACAGACTAGTATATCACATGGGAGAAATTTCTCTCAATTGCAAATGGAGCCAATTCGCAATTACGTGAATTCACTAGTTTGGTGAATTTACGTGAAATCTGATTGCATTCAGAATGCATTCAGAATGACTTCCTATTGCCCAAAAATGACCCCCCATTACCCAAAAATGACCCCCATTGCCCGAAATTGCATGAGAGATTCTAATACGCAATTACGTGAAACCCCATGATTGCATTCAGAATGACTTCCCATTGCCCAAAATTGTGTGAGATGCACTCATTCGCAATAACGTGGAACCCCATGATTGCGTTCGGATTGCCATTGGATTATTCAGCAGTTTATTGTTATTGTTGTGTATCTTCGGCTGCATCTGCATTATAGCCCCAAATTCCGTCGTATGATAAACTCCAGAGTGTGACCCCCAACCAGTAAAAGTGATACTGATTTCCTGATCTGTTTTTTGGTTGAGAAGGTTAGATCCCTATTCCTTGATCTGCCTTTAAACTGTCTTATTTGGTTCAAATTTCAATGTGTTCAACTATATTCAGTTCATTGCTGACATCAGACACTGATTTAGATAAAGCTTCCTTGGATTTAGATAGAAAGAAGAAATAGGTCCATAACACACTGAAGAAATAATCCAATTTGAGACTGCTTTAAATGCCTTGGCTCAGTGCTAGAGAATCCTGAGGATTGTAGCTGATTGTGGCATCAGAGCTCTCTAAGGTTAAATGTCTCACAAAACTGCAGTTCCCAGAATTCCCTAGCATTGTGCAAGGGTAGTTAAAGTGGTCTCAAACTGGATTATTTCTTCAGTGTGTTTTGGACCATAGAGGCAGGTATCATTAGCATATTGACAGAACTGAACCCCAAATATTCAGACAGCCTCCATGTAAGTGGTAAACAAAGTGGGCTATAGAATAGATTCATGAAAGATTTCCAGCCAACAACCAAGGTGTTGAACAGGTATTTTTCAACACCAGCTTCTGAAACTGTCTCTCCAGGAAGAATGAAAGGACCTGTATGGCTGTGTCTCAAAATCCCATTGCAAGAAAGTGTCACAGAAAAACAAAAGCAAGGGGGAGGATGAGTTGTTTCAGAAGCTGCTAAGAGGGTACTATTGTGGGGCTTTACAGACTGCCAAAAAGGCAGGTCTGTAGCCTCCTCTTCTTGCTGAAGACCTTCGCCGCAGCAGCTGGCTGCAGTGAAGGTGCACAGCAAAAAAAGAGCATCCCTTCCCTGCTCTTTTTTAGTGTCGCAGTTGCGACGCACTAAAGGCAAAAGGCGCCACAGGGCGCCTTTACGCCGTCGCAACTGCGCAGCTCTGTATAGAAGCTGTGCAGTTGCGACAATGTTGTTATGCATGACATATAAACGGCGCTACATAACGATGCAGGCGTTGTTACGTGCTAGGGCTGGGGAGCATGCAAACGCTGCGCACTCCCCAGCCCTAATCATGCCATGGGGACGGCCCAAAAGCGCTGTCTGTACCACTCCAGAATCAACAGAGACTTCCCTATCCAGTTCCCAGCATCGGTCATTGACCAAGAAATGCTTTTCAGTGAAGGACCATTCTTTTTAGTGCCTACTCTATAGATAACCAGAGCAAGTTACTCAAATGCTGCATTGGTCCTTAGAAGCTTATGTCCCACCTATTGTACATTAGTTTGCTGCAGTAGTAATTAGGGAGGATATGGCTTATTCTGTCCAATAGTGCCAACTTACATTAGGTCTTAACTTAGCACTTAGCAGAACTTCTGTCAGTTCTAAGTTGGTGAAAACACAGTCCTTCACCATACTTCATCCATTATGGAAACATACTTCAACTATATGCTAGCTGGATTTACTATGGTGTACCAGGCTGCCTGTTGTGTTTCTCTTCAAAGGATGCAACAAGATGTCTTACCATTGCAGTAGCATGCAAGGACATGACTCATTAAAAAAAAGGCAATAATGTTAGTAAAGGTGGAGGAAGTAGAAAGAAAGGAAGGCCACATGCTAGATGGATAGACTCAATTAAAGAAGTCAGAGGTATGAATCTGCAAGAACTTACCGTATATACTCATCTATAAGTCTAAAAATTTATGCCCAAAAATTGAGCCCAAAATCCTAGGTTGACTTATTTCTGGGTCAGTATGGTAATGTGATAAGAGCTCTTTCAGATTTCCCCATGCAGTTTCTTTCTGTCCTGAACCAAGCAGATAGATACTTAGTGATTGATTGATTGATTGATTGATGTTTGTTTAACAGTCCCTCTCCCACCTGTGCACTTCACTGTCTCAGGAGTGAAGGCTGAAACACTGAAGCCTCATACTGACTGCTGCTTCCCTCTTGCCGCTCACATACACACACTTAAGGAGCCTCCAAGTTTTACACCTGACTTATACACGGATCATGACAAAATCCATAATTTTGGCCCCAAAACCTGCCCTCGACTTATATATGATGTTGACTTAGGTGCAGTACAGATGGCCCTTTTGGGCCATCCCCGCAGCATGATTAGGGCTGGGGAGCATGCAGCAACTGCACGCTCCCCAGCCCTAGCGGATAAGGATGGCACAATTTTTACAACGCACCGTCCATACACGTGTGCTGCCATGACGTCATGGCACCGCAGGAGGGCACCTAGGGCACCCTTTCTGAGGTGCTGAAACACGCTCTGAAACGGAGCTCCTTTTCAAAAAGTGCTTTTTGGCACTGCTTCTGTTTGTTCCAATACATTTCACTGTATTCACTTCCCAATTTAGCCCTGGGAGTTCCTAAATGAAGTCTCTGGTTGGTCTACAGTGATGTTCCTAGGGATATTTGTACCAGCTCCTTCCATCTCTCCCGCCTCGGATGACATCAGTATCTCTACTTGGTACCTTCTGGACATGATCACGTGAAAATGCACATGGTGTCCTTCCACCTTTGAGCAGGTGGAAATGCTGTTTTTCATCTGAGTCATTGGTCCAGCTTCTTAATATTGTTTTACTCACAAAATAGCATGGAACCTGATTATTGTCCCAATAAACTTCACTGTTTGGGACCAAAGGTCAAAATAAAAAAGATTTGTTGTTGGGATAATTTTCCTCAGTTGGGTTTTGTGCATTTTTGTAGTTATTGTTTCATTCATTTAAAAAAGCTGTACATCTGATCATGTCTAATCTTGGAAACTAAGCACGGTCAGCCTTGGTTAATACCTGGATGGGAGACCACTAAGGAATACCAAGTGCTTTAGGCTATGTTTCAGAGGAAGGAATTGGCAAACTACTTCTGAGTATTCCTTGCTTAAGAAAACCCTATGAAATTCATGGGGCTGCCATAGGTCGATGGGTGACTTAAACACATACACATGGCATATTGATAAAACTTGAGTTTAAGATTTCTCAGATGAGGATATTTTTAAAATTCATTCTATGTAGGCCTGGTTCTGTTTGAGTTCTTCAACAGAACATGACACTTGGGTACTAAAATGCCGCATCTGGGTTCAAAGAGCTCAAATCTTATAGCCGACAGCAAACCATCAATATTTTTTCATACAAAGCTTTGTACTCTGACAAACATGTTTGGTAGACTGGGATCGGGCTATGTATTTTCCAGTGAACACATCACAAAACTTCCATGTTACAAACAAGTTATTCCCTAACGTAAGAAATGAGCTTCGGTTTCCAAAAGCCTACAACTGGGTAAAGGCTTTTAAGAGGTTTTGACCTTGCATGTTTCAAATTGAATCATTAGGTGTTGCCTTGGAAACCTGTTCTGCTCCTTGTGGGTTTATTATCATGCTATATATGTGGCTTTATTATTGCTACATGCTTTGATGCTGTTTAATTCCTTTTTTTTTTAATTGCTTGTTTTATGGTGCTCCTGTTAGTCATCTTGTGACTCCCTATGGGACTGAAAGGTGGGGTATTAGAAAAAAATCAAATCAATTAACTAAATATGTGAGGTGTCAAGTGTCTTACTTAACTCTCACTTCACCCATGTAGTGGCCTAAGGGCTTCTGTGCAAATGATTAAGATAATGTATCTGAAATACTTGAAACACTTTATTCTCTTTTAATGCACTATCATTTATTATACCTTGCCTGGCTCCTTTCTAATTGTGTGAGTGGAACTATGATCAAAGAAGTATATTATCAAGGAGATGTAAATGAAATAAAACAAGAACTAGGAACTTAGGTTCACATCCAAATGTAAGTTAAAATGTAGATAAAATTCCATGCCTAAGGTTTTCATAAGCTGTTGATAATATGAAAGGCTGCAGTGTGCATAGATTGCCAAAAAGAATGAGAGGGGAACAAGTACTATAAGAAGTAAATATACCACCAACATATATGTGTGTCTGGACTAGCAGAAAACATCACAGTCTTGGAGCAATTACTAAGGAAAGTCAAGGAAGAAGGTGCAAAGGCAGGATTGAAGCTGAACATAAAGAAAACAAAAATAATGACTATGGAGGAGCTAAACAAATTCAATCTGGACAATGAGTAAATTGAAATTTGATCCCATACCTAGGATCAAACATTGATCAGAATGGAGACTATAGTCAAGAATAAAGGAACTCTAGGAATGGGAAAGGGAGCTATGAAAGAACTAGACAGAATCCTAAAGAGCAAAGATATACAACTGAGCACCAACATCAGAATAATCCAAACCGTTGCATTCCCCACCACTATGTATGACTGCAAGAGCTGGACAGTGAAGAAGAGGGAGATCAACACACTTGAAATGTGGTGCCGGCAAAGAGTGTTGAAGATACTGTGAACAGTAAAAACAAAACAAAACAAAACAAAACAAAACAAAAAAAAAAACAAATGGGTCCTTCATCAGATCAAGTCTGAATTCTCCCTGGAAGCCAAGATGATAAAACTGAAGCTGTTGTACTTTGGCCACATCATGGGAACGCATGACTCATTAGAAAAGACAATAATGCTAGGAATGGTAGAGAGCAACAGAAAGAGAGGAAGGCTGCATACCAGATGGGTAGACTCAATCAGAAAGGTTGCAGGCATGCATTTGCAGGAACTAAGCAGAGTAGTGGAGGACAGAAGGTATTGGAGATGTCTCATCCACAGGGTTCCCATGATCTGGGGCCACTTGAGAGCAATTAAAAACAAATATGTGTGCAGGGCTTGAGTGGCTGACAAGGACTATTAGCTCAAGTTTCCAGCAAGTACACTATCTTACACAGCCACATGACCTGGAGAGTAGTTTATGGGCTATCTCCTGGTATGAAAGAGGAACTCTGGATCTTGGGCACACTTTATAGTGACAAAACACAAATATGCCAGAAAACACAAGTTGCCTTCATGTGAATTAATTACTAACAGTGATATAGTGAATTAAAATGTTAATTCTTCTAACTAGTGCAGCTGTGATCAGAACAGGAATAATTTAGAATATTTTGAATTGTTGAGAACTATAATATTCTAAATTAGAATATTCTAATTCTAAATTATTCTACATATTCAAAATAGATTAGAATATTTAGACTTTTATTTGGAATAAATAGTATTGATAATTTCCAAACTATGTTTTTCTGACTCAGGATGAAAGCAGCGGTTCCTGTTCCCCTCACCATGAGAAGAATCAGAAAATTAGTGTGGTAGGAACAACTTCTGCTATATTACAATAGGAAGTACCTCTTGAAAAGAAGCACTTAGGATTTTATTTCCTTCTTCCCTGATGTTGTCTGAAACAATGATCTATCTAACTTCAGACCAAAGAAACAGAAGAGAAACTGGGCTATTTCATTTCCTCAGCCGATAGCACAGTCATGGTTGATGTTTCATCATCTGTCCCTTTAATACCAAGCCATTCTGTTATACTACCTGTGTCGTCCCAACTAGTCATTCTAATAGACAACCTAACTAGTGTTTGAGTTTACTATTTTATCACTTTCTTCCCCTTTCATTGTGTGTTATGTTTTTTAGACTCTAAGTCTGAGTTTGGGACTGTCTTACTATCTCCTATAGTAAATTGCTCTGAGATCTTTTTATGCTATTGAGTGTGGTCAAAATGCTTTTAACAATAAAACATCAGGAAGTATCCTTTGTTAATCACAAACTCATGTGCTAGTTTACTGAGTTAGCCAAATCTTTAATCTCACATTTTCAGAGCAACATCTATCCAAAGTCATCACTGCTAATTCAGTGCAAACACAACCTGACCATTATGCAGCTCTTGGTACATACATATCATTCCTTTAAGACGTCTCTAAAGATTCCATCAATATACGCAGTCAGTCTCTATTTTTACTCTCAATGAAAAGGTGCAAGATGGGGAGAGGAATGTCGTCATTGTAGGGGTTTTCTGAACAGGCTTTTCAATTACTCTTTATCACAGTGTGATTCCCTTTTCAACCCTATCATTTTAAACCACGGATATAATTTGAGCATAAAATATATGAGAAAATTATTGATATAAGGTACAATTGAAGGAAAGAAAATTGTATCTATTTATTTTTTTAAAAAATATCCTGCCCTATATTATAAGATCTCTGGACAACATACAAAACTTCCCAACTATAATAGTAAGAGCAATTTAAAGCAGTGCAGAAGACATACAGCAATTTTTAAACATACATCTATGCTATTGCTCCTACCACAGAAGAGTGCCTTCAGCAAATCTCAGTGCCCTGGCAGGTATATATAAGGAGAGGCATTCCTTAAGTATCAAGGTCCCAGACCATAATCCCCCTTTTACACTCAAAATACATAATCCCCACTTCTTTTAGTAAAATTTACATTACTATTCTATTAAAATCAGAGCAGTGAGACTCTGCTCAGGCTTGGATCAATCATTCTCACATCATCTATCATTTATAATTTTTTTTCTATAAGACAACTGTTCACTAGTTTGTTATGCTGATACGTGTATTTCATTTCATTTAACTGCATAAAATAGGACATCAATCCAAGATTAGGCAACTACACTTGGGTGACATTAAACAATACATTTGCAAAATCTGAAAAGAAAGCAAGAAAGAAACTGGACACTGAGAGTCCACAGCCCTGTAAAAAATTGTTGAAAGCACTGCATGCTGTAAGAAGAATCTCATGGGCGAGCTTTGGAAGCAATTTGTGTCAGTTGGCATCACACCCCAGGAAATAAAAGTTAGAGCATATATGTAGTCACAACCAATTCTTGTCATCATCCTATGAAAGCTCAGACTTGTGATCAAAGCATTAGACTAATCTTGAATGACAATCTAACCTTTGTTTGATCCTTGGAAGTTTTATTTTGAAGTGATGATACTGTGTATTACCTCCTTCCTGCCTATCTGGCCTAAATGTTGGAATAGTTAATAGTTAGATGGCAGGGTGGAAAAATGTGCAAATTACCAATGCCTTTCCCGTTGTTACTTTCTTGTCAGGTAAGTGCTAATACTCCTCCTACCCACCCCCCTTGCTAAGTCAAACATATGTTTTTACTCCATAGTTATGTAGAATGTAAGGCGTATTTTACCTTCCCAAAATACCTTTAAAATATTAGACAGATGTGAACTTTGACACAGTTAACTACAATTTGACTTTTACTGCAGATAATTTTCATCTGATGGATCATATAGCAAATAAAGACAGTCATGCTCTCTTTTTAACAAAGTAAAGTATGGGGACTGGCTAAATTTAGGTACAAGAACTAGACATCAAATAGTTTTTAAAATGTTGCATACAAACAATTATTGTATTCATAGAATTATTTTCTTATTGTACTAAATTAATATCAGATGCCACCAGAAAAAAGCCTGTGAAGAAATTTAAGCAACTCAGCTTTCCAAGACTCAGAAGTAGACTTAGATCCTGTTCAATGCCGATAAGTCTTTTTGCCACCACTCACTTCTGTGAGACTTCTCTACCCTTCCCTTCTTTAAATGTATCTTTGTTGGAAGGATGACAGTAGATATGTTCTGTAGCAGTCAGTGATATATTCAAGTCTTTTAGTCCAAGTCTCAAGGTGAGTCTCAAGTCCTTGCAAGATACTTTCAAGTCAAGTCTCAAGTTGGGTCTCAAGTCTGTGAGCCATTTTTAAAAGAAAAAAAGGAGAAGGAAATATCAAGTGTATTAGGCAAGGACTTGAGGCAGGGTTTGAGGCTTACTTGGCATCCTGTGCCCACTGAACATCAGAGGGGCCTTCTAAAGCTTTTCAAAAGCTTTAGAAGGATCCTCCCACCAAAAGCCCATTGCCAAATGCATTTGCTGTTCCCTTTGGGGAAATGTGCCCCACACTCTGGGGTGAATCTTGCCTGCTGCTCAAAGTAAATGGCATCAGCAAGTCAGTCACTAAAAATATACAAGTCTCAAGTCAAGTTGAATCATGCACCATTTTTGCCAAGTTAAGTCCAAATCAAGTCATTGAAGTGACTTGAGTCTGACTTAAGCCCGAGTCAATTTACTTGAGTGTACATCACTGAAAGCAGTACAGAATTCAGGTGCAATCCTGGACTCTGCTGCAAACGTATATAGAGGTGTACAACTGGTAAATGGAAGCATGAGAAATGTTATTTCAAGTGGTTCCCTTGTGTCCATGAACTTTGCTGCATGTGTTTCATAGCAGGATCTATTTATGCTGTGAAACACTGGAAAACTTATTTCCCTATTCTCATTGGGGGTGCCACATCATGGCTGATGGGTAGTAGGTAGAACATGTGGCTGCCAGTTTTAACTGTAGTTGGTGTTGAATGACTGTGCCTTTGGCTCACTTCCATTGTGACCATCCACTGACATAAGTAGTTTGTTTTGGTTGGTTTGGGGTTGGGGCAAGTTAGGGTGAAGACATGTTCTCTCTGGCATACCAGACATGACCTCTCTGGTATAAAAATAAAGGTAGTTAGAGAGCTGGCTAGTTTTCTTCTTGCCAAACTTCCTAATCAAATATCAAGTTTTCCTTTGTTTGCTATTGATCATATGTTAACCTCTATGTGATGTTATTGTAAAAGACTTTTGAGTCTGCCAGAGTTTTTGAAAACTTCTGGGGAGACCCACCATCCTCAATGGTGTATCTGGTGAGAATATGGATGAGAATCTTCTTTGGAATATTCTTTCTAGAGAAGGTAGACTAGAATTCCCCTTGCGACACCTTCCATAAAGCACATTAAGACATTTTAGATTCAGCAAGCCTTTAAGTGCTATTAAGGGGGAAATAGCCTTTCATAATTGCTGTTATTGTGTATATTTGGGAATCTGTTTTAACGATCATGTTTTACTTGCTCTAGCTCTATTGACAGCTTAATTATATTTTAACTTTTATGAAATCTGAATTTTTAACTGTATCTGTTTCAAAGTCTGGAAGCTGCCATGAGTCCCAGGTTGAGAAAAAGGATATAAATAAATACTGTCATCCATTTCACAGTGTACCAGATGCTATCATCAGTGATTTTATCTAAGAATCTAGGAATTAGTGAGATTTCATTGGGTAATACAGCATGTTCTAAACAGTGTGGTTTTTTTTTTTAACAATTCTGCTGTTGTGATCCAATTTCATTCAGATGTTTTTTCAGTCTATTTAGAATTGCTCCAAGAGCACCTATCATTACTAGAATCACAATTGTTTGCCTTTCCCAGAGATGCTGGATCTCTCTCTCTCTCTCCCTCCCTCTTTTCTGTTAACTGTCCTCAAGCTGACCTTGACTCATGGAGACCTGATGTATGTTACATCTCCAAGACCTGCTATTCTCCATTGCTCTGTTTAGGTCTTGTAGATTCAGGCCCGTGACCTCCCTAACTGAGTCTAGCCATCTAGAGTGCAGTCTTCCTCTCTTTCTACTGCCTTTTACCTTTCCTAGCATTATTGTCTTTTCTAATGAGTCATGCTTTCTAATGGTATGGCCAAAGTACAACAGCCTCAATTTAGTCATCCTGGTCTCTAGGGAGAGTTCAAGCTTCATCCATTCAAGGACCCATCTCTTTGTCTTTTTGATTGTCCACAATATTCGTAGCATTCCTCTCCAGCAGCCCATCTCAAATAAGTTGATTTTCTTTTCATCAGATTTCTTCACTGTTCAGCCCTCACATCCATTCATGGTGATGGGGAATATAACAGATTGGACAATTCCAACTTTAGTGCTCAGTTATATCTTTAAACTTTAGGATCTCATCTAGTTCTTTTATAACTACTCTATGTATGCCTGTAAATTCTGTTGAGATATTGTTCAGATTATATTTTGGTATGATGATTGTTGCAGGTCCCAATATTTCATAATTTTCCCTCTCTTTGTCTTTGATTCTGCTGTCCCTAGGACCACAACATCTATATTCCAAGCTATCTTTTTCTCAATCAGTTACGAGGAGGTATCCAAAAGTTTTAATGATCACCTTTTTAAAAAATTGACAGAAAGTTTGTTTTGATTTGTAGTTGTTAACTTATCTCTTTGTAGTCACTATCTAGATTGATACATTTTTCCCAGCATATCTTGACCCTTCGAATACCTGATATTGTAGAAATCTGCAGATTGTGCCTTACGAGGGGGTATAGTAAAGTAATAATTATCACCTGGATGTTATTATGGCATATTGATGAAATTTTGTCAGTGTCATCGTTGGTCCCTAAGTGCACTTTCCTGAGAAAATCAGCTCATTGTGTCCTGTATTTTTGTGACTGGCTGTGCCAGAAGTGACTAAAGTGTAAAATCCTTGTCAGGCACAATCTACAGACTTCTACAATATCAGGTATTTGGAGGGTCAAGCTATGCTGGGAAAAATGTATAAATCTAGATAGTGACTACATAGAGATAAGTTAACAACTACAAATCAAAGCAAACTTTCTGTCAATTTTTTTAAAAGGTGATCATTAAAACTTTTGGATACTCCCTCCTATATCTGGCTTTTTATGTTCTAGTTGTTTGTGAACTTGTAAACCTGTAGACCCATAAGATTTCTATGTCACCATTTTCAACAATTCCTCACCAGACATTGCAACATAATAGAGTATTGTGTATGTGGATTACACCAACAGGATTCTGGCTAAAATCTTAATGATCAGAGATAATAATTTTATTCTAAAATAATCTCATTCTAAAATAGAGATCACAAATTAATATATAAGATGTAATTTAAAATTATTATTTGTTTCCGTTGAATAGCCAGTAGCACTGCTGAAAGGTACAAAAAGGCACCAAAGAAAGGTACCGTTTGTGAGTTCAGGAAATACTAACGGCCTTGGTGTTTTGTATTACCTGTGGTAGTTACACATTACTTGGCTAAACTAAATGTTTTCAAAGGATTAAGAATTAATGTTAAATTATTGAATTATTTCTTGGCACCAAAGTTAAAAAAATAAATAAAACTATCCAGATAATTATCACAACTGTTTATTTGATTCCTAGTATTCTTTTAATTATTCACTACCTTAATTTTGCAAAAGCACACTGAGGTATAATAATGCAAATAGTTCCTAAAAGGACATGGTATTTCATCTGCTTGCTGAGGTGAAAGAAATGATCTCCAGCCTTCATTACAGCACACAGGAATAATGTTTAATAATAATATTCTCTTTATGGATGCTTATATAGCTATGGATTATTTTACAAAATGCATTATATTGGTGTAACAAGCTGAGGAAATGATTTCTTTCCTATTGTGTAAGGAAGTAGCTATATACTTCTTCATAATCTGGTGCAGACATAAACGTAAATTTATACAGTAAGTTTATATAGTAATTTCAGAATACACAGAAAATAAAAACAAATAATTTAGTCTGGAACCCCATGACATATCAAGTGTCAAACATAATGTCAAAGAGTTATAGCTCCCACAATGTTTGTGACTGCATACATATGTGGTCAGCTATGTATATCTAACATAATGCATTAATTTAAACTTCAGTTAGGCTAAAATGCACTGTGTAAATAACTAAAAGACTTTTTTTTCTTAAAAAAAAAAAAAAACCAGCACAACCCTCTGCTTTGACTTAACTATTCAGTTGTTGTTTCCACTGTATAATCAAAGTCTTGATTAAAGATCATACAGTACCATAATGGAAAGTTCTATGCTAGAGAAGACAGTTTAATTTATAATGTCCTCTCCCCTGAATCTTTTACGAGTTTAAAACAGAGAAACAATTATCCATGTAAGAAAAGTGAAGAGTATAATTTATTAACATTATTAACATACAGCCCCTCATCATAACATAGAGGACTATTTACAAGATAAAACCAATGTAATAAAAACATTTTAAAAACAGATAGTGAGGTATCCAGATTTTTGTGTATATCTCTGCCTGTGATAACCCAAATGAATAGGTTTATTTCTAACTGGAGGTGTTACCAACACCTGTGTTGTAGGTTTCTCTTTAAGGGAAGGACAGTCTACAGTTAAAAATGCTACAAATATTAACATATAGTTGTAAATGATGAAAATGTTAGAAACTAAGATGGAAATAGTGTGCTTCACAGACTGCATGCAACTTGTGGGGTTTTACATTGAACCCACAGAAGCCAACAAGGTCCCCACGCTGTCAGGAGTTGCATATGCTGTTGTCCTGTCATAACATAGGGATGGAAGTTTGGTGAGAGACCAGGACTCTCTGACAGACCAGGTGGAATATCTCACCAAACTACAAATCCCAAGATTCCACAGGATGGAGACAGACAGTTGAGGTGGTATCAAACTGCTTTATTTCTGCAGTGTGGAACAGCTGTTGGTCTTTCACCCACATCTGCATCTCTCTAATTTACTGAACCCGAAACAAATCTATGTGAATATTTTTATGTTTCAGATAGGCCAACATCCTGTGCAACAGAAGGCAGAAAACATGTCAGCATTATGGCCAAACAGAGCTGTAATTTTAAAAAGAATACAAAACAAAACTTCTGGGCTTCCAAAAAGAGTGAAAAGCAACAACCCAGTACACTTAAGTTTGTGGGTGGTTTACTTCCATTGCTGTCTAGGCCTGATTGAAATGAAATGAGAGCCTAATGAAAGACAGGGAATAAGGTTGTACAGTTTGCCGTCCTGTGGTCATCTAAATCAAGCCAAGTCAAGCCTTCCTTGTGAGGTTTAGACCTAATACACTGGAAGCGTTGCAAAATTACAAGGCCACCCCTTCCGGCTCTTTCCTTTCTTCAGCCCATAGCAAACTCCATACAGATGGCAGCCACTAAGAGACAGGGGAGTGGCTTTTAGTATCAACAGTTGAGGCAGAAAGGACTGCTTAGGTTAAAATTCTGTGCTTTTCATCCCTTCTCAATGACAAAAAACAAACATATATAACTTTCAAGGTATTCTGTAGGCCATCTATGAAATTTCTAATATTTGCTATGTGGTACATAGGGCTGATGTTTATGAAAATACAAGTCTAACACTGGTCAGTGTTTGTCTTTTCATTACATTTTCATTCCTCCCCTCAGGATTGCAGTTATATATAGAAGCTTAACTAAGAACCTTTGGCTTCACTGCTATACAACCTGGACTATGCTGGACCTTATAAATTGCTATATATATTAGCTTCCAGATCAAGATCTCCTATCCATTCAACGTGAATACCATCTCATTCTTTCACAAAAAGAAAATTTAATTCTCTTACAGTAAAATAAGGAAGTGATGTTAGTCTGTGGGTACTTTACTCTTCTGGCAAATACTATTAGAGTTCAGAGACACATGAATCAGATTTGTAGGAGTTTTGGCAAAAGTCTGTTTTGCTGTTTGTAATTACCTAGATTACGTATCAGTGGCTGTTTCTCCTTGACATCAGTATTTGTTATGCTAATGGAACAACAGAAATATATTCACCATGGGGAGTATATAGTTATTAATCTGGTTGCCTCAAAGCCCATTATATAGTTACCATCAACCTATTATATTAAGGAGATGTTTCACAATTTTTGCAGCATATGCTTAGAAGCATATTACAGATACAGCAATTATGACAGATTTCAAATCATTAGGTAGAGTCCTCTTTGCCTTGGCACCCATCTATGGAATTCTTTTCCCTTGGAGGCCTATTGGTAGCAACTTTAGCCAAGCTAAAACATGGCTTTTTATGAAAGCTTTTGGAGTCTAACTAGTTTTTGCAAAACATACACAAACAAAACTGTTTCAACTATCTATCCTATTTAAACTTGTTAAATTGTTTAATATGCTTTCAATTGGTTTAAATTATTTTTATTAATTAATTATTAAAATTTTGTATCTAATCAATTTTAACATTTCCCTGAGATCTACTGATAAAGGGCAGGATATAGACATTGTAAAAAAAATAGTATTAGTCTCATGTTTAACACAAAAGGAACAGATCATCACCTATTTCAAATGCCCATGGGCAGGAGAACATGGGCAGGAAAAAGCAGCTTGATCCTGCTTTATCCAAAAGCAGTTGAATTCCTGCTGCCCACATGGCCCACTCCAAAGGCAGACTGAATACACATGGCCTGACTGTACAGCATAGCATCAAGGCGTACCACTAGGTTTTTTGTTGTTGTTGCTGCCTCTCCAACATTCATGTGCACTAATACACAAATACACCGCCTGCAACCTCCAAGTACCTTCCATGTCCACCCAGATGCCATCCCATTGCATGGCTGCTCCTTTGATCAGCTACACAGTTGCATGTGCGATGCTCTACCAGTACAGGGTATCAGGGCATCAATGTGAATGACACATTTGCAAAGCACAATTGTGGACACCGCCCATACATGACCTCTTAAAGCCCCTTCACCCCATGGCCCCGTTGGACTGTCTGGTTTGTGTATGTTGTAATTACATCCAGTGGAGTTGTCAACCTTCATTTCCTTGCTTTGCCACATAATAATAATAATAATAATAATAATAATAATAATAATAAATAATTTATTAATATCTCCTGCCTCTCCCTACAGATCGAGGTGGGCTTACAGCATAATAGGTTTTAAAGCACTCACAGGGCTTTTATAGGCAGGTGTGAAGATGCACATTTTCTGCCTTCAATCGGACTATCCTGCTTATTTTTGCTTTGGTTTTAGCCCTTGATTGAGGCTTCAGTCTGGTTTCTAGATGCTTTCAAGATGTGCTTTGTTGAAATGCCTCACCTTCAAAGCATCAGGAATCCACTTTATTTTGTCCATCAGTTTCACCCCACAGTGTACAAACTGAAGTGATTTTTTCTCTCTGCTGCTGCTTCTTCTATTGTTTCTCTACTGTTGAATATAAGTGCAATTCTTTAAGGCACAAATCTGTCCTTTTATACACAGCAAAACACAATGTCACTTTGATGTCTCTTGGTAAATAAATAACCGTCGTTGTATCATGCTTTCACTGTTAACTACATTTACAGAGGTTTACCTTGATATCAGAGGTGTCACGCTGACAATTGCGCCATGCCCGTGAAATTGAAGAAAACGTTCTATCTGCATGGTCAAACTTTCCTCCTTGCAAGTTTAGGAAGAATGTTGTGAAAGGTTCCTGAGAATATTTAAAGAAAAAGAAGGTGAAATGTCTGTGAGTTAGTTTTACTTTCCAATATTTGATATTTTTGACCATTTCCAAATTGAACTAGAGCTTAATTTGCAATTGTTATATCTGTGGAGAGTAAACGAAAGAGATAATATGGATAATCTGTCTATTGTACTAGAATACCACTATTTACAAGAATAAAATTTAGATAGTGAAAATCATGATGCCTTATATTTTGACATATTATATTTTAAATCTTTGTATTTCAACGCACTTTAAATAAATGCTACTATAACTAAAAGCAGATGTAGTACAATAGTTAAGAAGATTATACAGTATAAAGTAGAAACAATTCTAGATTACTGTCATAATTAAATTCACTAGAGGCTTTAGGAAAAAATAATGGCTTTCAAACCAATTCTCCCCACTCAAGAAGAATCTGTAAAATGGGGAGAATGGGGCTCAACAGAGGGGCAGCTCTGTGCCACCTCTCTTTGCCCCACATTGTTGCTGCAGCAACCAAACAGCGCAGCAATGATGCACTCCCTCCCAGGAGCAAAAAAAGCTTCTGAAAGCAGCTTCCCGGAAGGGGCGCAATTGGTGCGCATGCAATTGGTGCGCTGCACAACACTTGCGCCATGATGGCACCACCTGTGTCAAGCCATAATGACCGTATGCTCACGAACTAGGGCTGCTGGGCATGTAAATGCCCAGCCTCATCTAGGCCTAATTCATAGTGAGGACGCCACAAAAGTGCCTGTCTGTACCTATTACAATATAAAGCTGCTAGGAGAAATACTGGAATGATGGGATAAACTTAATGTATTCTTTTATTAGTTTATCAGCAATGGCTGCACTGCTACATAATGATTAGCACACATTTAAATACAACAATTTAAATCAGCATTTGTACATAAGTGTGACAGTGTGTAGGCCAGGATCCAAAGCACCATTTCATTTCCACTTTTAGCTGGCCATGTAACAATTTATTCTCTTTGAACCTCAAGACACTTTCCTAACCATGTCTTTAAATAAACTATTTTTAAAACCTCTGCCAATTTTTAAAACAATTTGTCATTAAAAAAGGTGGGATGAGTGTATGTAACTAATGAGGAAGTGCTTTGGATACTATGAATTATTCAGTTAAAATGTCCCTAAAAATATAGCATGAAAGGGGTAGGTGAGTATGTGCATGAGGTGAACACACCGTATACAGTTCACAATTAAGAAAAGAAAAATGTTTGAACAAATGAAAACCCTCCTCCTTCCAGTCAAAGGACACTTAAGCACATATTAGTGGATAATTACTTGAAATTAGCTAAGTACCATAAATTACCTCAAGGATTTATGTCTGCTTGTACCACCCTAACAAGGTTTAATTAATGATGTGCTGCTAATGCTTTCCCAAAGAAATTAGTTTCCATCAAATAAATCATCATTCCCGTGTATTTTACAGAAACATTGTCTGTTTTATAAATATATTATTTCCTCTATCGCAACAATATCTGTAAGTATACTACAACATTATTAGGAAAAGGAGGTCATGATCATTCTGTTTTTATACAGTATCATAATGCCTTATTTTTGATACACATTAAATTCTTCTAATATGACCAGATTCCATTTCTTTTTTTGAAGAAGCCATAAAAACATATTTCCAAACAGAAGAAAGGGAGGAAGGGGAGCTTGAAAAAACACATTCAAATTTTCATGAGGCTTACTTGAAAAATATGTTCTCAGGGACAGCTTTCATATGTAACTTACATCATAAAAATATGTTTAGAATTTAAAAGCCAGGTTGCATAACTGTAACTGCAGTTCTTCAAACGGTCATCCATGAACTCGCACAGATGGGTTATTTGCACATGCGCGATGCACCACTTAGAACCTTGTGGAGCTGTTATATATAATTTTTGATGCTAAATCCACCCACCCACCCTTTTGGCACTTTATAGCGCCCATCACACCAAATTTCCTCAGCTCAATGAATGGCACAACAGTAGTACCCAAGGACCACAAGAGAAGCAGGACACAATGTATGGAGACATTGGAGAAGTAGGACACACAATCTGTGGTGAATTCACAGATGACCACTTAAAGAATTACAGTTACAGGTGTGCAACCCATCCATCTTCTTCATGGACTCTATGACTTACACAAATGGGAGACTAGTCAAGTAGGTGGGCTAAGTGAATCACAGACACCACCCATTTTGAATGATGTTGTGCCAAAACAGGCAGTCCTAGTTTCAAAGAAGAAGAATAGATGAAAAGTAACTGGCCCCTATGGGAACCCAAAGTCTTATCAAAATATTAAGCTAAAGCCTAACATTCAAAGATTGAAGAGCTCTCTTTAAATCATTCATTGGATTTTGCATTGATGCAGGCAGAATAATATCTCAGTTAAGATGAAAGGAAGAAACAACCTTCATTAAAAACGAAATGTCAGATCTGACAATAACTTTCTCCTAGTGAAGACGTACGTAGGGTAGGTCAACTTGTAGTGCACAAACTCCCCAGCTCCCCTGGCAGAGGTGATGACTACTAGGAAAGTGCTTGTCCTCACCAGCAACTTAGCAAGAGCTGATCTTACTGACTCCTACAGATGCTGATATACTGCCATACAATATGTAGGCCTATCGGGGCAGGATACAGCATAATTAAAACGATATGGTTAAAATATTATAACCCAATCCCTGCCTCCCACCCCTTAAAATAAGATTAAATTAACGCAGAATTAAAACAGGATACATTAAAAATAACAGTGTCTAAAACCAATTTTTCTTGGGCAGCCTTGGTAGCATCTGATGTTTGGCTGGGAAAAGCTGGAAAGATTCTGGGTGTAGCTTTGGGGCCAGGAAAATTAGCCATTATCCAGGAAGGCCTGCCGGAAAAGATACAACTTCACAGCTTTTTTAAAGCTGTCAAGAGTCGCAACAAGACGCATCAAGAAGAATCGCAACAAGAAGAATCTTCAGCCGGGATTTACGTTTTCTTTGGCGAAAATGCCTTGCAATGGGCACATGACCCCTGCACTGTGGCCATCCCCAAGAAATAATAGATAATGGGAATGACCACTGCGACCAGGGGTTTTGGTGCTGCAAGTAGTAAACCTCTTAAAATAAGTAGAGGAGGCCATCAGACTAATCCAAAGGGTCAAGAAATCAGACAAAACCAGTCAAAGGAGCAACAAAGAGAGATCAAAAGACAAGATAAGTTGACTATTGCGAAGAAATCAGTCTGAGGGTCAAAAGTTAGCCAACATATCTGTAATCATAGAGATTAAAGGAATATAGTCAGTCCTTCATCTATACAGATTTTTTTATCCAAAGATTCAAGCATCCACAGTTTGAAAATATTTTAAAAACATAAATTCCAAAAAGCAAATCTTGATTTTGCCATTGTATACAAGGGACATCATCTTAATGTGCCATTGTATTTTATGGAACTTGAGTATCCATGGATTTTGGTATTCACAGGAAGGGGGGTCCTAGAACCAAACCCCAGTGGATACCAAGGGCCCACTGTATAGCCACTAAAAACATCGCTTCAGTGCTGCTGGCACACTAGATGAAAAGGAACTGAAAACTGGAGGAAGGGATGTGTTAAGGTGCCAAGAGGTACTGCCAAAAAGCTTGTGTAATAGCCCTAGAAGTTTCCACGTGTGCAGATAACCCATTGGTGTGAGTCACAGAGACCACAAAGAAGACACCATTTTATTTTTGACCATCAAAAGCAAGCTATTGATTTTATTTAACTCTCAAAATCTCAGTAGGTTTAATGGCAATTGATTTTAATTCTGTACTTGAACCATTTGTTGATTTGTATAGTAATATGAAAGAAAAACACTTTGAAAGATTTTACTTACAATTCTTAACAACCAAGTGAGTGTAAAACTTGCTGTTGAATAATGTGTCCCATAATGGAACTTTGGAACCTGTTCATCTTCCCATGTTTCATAGCGTTCTGCAAAGAATGCTCCTCTTTTAGGATTAAGGGCACCAATAGGCTAGGGAAAAGAAAAAGAACACACTTAATACATAATGTTGGGAACATTTATAACATTTCCTCTACTAAGTTACTAGTGGACATTTAAATAAAGTTTAAGTTTTAAAGCCATTCTCTACCACATATTTTGCATAAGGAAACATTTCAGAGTCATTAGGCACATCTTACACATAAATGCTAACAGAGTTAACTAGAGCGTAATGTCACTTAAGTACACAAGTAAATATTTAAACCACATAGGTGCAGCCACAAAGACAGTGAATCACAGCTCTTGGTCAAAGATGGACTAGATATAAATACCCTTGACCTTTCCTAAAATTAAAATTGGTTAACTGTACTCGTAAGTGAATATGGTAGTGTTAACCTTTGGTTAAGTTGAGAACTGTATTATAATACACCTCTAATTTTAAGGTCAAGGTCAGTGGTCCTGCAATTTTCCCCACATGTTGTCAAATAGATGGGTATTGAACATAGTCATTGGCAAAACAAGACAGAGGAATTCAAGTTGATTTAGGCTCTATTACAATGTTTAATTGAATAGCACGGAGACATTTATATGCATGGGAACTGAAGAGTGTGACGCTACAGGAAAACAGATTCCACCTAACCATTAGGGAGAACTTCCTGATAGTAAGAGCTGTTTGAGAGTAGAAAGTGCTGTCTTAGAGAACGGTGGAGGCTCCTTCTTTGGAGGTTTTTAAACAGAGACTGGATGGCCATCTGTTGGGAGTGCTTTGACTGTGTATTCCAACATTGGAAGGGGGTTGGACTGAGTGGCCCTTGGGGTATCTCACGAGCCATGGGCCAAATACAGTGGTTTCCGGTCACTTTGCGGGTGTAGCGTTTACATGATGGATGTCCCCAAGGCAGGAGGAAGCTGTGCTGAAGCCGCACTCCAGTCCAAAGGACCAGATTAAAAAGGAGTGAATTAAAAATGACTCTTGGCCAGAACAGCTTGGGATCTGTAGTGGCAGGCCTCTTTGGGAGCGGGCCATGCAGTTGCTGAGGTCCTGGTCCAATTGCAGTCAGAGGCCATTCTTTATCAGCCGTTTGTTTCACCCATATGATTTCAGCTCTATGACTGTATACTTAAAAGCATACCCCCAAAGCGATCTAACTATAGTACATATTTGCTAACATTACGTGGTATGTTACAAGTCCTTCTGAAATATAAAGAAAAAGATGCAATAAATTAAAATGTATTTTAAAATAAGCCACTTTAACATTAAAAAAATTATTAGGAATAAAACAGAAATTTTTGATTATCTATCTGCCAGTAGCTGCTAATACTATACAGACTAGAACTATCCTATATGTCTAACAGTAATGCAAAATTTGGTACAATTTTCTTTGAGAGACTGACTCACCAAAGAGGAGTAGCACGGAATTTGAAAAAAGATGCAGTTAAAGAAATCTAGTTTCCATTTGTAACTTGTGCAACAATGAACTACAAATGTTAAGCCAACTACAAATGTTTAAAATTAAATAAAATTTGTTTTGTTACTTAGCAATAGAATGGTATTTCCTTTTGCTTTCTTCTATGGACTATGTAGCAAAAAAACCTAGAAATCTTCTAATATGAATAATAAATCCGTTTCTTACAAGTAGATGCTACAAAAGATTGCTTTGTTTTACCTGAGGCAGCTAACATATTAAGAAAAAATTGTGTTCATCCTGATCTTAATACTGTATTTTGTAAAAAAAAACACCATCTGTTTTTGAGTTTGGTGACATTCAACTATGCCTGGCTTTACTTTTAAAAGAGACATAAGGCCATTTGTAAATAAGTTACACTTCGGTAACAGTGCACTATTTGTATGGCATTGAAGCTTTTCAAAGACATGCTTTTAACTGCTCCTGTTTTTATTATTTTCTGAGTAAGACCAGCACAGATCAATAGTTATAGAATTACATTCACTGAATATAAAGCTAAAACCAATTAGGATTGATTTAATTCTCTTTTGAAAAAAGAAATAAAAGGAATCATGTGGAGATCCATACAGACAGAATGCACAATATTGATTTTTACCTCTTCTATTTTGTTACACTTGGTTTCTGAAACCTGGCAATAGGACAACTATCAAGCCACACAATTTTTATTTCCAAGCAGGCTTTTTTAAAGTCACCAAATTGGGGGATGGGGGGGGGGCTTCGAAATAAAGAACTATGAGACTGTGCTCTGACAATGATACACTATCAGCTTACTCAAAGAAGTTACAGAGGGAATACACACATTGAATTATACATTACACAAATGCTCTGATTTATTGTGGTAATAACATCCACCTCATTAAAAGATTCTGCTTTGCTGCAGTCAGAAAGCTACATATTGTTTACTGCTATAAATTAATGGCAGTGCACAGAAGACTGTGGAATCCATGTAACAATAGATCTGTAATGACAGTGCTGTATATCACTGCTTCCTCAGCAGCTTCGCAATAAAATGGAGACAGGGTATTGGGCTAATACATTCTACTAGGCTGACCCACATTTTCCTGACAATTGCTATAAGGCCTTGCAAATAGTTAACTAATTGTCTACCATTCAGGAGAGTATTTAAAAAAAAAAAAAGCAAAAACTATTCCTTAAAAAATGCTCCTCTTATTCTCTTCTATGAAATGTTCATTCTTTTTTTACTATCACATTTTGAAAGGGATAACTACTGTTCTGCTTAATTGGCTTTGAAGTGGCATTATTCTCATGCGGGTGCCAAAGCTAGGAAATTCCCAATTGTGATGCATCAGCCATAAATGTGTTTATGAAAACTGAGTGCCAAGAGCTGCTCACTGGCCCACACAGGAGAAATGGCATTCAGTGGGTGGGTGAGGGAGCAGTCCTTTGACCTACAATAATGCAATATATCTTACTTATTGCAGAAATAGATGCAACAGTAAGAGAGATGCAATTATATGGTTAGATACTGCTAAAAGAGCTCAAGTTTAAACTGAAAAATCCAAGCAGAAGCTAGCCATGTTAATGATATTTTTTTCAGGAATAAGCAAGGAAAGCCCAGGAAGGGATCTCAATGATTTATTCAAAACCTTCAGATTATAAATTGTACTAGCTTTCTTTGTGCAGATGGATCTCCTCTTTACAAAATGCATTTGTTTCAGTATTACCAAAAAGCTTAACAGATATTAATCAAAACAACATTAAGCAACAGAATTCACATCTATGCACTAAAAGCAGAAGGAAACACACACAAAGCCCCATCAGTTGCTTCCAACATTCTTCCCTGAACAACCATGTTTTAAACTGACAGGCAGCAGAATAAATTGAAAGATCGGGCCAGGTAGATTTCCCAGTTGAGGACCTTCCACATTGTTGTTGCCACAAAAGGACCTGCTCCAAATATTCACCTACTACAGTACATGGAAAGGACATGATAACACACCGTTCTTTTCCCAGGGCAGCTAATGGAGCAATGGTTATGGAGAGAAAACAGGTTCTTTAACGTGAGTATCTGGAATCTACTTTCCCTGCTTCCCACAAATTATAAGTCTCCAAACCATCTTGGAGATATCAATACTGTCCATGAGTATTGCAAGCTACAAAGCCTGAACGGCCCCACATTCATCTCCATATCATGCTGTTAATTTCATAGTAACCGTTTAGAATAATGTTTGGGATCTTGTTTGTTTGTTTGTTTGGGGGGAAAGCAACCTCTATGCCTGTTTTAGCTATTTTGTTTTAGCTTGTACTGTAAGCCATGTACCCCATATTGTGAGGAAGGTAGAATATTGGGGGGGGGGGGGGGAGAGAAAGGAGGGGTATTAGATCTCTAAGTGTTTTATAATAGATCAGCAAGGATTTCTGATTCCCAAATTATTTAAGGATAGGACCAACCAAATTACTTCACCTATTGTCTCTAAATTAATCCAGTAATAACAAAAAATCCACCAAATAGTGATACCTTTATTGGCCAACCAAAATGCACAATATACATGTTGCAAGCTTTCAAAGCTTCACTGGCTTCTTCATCAGGCAAGGTGTTTAAAACCATACGGGAGGAAAAAAACTTGAAGATGTTAGTCATAGGCCTGCATTTTGCTGTCTTTGTTCTCAGTTCAGATGATATGGAGGGGTATTTCTTGCAGGCTGTAAACTCCTCCTTCTGACCATGTGGCTACTGGGAGAGTCTCAAAGTCCAGGAAATTTAACATCCATTTGCAACACAAAAAAGATACTTTCTTTGCAATTCAGGCCCTTTGTAGGTGGATGACACTGAATTTCTCAAGATGCCTTCATGCTTTTGCATCAGGGAAACTTTAATTGATGTTGAGGTAAAACGTACCAATCCTGTCCAAAATACTGTATTGAAAAAAATATCTTTGTTGGAGGTAAAGAAGGAGGAGGTTCCAGCCTGCAAGAAATACCCCTGGTGGTGCAGTGGTTAAATGCCTGTACTGCAGCCACTCACTCAAAAACCATAAGGTGGCGAGTTCAAGACCAGCAAAGGGCTGAAGCTCGACTCAGGCGTGCATCCTTCCGAGGTCGCTAAAATGAGTACCCAGATTGTTGGGGGGCAAATAGCTTACAATTGTAAACGGCTTAGACACTCCTTAAGGGTATGAAGCGGTATATAAATGAAGCTCTTTGTTTGTTTCATATCATCTGAACTGAGAACAAAGACAGTTGAATGCAGGCATATGACTGACTAACATCTTCATTTTTTTTCTTGTATGGTTTTTAACACCTTGCCTGATGAAGAGGCCAGTGGAACTTCAAAAGTTTCCAACATGTCTATTGTGCATTTTTGTTGTCCCAATAAAGGTATCACTGTTTGCTGGATTTTTGTTGTTACTGGATTTTTTTATATGGTTAGCATAGCTATCCGTGATGCTTTCTGTCTCTAAATTAAACTGCTATAAATAATGACATATTGATTTCTGTTTGGAAGGACTGTGAGTTTCATTATATTCAAATACTCCAACCAAATTCTTGGGTCAGAATTCTTTCAGCCTACCTTTTCTGAACCAGACTCCAGCTGGTGATCTCAGGGTTTTCGCAAAACATAAAAAACAAACCTAAAGTTTGTTTTAGAGATTTAGCACTGAACTTGGAAACAAGGGTTCCCACACAGGTACTCCTGTAATTATTCATTTTATAAAAGAGGTAAACCTGAAGAATATGTTGGTGCTGTTCTTTCCTCTCTGGTGTGCTTTTAATTCAATTTCATTTGAATGTTTAATGTTTAATTTATTTGATTGCGTGTACATGTGTATAATGAGCCACAGTAGTGAAATGGTTTGAGCTTTAGACTGTGAGTCTAGAGACTAGGATTTGAAGCCCTGCTCATCCATTGAAACCCACTGGGTGACTATGGGCAAGTCACTCTCTCATCTTCAGAGGAAGAGAAAGGCAAACTCTCTTTGAACATAACGTACCTAAGGGGATCCCTGTGATGGGGTCGCCATAGGGTCACCATAAGTCAGAAACTACTTGAAGGCACACAACAATGAGTTTATACTGTGTGTTTAAGTATAACTTTTAGTTAATCTTGTTAAAATATCAATTAAATAATATCAATTACAGTAAATAATATCAATTACAGTTTTTAAATCTATTAATTACTTTGCCTGTTAGAGCAGAAGTCATGTATGCTATGGGAAGCTTTTTTTAAAGGCAATTGCCATTCCAGCTTGTATTAACAGATGTATAATATGTCTGAGATTCAGTCACATTCCAATTAGCACTGATTAGACCATAAGCAGAGCACTGCCTTATGTTTTGGTCACCTCATTTTTAGATAGACACCAACGTTGGGCAGATATTTAAATGACAAGCTAAGGTAATAGTGAAAAGCTATGCACAGAAGGGAAAAGAAGACAGAACAGAAAGTCTCCAATTCTTCCCCACCCCCAAATATGTTAAACAATGATCATATACCAAGGCTACTAAAGGAGGACTAATTGATTTAACTTACAGCAAAATGAGACCTACTTCTAACTACATTTGGGAAACAGATCAATTGTTCGGACAGCCTTAGAGACATAACATATCGAATTTCCTAATGGATTGTATGCCTCCCTCTCAGCCCCTACATTCTTAATCATGTTTTTTTTTAAAAAAAAAAAAATTGCTAGACTTAGATATAATTAAGGCCTGCATCATCAGAAAAATGTTGTTAAGGACTAGCCAGGAGAAAACAGTGAGGAGACAAGCTCCACATGCTCTAAGATGGTCAACTGTTTATTCAGTGTTTTAAAAGCCCAAAGCGTTTCAGCCACAATGAGAAAAGGCCTTCTTCAGGGGCCTTCCAAAGAATTCAGTGGAGTTGTAAATACTTTCTAAAATACAGGACTGTAGAGACTTGTCCTATTCAAAATACAATGGCAATTGTACTGAACTACTACTATAACAAATAAATACTACTGTAACAAATAAATACGATTTACAGTGAGTGGTTCCTAAGAGTGGTTCTACTCATTTCAAATACAAGGGTGCCTAACAGAGTCATGGATTTCTTGCTAGCAAAAATATATTTGCAAATAATGAAAGGCACCAAACAAATAATTATCTCTAATATTTGCTTATTTATGAGCCACTTAAATTCTTTTGTGAAGTCTCAGTGTATCATTTTCACACAATAAATAATATTAAGAGTCACAAAATAACAACGGCTTTTGAACAATAATTTTATATGTGTATAAACCTGAGATAAAACCAATCATTCTTGCAATCACGTTATTAATTTAAAAATACATAGGAGATCTTTACAGCATCCCTCCCTCCCTATCCAATAAACATCACTTCAGCAAAGAAATACAGATAAATAGCCTTTGGTTGGATCATTTAAGGATCATATGCCTTGTTCATGGCTCACGCAACTATTTTGCAGCTGCTGCTTTATCTAACTGACAAGTATAACCAATGGACTGTGATAAGCATTTTTATCAAACCCATGGGTATTTTGTTGTGTACATTGAAGAGATGGTGTAAATGCTATTACTGTTATCACTTTGCACTCCTTATTTGATTTAATAGCTTGGAAATATATCCAAGCCGTACAGTTTTATAACTGTATGTTTTGAAAGGTAATGTATTTAGGTAGTCTTGGTTGAGGAGATACTTAGACATGTGGTAGCCAAATAAACACCAGCCAAACTAAACAACTAACATTTTTTCAAACAGTAGTTATGACAGCAGTGACCTTTGCAATTTTCAACCAACAAATCCACACAGACAAATCAAAGCAAATTAAGTTGTTTTTTTAATTGAACAAACAAAAATGTAACAATAACAAACCACAGGAGAGGGCAAATTGGCAAACGGGTGAGACAAGGCTGTATCCTTTCACCCTATCTGTTCAACTTGTATGCAGAACATATTATAAAAAAAGCAGGCCTGGACACAGAAGAAGAAGGAGTGAAAACAGAAGGAAGGAATATCAACAATCTAAGATATGCAGATGACACCATAGAACTAGCAGAAAACCTGGAAGACCTGGAGCACCTACTAAGGAAGATCAAAGAAGAAAGTGCAAGGCAGGCTTAATGTTGAACATAAAGAAAACAAAAATAATGACCACCGAGGACCTTCACAAGTTCAACCTAGACAATGAAGAAACAGAAATAGTAAAAGAATTCCCATACCTGGGATCAAACATTGATAGAAATAGGGACAGCAGTCAGGAAATCAGAAGAAGATTAAGAATGGGGAGGGCGGCCATGAAAGAACTAGAAAACATTCTAAAACACAAAGATATACAACTGAGCACAAAAGTTAGAATCATACAAGCCATTGTATTCCCTATTACCATGTATGGATGTGAGAGCTGGACAGTTAAGAAAGATTATAAGAAGATGACCAAACTGAGGCTGTCATATTTCAGAAACATCATGAGAAGGAAGGAATTGGAAAAAATAATCCTGGGAAAGGTGGAGGGAAGTAGGAAGAGAGGAAGACCACATTCTAGACTGATGGACTCTATTAAGGAGGTCACATGTATGGGGTTGCAGTAATTAAGCAGAGCAGTGGAGGACAGAGGGTCTTGGAGATGTCTCATTCATAGGGTCGCCATGAATCAAAATCGACTCAAGGGCAGTTAACAACAACAAAACTTACATAGGGTTCATCTGCTTGAGTGCTACATGAGGTGAAAGTGGCATAATTTAACACATAGCATCACATTATTTAGACTTACTTCCACATAGATTTCCATAAATTTGCACCTTAATTTTGGATTTAACAATTAAGCACTAAATCTTTTTTTAAAACCTGAAGCTTACACTTCATTTGAAATCTGCATGTAATAAACTAATTTGGAATCTGAAACATTTACCTAAGTATTTCTAATTGTGAATAGTATAGTATATACTACACTACACTATTTGCATAGTGTGCAATATATAAAGAACACCATATTTGTCTTACATACACAATGGACACTATGCTCTACAAAGTAATGTAGAATTAAACCCATACATCGTAAGAAGTAAGTCCATGCTTCATAAGAAGCCACATTGATATCAATAATAGTGCTTCAGCCACTGGTAGAGAACCGGTAGCTCTTCAGATATTGTGGGAATACAATTCCCATCAACTCCAGCCAGTATGTCTATTGTTGTTAGTTGTTGTTGTTGTTATGTGCCTTTAAGTCATTTCTGACTTATGGTGACCCTATCATGGGATTTTTTTGGCATAATTCATTCAGAGGACGTTTGCCATTGCCATCCTCTGAGGGTGAGAGAGTGTAGCTTGCCCACAGTCACCCAGTGGGTTTCCATGGCCAAAGCCACTACATCACATTGTTTCACAATATGTCTATTAGCAAGGGGCTATCATTCACCAATATCTGGAGGAACACAGCTTCTCTATCCTTGATCTATATTTACAAGCTCTAAACTGTTTTCCTTCCCTTGTCAGCAACAACGACAACAACAACAACAATAAATTTTATTTCTATTTTCCCGCCTCTTCCTTCGGATCGAGGCGAGATTCCAACAGGTTGCATCAATTTTCAACATGCTGTTTGTGTTTTTGTTAACTTTATTTATACTTCACCCTTTTCCCCAAATCAGGGCCTATAGTGCCTTACAAATTACAATAAATTCAATATAGTTAAAACACATAACATATTGATCACTGTTATTTCAAACCCAAACCCTTCATTTGTCCCAGTGTGGTAGGGATAGTCCTGATTAATCCTGTATCATCCCACATTTTCAGCTGTTTTTAAAATGTCCCAGTTTCTCTCTCTTCCTACTTTCCCCCTTCACCCTCATTTTATCTCAGTTGGTGTGACCAGACTTTAAAATGGAAGAGTATTTTGCACTCAGTTAGCTCTGGAAGGGGGAGAGGAGAAGAGGGGACAGAATCCTTCCAGCAGACTCAGTAAAAACCCAACTGCTGCAACCTCTATTATTAGCTTTTGCCACAAAACCCAATTTGATGTTGCATCAGAGGTGATGAGTTCGTGATTTTGCAGATACTACTGAACTACAGCTCTCATTATCCACACCAGGAACAATGCTGACCAGGACTAATGTGAGATACTAGCCGAACAGTATCTATAGTCCTACAGGATACACTGTACATGTGATATTTTGAAAAAGCCACAAAAAGAGAATGACTTCTCAATTTGTCAGTCAAATTTACAGACCAATCCACCCCGCCTAAAACTGAGATTTACTTCTTGTGTGATACAGGTAAAAGAATAAATGACACCCTTTACATTATGACAACTGCAGATATTATGATCCTCACCAATTAAAAAAAAAACCCCAAATTATTACAAGGCAGAGATTTGATGGACAAAAACATTTTATGCACTCAAAGTCAGGGTGGTTGAAGACAATGGGGATTTTTTAATAATTTTCTTCCAATGAGGACGGTTTGAAATTTTGGCTATTAAAAATAAAGCAACAAAACTCAACTGGAAGTCTTTCCCCACATTTTAACATATTTAATGCAATGCCTAAAATGAAGGTGCCAAATGACTGATGGAGAGAGGACATGAACAAGAAAATAGGAAACAATGTTATGTTACATAAGTAAAATATGCATTATTAATAAATAAACTGTGAACCCTTTTGCAATTAAGGGGTAAAACTCAATCCAGGGCAAAATACCTTATGAGTGAGATAACCTGATGGTGTTCATCTGAAGCATTGAGCAGATAAATGGCAGTAATATTAAGCAAAATATATTTCACTTCTTTTGTTTTATCTTTTGTGTGACTGATGCTTTAAAAAGGCACCAAAGAGGTAGGGCTTCATCTATAAATCAAAAAATCATGGGTGTTCTTCCCTAGCTTTTAGCTAATGAAGTATAAGCATGGCAAAGGTTTTAAGGTGAAAGGCATGTAGATGAGATTTTGAATGCAGGTATACCTCAGTTAACAAAGATGTGCTCCTGGCTATTACAGTACTTCTTCATCAGAAAATTTGGTACAAGGAAGAAATAACACGGAAAGAAAAAGGATAGGTTCCTGCACCAAAAAGAGAGGAGCAGTTCAGCATGCTTGAGAATTAACAATATGCAAATGTGGGATGGGAAAAAATGTCAAAACCTAGCATAAGTAAACAAAAATATTTTTAATCTTTCAGCAACTACTTCAAAGATTTTTCCGAAATGCATCCAAGTAAGATATTTTCTTTCACCCCTCTCCGTTGTTCTTACAATTTTCATATTTGTGGCCATAACTTTGTTTTGTTTTGTTCTGTTTTTAAATCCAAGGAGAACAAGCTGGTGAAGCAGGCTTATCTGCTTTCGCTCCATTTTGATGTTTATGCACTAGAAGCAGCTGTTGTTTACCTGACCTGTTATAGGCAGGCACAGACATCTACAGTAGAATTGGCTACAGTAGCCTATCCCATTCTTTCCCAGATCTAGCTTTATTGTACTGTAACCTGTACTG
This sequence comes from Urosaurus nigricauda, assembly GCA_034509955.1. Classification (NCBI taxonomy): domain Eukaryota; kingdom Metazoa; phylum Chordata; class Lepidosauria; order Squamata; family Phrynosomatidae; genus Urosaurus; species Urosaurus nigricauda. The sequence continues at coordinate 156,138,423 of JAOEGL010000005.1, read as the reverse complement.
TAACCTGTTACTAAAAGTTTGTGTTTTTCCAGTCTTTCTTCACCATCCCTCCAATGCAAACATTGCTACAAAATTCCATGTAGACAGAGGACAAGGAGGAAAGGGGAGGCTGGGCTGGCATAAAATACTTTGTAGCTTCTTTGTCATAGGCTTTATTAACTGAAATATGCCACTACTGAAAATGCAATTGGGATGTTTTTCGTTGTATCAGTGTGTAACTTGCTGACTCTGCATCAGAGAAATGTGCTGAGAATTGAACAAGCATGAGGTTATGTTACATTCTTTTTTCTCACAGTGTTGTCCTAGAAGCTGTTACTGAAATTTGTGCAGGATGCTAGATAAGTCCTTACTGGCAGATAGAAAACAAAGAACATAAAAGTTGTGCCCAGTTGTGGGATTCAGAGGATTGACTATTCCTTGATTGAAATGATGTCATATGTACAGAGTCTAAAATTTTTAAATTCCATTTCCCAGAAAGGTTGATTTAAAAAGGCCCCTTTGAAGTAATTTTTCACCAAAGTTTCACCAGAAGTAGTTTAGTTCATGTTGTTTTTTTCTTTACACTCCTGTCCGATCTGATAACAAAGGATCCTGGATTCCCAGAGTAGCATGATACCAGATTACATCCTAAACATTTACAGTGCAAGGACTAGATTAAAAAACTGCACAGTAACTGTCAGGAATAGTAAAGCATCTTCAAAGGTTGTTCAATAAATAACACAGTGATACGCAAACAGTAATACATATTTTAAAAATTTCCCATCTTTTCCCCTGAATTGCATAGTTGTCATCATGCAAGATATCCATTAATAGCTTTTGTTTTGTTTTACAAAGATAAGTACAGTGAAAACCTATTCCTGTTTATTTAGAAGTCCACCTAGTTTAGTGGAACTCACTACAAAATGAATGTACTTCAGAGCACAGTTGTACTTTCAGTTGAAATGCGGTCAAAAATGAGCCTAGCAGAATTAATAAAATATATTTATAGAATTATATAGTGACAATGTTCTGGATAGTAACCAAACTCTGAAAAATTGTCTGCCAAGAAGATAGCATTGATCGAAAGAGTGCTTAAAATACAGCAAATAAAATAAGTGCCATCTTATCAACTGCAATTAAATGCAAGAAGAATAGATTGCAAGGTAAGATGCAGATGGCAGAGAAGCAAACATTCACTGCTATACATGACCAGTGCTTAGAGAACAGGAGCAGCAATAAATCAACACACAAGCAGATATGTCCCTAAGATACTGCACTAGAAGTTAAAATAAATACAAAAGCAATCCTTCTGGATTTGTTAAAAACTACATGCTTGCATACAGCTTAAACTGTAAGCACTGTAACCCAGAAGAACTCTTAGACTTTTATTTTTAAGCTGGCAAAGGAAAAGATATTCTCTAGATGCAAGATCATCATTATCATTTTTTTAAACACAAAAGATGGTTTGCTACCTTGATCTTATTTTGCCCTCTGGAAAAATTTGCCACAGTTCTAAACAATTTACCTTTGCACTTGAAAACATTTTAGAAAAGGTAATTGCTAGTAAATTAATTTATGACAAGAAAAGGAATATTAGAGCTTACATAAAGTGAAGTAATGTCTTCTAATGGTATAACTTCAATGTCATTTGACAGCATCAAGAATCCAGCAGGCCAAACTATATCTTCCATATTCCTTACTTAACTTCTGCCACAGTAGGCTTACAATGGGCCTGATGCACAAGACTGCTAAATCTAACCCAATATAGAACCCTGTCTCGACGAGGAAAATGTGAGACACACCATAACTCATGGGCTTATCCCTTTCTGTGCTAGTCATGAGAGGGCTAGTCATGCTAGTCATGAGAGGGCTGGTGGAGACCAAAAGATTTATTCAACCTACCACAAATGTACAAATAGGTACAGGCAAACCAACTGCCATCCACATTCAGTCCACAGGTCTCCAGCAGCCTATGGATAGCCTATGCCCTATGGCTTCATATAACAGAACAAAGCTGCAGAAAGCACCACTGTTTTTTCAGAAGAAAATTAGCTGTGTTGAGGTGAGGGGGGTTCCTCAAGTGTGGAACAAATTTGTCTTTATTGACATATAAACATCCATATCTTCAGGGAAGATTTTAAAAGCTTAATTTGTACTACTACATAGTTGCATGTTTATTTTTTGAATCCAAGTCAACACTTTGTTTGCCTAGAAATACTTTTTAAGCAGCATTCCTACTGTTGACTCTCTTCTTCCGTGGGCTGATCATCTGTGGACTGAAGCATCTGCAGATGACCATACCCATTCTCCCCAATGGTAGCATGTGACCATGACCATGGCAACACAGCTGTGCGCACATCACGACACCATTGTAAACAACAAGACTTGAGGTCCCACAGTTTTTCTGTCTGTGGTGGAGGAGGGGTCTAAAACAGAACCCGTATGGATATGAAGAGTTGATTGTATAGGTATCCCATCACACACTTTATAACTTATCAACAAGTACAAAACAATGGGAGTCACACAATCTTAAGCATATATTTTATAAATGATAAATGTAAACAACATGTGAAAAAAAATACCTTTGACAAATCTCTGAAGTTACTTGGAAGTGTAAGGTCCAACTCTTCTGATTCATAGTTTGTGATTACCCAAGGAAATACCGGATACTGGTTTAAGTCATTGTAAGTACGTCCTGGGGAGCAAAAATTTAAAAACAAAAGTTTTTAAAAGACAAAATAAACTCTGCATCTTCAAAATATGACATTCTTTGAAAATTTGACCCATTATAATCATGTAATGCAATTACAGCTTCCCCATTTTACCTAGCCTTCTAGTGAACTCTTTTGAGAGACAGTTTGAGATTCATGATAACCTGAATGGAACTTTAAAAAAAAGTTTACACAGGTCACTGTTTATATAGTTTACTGCACATTTGGCAAACTACAAGCTAAACATGAATCAACAATGTGATGAAATGGCCAAAAAGCCAATGCAATTTTAGACTGCATGGACACAATTATAGTGTCCAGATCAAGGCAAGTAGTAGTGCTACACTAGTCTGCTTTGGTCAGACCTCACCTGGAATACTGTCGCCCTTAACACCACAGTTCAAGGTTACTGACAAGCTGGAGGGTGACCAATATGGTTAAAATGTCTGGCAACCAAGACTTCTGAGGAACAGCTTAAGGAGACAGGTATGTTTAGCTTGGAGAAAACTGTGAGGTGACATGACAGACATCTTTAAATATCTGAAAGGAGGTCATACAGAAAATGGAGAGAAATAGTTTTGTGTTGCACCACAGACTAGAACATAAACCAATGGATTCAACTTATAAGAAAAGACACACCACCCTAAACATTAGGAAGATTATCTTTACCATAAGGCTGTTCAACACAGACTGTCTTGGGGGGCAGTGGACTGTCTTTCAATTGGGTCTTTATAATAATTTTTATTTATACCCCGCTCTTCAGCCAAGGCTTTAGTTCTGTATTTCTGGAAAGCAGGAGACTGGACCCCATGGCAAATCTATGATTCTATGATAGGTCAGCAGATGTTATGAGAGGACAGTTAACAGTTTTCTAACTGATTATTATGTGGATCTACTGTGTGGAGATAGTAGCACCATCTTATTTTTTATTTATTTTTTTGTCATCATTGTAAAGTATTTAATTGTACAAATGAAATTAATGTTCTTTAAAACAGCACATCAGTGATAACAAATGGCTTAGAATTCATATTGTACAAGGAAAGGAGTGTTCCAAGTACTATATAGCAAAAGACACTAACTTAAATCCAGTGTTGTGCAAGCAAACACTTGTTAGCACAACAAAACTTCTTCCTCTCCCTTCTCCAGACCTCTGCACTGCCTCTCCCCCCTAAAACTCCAGAGGGCTTTCTAATACTCCAGAACTGTTTTTTGTGGTGGAAAGATGGGAGGCTGGGTGAAGAATCATTCCCTCCTGGTTATGCTAATGGAAGATGTCACTGGAAATTGAAAATGAAAACTTTAGGATATTGACACTTAAAATATCCTCAGGAACAGTGCAGCTAAGTGGTGGTGTCAAAAACAAACATCCACATTCCCAGAAAATTCCATAATCCCATAATTATTACCTGCTATTGTGTTTAGAAACATGAGGTATTCAAAGTTAGAAATTTCTCGGTGCTGCCATCGCTGGGTCATATTTGATGCTTTAAAGATCTGACGTGGACTGGCCATAGAAATGCGCCTGAAAAGTAAAAAAGAGGAAAAAAGATGTGGTATAATGTATTGTAAAATCATGATGAATCTATTTCTAACTTTATTACATATGTAAAGTTTAATAAAAAATAATAATTGTAAGCCGCTCTAAGAGCCTTTAGGGCTGAAGGGCAAGATATAAATAATAATAATAATAATAATAATAATAATAATAATAAATTTGATTATTAATAATCACATAATAATAATAAAGTGCTGTGCTAATTCAAGCAGCAATCTGATTGTTACTTAAGCAACTATAATTCTCAAATGCTGGCACATCATGTCACTCCCCTCTGTCATATAGGATCATATGGGGTTGGGGGGGGGAGTCTATGAAAATAAGCTTGTGAACACAAAGCAGCTAGCAGCAATTTTTAAAAAAATCACAGTGGTCTAAAGAAGTTCCATTGTGGTCAAGGAAATGACTGCTAAGACATGAATTGATTTATCCATGGACTGTCTGTTTTACCTTGTGGTTTCACCACCTGATTCTGTACATTGAAAGGAGTAGTATGGAGGATATCTTCATTCTTTCTACATTTGTGAATTAAGTCTCTCTATTCATTATTGTCAATCGCAACCAAGTCTGTATCTGCACTGCAGAAATAACCAAGTTTAACTGACAAGCCTCAATACTATGGAATGCTTTGGAATTGTAGTTTGCTGTGGGACCAGAGCTCTCTGACAGAGAAGGCTAAATGTCTCACAAAACTACATTTCCCAGAATTCAATAGGACTGAGCCATGACAGTTAAAGTGGTGTCAACCTGGCTTATTTCTGCATTGCAAATGCAGCCTTAGTTCTAGAGAACTATATCCTGCCAGCTTTCTTTTCTATTTCCACCAGGCAGAATTTCTGCCCACAGTCAAGAAATTGTAAGTACAGTATTGAACTGATACATCTGGACAATTGCTTTATGTATTTTGTAAATACGCCAAGCTTCATTCTAACTTGTACAATCAAACACCAACCCATAAATCCTTCTCCTGATAGACCATGACTGTAACACAGAAGACAACCATGTCTACATCGGGCACCATGGGGATAGCAAATAAAAGGACAGTGGTATTGAAACACACCTTCAAGTGCCTGTTGACTTATGGCAGCCACATGAGTTTCATAGGAATTTCTCAAGCAACCAAGACTCAGAGATGGTTTTGCCAGTTCCCTACTCTGAAATATAGCTACAGCACCTAGTATTTGTTGGTGATCTCCTTTCCAAATGCTAACCATATCTGACCCTGCTTAGTTTCCAAAAGCAGACAGGTTCTGGAGCCTTTAGGCTATCTGAGCACTACTTTTCTTATTTCTGTTTAGTTATTTAATTTGTATGTCACCTTTCTCTTGGCATGGGATCCAAAATGGCTTATAAAGGCCAAAAGCAAGATTAATTAAAAATCTAAAAGTTAAATAAAACAATTAAAGGTTTGTGACATTAAAACACCATTAATTCTGAAAAGTATAAAATAACTGAAAAGCATAAAAATAAAGTTTAAAAATACAGCTCACACACACATACTTCTACACTTATGGGATTTTGTTGTTGTTGTTTACAACAAGCATAAATGAAGTTGTTTAGAGCCCAGGGATTCATAATACCTGGTTTGGGGCAGTCCAAAACTAGTACCAATTCCAACACGAGGTAGACAATTAACCACTTTTTTAACTGTTGCAGGATCTGGGAAATTGAACATGACAGCAACTGGAAAAAGAAAAAGAAAAAGATTAAGGCATTATTTGCTATGATTTTTTTAAATGCTGATTCTGGGAGTGCAAGACATATATCTTTAAAATTCTTCCTCATCACAGAGTTTGTTAAGTATGAGATGGTTTCACACTAATTAACTTTATCAGGATAGCAGGATTATATAATGGATTTGCTTATATTAGTTTGTGGGAATTTCTGTCTTCATGAGTCTGATGAAAGCACTTATAAGACCAATTTTACATTATACAGTTATAGCTTCTCACATCACTTTAACTCACCTGGCTCCATCATACAGAATCCTGGGATTTTTAGTTTCACAAGGTATTCAGAATTCTCTGTCCTCTTCTTTAATTTGTTTTTAGACATTCAAATACAATATTGAGATAGGAAACTGTTGTGTCTAATTATACAATTTTTCTACGCAAGCATATGCAAATTCATTCATAATGAATAGAGGAGCTAAGGGAGAAAGGTCCATAACAGCTATCTTGCAGAAAGATGGCGGAAGCAGCTAACACATCCCATGTGAGGCCAGTATGGACTTCCACAGTCTGGTGTCATCAGACTGTGGGCAGTGACAATGTGAATCTCAAGGGAAGTTACTTTTCTGAAGTTGAAATTTTATTACCTGTCTTTTATTGTTTTATGTCCTCAGTCTCCATAGAACCAAGAAGGGGAATGGTTTCTGTCTGAATTGAGATCCCTCCAGATTATTTTAACTGATAACAACAGTAACATCTGAGACAAAATGTAAGCCTATGAGACTAATGCTGTCACTTTTCTTCTCCTGATGAAGAAGCCAGGGAAGCTCTGAAAGGTTGCATGATGCATTTTTGTGCACTTTGGCTGGCCAATAAAGGTATTATTGTTTTGTATTTTTCATTTATTTATTTATTTTGCTTTATGGCCAATATGGCTATCCCTGAACATGTTTCTTGTGTCAATTGCAATGTTGAACACAACTCAAGGGCACCACATTGGGAAACTACTAATGGGTGTACTAATGCCTGCATGAATGATTGTTCATTTGTTTATATGCTGACTTTCTGCCAGCATGGGACCCAAGATGGCTGCATGTTTATGCCATATGTATTGGCTGCCTTTCCTTCTGTGAGAGCAGGAAGCATACATGGTTCTCCTCCCCCACAATTTACTCTCACAAGATTCTATGAGAAAGGTCAGGCCAAGAAAAAGTGGCTGGCCTAACATCACCCAGTCAGTTTCATGGTTCAGCAGGAAACAAGAAAGTGTGTCTCACAAATCCCACTCCAGTACTCGAGCCACCACACCAGTTTCCATAGTTCAATGTGAATGCATGGGGAAATTTTCCAAGCAAAGATGTTTGAGAGCTTTGACTGGTCAATTATTTAATTACCACAGACTCCTTTTCCTCGCCCTTCTTTTAACTGATGTTCATGAGAGGTTGCTAGAAGTAGGGAAGGGAAGGAAAATACCAAATATCCTCACCCATAATGTCTGCTCCTCTTCCACTTTATCTCCTGCCAGAGCACACAAGGGCTATTCACATGCACGTCAGAAGGGACTGAATGTTTATATATAAATAATGAATCACACTTTATAAGCCCTCTCCAATAAAAAGTAAAAAAACAAACAAACAGGAAAATGTAATCTTACACAGACTGATGTATATTTCAGTTCTCAGAACCCATTTCCAGCATAATATTACCTCTGTTTGCCATAAAGATTTCCAGAGCTGTGTTTTGCAAGAGATATCGTCGAGAAAAGACTGATCGAATATCCGAGAAGAGCCATTTCCCATGGAGTCCTTCTGTATAAGCAAGTATCTAACAAAGAAAAAGAAAAAGAGAAGAGATGCATTGGAAACAAGCAATTGTTCATCCCTCATGGACCTAATGATTTACTGTGAATTCACATGATTCCACTGACTGCCTCTCTCCTCTCCTCTCCTCTCCTCTCCTCTCCTTTCTTTGTACCTACTAGACTTGTCAATCCAGACAATCTAAACAAATATTTTGCACAATCCATGAAGGGTTACTAGAATGATATTCAAGAGCCAAGCAAGATATTAATTACATGAAAGAAATTAATGTGGACATTTTAAAAAAGCTGCCAAGGAGGCAAGCAGAATTAGGACTGTATAGCAAGGTGAATGTAAATGTAATGGCATGAATATAAAATTGGTATGAATAACTGATCAGGTGAATGAACGAAGGAGTGAATGCAAAAAGTAAATAGAAAAGATAGATGTAACTTGTGTGCCTAACAAAAAATGAACACTTGTTAATCCAGAGTCTGTGTATGAACCAGTTACACCTACCATCATAAAACTTTATAGCAGTAAATAACATTTAAAGTTATAGCGAAAATCCAAGCAAGCACTTTAGGTATTTCTAGGGCAACCAGACAGGTATTTAATGTTGTTGTTTAAAAAAAAAATGAGCAGACTCCCTCCCAATCTAATATCAAAACTTATCTCAGGGGTGGAACGTTTTCAAACTGCTTTGAAGGCGAGGCATTTAGATGATGGATGTGTAGTGAACACTTTCTTTTTCACTCCTATGTTTTCTTGGATGACAGCACCCTGGGCCTTTTAGATCCCACTGCTGCCACCAATTTTATTTATATGTGGTGCGAACCGAACTGAACGTGATAACCCTCTCTTGTTCGCCCACCACCTATCTCTACTGAGGCACTGATATCTTTGGTAGCGTGTATCAATAGTTCACAGAGGCCAAGTAGTACTTCAAAACATGAATGAAGTTTATTTCTAAAATAAAGAAACAAATATTGAAATATAATTAAAACTTTGTTTGTCTTATTCCTTAGTTACAAAGGTTCCTTAACCAATAATACTACAGCCACTCAGGCAACCTTATTTTCAGTATCACAACTGACTTGCTATGAGTCTCTCTCCTAGACTCCCTCAAGTCTATCTAGTCCCTTACTGGACTATTCAGACCCTTCCCTGGTCTATAAACTAACCTATAAATGTTCACTCAGGAACCCTAAGAGCACACCCTCCTTCCAAGGTGTCCCTTTCCCTCAAAACACCAACAAAATAAACCCACGTTCGCTCTATGTTGAGGCTCTTTTATAGCCCTGCCCAGCCAGCTTCTGATAGGCTGGACTCCTGGAGCTCTGTGATTGGCTGTTTCCATGGCCTGCTCACTACAGGATGTGTGCCTCCAAACTGGGCAGAAACTGGACCAAAGCCATGTTCCGGGGCTAACAACTGAAGCAAACAGAACCTGGGATAGTTCGGCATAGTATGGAAGATGCGCATCGTCAAGCCTGCATATAAAAGCGCCAATGCAAATGTAAGGCTACAGTAAAGCAAAGAAATCAAAATGTGACAACTCCAATGGATGTAATTACATTATACACAAACCAGACAGCCCAAAGGGAGGCATTGGGGTGAAAAGGAGGTGAAGGGGGCATGTAGTGGGGCCTCCATGGTTGTTCTTTGACAATGTATCACTTGCACACTGATGCATCGATGCCCTGAACAAGTGGAGCATCCAATGGGATGGCATCTGGGTGGATATGGCAGGTACTTGGGGGTTGCTGGCGGTGTGTTTGTGCGATGGTGCACATGTATGGTGGGGAGGCAACAAAAAAAATTACCCAGAGGCGCAGCTTGATGCCACACTGTGTGGCTGGGCCATGGACATTCAGTCGTCTTGGCAACAGGCCGTATGGGCAGTGGGTTTTTGACCTGCTTTAGGAAAAAGCAGGATCAAGCCGTTTTTTCTTGCCTGACTGCTCCAGCCCTCAGTGTCAAGATCTCAGGACAAAACTGAATCTTTCTCTTATTCAATAGAATCTCAGAATAAATTATATCCCTGAATTTTTGAATCTCTATTCGCCTATAAGCTAAAAGCAATTAAAGACACAGGACAGGTTTTGGAAGTGGGCGTATAACCTAGAATGATGGATTCTGTATCCAGTATAAAGTTTTGCAGGAAGAAAACAGTAATTCCCAATAGCGTTGATTTTACCAGGAGTACCAAACAGAAAGCAAGTTTAACTGGGTATATAACAGGATAGAAAACTGAACTAGCAGAACCTCAAATATAGCTACTGAAATTCTAACAAGCACTGCTGACCAAATTATGATGCATTAACTGTAAGAAGTTATCAGTTTGGAAGCAGCTGAGGTCTGCCTAAAACAGGCCTTCATTTCACGTTGGACTAGTATCTGCCTGGTCTATGGATTCACTTCAAAGTCTCTGGAGTTCAATTAAAACTGGATTAGGTGAAAGCAGACCTTCTTTGGGACTTTCTGTTCTTGGAAACTCCACACATACTGACAGCACCCTAGACAGAGGTCTAGCCCTCCAATGAACCAGTTACTATGGAAACTGCATCATGACTACTGCTCCACTGTTATCACACCAGGCATATTAGCTGGAGAGATACAGAATGCACACACATCCTCCTTCAATATATACTTCATAGGGCATCTTGAAACGTCTATGTCTTCATTCATTCTTATATCTATTTTGCTTGACCAAACAGATATACATTTTCAGTTTACCATGCAAAAGAAGCAATCAAAGTACTGGTATCGGTTTAATAATAAAAAAAATCTGATGCTCATCTATGGTGAAATTTTATATATACTGACAGAGATGTGGAACTTATTGTCTGGTAAAGCTGTAGTATAGGATTGAAACTGTAGGCTACAATTAGCACTCCAAACCTACTCTTACAATATCCCCCTTTAAAAGATGTATAGTTTCCATTTATTTCCAAAAACCATTTATCTCAGTGGGCCTATTTCTTTGATTAATGAAGGGCAGGGTGAACAAATAACTAATTTTAGCTTAGGAGATGGCGGAAACTCACTTCCAAGTACACATAAGAGGTACCAGGCTGACTTATACTATACAATTCCATTATCTCATTTATGAGCATTTATAGGCGGTTCTTGGACACAATACTTTAACACAGCATCACACTCCGTTGATGTTATAATCTGTATAATTATCTTGAACTTCACATGAAATGAAATTCCCACTAAGTTTAATAGAAGGTACATCTGTAACATTCTGTAACATTCATGAACACAGTGGGGCTTTCACATAAATTGTTTTGGTTAACACATGAAATCCCTTGTTTAAGGTCACCCTGAATCCCAGGTCTGGGGGAAAGGAAGGGTATCAATAAACTAAGATAAAGTTTTTCAACATCACACACACATACATAGTAAAAAAATAAAACTTTTTTTCTCATTTAAGTATACCAATCAACTAACATATCAATGATCATGGGCATATGTGTAGAGATAATTAAATCTGCAAGTGCTTTGCAGAGCTAAATAGTAATTTAATAATTTTATCCGTTAATGCAATATAAGTCACTTGACTTGTTATGAACCATTAAAATGAGGGAATAAGATGTCTAAAAGTGAATTTCAAAACCAAAGTTTGCAGCTTTAGAGAATAAAAATGCACAACACAGAATATATGACACATTACAGGAAGACTACAATAGTACATTTATTTGGTGCTTTTAATGCCAATTTTATGCCACTTTTGCAGAAGAAAGTAAATAATTTAGGCTAATGTAGAAGCTTTTCTTTAAACTCTGATGTAACCCTCACTAAATTATTTCTCTCAGACAGACATAATGAAATCTCATATTCTGCTATATATGTAATTTACACTTAATCACAAAGTCTATTAAAATTTTTTTATATTATTCTTTATATACCAAAAACACTTCCTATAATTCTTCCTTTCAGGCATATAAATACTTCAAATATATAGAACACCACAATGTACTAATAAAAAAGGAAAGGTGTATCTCTGAAATCAGATGTATTTCAAGCAATGCCTAATTGTCAAATGTTTATTCATGTAGCTACTGGTTTCTGCATCCTCAACATTCTTTTCACCCTTATCTCCCCACCAGATTGATATACAATCTCATTCCTTTCTTTCATGGGTGAAAAACTCAATTAAACATATTCATTATTTTAATGTTACTTTAGACATTTTGGCAAGCACAGAGAGTTTACAAAATAAGTAAATAAATAAAAAGCTCTATGACCTTTGCATCGATCAGACTGAAATGGCTTAGATCTGAATAAGGAGGCAAGGCGATTTGGGAGAAAAGCTCTTATGTTTTCTCTTCCAATTACTGCAGGAGATGATAAAACCACAGCAAATGATGTATCAGCTCATTTTATCTTATCGCTTTGGGGCTAGGTGACAATGAAGTTCATATTTCACTGGTTCCCATTGAAGATTGGGAAAATTACTTGCCCTCCTGACCTGAAATTTCACTAGAAGACAGAAATTTCTCTTCTGCAAAGTAATGCAATTTTTCATATGTCAACCTTTAGCCCAGCTTTAAAAATTAATTTCATTTATATTAACCAATGATACTGATATTTTCACAGAATGCTATTTGATACATGAAGCAGTGGCTAACAAATTGATGTTGTCTTGGATGGGTAAAACTGTTTTATTTTAAGCTGCTGGAACACACAGATGTACAGCAAACTGAAATTCCTTTTTCATAATGCATTATTTTTGCTGACCTGATAAGACTCAAAACCCATGGTCTGTAAATTATTCATTGACTCTTGTGATCGGCCTTTGCTTGACTTCTAATCCTTTCAGTCTATTTTGTTTTCAAACTTTTTAAAAAAAATACTAAATGTAGGCTTCACCTATGTAGATGTAGAACAGCTCTTCATGGACTAACTGAATGAGCTGAGCTTAGATGCACTCTTGCAATTAATTTACCCCCTCCCCCATAAAACCACATAGCATGAATTAACAGTCTGCATTAATGATGTTTGGCATCATACCATACCCAATTGTTACTTGCAGGATGGATGCCTCAGCATTTAAAAGGTAAGTACCCAGAATCCAGATAACATAGAAATATACCAAGTAATGGATCTTGGCAAGCTAACTGTGTAGGCCAATCCAAAACAGGGCAATCAATCATTAACCACAGCCAAGAAAGAAATATCAAGAAGGAACAAAAACAGAAGCAACAAACTGGAAAGAATGAACAGTTAAAACAATTGTTCACCAATTGGTCTCCCACCTCTTCCTCTGTCTTCCTACCCACATTGAGTACTAGTGGTGGACTAGAACTTAGTAAGAATGGAAAAAATAGTTTTCATTATTTATTTCCTGGCTCAAAAATTGTTTTTCCCAACATTCAGGAAAGCTGTTTAAAAAGGATAACACAGAGGTGTGAATTTTGTGACATTTTCACCAGCTATTGACACATTCCAAAATGTTTGGGGAAATTACGCACAGACATACACATGGGGTTTTGGGTGAAATTCATGGGAGTAAGGGTTTCGTGCAAAAAAAAAAAGTTTCTTGCTTGAAAAAACATTGTTTCCAAAAACTAGATTTATATGTATTTGGAAGAGAAAATACCCCACTGATTTTGCACAGAAAAACACATATTTCTACATAAACTGTTTCCATAAACCCATATGTTTTTGTGGAAAGCAGTGGACAATTTTTATGCAAAGATTTTTTTTTGCCCCATAAAACTTCCCACACAATGAGAAAAAAACACTTCCCAGAAATCTACTTGGTCTTTTGCACAAAAATTAGGTTTTTCCACCAAACTCCAGCAACTTTGTACCAGAGTATTATTAAAAACAAGAACATAATTTTAATGCAAAATACTGTATGTAAAAACACAATTGGTTTTCAGAGAGTATTGGTGTACACTGTGAAGGAAAAGTGAACTAGAACGTTTCTCTCCTGTTTCCACTGGATTCTGTTAGTGGAATCCCATCATTGGATCTTCTACCCATCATCTTTTTATGAGGTCATCTCTTGATGTAAAAATGGCTACTCTATATAACTATTCCATGATCTAGTTGTAACAAAGATTGACAAGAAACCTCTGGAAAGCCTTCAAGCAGATCATTAAGGCAACAGGCCTTTCTCTTTGCCCCCAGAAGCATTCATTGACAGGCCTTTCTTATGTTATATATCTGTTCTGAAAGCCATCAAAGTGGTCATTAATCACTATTTGGTGGCAGCAAATTCCATAAATTAATTACATACTATGTGAATTAACACTTCCTTCTGTCTGTCTGGAATCTACTGTCCATTAGTTTTGATAACTTAACCCAAATTTTAGAATGACAGAAGATGGAGGGAAAAACCTATCACTTTTTCAACATAAGTGAAAAAAATTTCATAACTGTATAAATTTTCTCTTATTGATTGTCTTCTAAACACAGCACCCCTACTTCTCTTTGACTTGCTCAAGAAGGAAGTGACCCAAGGTGTTATTTCATGACTGAAACAATAAAAGTACCACAATACTGTGACATTCAGTCCTTTCCTCATAATCTCCAGCAGAGAAGTTGACATTTTCACAGCTGCCACCCAAAGCTAACATTTTACAATCCAAAGATCCCTTCCATTACTAGAAGCCAGTTCAAACATATATACATACCCATATATCTGAAGCTAGGATATATTAATTCATTTACTAAAGCTGCATGATTTTATAATATCCAATATCAAGATTGAGAAACTCTTTTGCTCCTGGACTAGATTTCTCCCCAAGACCAATTTGACCAATCAGAGGATGTTGGGAGACGTCTGCCCCCTTAAACTCCAAGTCCTCCTCTGATGCACATTTCCCTGTGCTCACTGGACAGAGGAAGACATATTAAGTGGATCCTCATCACTACCATAGGGATTCCTTCCAAATGGAAAAGTGAGAGAGAGGGAACATTGCAGTGTTAAATCTGATCCAAGATCAGAAACAACACAGTAATTATCCCCCTGCTCTGCTCTTCTTGCCCACTGGAAATATGGGCAGGAAGGGGGAGGTCCACGTGTTATTTCTGACCAATGATCAGAGATAATGTGGGTGTCACTTGCCCAGCTCACCTTCTCAATGGGGAGAACAACTGTACAGGTAAGAATTCCCTTTTAATTTATTCAGTTGACCTCCTGGGACAATCACAATCACAATCACAATAGACCGCAATGAAGGTTCCTTTGTTTTTACATTGAACCTAATTTGCCATTTTGTTTCACATTCATCCAATTCAAAAATAATTTGTTTTCACCATTTTTGCTAATCTGGTTGAAGCATAGCACCTCATTGCTCAACATGGCTTCAGATCATATATAAATGTTAAATGAAATCAGTTATATAATACACATTCCTGAAGACCCCACACCTTACTTTCCTATAGTGGGAGAATTGTGCATTTATTCTTACTCTTTGTTCCCTGTAATTGTCCGCATGAGGGCCTGAAGTCTTCTTTTGTGTTTGGAGAAGTGATACCAGCCACTTAAATCTTCTGTCATAACCACCCTGGCTCATCAGAGCCACTAGAAGAATGGTCAGCTAAGCAGTTGAGGTTGAGAATGCTTCTTTGAAGGAGAATTATTTTCAACATTTCTTTAAAAAAGAAGCAGTTATAAGGCTGCTGATGAAGAAAACTGCTGGATTCCACCACAACTAAACATCTATTGGCTGGTATTTCATAAGGATGTAGATTTTTATTTATTTTGTTCTGAGGCTTTGTTGGGGGGTTCAAGACTTTCCCACAAAACCTAGTGAACAGAGGAGTTGAACACACACACACACACAACCACCATATTTTTGCCCAGAAATATTCTTTCTGCACAATCTATTTTGTGCAGACATTTATACAATCAATTATACAAGCACCATCCATTACAAAGCAATGTAGCCTAATTTCCAGCTCAGTACATTAATGGACCAAAACCTTCAGAGTGGCGGAGTGGAGATATTAGGCATTCCTTACATTCTGTATTTGGATCTACTGTAGACAGAGGTGGAAAATGTACATTGAGAGGTTTGCTGTCAACAAACTACAGTTTGGCAGAGATGAGCTACTACAGACTTTAAAAATTGATTACTGTAGTGTTCTGTACTATGAGCTATATAGTACTTCAGAATTTTTTTTTCTATCTCTCTTACTCATAAGCGGAATAAAAAAACCCTCAAAAATTTGGTTAACATAAATAATATGTTAAATTGGGACCAGAGAGGCTGGGTTCAGATCTCTATGCTGACAGCAAAGTTCACTGGATATCCTTGAGCAAATTAGCTGACAGAGTTTTTTGTGGAGCTTTCGGGCTGTGTGGCCATGTTCTAGAAGAGTTCTAGAAGAGGAACTCTTCTAGAACATGGCCACATAGCCCGAAAGCTCCACAAAAAACTATGGATGCCGTCCATGAAAGCCTTCGATTCCACAAATTAGCTGACAGCCTAATTTTACATACTTGATTAGTTTCAAGGGGGAATCTCTCTGAATTCAGTGAAAGAATAGTGGTATGCAAAGGTGCTGTAATTACAATGTACTTCAAAGCAAATTATATTGTATTATTTTTTTTAAAAAAATGATTTATGAAAAACAAGTGTAACTACAGTAAATAACTAAAGCAATATATTAGGGTTTGAAAAGCAGACATAGTGTGTTATTACATGGTTGTACTGGTATTCTTAGAGAATCCAGTGCACAATGGGTTAAACAGTTAAAGGCAGTAAATGTCAGTTTTAAAGTTCTACTCATGTTGATGTCTACTTTTTAAAAAAATGTTTTCTTACTGCTATGTGCTGTCATCTCTTCTCAATGTTTGAGTTTGATTGATTACTCTTTTACCTTTTATTCATTAATCTCATTACCTTATCTTTTATACCACTTCATTTTAGCAGAAAGGCAATAATAAAACCCTCATCCATTATCCTTTTACTCATCTAGTCAAGCGGAAATGGTTAATAACATGGTACAAATTGAACTTCAATCACCCCATTTTCTCCTTTGTCAAATGGGCATTAAAGTATATTCCAAAAGTGCAATTTGTTTTACATGGAATGTGTGCTATATTGCTACAGACAACTAAAATTAAGGGTTTCTCAGTTTGATTATTGAATATATCCAACTGTTCTTTTATATCTGATACTAAAAGATTACCTCATTTATAGTGGAGCACAATAATTTTTAAAAAGTACTTATCTCCCAAAATAGAGGCATCTAGTTTTCATTAACAGTTAAATTTACAATGAGTCATTTAAAAAAAAAAAGATATTACTTGAATTGGAATATTACTTTAGGTGAAATGTTCTCCATTTAAGTGGAAGTTAATTTGTTCACATGAAAGCTTATCTTCAAATGCAAGCCCTTTTATAGATCAAGTGTACTGCTGTTAGAAGACACAGATGTTATGAAATGGGTGGACTGTATTGCAAACATGGTATTAAACAGTTTTAGAGGAAATAACCATCAGTTTACAACCTCATAAGAGCAAGGAGGTAGGTTTAGTTTTTTAAAAGGTTTTTGAACATACAAAGAGCAGTTTCAACAAATCCCTATTAGAATACACTTAGGGCAATTCCTCTTCTCCCACATGCTTTTTCTTCTTAACACAGTACAGACATTCACCAAGGTCTCCTGAGATTCCTTCTCTCAACTAATGTAATTACTGTAACTCACAGAAACCCGCCCCCAATGAAAGAATACCATTTAAGATTTCACAAATAAAGA
Organism: Urosaurus nigricauda; assembly: GCA_034509955.1. Classification (NCBI taxonomy): domain Eukaryota; kingdom Metazoa; phylum Chordata; class Lepidosauria; order Squamata; family Phrynosomatidae; genus Urosaurus; species Urosaurus nigricauda. Next base: position 156,120,980 of record JAOEGL010000005.1, on the reverse strand, counting down.
GACACCTGTAACACCCTGAGATGATATGGGCTTTTTCATTATCTGAAAAGAACAGATCCTCATTATCGCAAACCTTATTCCTATACTACTCCTATACTACAGAAGGCCATACAACTACCCACTGCTTAAGTTATTGGCTGGCTGCATGCTATACATCTTTCACCCTATCTGTTAAATTTATATGCAGAAAATATCATATGAAGAGCAGGCTTGGAAACAAAAGAAGGACGGGAGAAAACAGGTGAAAAGAAAATCAACCATCTAAAATATTCAGACAACATCATACTACTAGCAGAAAACATCACAGACCTACAGCAACTGTTAAGGAAGATCAAGGAAGAAAGTGCAAAGGCAGGCTTACTGCTGAACATAAAGAAAACAAAAATAATGACCATGGAGGATCTACATAAATTCAAACTAGACAACAAGGAAATAGAAATAGTAATAGAGTTTCGATACCTTGGATCAAACATAGATTAGAACAGGAACTGCAGTCAAGAAATCAGAGGAAAACTAAGAATGGGGAGGGCAGCTGTAAAAGAACTAGAAAAGATCCCAAAGAGCAAAGATATACAACTAAGCATGAAAGTTTGAATTGTATAAGAATTTGCGCTCCCTAGTACCATGTAGGGATGTGAGAACTGGACAATTAAGAAAATGGATAAGAATTCACTTGAGATGTGGTGCTAGAGAAGAGTACTGAGGATACCATGGACAGCCAAAAACAATCAGACAAATGGGTCCTACAATAGATCAAGCCTGAAATCTCCTGGAAGTCATGATTATTAAACTGAGGCTGTTGTACTTTGGCCACATCATGAGAAGGCATGAATAAATAATGTTAGGACAGGTGAAAGAAAGTGAAAGGAGAGGAAGACCACATGCTAGATGGATGTACTCTATTAAGGAGGTCATGACTATGAATCTGCAGGAACTAAGCAGAGAGTGGAAGATACGGAGTTCTGGAGATGTCTCATCCACAGGGTAGCCATGAGTCAGGATTTGCTCGAACATGGTTAACAACAAAAACAAGTCTTATTTTAACTTTCTTGTTTAATAGCCTGGTTTCTCTCTGGATTTATAAGCCGAGAGAAGGTTGTTTGTTTTCAAGGTTAAATTACCTATTAGAAATAGTTCATAAAGAGATGAAGGTGTGTTCAAACAAAACTGCTGCTGGTAGCATGTATACATGTTGCAGATAGAAGAGCCCCACTCCATCCTAACCACTGAGAGATTCAACTCTAGAGTCATCCAAATGAGAGATGAATCCAGAAGAAAAATGCAACTACTGTGCATCAAGAATGGTTTTTTGACAAGGCAACTCCAGAAAGAAAGGATGACAGCTACCCACTGCTTATGTTATTGGCTGGTTGCATGCAATACACACACACACACACACACACACACGTGTATACATGCTATATATACAGTACATGCTATACAGCCTATGAAGAAGCATGAAAGTGTTTGCTACAAAAGTAACTAGAGCCTAGATAAGTGATGGTGAACCTTTTAATGACTCAGTGGCCAAACTTAGTGGCAGTCTTGCACCGGGTGTCACCAAGTGCTGGGCAGAACTTCCACCTTCTGGGGTGAGTGGGACTTCTAGGGGGAAACCCAAGGTATAATCTCTCATGCTCAGGCTAGCAACAGCAAAACCCTTTGATGAAACTTGCCAAGAAAACTCAATGATAGTTTCACCTTAGGGTCTCCATAAGTCGGAAATGACTTGAAAGCAATGCACAGTCAGGTTACACTCTCTCAGCCTCAGGGGATGACAATGGAAATCCCTCTCTGCTGAAGCTTGTCCCATAATAGTTTCACCTTATGGTCACCAGGAACCAGCTCTCAGAAGGGAGGGATGGTGCTCAAGTCATTGGAAACGACTTGGAGGCACACAGCAACAACAGCAACAACAACGAGCATAATAAAGCACAGAAGGCACAGAACAAAAACAAGAACAAAGACAGCCAGTGGTTTGAGCATGCAGCTCTAGAGACCAGGGCTCGAATCCCAGCTCAGCCATGAAACCCACTAGGAAAACTTGGGAAAACCACACTTTCTCAGTCTCCTTGCTGCGGCAAGGAGCTAGGCCAGCCACAGGTGCCTCCCTACCCCTCCTTGCCATGGCCTAGTTCTCCCAAGGCAAACCAAGTTGTGACAGGGAGCCAGGCCAAGCATGCTCCCCCCCCCCCAACTTGCTGTGGCTGCCACTTGCCTTCTGAGATGGCTTCGCATTTCAGAGAGGGAATGTTTGTCACAGGTTCACTACCATGGGCCTAGGTGGTCCATTGATCAGCAAAAAAGAACTCACACACACAAGACAAACAGGAGTATTTTGCTTCTAAGCCAGATGGCAATGGGAAAGTAATAACAGTTCTGCTTCACCACTTTCATTCATAATAACTACATGTGCAACTTAGATATGCACTTCATAACCCCCTTCGAACTATGATTTAAGGCTTGTATCAAAATTGGCAACCATTGTTTGCTGAATGAAACATGTTCCAGTGTGGTTTACAAACTGAAATTCTGTTGAAATACAGTGGGCCCTTCCCTTACGCATTCCGGATCCCCCCACATAAGGGGAATTGCACGTATGCTTGTGCCCCATTGAAAACAATGGGGGTGCGTGCTCGCAGGGCCATGCCATGCGCCCACCATGGGCATGTGCGCCACATTTTATTGATGCACGTAGGGTCGCCATATCCATCTTTCACCAAACTGGGATGGAGTAAATGTTCCGCCCCTCGCACCCAATCAGAGAGGCTTCTGGGGTGGGATTTCTGGTCACAAAGGCCGCTGGGACTTGTAGTCACCAGTAGCAACTTCAAGCCCCACCGGCCTTTGTGGCTGGAAGTCCTGCACCCACAAGCTTCTCTGATTGGTTGCGAGGTCAGGAAGGTGCAGTTCCTCCTGCAACTACAGGCCCCAGCAGCTTCCTCCAGCCGGAAGCCTCTCTGATTGGTTGCGAGGCAGTGAAGGGGTGCAACATCTGGCCCTGCTTCCTAGGGCCAGAGGAGGAAGACCAAAGGAGGAGGAGGAGGACAGTGGGCTGAAGGACAAGGGCAGTACAGGCTGGAGGACAGGATGCCGAAACCCATGAATGTCCCACCTAAAATTGGGACATGGCAACCCTAGATGTGCGGCTTCAGTGTAAGCTTGTGTACGGCGCGGTTGCACTGCAGTTATGGTTAACTGAAAATGTCTTGATTTTAATTACACTTCACACAAAGAAGCTATGTTTTTATATTTTAGTTTATATATCATCATCTGGATCATGTGATTCAGATACAACTTTATTATCCAAACAAGTTGTTGTTGTGCGCCTTCAATTTGTTTCCAACTTACATCAAACCTATCATGGGTTTTTCTAGACAAGTTTCTTCCGAAGGGATTTTCATTGCCATCCTCTGAGGCTGAGACAGTGTGATTTGCCCAAGGTTTACATGGCCAAGGCAGGATTCAAACCCTGATCTCCAGAGTCGTAGTCCAATGCTCAAACCAATCACAGTCCAATGCTATGCCATGCTAGCTCTTGCGTCCCAGCTGGCTATTATACTGAAAAGGGCACAAATAAAAAAAACAAAAGCTAGCATTTCCTTAATTCCATCTCTCTGCTAAAAAAATAAATAAATCTCAATTGTATAGCTATTTTCTGTATGGAAACTTTACTCCCATAATTTGGAATAATGTGATGTTTTTAAAATTAAAGTGATATACACAAAAGGGAAAAATCCAATAAATACTTTAAATTGCTAATGTTAATTCACTGAAACACACACACATGCCACATTTATTTCTGAAGTATTTGTTTCAGTCCTTTGGATAAATGTATCCTTCAAACAAATCATATATGGATTGCCTGAAATAACTCTAAACAACCAACATACTGCAAAAACACAAAAGCAAGAAAAAATAAACAATTTCAAATAAGCATTCTCAGCTCTGAGCATAACCCTACATCACATGTCATTATCCATAGATAAATGAGTTCATCAAATTAGTGAAAATTCAAAGAAATTGCCTGCCTAATGAACACTCAAAGCAATGTGTCAAGGGTTCTGCACTAGTGCAGACAAAATCAGTTTGATGAAACTATGACCAAAGCACTCTCCCATGCATCTCATTAGTGTTATATTGTAGTTTTTGCATACCATACAGTTAAGACTCAGGTTCTTAGCTCAGTTGTTCTGGCAATAGAAATGCATTTCTCCTTCAAAGATAATTACATACATCTTAACAGACTATGATAAATCAGAAAAAAAGACAGAAAAGAAAAAAAAAGCCTCTTGGTAGTGAAAAGAGAGATGCAATTATAATTAGATGAAAATAAGAGGGAACAATGTCCATTTTCAATAAGTGTCACAAAGAAATTATTATACTGTCAGAAAGAAGTTGCTTATTAGTTTTGCTTTAGGGAGAAATAAGGTAAGAGAAAAAAGAATACACACAGCATATCACCATTGCAACAGCAGCTTCTGCTCATGGCAAATAATTTGAGACCAATTTGCATGATTTGTTCATCATGGCTAAGTTAAATGCAGGAGAATAAATAAAAAAAAGGGGAAGGGGGAGAAGGAGTGTAATGATGAAAAGCCCTCACTCTATCTAAACTGCCACTGTTGTGGACTTGGAGAGAGAAAAGAACAGCTAGTATCTGCTGGACTTAACCCCCTTCTCCACTGCCATTCCCTTTTCCTGATTTTTACTGTGTTTTCAGCTTGCAAGCCTGAGGACAGGGAACTGTCCAATTAACATTTTGTAAACAGCCCTGGGACTTTTTGACTGAAGAATGGGATATAAATATTCTGTATTAATTAATTAATTAGATCGAGAAAATGGAGAGTGAAATATGTTCAGGAAAAGGTAAGGTATCAACTCTATACATTGGTACATACTTTGTACTATGGCACCTCTGTACCATAGGAGGGTCTCTGGTATCATCTGGTACAGACTGTGTTTTCCTAGCCTCACCAACCTTTGATGCATCTGCATTAAATGGTTTGTTGTAGGATATCTGAAAGATGGTTCCTCCTATTTTAACCTGCCCAAAACTGAGATCCTCAGAGAAGGCCCTGTCCCATGTCTCAACATCTTGCAAACTTAGGTTGGTATACACATGAAACAGGGCTTTCTCTTTAGCAGTAACTTGACTATGGAAATACATACCAAAGGAAAGTAGGCTGGCTCAATTTTTTGAATTTTATTTAGATTTTTTTAACAGTGCTGTTCCACATCTCCAGCTTTGTCCAAAGACGACTCCGGTGGTCATATGGCCAGCATGACTGCACCGAATGCTGTTACCTTCCCACCATAGTGATACTTATTTTTCTACTTGCATTTGCATGCTTTCAAACTGGTAGGTTGGCATAAGTTAGGACTAGTGATGGGAACTCATTCCATCATGTGGCGCTTGGGCTTCAAACTGCCAAACTTCCCACCTTACAATTGTCAGCACTGGCATCTTAACCAATAAGCCACCAGTTAAAGCACATTTGTAAAGAGTATTTAAATAAATAACACTACCATTTGATCTAATCCTGTGTCTCTAACCATTATTTCTTAGGGCTGATGAAACAGTTGTGCTTGTTTTATTTTCTTCATTATTTATTTATTATTTTATTTATTTATTATACTTATATGCCACCTTTCTCCCAAAATGGGGTCCCCTACTTTCCCCTAATTCTGCTCTTACACACATCATAGAAATCCATGCATTTTATTGCCCATATTCTCTCTCTCTCTCTCTCTCTCTCCTTTCCCAAGCATCGGGGTATGTTGGGGAGTCTTGCTTTGTGTACCACTGGTGAGGGCAATACACTGTAGATGGACATGAGAGGCTTTCTCTGCTCTGGCCCCCTGCCTATAGAAAACCATTCCCTAAGATTGTGTCGATACGTGTCATTCTGGCCTAATGTCAAAACATGTTTTTTTTTTTAATTAAATCCTTCAAGGCTTAATTTCTTTCACCATGTACATCTGCTATCATTTGAATTATTTTGCACTGTTTTCTGATTTTAATTTATTTTAAGAAATAAATGATTTAATATAGTTTTAGTCTTTTACATTACTATTGTTTTTAATTGATTTTACTGTGTGAGATAACTCAGATATAGGGAAGAATATATAAATATTTAAATTAATTAATGAATTAAGTTCAGCACTCCTTAAGGCCATTTGAAGCTCACAGATCTCATCACAAATGAGATCTTGTACATCTCTTACAGGAAGTTTCAATGCAGGAAATTTCAGTAATGATCCATTAATTTAATATGAATACTAGCATCCAAAAACAAATTGACAGGTCTAATTTGTATAGAAAAGCTACATAACTATAATACTAATAAATAATAAAACTTTTATTTATACCCGGCTTTTTGCAGTAGCAATCAAAGCGGCTTACAGAATTTAAAACTCACATTTCTATCAAAATTTAGTCTTAATTTTACACTCTCTGGCAGAAGTGCTTTTAAAACAAAAACCATGACATTCAGCACAATTAGCCAAATTTTAATATAAATGACATATCACCGTTATCACTGTTTACACATTGAATTTGTGTATCTTCTTGCTAGCAGGCATCCCTGGCTGCTTTGGGAATATGATCATGAATTTCTTTCTTCAGTGACTGAGACTAAAAGCTCATACCAACAAGAATATTTGCTATCCTGTGTGTCTCCTAGCAGAAAATACCTTTCTCTGTCTTTTTCTAGCTAGTTTAAATATGATAGTCGGGCTCTGAACTGCCAAAGATACCTTTAAGCTTTCTATGCCCTGTTACCAGGAAAATTATGGTCATACAATAAGCATATCTAGAGTTTTGACAGCCATAAATCCAGAATTCCCCCACTTCCCTCCTCCCCATCATTCAACTGATCCAGTCCAAGAGATTTGAAAGAAACTAATATGTTATTCATCAGTTAAAACTGCACACCTCTTCTTCCCGTGATTGGTACAGATGACACACACTGTTTCATATTTATTCTGCTTCCTTCATATTACAAACATTCATAATTCTTATGCTGTCCTTCATGAAACAGCATCAGTTCTTGGAGGTAACAAGCACAACTACACTCTCTTCAAACATTATTTGAAGAACTATCATATTTAAAGAAATGTATTTTTCTGTGTTACGTTTTGTATTTCTGTTTGAACAAAATCTGATGACAGCGTTGATTATCACTAAGATAGTCTTCTTGAGGGTTCAATTGTGTGGTTTTCTACAAACAGATTTGGGCTATACCAATGCATACAAATATGGGAATTTAGTAAAACAATAATAATGAACACTGGTTAATCAATTTATCTTCGATAAAAAAGACCTAGGTTTCCAATATCTGTTAGATTATGTCTTCCAGTACTGAAGATTTAGCAATCCAACATTACACTTTATTTCTAAATTTTCCAGTTTAGTCAATTTACACACCGCCCCCCCATCAGAGAAAGGTATTCCACCATATATGTTAATTCAGAAATTAATGACATTTCTTTGGTTGAAGCCACTTATATTTCCAAACCAGACAGCAGAAGCTTCAAGTAATATCTAACCTATTTTTGTGTGAGTCATTATTTACCTGGAATAAATGGATGCATGTATTGGCCTCAGTTCCCTCCCCCTGTCTACTTGAGGCTTATGTCAGTGAAATTAAGGCTACTGAAAATAGTGTTCCGTAAATTGCGTTCACGTTCTTATGTCTCTTGTTCCCCCAATACGATGCATATAACTTATCATGGCCCCTTCCATAACGCCAATTATTTGGTGAGCCTGTCTCCGGGCAAGTATCACAATTTTTTCTCTAAGGCAAGGTGTAATGTTTATTCCATATAACTACTTTGTGGCAGATTTGCTGGTGTTCTTTATGCCAAAAGAAGATGGCCATGTAATGACTCATAAGTAGAGTCTTTGTAATGTGTTTTATTGCACTCTAGCCTTTACAATCAGATCTGACAAGCCAAAATGTATCATTACTAAGTAAAATGAAAGGAAGATCAGATCTTTTTTTATGTAAAATTCTTGCTGGAAGACAAATGCCCGAATGTCACTCTTGTACAGTAGTTGTCAAATTTCTCTCTCAGGCAGCTACTATTAGAACCAACTACACATAAAGGGACAGTTAGAGTTGAGTTAGCTAGAGTTAGGTTTAGCATCTTCTGCAACTCTTGTATTATTCTTGGCAATTTTATTTTGGAGAACTTGATGATATGTATATTTTGATTGTTTGTGTAAATTGTGGGTCTATGGACTGTAATAAATTATGACTGAGATTACCTCTTTCATGTCATACTTGGTTTCCATGAGACAAGACCCATGTCTGCTGACTTTCTATGAGAAATTTTTTGTATACATTATGTGTCAAAAGATAAGGATTGTGGAGACCACATGTAAAAGCTTAATTGATAACCAGTACAGATAGCATGACTTTTTTAAAGTGTCATGGCAATAGAGATTTCTGGTGCAGATTAGTCCTGCATCTAGTCTTTTCCTTATAAATGTTGCTTAGCTGCCACAGGAGAAGGATTTTTTTTAAATTACACATAAATAGCATTTAACACCCACTCAACAATCCAGAACTGTGGAAAATTTCCTACCAAAGTGTTGGAGGGCATGTAAAGATGTGGCTTGAGTGCCCCAGAATGGATAAAATCTCACATATTACATGCCAGGCTGTCCATTTCTGTCCTGCTCTTTGGTTGTTCTCTCTATGTTAAAAATAACTGTTGTCTAAAACACATAAAGTTGCTTAAATTTTTTTATTATGGTGGCCCAATTAGAGGTCACTAAGTGTTGGAAGGACGGCAACCTTAGAATGTACAATCAATGGAAACAAATGTGGGACACTTGGCTCTTAGAAAAACTTTCTTTCACCATGAAAACTTGTAATGGAAACAGAAATAACAACCCATTTCATGAAAACTGGTTAATATTTATTAACTACATCAATGAACATTCACAATAGCTGCAGCCTCTGGTCATTCAATTGGGACTTATAGAAAGACACACTGATTTTGGACACCTCTTCTTCACGTAACCAGCATCCAACAGACACACAGAACATGAGGGCTATTATTTAAATTAAATCTTACCTTGATCTACTTTTCATTATTATAATCAGAAATGCACACTTTGTCAGATGCTAAATCACATTTCATACCATTGTTTATTGGTTTTGTGTTATTGTTTGTTATATGTTGTATTCTTCTATCAATAAAACTTAAAAAATCAAGATCAATATGGCAATAGAGGCTGGAAAAAATAATTTTATTTAGAGCTGTGTAAAGATGATGAATGCGTAATTTAAAAAGTCTATAACTGGCTTTTGAAAATAGAGACAGAAGATGACTCCGTAAAAGAATACATGAGGCCCAAATTTTGGAGCACAATGTTCAAATGGTTGTGGGGGGGGGGGAATGAGGTCCAAACATATAAAATTTATTTTGTGTAGTAATTTAAAAGAAATCTGTTATGTATAGATGATGTATAAATGGTATCTAATTCCAACTGAATTCCAAAAATGTCCAAGAATGTTTCAAATGAATGTTGGGGAAAGAAGGTTCCTTATATTATGTGTGGTGGGCTTGATAGAAGATGAAAAGTTTCGGGTTTAAGATTTTAAATAAATAAAAAAAATTAACAACAACAAATATTAAAACATCACCAATCCTATTGGTAAGCAGTTAGATAATTTCAGACTTTGAACCGAAAGATCTTACTGACAATGATGTATTTGTCTGGAGGAGATAAATACGTTAAATGGCAACGCATATTACTTCAGATGGTTCAAAATGTGGAAAGTGGGTCCTACTGCATATAGGAACCCTTCTGCTTATTCTGCTAGTCTTCAAGATCTTCCCTAGAGTCCTGTGCTGATGGCACTACTGACTCCCATATATATTAACAGTATCATTTCCTGTGACATAATGATGGATCTGAGGGGTCGTTCAGATGTTCTTTTTTTAGCAGAATGATGCGAATAACCTCACTCATACATTCCAGGTTTGTTATTCACACTATGGAACCACATCTCTTTGCATCTCTGCAAGTTCTGTTGCTCACACATGCGAGCACTCAAATAAACATGGAGTAGGCAATGTGAATGTATTTGAAATACGTTCAAGACATGCAGATTTTAATTTTATTTTGTGTCAGTTACAGTGAAAATATTTTTTTTTAAATTCAGGATAAAAAGTGGTATCAATTATCCTAGATTAAGTGGGGGATTTGGCAGGTCCTCCCCAACTTCATCAGGTGCATTCAATAACAAAGATTCAACCCGGATTCATCCTGAATTATTTTCACTGTCTGAATAACCCTCGAGTGTAAGAAGTCTTGCTGGATGAGATATAAACTTTGCTTTAAGAGAATATGATATTTCTTTTGTTTTATCATTAAAAATAATCAACATGTAGTCTAGTGCTGCACAGGAAAGAAATATATAGGACAGAAATAACATTTTAAAAACTACAGGAAACAAATTAGAGGAATATACTGCAAGAAGGGTGCCACCTTCCTAACATTTATTAAGGATATCTCTCTCTCTCTATCTCTCTCTCTTCTTTCTTTCTTTCTTTCTTTCTTTCCTTCTTTCCTTCTTTCCTTCCTTTCGACAATGCTACATCATCAATTCTTCTAGAGTGAGTTTTGCTCGTATACTAGTGAGCAGGAGAAATAAATAGAAAATGCAACATAAAGGAAGTATGGATAGCGAACTTGCTATCATCATCACTAGCCAGCAGTTGCTTATCACTTTCAAACATCTTCAGTCTATAGAGGACTCATAACTGCTACAGAAGTGTTATTGTGGGGATTTTTCTTTTATCTGAGCAAATTATGGTTTGAGCAGTGGAAAAACAGGACTGTACAAATAATTGGGAAGAAATCTGGCTAGCTGGATACACGTCATTGACTATACTGCTCTGGAATGCATAGTCTTGCACATGTACTGGGTGGATAGAAAGAAATCTACATTTTGTCTGGAAATGCCATGTGGACAGGATGTAAATCCACCTTGATTGTTTATTTGATAAATTATTCTCTGTAACTTTATCTCTGATTTAACCATAAACATATTTCTAGATGTAGTCATGCAAACAATTATGCATACATTTCTTCTATAACTGTTACATGCATTTCAAAATTTATATTGAAGTGCTCATCTGGCCAGTTTCATGAATATTCAGTTATCTCAACACCCTGTGTTACTTTTAGCTTCTTTATGTACAACAAACAGTATTCAATTGGTGAACAATTACAATGTTTAGTATCATATTTAAAACCACTATTCAAAACTTTTCTTAATGCTATTATGTTTTTCTTTTGCAACAATTTTCTGTATAAAAATAAAAGCACTGGATTTTTATTGGTGCTGCCCTCTTTGTTTTGTTCCACTTTGCAAAGCCCTTTTGGGACACTAAGCCTGCATTTACCATAATACGGATTAAACTCTCTTTGTCCGACTGCATAGTATTTGTTAGCAGGTTAGTCTTTTTACATTCTTCACAGCCTGCCTGCAGCTTACCCTTTAGGCCTCACAAAATACTTCTGTGGATTTACAAAAATGCCAGAGTGGTCTCGGGGTTAATTGGAAGAAAAGTGAAGCCTTTAACGCATTGACTCATTAAACATTTAGCCCACTAAAATCCACTATGCTAGGCAAAGAAAAAGGCTCTGTAGAGATCTTAACAATAATAAGGTAGCAAAGTAGCTGAAAATAATGACTACTGGTTGTTCAACAAAATGGAGAAGGCTTAATTTATCTGCCAAAAAAAAAAAAAATGGTTTGACTGCACAAAGAAACATTCCCAGTTCAACTACCTAGCTCAGTACACTGGAGCATGAGAAAAGTTTAACACTTTATAAACCAAGAATACAAAGCAAAATGTCTAGAATGATCCTTTAAAAAAAATCTGTGAATTTGTTGATATTTCACTGAGAACTCAGTAACTGTTGAGACAAACTGTTCAGTTAAAAGTTGTGGACTGGGCTCGATATGAAATCCTGGGAGAAAGGAATTAGGATATTATTTACAATTTAGTTGTATTGCATTATATATTATCTATATATATATAGATATAGATATACTGATTTAAATTTTTATAATTCAGCAGTTTTATGTGTAATGCAACCACCATACTTCTATTTACTTGAGAATGAGTTTGAAATTGATATTGAAATTGAGAGACAGAGAAAACCAAAGAGCTGTGAAATAATATTTCTTTCTGTAAAATAGAAATAACAGATTTTTCATTGAACTGGTATTTCCACCATCTAACCTCTTCTTGCAAAAGAGAAAATGCCACTCCCCCTCCCAAAGTCTTCACAGCCTTAGACTTGAAGTAAAGGATTAGAAAGTATTTGTGCAAGATGCAGATAACAAAAGCATGAGTGAAGAAATTGAAGAGACAGCTAAACTCCAGCAACAAAATGGTTAAAGATTCGGAATCATTGTCCCTCTTATTCTAAAGCTCTGCTATATTGTGAACAGCGCAAACATCAGACAAGGTAAGATTACTGACCATTATCTCCTTAATTTTCTCCGCTTTCCCTCACATTCCCTCTTGCTATCAACATGCTATTTTTCCAAAGCTTCACTTCTGCTAAGAAGTAAACTTTCCATAATCCGTCTATTATTGAACCTTTAATTGGATTGGGAGCAGGGTGGTGTATAAAATAGCCTCTATTCAGTCAAAAGGACTGTAGTTTTAGGGACTCAAAGGGAAAACGCATTGTGAAAGAAAATCCACAGGGAATCAGGGATTAAAAGGTGGCTCTACTGAACTCATCAGCTCCACAACACATAATGAATTGTTTCCTTAAACAGGTAACTTTCTAAATAAATGGACTCTGCCTTGTAGTATAACTGGTATATCAAAACACAGAAAAGTAAATTGAAAATAAAATTGGCTTAACATCCCGCGTTCCTGCTTCTGATCACAACTTTCAACAAATAATGGCTCTTTCCCTTTTAAATAAACATCCAGGCAACAGTTACCAGGACTTGGAGACCCAAGTGTAAATGATATATTCAGCTAAGCTACCACATTTATACACAAATGCCTTTCTGACGTAAATTAAAGCTTCCGTCCAAAGTGGAGGTTTTGTGTTAAACATTCACAGCTCAACATTCCTGAAAAGTATAACAGAAGAACATAACATTGGAATTTGTTATGCAGACATTACATGCCATGTAGTGGCATGTAAAAATACAACTTCATAATACAGAGAAGCACAGAAAAGAGCACAGGCTGTGAAAATAACTTATTTGCGCCAATTCTATACAGTTTTGTCAAATATTGATTATTTAACCCAATAATATGCAAAATAGTAAGACTATTAAACACATACACACACAATTAATTTGGCACATAATTGGGAAGATATTAAATGCCTTCATTCCAAATATAAAATAATAATTGTTGTTGTGTGTCTTCAAGTCATTTCTGACCTATGGTGACCCTCACACAAACCTATCATATACCCACACAATTTCTGTTTCTTGGTTTTGTACTGAAAAATACAGTGACAAGGACTCAGGAGAATTTCCCTTTATTCTACATTTCAGAAAGGAGGGAGTTGTGTCTTTTGTTCACTAGATTGTTGAATAAGGGAACGAACAGGCAAAATCACCATAAACCTGCAGAGGAATAACTTTGCTACAAATATAGTACCTTATGAAGAGTCACTGACAACAATGGAAGTCATAGGCATCTCCATCACCGTCACCACAGTTTTTCTTAATAAAGCTTGAAAATTACTGTTAGATGAAAAGGTTGTATTCAATGGTGCAATTGTTGTAACTAATGGTACATGATAGTTTCTGCATTAGGAGTATGGTGAATCCACTCTAGATTTTATTATAGACTTTGAAGTATTTAACCAAAGTATTGAATGAGGGGAGGGTCAGCATCTTGGATATGTGCTTTAATGTATGGAGCTTTAAAACCAGAGTGGAAGGCACTACAGTACTAGCTGCCACTAAAATGGTGTCATTCTGCTAGCACTAAGCTTCAAACATGTGCATTAGCCCAGTTCTCACTCTTGCACATGTACCAGTGCTTTGATTCCAATTGTGCAAGCCATTGTACAACCCATAATGACTCCATTTCATCATCTGTTGCTGGTGTTGGATGTTCCATTGGTACTTGGGCATCTTTAGCAGTGCTGCCTATCTCTCTTTTTTCCAATCTGTTATGCTGAATACAAGCAATAAGTGGAACATTCTCTCCCCAGAGGTTATTCCTTTATTATTATACAGACATCTCACAGCACTAAACAGAGAAGAAGCAAAGTTGAAGTCCTGACTTTTTATGTCACTTCCTCCTCCTCCATCACCAGCCCTTGCCCTATAAGGCCAATTGCCTTATCTTAGTGAAGAACAGATGGTTTTTATATCTAATCAAATGTAAGATTCAGGTTACTTTGAATTATAAAAATAGTTGTCAAACATTTTTGATATGATCAAAATAAACTGCTGATGCATGTGGGGAGGAGGGAAGAACCCAAATATGGATATTCATAAAGAGAGAAGTTTGTGTATCTTATAACCTTTGCTCGGAGAATATGAAGAATTTAATTTATAAACACATAGCTAAGTTAACTGAAATCAATACTTTTATTTGGCATTTACAAAAAACATGAGCTTGTTAATGGCCACTTCCAAACTATCAACCCCACAGTCATGAATTAAAGTGTCTCTTATTCCTGTTTTGAAAACCCAGCATGACATGAGGCGTATGCCATCTTAAGCTGTGGCACAAATCCACCAGAGTTAAATAGGGGTTGAACTACATGTTACATTAAATATGTAACATGTAACTCTGTCTCTTATCAGTTTTGTTTTTACTTAACACCATGCGCAGGCTAGACCATCCAGGTCACAGCACTGCAATGTGTGGCAATAGGAGATATGATGAACAATCATGATCAACAAAGTGGAGTCGAAGGCTTTCATGGCCAGCATCCATGTTTTTTTTTTTGTTTTGTTTTGTTTTTTTGGTGGAGCTTTTGGGCTATGTGGCCATGTTCTAGAAGAGTTCCTTTCTGACATTTCGCCAGCATCTGTGGCTGGCATCTCCAGAGAAGATGAAGCCAGCATCTGTGGCTGGCATCTTTGGAGATGCCAGCCTCAGATGCTGGCAAAACGTCAGAAAGGAACTCTTCTAGAACATGGCCACATAGCCTGAAAGCTCCACAAAAAACTATGATTACTCCCAGCCTCCATACACTGAACGGGGATAGGAAATGCTCACACTGGCACAATGAGATATCCTTAGCCTAAGCCTTACTGGTATACCAAGGGACTGGATCTCCATCAGGATTGTGACAGAAAGGGGAAGGATCAAACTTCCCTTTTCCATGACTATCATCCAGCCTGCCCATGCTTTCTTTTAAATTAAATAAAAAGTATGGAATGATGCATTTAACATAGCATAGAATTTGATCTTGATGGAAATCTGGGGGAGATAACAAAGGAACATTAGAAAATGAGACGTGACTCTGTAAACATTCCATCAGCCATTTGGGATCCACATTCAATGAGTGAATTTAATATAGTTGAGTATGGAGTCAAAATAAACCAGATATGGGTTGGGTTTGATCCACATGGTTCCTTCCAGAAGTAAAAGCTTTTAAGGAATGAAACTAACTTTCTTTTTCACATAGACATATATACATGTGATTTACACCCAATATGCAGACTCCATGCAGCTGGGGATAATGTTTTAAAGGGCATCATGCTATCTCTCAATTCTTTTCTCAGACCAAGGAGAAATAGATCCAGCACACATGGAACAAAGTAAAGAGCCACCCCTTTTGGGCTGGATTGGGGCCAGGGCAAACAGATCCCCAACCCCAATCCAGCCAGATTCTGCTCCAAAAAGGAGCAGTAAAGATCTGCTCCCTTTGGGGGCGGGAAAAGACTGCCCCTTCTCCCAAAGCCAGCTTTTCCTCCCCAAAAGCTGGCTGTGGGGAAAGTGGCATTTGAACACGACGCCCCTAAGCAGGAGAGAAGCTGGTTGGCATGTAATCGCCAGCCTGGCCTCTGTTTGGCTTGGAGGCATGGCGCATGTAAATGCCAGTGCCAAGTGGGACTAAACAGGCCATCTGTTCCAGCCCTAAGAGACTGAAGCAAACCACTTAGCTTTCTTAGCTGCTGCATCACATTGTTGACTCATGTTCAGCCTATGGTCAACCAAAATTCCTTGATCCTTTCCACATATTCTGCCATCAAGCCAGGTGTCACCCATTCTATATCTGTGCATTTCATTTTTACTGTCTAAGTGCAGTATTCCACATTTCTTAATCCACATGCTGTTAGACAAATGAAGACTTGTATTTTTTGTTCTACATTTGTATATTTAAGTAGTAAAATACATCACCCAAACCAGTCCAAATGGCCTGCATAAAGATCCCACTGTGATTAGGTTTCAACCAAGTATTTCTATCAAAATTTCACTTTATTTATACTCTATCATTCAAGAGGATCTCAGAGCACCTTACAAAAAATAAATAAATAACTTTACAATGATGTGAATAAATAGGAAAAAAAACATTAACCATCACAATGCAATGGTAGTAGAAAAGCCATCTGCAGAATTAAAATGAACATGAAACAATATAAGAATAAATACACAGAAAACTAAGCAGTAAATTACAACTTGTTCTTGTCTTCCTTCCTTCTCATTTCCTGTAAATTTCACCCAATACAACCTTGGTTTTTAACTTTATTTTTTCCCATCTAAATAAAAGAGGAAACAAACAAGCCTCGTGAAAGTCTCTCACTTTAACACCCAAATTATGGCTAATAATGAAAAATACAACATCAGAAGAGACTTGGGAATTTTATATATGAAGACAAAAAATAATAACAATTCTATTGTAATTAGTATGTCACAGCTGCAAATCTTTCACAAGTTTTAAATGGTCATCTTTAATTGTTTTTAGTGTGTTGCCTCAATGCCAGTATGCTGTTTCTTTGCATTCTGAAAGGAAAATTTAACATTATATTCTAGTGAGATCAACAAGATGGTCTGGGGTATTATTAAGTAATGGGACACCATTGCCAATGCACATGTGATTAATAGCAAAATCACAAAACACACAAATGTATAAAGTAATACAAATTTACAAATGATCCAGCATGGTTTCTATTTTCCAGGTCTCTTAACCACACACCTTTCCATTCCCTAACAGCTGGTGATCTTCATCAGTAACACCATTAGCTATTGTTTCTCATTACTTTAAAACCAATCCCTATCCAATATGGCTCCATTGAAGACTTCAACTTCCTGGAATTTCTCAGATATTCAAATAATTAAAAATGTTGGCAAAACCAAGGGCACTGACTGTAAGAATTATTCTCTTTCCTTGAGCAGGCAAGGGCAAGCACCGTAAGATAACAGCTAGATCAGTTATTATTGTAACTGACAGGATTTTTAAAAGTTTTGGCACATTTGCCAGTGCAACCACTACAAAAAAAATACAAATTTCACTAACTTGTAATGTTAAGGATACCATAACTTCAATATCAAGTGTGTTTCAATATGTTACCAAATCCTGTTCAACCTATGCCAAAATCTCCTAACAGTATTTAGCGGGTCAGTGGTAATCTTAATAAATAGCTGGTGCACAAAGCAAATGCAACTCTGTAGTTTTAGTGTTGCAAGGAAAGTGATCAGATTTTTCTTAAAAGCTATGATCATCTAAATAGCTAAATATTGAAAATAAAGCATCACTCTACATAGCATTAAGCGACAAAAGCATAAAGCAACCATCAACATTTTAAGCAGATCCAACCAGAAATGGAATATACATTGCAACTGAAAAAAAGGTCATGGCAGAATCTCTTGTCTTCTATTGCCAATATCTACCAATCAATTCTCTTTAATTGATCATAATAAGCCATCTTTACAGGCCAGAAGGATGTACAAAGAATTCTTGTGAACCAAAGTTCTGTTTTTGTTTTGTTTTTATAAATGGTCTTTAATCAATCATATTAGGTTAGGAGGCTTTGTGCTCCTAGGCTAGAAGAACGACATGCCCCCTCGATCCCTGCCCATCTTGGTTGACCGCACAGGGAGGGGATGCAGTAGTGGCTCTACTTCAACGCATCATCAATGCATCCCTCAGGGAGGGGAAATTTCCACCTCAACTTAAGCAGGCTGTTGTTAAGCCTCTTTTGAAGAAATCCTCCCTGGATCCCCTGATAAGGGATAATTATAGACCGGTCTCCCTATTACCATTCTTGGGCAAGGTGATCGAGAGGGCGGTTGCTCTCCAACTCCAGGCAGTCTTGGAGGAGGCCAATTATCTAGACCCATTTCAAACTGGCTTCAGGATGGGATACGGAGTTGAGACAGCCATGGTCGCCTTAGTTGATGACCTCCATCTGGGCATGGACAGGGGATGTGTGACCCTGTTAGTGCTCTTGGACATCTCAGCGGCTTTTGATACATAGACCATGGTCTCCTTCTGGAACGCCTGAGAGAATTAGGCATCGGAGGTACTGTACTCCAGTGGTTCCGGTCCTATCTCTCGGGCAGGTTCCAGATGGTGAGGCTGGGAGACGGCTGCTCTCGTAAAAGAGAGCTGACATCTGGCGTCCCTCAAGGCACCATTCTGTCTCCCATGCTATTTAACATTTACACGAAACCGCTGGGAGAGGTCATCTGGAGACATGGGGCGCGGTGTTATCAGTATGCTGATGACACCCAGATCTATTTCTCTATGTCTCCGACTGCAGCAGTGACTAAGGATGGCATCTCTCCCCTGAATGACTGCCTTGACTCGGTAATGGGCTGGATGAGGGAAAACAAGCTTAGGTTGAATCCAGAGAAAACGGAGGTACTCGCAATAGGTTCCCCCGACCCGGGGATGGAGATTTACTAACCAGTCCTGGACGGAGTCACACTTCCCCTAAAGGGCGAGGTTCGCAGCTTGGGCGTGCTCCTGGATTCGTCTCTACAACTGACATCTCAGGTGGAGGCGACTGCCAAGAGTGCTTGGTATCAGCTTCAGCTGATACGCCAACTGCGCCCCTACCTGGACAGGAGGTAGGGGCAGGAGGTAGTAGTACATGCAATGATAACCTCTCGTTTAGATTTCTGCAATGCACTCTACATGAGGCTACCTTTGTACCAAGTCCGGAAGCTTCAACTGATCCAAAATGCAGCAGCCAGATTGATTACGGGGGCTTCTAGAATGGAACACATCACCCCCGTTTTAAAATCTCTTCACTGGCTGCCAATTAGCTTCCGGGCCCAATACAAAGTGTTGGTTATTACCTTTAAAGCCCTATAAGCTTGGGCCCAGGTTACTTGAAGGAACACCTCTCCCTACATAATCCGCCCCGCACCCTCAGAACATCAGACAAAAAATTATTAGACTATACTCATACAAGATTAACATCAACTTCTTGTACTACATTCTCTGTTGTGGCTCCTAAACTGTGGAACGACTTGCCGGAAGAGATCCGTCTATCAACTACACTTGGAGGCATTTAAGAAGGTGCTAAAGACAGATCTCTTCTGGTGAACGTATCCACCAAATCGTATTTGACTCATTCAACCCTAGTCATTCCCTAATGTCATGCCAGAACTATTGTTATAGTGGTTAATTAAGGTAAATTTTTAAATTGCTTATAGTAAGTATTTATAATTTTAAATTGTTATGTACTGTTTTTATGCTGTAATCCCGCCTCGATCCATAGGGAGAGGCGGGAAATATAAATAAAATTTTATTATTATTATTATTATTATTATTATATTATTAAAAGACTGTTATAAGTGGAAATAATTTCATTTTTCAGGCTTTATGATTTACAAAATCTGAGTTTCAGGCAAAGAAACTGGCAATTGGGATGTAGCATCCTGTAAGACCTGCAACTCAGTTTTGCCCCTAGGAGAAGTGCCCTTGGTCAGCTTTTCAGACAGCCTGGAATAGGACACTAAGGGTGGTATTTAGGCCCCTTAGGGAAGGGAGTTTCAGGACCAGAGCAGGGGAAGAAAATAATCTTTTCCCTCCTGCTCTCCACAGGTTTTCTCCTCTACTGTACAACAGAAAAGAACTGCCACTTCAAAACCTCAGCAGGTTTTATCTATACAGCAAGAGCATACAATTCTGAAGAACAGGGTCCAGAACTTGTCCTCTTTCTTTGCTCTCCTCTGAAAACATCCCTAAAACAGGGAGAGGTGTTTCTTGTTTTTGTTTTAAACAATCATAGCATGCATCCTGCAGCACTAGCCTGGTGCCTTACCAGGATACTTACTATAAACTTAGGAAGTTGAGCAGACTAATTCGCTCTCTACACTAATCACCGTCTTTCCTCCAAATAGTGCCCTAGCATCCTCAATCACTGTCTCAACTGCCCATCCTCAAACTTAACTTATGAGCTTCACCGTCAGTGGTGGGTCAAAAATCTGGTACCGTGCTTAGTATAATAAGCAGGAGGGAGTTAAAATCAAACATAACACATTTAACTTATCAGAATTGTCCATTATGTGTTTCTTAAGACCTCTGAACAACAGTAGTAGTTCAAATGTCTAATAATTGGTAAACTGTTATGAACATGAATGTGTGCATTAGTCTGAAATGCCTAATAATACTACATTCTATTGTAATTGAAACAATGTAAGCAAACGTAAGATGCTTCCAGATAAGTTTTTATTGTACGACTATCCTGCCTCATGCACAGAATTTTATAGAATGTCCAAATTCCATTATCTTCCATTTGTAACTTTCCCATTTATTCCGTTTCCCCTCGTTTACCATAGAAAATCCATTAAAGAAGAAAAGTTAAAATAGCTGCGCAATGCCTTTAAATTCATAATGAGCCATATATTTGGAAGGATCTTCAGTCAGAACTAAGTGCTACTATGGCATCTTGACAGGGCATCATAGACTTCTGTCAGCAATCACAGACTTTCACCAAAACAGGATAGAAGTACAAAGAACTATTGGAAGTGTGAGTAACTGTTGGAAATGTAAGGGACATAAATTAATAATTTTGTGAGTATGTCTAAAAGAATGCTTGTCCTGAAGCATTTGCACTGGATCTTTTCATTGCCAGAGATACACACAGACACTACCATTACATTGCAATTAGACACTTCTTAAAAGCAATATTGTACTTTCTGGGGAGTAGTATTTTAAAACAGATCTCAATGATTTTTGTTAATGACAATGCACTACACCAGTTTTACCACCCATCAATTATAATATGTTTCCCTGTTAGCAGACTTCTGGACAAGTAAATGAGGTTGTTCATTTTGACTCTTAAGGTTTCCTAAACTGCAAATGGCCAGAAATTGCTGTTAAAATGAATGGAATATTCCCAGCTGTCTTTAGTACAGATTCTAAAAGCATCTTCAACAGACCAAAGGTTGATCATACAAGTTGAGTTTCCCTTATCTGAAATGTTTGGGACCATTAATGATTTAGATTTTGGAATACTGTATCTCTATTTAAATATACATACATAATAAGATATCCTAGAGATGGGACCCAAATCTGAATACAAAGTTCATTTATGTTTTGTGTATATCTTATATACATAGCTAGGAGGTCATTTTATACAATATTTTTAAAATAAGTTTGTGCATGAAACTAAGTTTGTGTACGCTGAACCATCAGAAAGCAAAAGTCTCACTATCTCACCTAGTCATGAAAAAAACTTTGGGCTTTTGGAATATTTTGGATTTCATAATTCTGGATAAGGGAGATTCGAAGTTCTGTGAGAAAACAAATATTTATAGTACTGTTCACAGGAAAACACAAATTTCAGATGGTAGGCAAAAAAATCCTACCTTTCGCATAAATTGTTTAATCTAACCTGATTCCTGTGGTGGAGCCGTTACTGTGTAGAACTTTTAAAATTGGACTTCAACTTGCTGATCACTTGACCCCAATTCAGTGCCTAATATCTGTCAGTTTTATGTTTACAATGTCTGCATTTTTATTTATTTCTTTGCATGTTTTTAAACAGCTGGTTTTGTATCCTTAGTGACAATGGGATATATGCACATAAGAATAGGAAGATACATATATTTTAAAGTCAGTCAGTTAAATTATTAGATGGCATGCTTAAAAAAACCAACAAAAAAGCAATTTATACTTTTGAGTAACTCCTTAACAAACACTTGTCAGATTAGAATAAATGTTCAAGATCTACCATCACATTTCTTACTCATCTTACTTTACTCTGCAGCAGGGAGTAAATTTTCCCTCTAAATATATTGCACTGCAGTAAACAGTGCTTGTGAATAAAGGATTTACAACACATTAATAAAACCATATAGGCTCAACTGGTCTTAAATATACCTAGACACACAGTTTAAAGTTCTCATGACTGTCTAGAAGAAGATCTGCAGACAGCAAAGCCTCATGTTTAAATCTATCTAATGTTTATACCAATATATCAAGTCACCTACCCATCCACCAGTCTGCAATGATTTATTTCTACTAATGTGGCAGAAAGTCCTGAACAGAAAATTTCTGGACACTCTGCTTATTTTATTTGTCTCTTCCATCATCTTGCAACTATTCATTATAGTAATCCTTACTGGAAAATAAGGAAAATTTAAAAAAAAAAAAAAACAACTCAGGACAAAAGGTTTGTCTTCTACAAAACTGAAATAAGCAGTGTTAAGAAGAGTGACACTTATACTGTACAGGAATCAGGAAACGGAAGAGAGACACCAACTGAATACAGCTCATGATGCTTCAACCAGATTTTTGGAATTTGGCAGTAAAAAGAAACAAAGAGGAAGTTTTAAATAGTTCAGTTATTTCTCCTCCCCTAAAAATGATGTAGAAAAGAAGCAGACTTATTTACACGAGTAGCACTGCACCACCAGAAACAGTTTTGATTTAAGCAATACAGGTCATCTGAGGAACAATTCACATTTCACACAGCCCTGTTTTTGTTACACCCAAGGTGTGAATGAGAGTTTCCAAACAGTGGACATGTGCAAGGGAATCACATCCAGTTATGACTCCCTGGGGCATGTATTATCAGAGATATATTTGCATTTACTTGGAAACTTTTATTCTTTCCTTTTACAACTCTAAACATCAGTGTAGCCTCAGCCTTAAACAGAGATGTAACATTTCCAGAAATTTTGAAGCCATGGAACTGGAAAGCAAGAATTTTTCTGAAAAATGCGGAAAATATGCAGATAAAATGTAGTGTGTATAACTTTGCTTAGCAATCATGTTTGATATATTAAAGGTCCAGTTTATTCAAGAAATAATTACAAATTGAATTTACTTTTTAAAATAAAGGGAATTAAAGTCGAAGTATTATAGTGATTTGATTACTATAGTGATTACATCTCTTGAGAGCTTTAAAAAAGCCTTGAAGACGCATCTCTTCCGGCAGGCCTTCTCAGAAACATCTTAACGCCTGGCCCTGACACTGGTTTAAGACATTGGGATGTGCTCCCTTTCCAGTTCTCAGCATTCTTTTACAAGTTTACATCTACAGTGTCCATAGTACGACTAGCTGTTTTTATGTTGTATGTTGTATGTGTTTTTCCTGATTTTAACTTAATGCTGATTTAATTTAATTCTAAGGGGTGGGAGGTGGGATGTTGGACCATTGTAATTGTTTTATCTTGATGTTTTTTAATTGTTGTAACCCACTCCGATTGATGTCAGAGGAGCGGGCTATAAATAAACTATTATATTATTATTATTATTATTATTATTATTATACATAGTCTTATATAAACACCTACTTGCTATGCAATTTTTTAGAAATAAAGTGGGGGGGGGGATAAAGACATGAACACCTTGAATAAAATATTTTATTCATCATTCTAAAGCAAACATTCCATAACATTTTTTAATTAAAAAAGCTTGGGGTGGGGTGGGGGTGGGGGAATGGGAGCCAATACCTTGCATCATCAGAGGTAAGTACTGTGAGGGTGTTCCAGGGCCATAGTTATATCTGATGATCCCACCCCTCTCCAAAAACCCACTTTTTAAGTGGGGCAGCACCTCAACTGAAGGGATTCTAAGGAAATGTAGATTGGAACACTGAGAAGTGACATCTGCAGTAGTTTTCTGGCCTCAGGGTACATTAAGAACAAACAGTTCAGGGTGTATTGAGAATAAATACCCCTTGGGGCACTGCTGGAACTGCTTGGCTCAATGTGCTCTCTGACCAGGAGGAGAATGCAGCAAATGTAATTTTCCAGCACCCCGATCTGCAGTGTCCTTGGAAACTCTTCAGCTGAGGTGCTGCCAAGCAGAAAAAGATATGTTTGGGATCACATTTGGTTATTAACAGACATAAATATGAATTCCCAATGGGTATCACATCTCGACTACTGAACAGGATGACAACTGGGTGGGGGGGGGGGAGTGTCCAATTTTTTTCAGGCCTTAACATCTTTAGGCCCAAATCTAATTATTTCCAGCCATAGTAGTCCCACTCCACCAATGTGAAGTTAATAAATCAACATTTGCATAGGTGCCTTTGATTTGATGTATGTACTACTGTTGGAAGTAGCAACTGTATTTAGATTATAATTTATTAAGCAGGGCTCAGGAACATGTGGCCTGCAAGTGTTTGGTTTTACATTTCTAGACCAGTTTCTGCTAGAGAGAAGGAGGAGGAGGAGGAGAGCAGTTCCTGGGTGGCCATTTTTAAGTGGGTGAGAGCTGAATTTTTGAAAACTCTTGGGAGAGTGTTGTTGCTGGGGGGGGGGAGCTTCTGTGTGTCACACCTGTGCATCACTAGGGGTGGAGCTAGCAGTCTCAGAGCCTTTCTAGACCTTTCTAGAAAGTTCCAGCTGGGGTGGAGCTTCTGCGAGTCACTATGGGGTGAGTTAGCAATCTAGCTCTATATATAACCCCTCCCAGAGCCGCGCATCTTATATCACTAGCACTGATTGGGAAAAAGCCCAGGTCACCAGGGGGCTTTAACCTTGGTGTTTATCAGGGGATTTTTTTTTCTAAGGAGGAAGCCCATAACCCTATTTCAGGGACTAACTAAGACTTCTCAGTATGGACACTGAGGGGACTGCCACAGTCACCTGCAACACTTGTGGGATGTTTGTCTTCTTACCTACCAATGTGGGAAAATTCACATGCCCCAAATGCAAGTTGGTAGCCCTCTTGGAGGAGAAAGTACAGCAGCTGGAGGCCCGCGTAGCTACACTTCAACATATCAGGGAGCAAGAGATTTTCCTGGACAGAACGGAACAAACGGTCTTGGATGGGGACCACACAGAGGAAGTTGCTAAGGAGGAGACTGTCACTACATGTACACAGGAGGAAGACAGCTGGAGGAATGTCACAAACAGACGAAGGGAAACCAGGAATCATTCTGAGAGCTTGCAGCTACAGAATCGATTTGAAGCTCTGTCCCTTATCAAGCAGGATGAGGAAGAGCAGCATGGATAGACTTCAGGGACAGAGCAGGGGAGCCTGGGACTTCCACCACAGGGAACATTTGCTGCTAAGCGTGTGGTTGTGGTTGGGGACTCCTTGCTGAGGGCTACAGAAGGAGTGATTTGTGGGCCTGACAAGATGTCTCAGGAGGTGTGCTGTCTCCCTGGGGCAAACATCCGTGATGTGACACAGAAGCTGACAAGACTGGTCAAACCTACTGACAAATACCCCTTCCTTTTGGTCCACGTGGGAACGAATGACACAGCAGGACACCGCCTTCAAAATATCAGAAGGGATTATGAGGCTCTGGGTAAGAAGCTGAAAGAAATGTATGCACAGATTGTCATCTCATCTCTTCTGCCAGTTGAAGGGCATGGTCCAGGAAGAGAGAGGAAAATTGCAGATGTCAACAACTGGCTCCGCAGATAGTGTCGCCGAGAACAATTTGGATTCTTAGATCATGGGCTGCGGTTCCATGAGGAGGGACTTCTGGCAAGGAATGGGCTGCATCTCATGCCAGTTGGAAAAATTTTTTTGCCAATAGTCTCAAGAATCTGATCAGGAGGGCTTTGAACTGAGTTATGCAGGGGAGGGAGACAAAAGTGCTGGAGAAAATAAGTCATACTGTCATACACGGAAGAAGGCAAACAGTGAAAGGACCCAACAGTAGGAGGCAAAAAAAAAAAAAAAATGTGCACAGGCTGCAAGTAAAGGGGACACATTGTCTTAGATGTCTCTACACTAATACACAGAACATGGACGAACTTGAACTCCTAGCACAAGAGAAATATGATATAATACTGGTAGTAATCACTGAAACCTGGTGGGATGAGTCACATCATTGGAATGTAGAAATAGAGGGGTATAACCTTTTTAAGAGAAACAGGCCAAACAGGAAAGGAGGAGGAATAGCATTATATGTCAAGGATATTTATATCAGTGAAGAGATCCAGGACATCAATATTGGAAGCCAATTGGAGAGTGGATAAAAATTAAAGGAGAAGGAAGAAACAGAGATGTTACTGTGGGAGTCTACTACAGACCCCCAACTCAAGCAGAATAATTGGATGATGTCTTTCTTGAACAGATGACCACACACTCAGGAAAAATATAGTAGTGATGGGTGACTTCAACTATCCGGATTTTGCTGGAAGTCAAACTCAGCAAAATCCTCAAGGTCTAGCAAATTCCTCACTTGCCTGAAAGACAATTTCATTGTCCAAAAGGTGGAAGAGGCAACAAGGGAATCAGCTGTTTTGGATCTGATCCTAACCAACAGGGATGACCTAGTTAATGGGATGCAAGTGGTTGGATCCTTAGTTGGGAGTGACCATGTTCTCCTGGAGTTTGTTTTACAGTGGAAGGGAGAACCTAGGCAAAGTCAGACACACATTCTAGACTTTAGGAGAGCTGATTTTAGAAAACTTAGAGAAATACTGGGGGTGATCCCATGGTCAGGAATACTAAAAGAAAAGGGAGTTCAAGATGGATGGAAATTCCTCAAAAGGGATATACTAAAGGAATAATTTCAAACAGTTCCAATGAGGAAGAAAAATGGGAGATGTCTCAAGAAGCCAGGATGGATGACTAAGGAACATTCAACTGAACTAAGTTTTTAACGGAACATGTATAAGAAATGGAAAAATGGGATAATCACCAAAGAGGAATTCAAACAAATAGTCAGCACGTGTAGGGATAAAGTCAGAAAAGCTAAAGCGCAGAATGAACTCAGGCTTCCTAGAGAGGTTAAGAGCAATAAAAGGGGCTTTTATGGGTATGTCCGCAGCAAAAGGAAGAAGAAAGAAATAATAGGGCCGCTGTGTGGAGAAGACGGCAAAATGCTAACAGGGGACAGAGAAAAGGCAGAATTACTCAACAACTTCTTTGCTTCAGTCTTTTCAGAAAAGGCAAAGGGTGTTCAACCTGAGTACAGTGGAGCAGAGGACAGAATAGGAGAATTTCAGCACAGAATAAGTAAAGAGATAGTACAGGAATACCTGGTTAATCTAAATAAATATAAATCTCCAGGACCAGATTAACTTCATCCAAGGATACTAAAAGAAATGGCAAATGTAATATCGGAACCATTGGCAATAATCGTTGAGAATTCCTGGAGAACAGGAGAAGTCCCAGCAGACTGGAGGAGGGCAAACGTTGTCCCCATCTTCACAAAGGGAAAAAAAAGAGGATCCCAACAATTATCGTCCAGTTAGTCTGAAATCAGTACCAGGAAAGATTCTGGAGCAGATCATTAAACAGAGAGTCTGTGAACATTTGGAAGGCAATGCCATAATCACAAAAAGTCAACATGGGTTTCAGAGAAACAAGTCATGCCAGACAAACCTGATCTCTTTTTTTGGTAGATGAAGGGAAAGCTGTGGATGTAGTATATCTTGATTTCAGTAAGGCCTTTGACAAGGTTCCCCATGACATTCTTGCAAGCAAGCTTGTAAAATGTGGGCTAGACAAGGTAACTGTTACATGGATTTGTAACTGGTTGACTGGCCAAACTCAAAGGGTGCTCAACAATGGCTCCTTTTCAACCTGGAGAGAAGTGACCAATGGGGTCCCACAGGGTTCTGTACTGGGCCTAGTGCTATTCAATATCTTTATTAATGACTTGGATGACAGATTTGGGGCATACTTATCAAATTTGCAAATGACACCAAATTAGGAGGAGTAGCTAATACCCCAGAGGACAGGATCAAAATTCAAAATGACCTGAATAGACTAGAAATCTGGGCCAAAGTTAACAGAATGAAATTCAACATGGAGAAATGTACGGTACTGCACTTAGGACGGAAAAATGAAATGCACAGATATATGATGGGGAACACCTGGCTGAACGAGACCACATGTGAAAGGGATCTAGGAGTCCAAGTAGAACACAAGTTCAACATGACTCAACAGTGTGATGCAGTAGCTAAAAAGGCCAATGCAATTTTAGGCTGCATCAATAGAAGTATAGTGTCTAGATCAAGGGAAGCAATAGTGCTACTCTATACTGCTTTGGTCAGGCCCCACCTGGAATATTGTGTCCAGTTCTGGGCACCAGAATTTTAAAAAGATGCAGAGAAACTGGAGCATGTCCAAAGGAGGGCGACTAAAATGGTGAAGGATCTGGAAACCTTGCCCTATGAAGAACGCCTCAGGGAACTGTGGGTGTTTAGCCTGGAGAAGAGAAGGTTAAGAGGTGATATGATAGCCTTGTTTAAATATTTGAAGGGATGTCATATTGAAGAGGGAGCAAGCTTGTTTTCTGCTGCTCCAGAGACTAGGAGACGGAACAATGGATGCAAACTGCAGGAAAAGAGATTCCACCTCAACATTAGGAGAAACTTTCTGACAGTAAGGGCTGTTCGACAGTGAAACACACTCCCTCGGAGTGTGATGGAATCTTCTTCCTTAGAGGTCTTTAAGCAGAGGCTGGATGGCCAACTGTCGGGGATGCTTTGATGGAGAGTTCCTGTATGGCAGGGGGTTGGACTGGATGGTCCTTGTGGTCTCTTCCAACTCTATGATTCTATGATTCAATATTCTTTTTTTTTAAGACCACCATCACAACCAGAAACTACTCAGCCCTCAAAAGAAATTTTTTAAAAAATTCAGGAAATTTTACACTTGAACATTTCCACCCGCAAACACGGCCTTTTACCATTTTATGTCCCATGAATCCCCATGCCCCCTTTCCAGCTGCAATTAGTCCCAACCCAAAAACTTCAATTGACATCATGTCACTTCCAGGTTGGAAAAAATCATGTTGCTGTCCCCTGCTCCAGTGCAATTATCCAGCCCTGAGATAAAATATCAATAATTGCCATTTTCAGCATATTTATAAAGGATCTTTAATCCTAAGCATCTAAAGAACCAGCAGACTGATCTGAACATGCATATCTTTGTTTGAAGTCAATTTGTTCCTGTCCTGATGAACTTCATCGGCAGAGGCGAGCTAACATATTTCTAACTCCCTTCAAAGGAGGTTGAGGCTAGGGCCTGATTTAGTGGGACTACTATGGCTGGGAATAACAACTTGTATCAGTTCTATCTTATTGAGCATGCACAATTAAATAGGCTTGATGCTGCTTGCTGAGGTCTCTTTTTTTATCCACAGTCAGAGTATGCACATGGTTACAGATACTGATTGTGTATTATGTTTTTTAAAATATCCTTTACTGAAGAAAAAAGTAGTGCTTATTTCAAGGTAATTGGGTTCAGCACTAGGGCAGGAGAAGCAAATGCCATTTTATTCCTGTAGCCATGACAATGCTATAATTATGTGAATTTAAAATGTAAAACTGCATATGTCTGAAGTATTTATTTTTGTAAAAAAAATCATGATAGGCATAATGTTTTTCCCTCCTCAAACGTGTATAAAATATATGCAAAAGAAATTGTAAATGTGGGAACTGTGATATGAGGGAAGAAGATAAATGTTAAATGTGTGCACTATAGAATTTATTTCTCAGGTACTCCTAATATTAGCCAAAGTTAATTGTTTGTAAATGAATTTAATTTTTTAGAGCATTGTGTTTGTCCTTAGTAGGAAATAATAATTTTGGGTGACACTACTTCTGTGAAATGTTCCAAATTTGTATCCTGCTTTTCTGAAGACACGTTTTCTATAACTTTCTCAGAAGTGCAATCTCAAACTGGATTATTTCTGCAGTGTGTTTTGGATCAGGATTTTAAAATCACTTCTGGTTTTAATACTTTGTAATTAATTGCAAAATGTTAGCTCAAGCTTTACAGAATTTTTGTTGCAAATAATTTGAATAAATTTTTAAAACTGTTGTATGCAGTTGACAACAGGGGGGCAAAACATAAGAACACATTTTCTGGCTTATTTAGTTATTCAGCTGCCTTTTGCCAAGCCCAGTCCTGGAGGTACCAGTTACTGGTGGACATCTTTATTTTTGCATCCACAGTCATCAGTACTAATATTCACCATATATTCTGATTAGCATACTCATTCATATAGACACATTGTCCAAAAAAATTACCTATAACAAAGAAGTATTTATGAAAGCACTGCTTACTTGAATTTTTAGTATAAATAAATAAAAACTGTCCATGTCCTTATGCTTTAAAATAAAAGTCTAAAATTCAATTACAATACACAAATTTCCATACACAGACAGATACACACTATATGCCTACTGTCTTCCTAATGGCTTGGATGGTTTGTAGCAACTTAGATACATCTTCCCTATATGATCCATCAAATACCCCAAGTTCAAACCAAATTGTATTAAGAGGATAACCTTTCTCAGGGGAATAGAAGCAGACACACACAGAGGGAAATAAAATTCAGAAGGCATAAATCAGACAGGCACTGAAAAATTGATGGGATAAAGAAACTGAGAATTTAAACAGCAAAAGCTTATACGGAAGCATGAACAGACAGCATGAAGATCCAAGAGGAGGAGGAAGATACACTATCCTCCAGTTTATAGTTGCTATAATTAGCACTAAAACCCACAATGAATTCATAAGTCTTGGACTTGGAAATCTACAGCTGCAACTAATATCTAGGAACAAATTTCCAAGAAACACAGCAGTTAAGCTTGACTACCATTAATAATTCAACTACATGCACGAAAACATTTTAAGTGCATGAAATTGTAAAGCATTACTAAGCTACTAGGTCACAGAATTCCAACACACTCTATTTACTTTCCTCTGAGTTTGCAACTTCCAGGTAGCACCTCTCCAAACCAATTTTTGCAGAAATGATGATAAAAGGAAACAGATCATCAGATTCAAAGTGAAATGGTACAATATCAGAGACTATTTTTTCCAATTTATTTTATATTGATTTATTTATATGATTTATATCTTTCTTCCCATAAAGGGCACAATACATCTTAAAATATAAGTTAAAACAAAGTAGCTAAAATAATATGTAGTGCATTTTTTTCAACAGCATTAATTAATACAATTAAAACATTAATTTAAAATAATGAAAAGGATGTTAAGCACATATTACATATTTTAAAAAATGTACATGTATTGCACATCCTTCTATTTTTAACCAGTTAAAGTCTGAAGACCTGTTTTAATAATAGGTCTTTGCTTGTTTGAGACAGCCAGCATGGTGTAGTGATTTGAGTATTGGATTATGATTCTGGAGACGAGTTTGATTCTCTGCTTGGCCATGGAAACCTACCAGTATCTGCGTGAGTCACACACTCTCAGCCACAGAAAACCCCATGATATGGTCACCATAAACTGGAAATGACTTGAAGGCACACAACAATAACTTTGTTGGCAAAAGGTGAACAGAGAGAGAGAGCATGACTCAGCCTCCTTTGTTGCCTAGAAGCAGCTACTGAAAGGGCTCCTTCTTGTGTAGTCACTTGATGAGACTGTAAGTGTTGTGGGATGGAGAGCAAGCCCTAGCCCAAAAAACATAAGACTCAAGCAGGCTGATTAAGGAAAATACAGGCTTTCAGACAGTCTGAATCCAAACCATGCATAAGGTGTTATAGGTCATAACCAGCACTTTGATTTGAGTCGAGAAATGGATCAGTATCCACTAAAGCTGTTTCAAGAAGGGATTTACATGACAGTAACAAAGTACGCACACACTCTAGTCATACTCTTCATAATTCTTAATTTTCTCTAAACCATTACAGGCATGTACTTTGTCTTTATCCTTAAATACTGGAATATCTGTCATTTTACTCTTTGGTATTCCCAGTTTCTTTCAAAAGCAATCAAAAGGTGACATTATTACTTCACAATCTCATATAAAGGTTCCTAACAAACGTAATGCAGACAACCTAATTTTATGATAGTACAGTTGTTTTTACTATATGTGCAAGAGACAGGCCACATTACTCCTGCAAGAGAGATTATACAAATATCTCCTACTGGAATTACATGACAGTAACATAGTATGCTCACACTCCATTAAAGCAGGATCTGCAACTAAATGTGCATTTTTATTTTATTTTTATGTACCATCTATCAATACAATATTTGTAAATTTAAATTACTTCAAAAACTGAAATTGTTAACATAGTATATTTTATATTAGAATATTGAATTTAGCCTACCAGTGTTTTCTACAGCTTGCATAAGTCACAACTGATTGGACACAGTCCCTATGGACATGCCATTTCATCCAGACTGGACGGTTCATTAGTCATAATTACTATAACTGTACAGCAGAGACTGCAGTTTTATCTCATCATACATCTTTGATAAAGCTGCTTCCATTTCTGCATCATCAGCATGTAAGGTTACATTATTGGTCCTTTTATTTTCCAATATGTGATTAAACAAGTCTGTGCTTCTTTGGAAATGCACAGAACCTTAGCATAAGCTTTTTTCATTCCCAGTTACAGCACATGTACTCATTCTCTCTCTCTCTCTCTCTCTCTCACACACACACACACACACACACACACCACTAATGTCATTCATGCTGTGACCACCATTTGAACTTTTTGTTAGGATCAGCTGCTTTACACCCTATGAACTGCAACAGAACAAAGAGATTGTGGGAGGGTGGAATATTGGGGGGGAAAACAACAAAAACCCCACAACAGCATTCACTACAGACACAAGTACTAACTGTATGCTTTGCTACTATTGATTCAGATTTTTATGTAGTAAATCTGACATCTGATCCAAATTAGCACAATATTTTTGATATGATATTGGAAAGGGGTCATTTTTCAAGGGAGACAAATCAATGCTAATACCCTAGCAGCTTAGTAGTGGGGAAGGGGAGAGGGATGGAGAGAGATAATTTTTAAAAAATAACTATACCTTTGGGAGAATGTAAGAAAGTACTGGTTCTGGGAAGGTTGAAAAACAGGTGCTAATATATTTAAAATAAACAAACATGCTTTTCCAATTAAGTTTGGATTCATAACACACAAGACTGACTTTTCCTCTTTTGGTGCTATTCCTTTTTATTTAGAATGTTAAGGAAAACTCATTCTTTAATAACAGGAAACAAAAATGCCAGTGGCATCATATGAGCAAGGAGTGAATACCCACGCTATACAACACAAACACACATGATCGACAGCTGCATACAGCTTCTGAGGCTACAAAAAATCCCAGAATAATTAGTGTTGTCTGAATGCAATGACATCTGTGTTCTCATGGTCCTCTAGACTTGTCAAGCCAATCAGAGGGACATGAAAAATATGACAAGCATTACAAATGCCCTTCTGAAAGGTTTCATTTTGGGAACAGCTAAAGTAATGACATATGCCACCTCTCTTTTGCCAGTATATTTAAACAGTTAAAGCCACAAGCACTTGAAAAAGTCTTGAGAGTCAGTCTGCTTTAAATATGAAGGATTTATATAGAATAATACATGGGAACTATCCACTTAAAATTTTGTAAATTTGTTAACTACAGAAATTCAGATTCACATATGTACTATAACAGTACAGTTACTAGATAATGACTTCAGGTTACATTTTTCAAATAGCGCCTTGCCCCAAAGCTTTATTGCTCAAGGCAATTTCTGTAACTGCAGTTACAATGCAGTTGGGGAAATATTTACATTTTAAGACATTCTATTCAATTCCTGAACCTTTGTTTTAAAATCCATGGTACCTATCCTTCAGTACAATCCCTAGGCTGCTGTGGCACAGTGTCTGAGCATGTGTTTGCGGCAAGAAAGACATTAGTCATCATTAACAGAACCACTGACACCAAACCTAAGTGCCTTTCTGCAATGACCAAGTGACAATCATCTTTCTCTTACGCTGTCACTGCTGATTAGGGTTTCCTTTCATGAAAATTTAATTTGTTGCCTTTCTGCATTTCCTTTAAGCGTGTGTTTTTTTTTTTGGGGGGGGGGGTTGTTTTTTGTTTTGTTTTGCAGCATTAACAAAATATGCCAACAGCATGCTGCAAATGTAACAACATGTTCTGGTTGTGAACTACTACCATATTATACTCTGTAAAAAAAGATTTGTGAACAACTAGATGTAGTTTCAAAATCTCTGTATACTCTAAGATGACTGGAGAGGAATGCACTGAATTATACTGGTTGCATCTTCCAGTCAATCTTTATGTATTCATCTTAAATAAATGTTTAAAGCATATTTGCAAATACATACCTAAAGAGTGTTTTCTTTTTTGAAAAGCCAATAGTTTCATGGGGCCCTTACAGATTATTTCTTCACATTATCCTGCACAAAAAGTTTGTAGCTGAAAACTTACAAATCAAATATCAATATAAACAATTTCAACTACAGATAATACATGAAAAGAATTGCAAGATTGAATATTCCATATTCTTTCTTCATTTCTGATTTGATAATGCAAAGACTTTTAAAACAGATAACTCATTTTTGTGCTATCTTCAGCCTTATCTCAATTTATTTAAAGGTTTTAATTATAAACACAATATATGCTATTTGCTAAATGACATCTGTTAGAGCCAGCATGGTGTAGTGGCTTGAGCTCTGGACTGTGAGTATTTAGACCAGGTTTTGAATCCCAGCTTGGCCATGGAAAGCCACTGAGTGACCTTGGGTAAGTCACATTCTCTCAGTAGGCATGGCATTAACAAAAAAACTTCTGAAGAAACTTACCAAGAAAATTCTGTCATAGGTTTGCATTAGGATGACAATAAGTCTAAAATGACTTGAAGACACACAACAACAACAACTGAGAGCCTGTATGGTATAGAATCCTAGAACTGGAAGAGAGTACAAAGGCCATCCAGTCTAACCCCCCACCCCGCCATACAGGAAGACACAATCAAAACACTCCCAAGAGATGGCCATCAAGCTTCTGTTTAAAAACCTCCAAAGAAGGAGTGTCTTCTACTGGTGAACAGCTCTTACCATCAGGAAGTTCTTCCTAATGTTTAGGTGGAATCTCTTTTCCTGTAGCTTGAATCGACTGTTTTGGCTTTCTTAGCTGCCTTGTTACATTGTTGACTCATGTTCACCCTGTGGTCCACCAAGACTCCTAGATCCCTTTCACATGTAGTGCCTTTAAGTGAGGTGTCACCCATTCTCTATCTGTACATTTCATTTTAATGCCCAAGTGTAGAATCTTACTTTTCTCCCAGCTGGAATTCATTTTGGTCATCTTTCTAATCTGTTAAAGTCATTTTGAATTCTGATCCTGTCCTCTGGGGTATTAGGTAACTCACCTAATCTCATGTAATCTACATATTTGATAAGCATGCCCTTATTTCCATCCTCCAAATCATTTGATACATATGATGAATAGCCCCAGGGAAGAATCAGGTGTAGTGATCTGAGTGTTGGACTAGAACTCTGGAGATTAAAATTTGAATATCCACTTGGCCACAGAGACCCCACTGAATGACTTTAGCAAGTCACATACACTCAGTCCCAGAAGAAATCAATAGCAAAACCCCTTTGAACAAATCTTGCCAAGAAAACCGTGTGATAGTAGCCTTAGGTTGGAAACAACTTGAAGGCACACAACAAATCATCTTGTAGCATCTGTGTGCAGGACAAAATTGTGATTTTTGAAAGTGGATGCGATAATTAATATACCTTAAAGGATACAACAGCATTTTAAGATTAAAGAGCAGACTAAGGAGTTACCAAAAAGAATTAAATTATAAATTATCAGAACATTTAGCTTTCCTCCAAGCAGCTGATGCCAGATTTGGATGCCTGCAAGTGGAAGCCAAGTCTCCTCATACAACCCTCTCCTCTCCTCATGGCAGCTACTTACAGGATCACAACAGGTAGGATGTGGCCCATGATTGGAAAGAAATCCCTAAAATGGGACAAAGGCACCTTCCATGAGCAGAGCTCCACTCACAGAAAACGTCTCTATCTGTTCTTTGGGGAATCTCACCCCTATTTATGCCACAGGCTGTCTGTTCAGCAATATTCCTTAACACTGCACACAGCATTTTCAGTGGATTGGGGGATAGATGTGGAGGAAATGGCAGAAAGTTCTGTCTTCAGCAGTCCCACCATACTTGCCTAAACCTGGATCTAAACATCAAATTAACTCCTGAACAAGAAGCTAAATTGGAATAGTCTTTCCTCTGTACGATTATATTAAGTATCATACAGTAACTTCTTGTCTTGTATGACACATTGCTCTAATAGCAATAATGCTGTACATAATACTGTCATCTTGAATATGTGTCTAACTATTCAGGTTTACTCAGAATTAAGTATCCATGTGTTTAAAAGAGCTCACTTTCAAAGGTTGCAGCCTCAGTACAGACCCCAGACTCAAACACTTTACATGCTAGTAATTCCCATGGTTCCAAAAACATCTGCTAGACTGAATTTAAGGAATGCAGTGCCAGGTATTTTTAAAACACTGTATGTATGTGGTATGGTCCAATAGCAATATTATCCTTGAGATAACAATATAAGCAGATATATACTGTTTCTGACTGGCAAAATAAGTAAAAGGATTGCCTACATTCAATCAATATAACTATTTCCTATTATTTTTTAAAACACAAAATGATATAATAATTTAATTTCAGCTACAAAAAGACAGTAAAATTCACACCCAGTATTATCATGTCTCTTCCACAATTAATTTAGTCTTGTAAACTGAAAGCACAGACACTAAATTTCCTTCCTCCTGCTCGTCCTCCTTCTAACCCTTCCAACCTCCACCCCAGTGCTTTCATATCAAGTTCAAAAGAAGTTTAGCTGTTTGGTTCCCAACCTCCCCCACCCCCAGCCCTCCAAGTCACTTGTCAGTGAAAGGTTGGGCAATTTATTGACCACTTCTGGATGCATACTGTCAGTGTTGAAGGAAATATGAGGGAAGGTTGTCGCTACTGTTCTGGAGCTCATTGATAATGACATACCTGCCTCTGTCACCCATTACCCATACTACAAACTACTTAGACCTAACTGAAAAATCAATAGCATACTTGCACTGGTTCCTGTGGCTGCCTCCTTTGATTGTCAGCTCCTGTCTAGGGTCAGCACTTACATGAAAGGGGCTGTGACTGCCTGATGCTTTCAGGACAACCTAACGATATGAAACTAGCCAACAGAACAGTAAATTCTGTCTTCCTGCCCTCCTCATCAATTAGGCTCTGACTAGGCTTGCCTGCAGAAATCTGACCTTTTAAGTTTAGGTGAATATGGACTAGCTGAACACACCATTGCCTTCCGCACTGACTCAGGAAATTCAGTGACAGGTTAAACAAAACAGAAGGTTGTAACTGTCATAATTTGCATTGCACTTTCACGCCAACAAGGGTGTTATCAGTGGGGGCAAGCCCTGGAACACACAACTTAAGCACCCCTAAGTTGCCCTCCTCATAAATTTTCAAGTGAAGTGAGATAAAGCATAAATTCTTTTCTTCCAAGCTTGCATTTTGGAAATGCACAAACTCGCATAGTTATACGAGCTCACAAATACAAAGCTATATTAACTGCCATTAATGACAAATGACCTCGTTGTACAGCTTGCCTAACAGCTACTTGTAAATGTTTGGAAGGTGCTGTTTTCTAAATGTTAAATATACACACACCTACATAATTTTGTAAATATTTCTAATTTAAATATAATTAGAAATAAAACAATTAAAATTTTAGTAACTAAATCATATGCGATAAGAATTTTCATCTGATCTCTAAGCCCCGGCTTGCTAACATCATTAAGAAATAAATATTTCAATTGCTAAAAATGTAAAAAGTGCTTAAAATCAAAATAAATTCCTTCTCTGCTATGGAAAAGGTTTGCGGGGTGGACTAAAAATAAAAGTGAGGGGGAGAAGAAATCTCAATGCCTTTGAAACCAAATGATTTATTTTAGCATGAACTTTCAAAGATTTCAATACAGTTCTTCAAAATGATAGAGTACTGTACAGAATTAATGCCACTGTATTTAAGAAAATCAACTACTTTGAGATGTGGTGTTGTAGAAGAGTGCTAAGGATTCCATGGACATCCAAAAGGACAAACAAATGGATCCTAGAGCAGATCAAGCTAAAAATATCCCTAGAAGCCAAGATGACAAGACTTGGATTGCCATACGTTGGACACATCATGAGAAGGCATAAATTGTTGGAAAAGACAATAATGTTAGGAATGGTGGAGGGAAGTAGAAAGAAAGGCATATCACATTCTAGATGGATTAACTTTTTTAAAAAGACCACAAATATGAGTTTACAGGACCTGTGCAGAGCAGTAGAGGACAGGGAGGCCTCAAGATGTTTCATCCATGGGGTCGCCATGGGTTGAGATCAATGCGAAGGCAGTTAACAACAACATCAAATTTATGCAGTCATACTGTTGTGGCAGTTGAATCAGAGACTAATGGGATATAGAATGGTCCAAATTTTGACACTTGGCATAAAACCCTGAAGCAGTTGCTCTGGTAGTCTTAAGGTGTGAAAGCAATAATTCTTTCTTACTCAAAGCTACTTCTCTTGAAATTGAATTTTTTTATGGAAAATTCTTTTGTAATGGTGATGAAAACCCATATATCAGCATATGTAATATGCCAAGAAACTATTGCCTCTATTTATACTTCTACTAGTGAATTTGTAAATAAATACCAATTCAATTATTTTTCTTTCCAATCTCCCTCCTCTTTTTTTCTTTTCTTTGGCTTTTTGTTGTTGTTGTTCCAATCAAAAGGCAAAAAACATATACTAGCTTTCAAAGCACTCTGGCTTCTTTATCAGATGAAGTTGATAAAAGGCAGGTAGAGGAAGAAAAGTTATAGTGTTAATGTCACAGGTCTGTATCTTACTTCAGATGCTTGCTTAGATCTTGAAGGAGAGCTGATAAGAATAAAGGTGTGCGTATGGGTGCATGAGCATGCCTTCAAGTTTCTTGTCGACTTATGGCGACCTCATGAATTTCATAGCATTTTCTTAGGCAAATAATACTCACAGGTGGTTTTGCCATTTCCTTCTTCTGAAATGTTGTCTATGGCACCTGATATTTGTTGGTGGTCATCCATCCAAGTACTAACCAGGGCTGATCCTGCTTAGTTTCCAAAATTGGATAAAGTCCACACCTCATATTGTCTTTAAGTTAACTTAAACATCAGCAGTACTAAAAGCAATTCCCCTTGAGATCTTGGCCTTTGTTTCTCCAGTTTCTTCCCCACCTGATTTTTACCATCTTTGTCTAATGAAGAAACTACTGTATATACTCATGTATAAGTCTAGAAATTTAGGTCAAAAAATTGACCCAAAAAAACTGAGTCGACTTATCCACGGGTCAATGTAAGTACTGTATCTTAACTCATATTTAAAGAAGGACCTATCCCATGGTGAAAAGCTAGAGTATAATCTGTCCTGGAAGCAATGACCCCCTTTACTCTCTCATCCATCCAGTTTTAAGAATAAGCACAAAGAGTTATGTCTGATGGACTTTTGGAAGTTATTCGACATTGTTTTGCTTTGCTTTATCCTTTACAGCCTTTCCTATATGCCCCTAAATTTTACCCTTGACTTATCCACGGGTCATAGCAAAATCCATAATTTTGCCCCCAAAACTTGCCCTCAACTTATACATGAGGTCGACTTATAGTCGAGTATATACGGTAGATGAATAGCCTTAAACAGATATACCTACAATTAGGGTTTTGTATTTTGTTGTACTGGCAGCAGCATATTCTTGTTTCTTTGTTCCAAAACAGGTACTTATGATTCAAAGATTTGACTACAATTTCCAGGCTTCACCAGCCATCATGGCCATGCTGACTGGGGGATTCCAGCTGAGAAAAGCTACAGGGGACCAGACGAGGACCCTAATAAAAATAGTAACAAGAAGATGCTACAGGAAAGCTGACATGCAAGGCATGGAAAGCAAATGCCTAAACCTGCTGTAAGAGATTAATAAACTTTATCTATGGACTAGATTCCCCCCATTAGCAGATTCCAGCATTTGAAATGGGAATTTTTTCTAGCTCTGCCTGTTGTTTGCTTCCTCAAACTAGTATGCAGAAGTCACCAACTCAGAAAATGAGTTGCCTTTTGTTTATCATGGCTAACAACCATTTTTACTTGAAAAGGCTTGCACATTCAAAAGTAATCAGTAGTAAAAAAATTATCAAGGCACAAGAAACATATGGTAGTAATTGTTGCTTTTTCGTATACTGTCATTCTCATATATTAATTATGCAATCGTAAAGCATAATTAATTCATGTAGTGTTTAACTGTCACTATCTTCTGTATCTTCTATAAACAAATGGGAAAAGTATAGCTAGCTATCTGTTGAAATTTAAAAATAC
Source organism: Urosaurus nigricauda (assembly GCA_034509955.1). Classification (NCBI taxonomy): domain Eukaryota; kingdom Metazoa; phylum Chordata; class Lepidosauria; order Squamata; family Phrynosomatidae; genus Urosaurus; species Urosaurus nigricauda. Next base: position 156,080,391 of record JAOEGL010000005.1, on the reverse strand, counting down.
ACTCCCCATCACGTTTGTGGCTTTGACTTTTGCAGATTTGATTATTCACAGATTTTATTAATATGTTATCTTTAGGAATATCTAGGTCCTCCAGCACAACTCTATGGTCAACTTTAACCTAAAGTCACACTGAAGGACCTAGAGATTCCTAGAGAGAACACTCCACTAGCCATTTGTAGCATTTGTAACTCCTCCAGCACAGTTCTATGGTCAATGTCTGGCAGATGTTGACCACAGAGTTGCATTGGAGGACCAAGAGATTCCTAGAGAGGTGTTATCTCAGGTAAAAACATAATGTTTGTGTTATTTGGGGTCTTTCCACATTCACGGGGTTCCTGTGCCCCTAACCTCAACGAATGGGGAGGGACGAGTGGGACTGATATTTGTAAATTTGGGACTATACAGACCGGCACTTTGTGCCAGCCTGTGAATGAGGTGAGGGCTGAGCGTCGACACGCTCCAAGCCATAACGGCAGCGCCTGGGCACAACTTTGGCACACGCCCTTCTAGACAATGTGTGCCATTATGACGCAACTCCAGCGCAGCACCCAAATGGTGCAGTGTGGAAAGGGCATCAGAAGGGTGCACCACTGCACCTATGATGGCCTTTTCATGACGTAAAAATAACCTGCTTTTCATGGCTTCTTTTTGCTCCCTGCCAAGGCCACAGTGTGTGGTTGCCGCGGATCCAATCCAGGGCGAAAAGGGGCAGCGTCCTGCCACCCATCTGTACTGCTTCTTTGTTTACCTATAGACCAATCCTGTGCATGCCTATTGAAATGAAAATATCATTATGCTCAGTCCTTTTTACCTATTAGGAAGTGTATTTATAGTATACGGCTGGTATTCAGAAACAAGTCTTACTTTATTATATAACAACAACAACAACATTATTATTTTTGTATCCTGCCTTTCTACCTGGGCAATCAAGGCAGCTTACAGGGAATAAAAAAGAATTAAATAAAACATTATCTAGATAAAAGATAGACCCCCCCCCCTTAAAAGAGAAATGAGACTTGCACCATTAAATGAAACTTGCACCACGGTAGGTTTATTTGTTTATTAGACTAATGCATTGGTTTTTTTCCTGAATAATGGTACGCAAAGTTTCTAACATTTCTAAAAAAAATGGGAAACATATTAAAATATAAAACAAATTGATAGGACAATTACCAGAATTTAGGATTGTAATACCTGCTGTGTCTAATAGCTGCAGATCTTTTTCACCTTGCCCTTTCACCTGCAATTGGGCATTATTGGAAATGTATATTTTTAAAAGTAACACTATTTTAGAATATAGAAAATGGATCCTTTTTTGGCATTTTAATTCTAAAATTTGTTCAGTGCTAACATCTAAATACCTAAGCAAAATATGGAGGTGGATCAGTGGGGGGGGGGGGGGGGTCTGAAATAATGTTTCCACCAGACACTGACAGCAACAACTTACATCTTGCTTTACTTGGGTTAGAATTATTATTATGAGTTAGAATATCAAGATACAGTACTTTGAAAGCCCAGCAAGCAAAATGTAAAAGGGACATTAGAGCCTGCCTAATTAACAACAACATATATTACAATAAGCTTTAATTTAAAGCACAGTCTCTATCCAAGAATTTCAACATGTTCCTGGTTTAATACAAAGGCAATACATGACCCAGTCCCTTCCTCTGTACTCCCATAAAGTGGGCATTCTGTGGAAGCTCTATAGGTGCCTAAGGGAATAAGCAGCTACGTGAAACATCTGCACATACACTGATGAAGTGCTTGTGCAGATTTTCCACCCTCAAACCCCTGCCCACCCAACAGTGTTCCAGGAAGCAGCTATGCTAAGTGTACCAACCAACACAGCTACCTAGCAGCTTGGGCCACTGCGCTCAAATGATTTCCGTGTGTGATACAAACCAACGAAGTGAGGTACACACTGTAAAACCGATGACAAAGACTTGCTGAGTGGAGGGAAATCTTGAGCTTGTCTTGGAGATAACATCCCAAGACAATGGAATGTGATCTATGACGACCACGTCTTGCAGCTGTGAAGGAGCAAAGAATGGCTAGCAATACCAAATTCATAAGGATTTGCTGGAGACCCCATCCACCCACCAACACAGACACTCAAAACTGGGCCTCTTAAGCCATGACCAATGCTGAAGGTTATGGGACACCCTCTATCGTGCTTTATGATACTCTTCTCCTATGGGCTGCAAAATACAATAGAAAAGCCAAGAAGATGCATTGCTACGCACTCTGCATAATGGCACAGATTGCACCAGTTTGGATTTATTCTAATAGATTAAAAGCTAAATGGCTTCTGTAAATGGGTATGCTTGTGTGTGTACACAAATACACACTGTATATATACACATATTAGCTGCAGGCCCACCCACAGCACATAGGTTCCAACTGAACCACAGTTAGCACTTTTAAAATCCTGATAATTTCGGGGGGGGGGGGCTAGATTTAATCAGGGTTTGGGATGATTACTTTTTTGGACTATGATTTCCGTCATTTGGTTAGTAAACTCAAGATTCTGGGAACAATAGTCAAAGAAAGCAATTTTTCCATGTTCTTGTTTAAGTTCATATGTATCTCTCCCATTCAAACAAAAAATGTGTAGCATTGGCTGACTTTTGTGCCTTTTCTCTCAAAATCTAATGTTTAAATACATATATTTGATCACAACAAACCTACTTAATTCCTGTGCACAATAAAGACAAGAAATGCAGAGTTTATTGAGCCTGATGTGTCTTTTAATATATATATATATATATATATATACACACACACAAACCTAAAGTGATGATTAACTATGCATCTGGTAGCATGTCACATCCTTTGTGTGTGCCTATCAGATAGTGAAGAGAAAGGGTATGGACAGTGTCCAGCCCCAGCAAGCAAATCATTTGGAAACACTCATACCCATAGATCAAAAGATTCTTCACTTTATCCACAGTAGATTTAAATGCACCATCCCAGCCTTTTGCTACAGACAAATCCAGTTAGAAAACAAGAAAGACTCCTTAGAATCCGAAGATAATAAAAGAAGATTTGGAGGTGGGACAGGGGGTGAGAGACAGAGAAAAGAAACAGACAGGCATAACCGCTGCATACGGAGCCAAAGACAGCTGTTTTATATCCTAGATTCAGATTGTTGAGAGAGAAAAGTTGCCACCAATCCTTCGCTCACCAAATATTATTTCAACTAGGCTGCAGATGTGGCTTCTGTATTTTATTTATGTGACCAGGTATTTCTCTTTCACCATACTCTCGGGCCTTCAACGCTCAGGAGCCCAATTTGTATTAAATCATACTTCTTAAAATGGCTAATAGCATTCTGGAGGAAGTTTGTAATTCGCAAAACAGTCCATTCACATGAACAAAACAAATAAAAAAATTCATAATTGACATTGTGCTACAGAGCCACTAACTCAAATGCGTCTTAGAACTATTTCTGTCAATGAAAGAATTCTCCTATTTTGAATACAGGTTTATCACTCTGGTGATGCTGGAGTGTCCCCCAGTATTATCACCTATCAAGAGATAGCTAGAAAGCTGATCATTAGGAAAACTTCTTTGTGGTCTATGCTAACCAAGTGAATTGATTCTTTACTAAATAGAATCATATAAAACAGAAGCGTTCAGAAATCTCATGTAAAAGATAACAGAATATTAAGATTGACGCATAGTCTCTTGTTGAAATGTACGTCAGAATTCTGTGCCAGCCCAGAAAACTTCTGACTTCAACCAGCAGTCGGAAAATCCTGAAATGTTGCTTCCTACAGCTATACATGTCTGTCTACTTTTAATGCAAAATGCATTAAACAAATATACTTATTCATAAGCACCAACACAGGTTTTCAGAGTTTTGTTGGAAAATGTCAAAATGAGGCCATGAAAAAAATTCAAAAATTTACACACACAAAAAAACCCTAGAAAGAAGCTGTTTACCATTACTCTAAGCAGTTACTTATAAAATGTTGATTATATTTCTTCCCACATGAAATCAGAAAGCCTAAGGTCTATGATCCTCATAGTCAGGCATACAAGTCACTGACGAGAGGCAATTTTATACCAAGGAAATTATGCCCTTGTGCCAGATGTGATTTAAATAGGTTATAGAGCCTGAAGTCAGGTATTGCTGATTTACTGACTTCCAAATAACCATAGTGAATGAGACTGCTATCTTATAACATTGAGCTGGACTTACCTCTGAGTAGACATATTGAATGGCAACATAATTTAGTCTATAGGAGTGCATCATTTATGTCTAAAAATGAATCATAACCAAGAAAAATCAAGATTGTTCTAGCAAAATAGAGGCATCAGGAAAAAAAATAACAGAAATATCATACTTATTTGTCTTTAAGACAATGCTGCAGTAACCCAGTTAACTAATATACTAATTAAAAAACTGTTTATTCTGGGCAAACTGTCAACGTAGGCACATTCATTCCTACTAAAGTATTTTAAACTAAAATATATAGGACCCAGCTTTCACAAAAATATTTTGTGAATTTATATAAGCATTACCAAGTAAAGCGCTTCAAAATACAGAGCTGTTAAAGTAATACTTCAAAAACATTACAGTGAATTATAAATCCAATTGTTACACAGCCCTAACTATATCAAAGAATCACAGACACTTGCCTGTCCCCCACCCAACATTTTCACGTTTACACCCAGAAAACACGATACAAGAGGAAAAGATAATATTTGGAATATTCTGCAGATAGAAAACATCTGGGGAGGGGAGGTGATGGGGAGAAACTTACCCACCAAATACAATCTTGCTGTAAACCTCTGGATGGGGATCCATGCCCTACTTAAATGTTGTGCCACCCCATATTTTTTTAAGACATAATAAGCATAACTGCTTAAAAAAAAAACACATGCATATAATAGTAATTAAATTTTTAAAAGGGTGGTGGGGGGGGGGGACTTTTTTCCTAGACATAAAAAAGGTACACATCACAGGACTATTTATTAAAACTAAGCTGTAAACAGAAAGGAACAAGGAGAACTAAAAAAAAAAAAATATCCCTGTACACATTTGTAAAGAAAAGGATCCTGGAAAGGTAAACAGGATTATAGCTGTCATTCCTCCAGATGCACGTACTTTACCCACTGGCTTAAGGTTTTGCTGTTGGTGAACACAACGTGCGCAGCCCTCCCATCACTTCGCCTCAGATCCATCCATTCCCTGCAGCAGTTGGAGCTCCATCAGGAGAGGAGGAAGGCAGGAGAATGACAGCCAAAGAAAGGGCATGCCTGCCTCCTTTTTTTCCCAGAGCCTTCTATAAACGGAAGCCCAGGATTCTTCCAGGGAGAATGAGTGCTGGGCTGAGTTAGCCGAGAAAGATCTTTCCAAAAGATAGGATGAAATAAAATTAAAAAAAAATTAAGGTGGATTGGACTTGAAGGCACATCCTCCTGCTTTATTTGGGTTTTGCAAAAAGCGTCATTTAAAAATAAGCAGCATTTCTGACTTATCAACCTTTAGCAGCATACAGGTTCCAATAACAGCCAACTATTATTACTATTTTATTATTTTGTACCTACACAGCTCAGTCACAAAAGGAGGACACCTCATAATCCCCGACTGCAAAAGGTCTGAAGCACAAAGTCTTGGGGATTATATGTGAAAAAAGTCCAGGATCCCCAATGGATTCCTCTTGAAACTGAAGTTGTTAGGAATAAAAAGCCTGCAGAGAGGTGGCTTCCTTGCCTTGCCTTTTCTTTAAATACAGGAACTTGCAACTAACTCAGCAGAGGGAGGGTTAAAGCAAAACCGCAATAAAAAATAAAGTTGCCTGCTAACTTTGTTTGCCCCTTGGCTGTTTTGACTCTGGCTACAAAAAAAAAAAGATCCTTTCCTTTAATTCCGATTTCTTTAAGAAATTCTGCTCCACAAAATGCCTCTTTCCTGGGAAGCTCTGGGGCAGCTCCTTCATGCCAAGGGGATGCCAGAGGATGAGAGCTCAGCAGGAAAAGAAGGGGGCAGAAGCCAAGAAAAGCGCAAAGGCGGCATCAGGGGGGGATGCTGAGGTTGGCAGTGCCAAAGAAAGGCGAGGTTTCAGAGTCAAGTGAAACGTCCCGCAGCCTCCCTGATGACTTTGTCAAGGGCCATCGGAGCAGCCCCGCCGCCCCTTCCCCTCCTCGGCCTCAGGGCACTCAAAGGGGGAGAAGGAGGAGGAGGTTTATACGGATCAATCCGGCTCAAGAAGCAGCAGCAGCAGCCGCCTTCCAGGGGCTTTGAGCCTCGAGAGCATCCTTCCCTGGAAGATGCCCAGGAGACACACACTCCTCCGCCTCCTCTTCCCTTCCCTTCCCTTCTTTCTTTCTTTCCTTTCTTTCTTTCTTTCTTTCTCGGAGTGGCAAAGAGAGCGGATGCCTTCTCCCTCCCGAGAGCATCCTCCACCTCCATCTCTTTCTGCGTTCACACTGGAGAAATAAACGGGTTTAAGTGCCATGGCTCAATGCTGTGAAATTCTGGGAATTGTAGTTTGTTGTGGGGCCCAGAGCGGAGCTCCGCTCCGCTCTGGGCCCCACAACAAACTACAATTCCCAGAATTTCACAGCATTGAGCCATGGCACTTAAACCCGTTTATTTCTCCAGTGTGAGCACAGCCCTCCCTACCTACATATAAACACACACAAACATTTACACACACATGACACACACGGACATGACAGTGTGTGTGTGTGTGTATAAATATATACACATACACATATATGTCCACACACACACATATATATATATTTCATAGAATCAAAGCGGTGCCAAACCGGATTCAGTCCCGGCACAGTGCGGACGCAGGGCTGGAAAGGAGCCCGGCAAAAGGGAAGCGCAGTCTCTGTTGTCTCTGTGGGGCATTATTTTGCTAGAAAGTGTTTAAGTTTATGGCTTCAAATGATGTTCCTAATTAGCGCTCGGGGCCATCAATCCGAAGCGGCTTTTGTTTCAAGCTGATTTCAATTGCCGGGAAGACAAAAATAGGATCGGACCCTAAACCCAGGAAGTTGGAGGGCGGTTGGCACTTTTCACAATCCGGGCTGCATCCAGACTGGAGGAATAACCCGGTTTGGGAGCGCTTTAACTCTTTCTGTGGCTCTTCGCTATGGAATTCGGGGAGTTGGAGTTTGTTGAATTGCCCTCAAAAGAGTTGGATGCCTTTTTTAAAACATCGTTTTTATAAAAGCTGTGTTTAAAAATAAAAATACATAAAAGGCTGCATCCGCACTGAATAAAATGATCCGGTCTGGCACCGCTTTGGTCCAAAACACTCTCCAGAAACGATCCGGTCTGAGCCCGGTTTAACTGTCCTGGATCAACGCTAGGGAATTCCGGGAATTGTAGTTTGTTGTGGAACCAGAGCTCTTTCCGACAGAATAAAGGTCTGATTCCCTAGCCCTGAGCCGGGGGAGTTGAAGCGGCGTCGAACCGGATATATTCCTGCAGTGCGGATGCGGCCAGAGTAACCCTACACACCCGGTTGCATCGCGATGAGCAAATACGTTTAGGAAAGCGGAGTCTTTTGCTCCGTTTTGCGGCTTGGTTTTGTTTTTTGGAGGAGTCAAATTTATTAGTGTCTCGATCCGGTTTATCCAGAGCATCTCCATATAAACTTGTTTCCACCGGGTTCTGCCCGCTTGATCTCCCTCAGTCCTCTCTCTCTCTCTCTCTATGCATCTGCACCGCAGAAACAATGCGGTCTGACACTGCTTTGAAGCGCTGCCGCTAAATACTAGGGAATCCTGGCATCCCAGGCTTCTGGAGGCATGGCAGTCAAAGCGGTGTCAAACTGGATTAGGTCTCCAGTGCAGATGCATCCGATTTAGCATTTCTCTGTTCTTGGTTGAAGGCAAAAACCGTGGCCGCGACTGGGGTGCTTCATTCATCACCAGTTTACTGAGTCCGCATTGCAGCAATAACCCGGTTTGGCACCAGTTTAATGGCCATGGGTCCATGCGATGGGATTCTGGGAATGGCAGTTTGCTGTGGCACCTTCGGTGCCACAGCAAACTGCCATTCCCAGAATCCCATCGCATGGACCCATGGCCATTAAACTGGTGCCAAACCGGGTTATTGCTGCAATGCGGCCGCTATTCCGACTTGATCCGACTAGACTAGATTTTCCTCTTTTCCGACACTCTTCTCCAGCTAAAAAGTGAAAACTATTTTATATCCCGACAATAATTAAAAAAGTAACGGGTATGAAACGGGAATGAAACCCAGGAAAAACGCAGCTGGCGAAAGCTTTCCAGGAGCAGAGATCGGAAACATTTTCAGATAAAACCAGGAAAGGCGTCTTTTTCTTCCATTATTTTTTTAAACAGGACCAAATTTCTCATCCATCGGCTTCTTTTCCCATTTAAAAAACACGTACCGAAGGAGAAGAGGGAAAACAAAACAAAAAAGCAAAGCCTTAGTCGTTATTTACTAATTAATCGTAAGTGTGGCTTTTTATTCTTTATTAATACAAAGAGACTGGATTTAATAGTCGGAATGCAAGTGAGGGAGAAGGGGAAAGATGATAAGATCTTCTCTTCTTCCAGATTGAAAGAGTAACAGTAGAGAGAGAATGACTAAAAAAAAGTGGGTTTTACAGATTTGGGAAGGGTAAGTGTCTTCTATGGACACTTCGTTCCCGGTTTTAATCCCAAATAAATTTAGGATTTGGGGGGACAAAGCCCTTTTTCCATCTCTCTCTCTTCCACTCAAATAAAAAAGGTGTAGCCTTCCCATAATGGACCAAAGGACGCACTCCGTCCCCAAAAGAACTATGTTCAGCCATTAACCTGCGAAGAAGGTTCTTACCTAAAAGTTATGAATTTGGTGGAGTTTTAGTCTCCAGATGATGCGCCTTTCACAACTTTTAAGCAAGAACTTTTAAATTCAAGGCAGTGAGAAAGAGCTGCTTGCTTTGAGGCTGAGCCTGCAGCAGCAGCAGCAGCAGCAGCAGCCAGAGGACTCCCAAAGCTTCTCAGTTATTGTTTACACGTAGATGGCGAAAGGGCCCTTCCCACCCGGTCCTTCTCTGGCTTCCCCCTTGGTCTTGGACTTCCCCGAAAGCAGTCCCCGAAGAGATGGTCTCGCAGCCCCTTTGAGACCCAACGGAAAGGAAGTGGCTGCCTTCCCGAGGCCTCGGAGGAAGAGGAAGGCTGGAAGGCAAGCCTCGGGGGCTGGTCAGCCATCGTCTGGTAGAATGGGCTGGGAAGGAAGGAGGCTCTAGCCTGAGAAAGCTCATATGCTGCCCAATCTTTCTACGGTTTCTATTTCTTTGAGCAGCCACCAAGGCAAGGCACCTCCAGACCCAGATCCTTTGGAGACTGAGGCTGGAGGGTTTGGGGGGAAGCTTTCCTGGCGTGTGTGCCTGTTCTTTCCCCCCTTCTAGTCCTGAAGGGCTTTCCCCATCCCTCTCCCGGTCCTTTCCTTCCTTCCTTTTTCCTCCTTTCTTTCTTTCCTCCTTTCCTTCCTTCCCTCCAGGCCCATCGGAGGAGGCGGACATTGGCTGCCTGGCTGACAGCTCGGGCCCCGATTTGTAGGATGGCGGAGCTCCGCCTCCCTCCCGCCGGACCCAGGGACCATTCATAAACTACACAAAACCCCCGTCCCCCTCGCCAAAAGCAGCACACAGAGAGAGAGAGGGAAAGAGAGAGAGAGAGAAGGAGGAGGAGGAGAGGAAGAGAGGAGCGCCTGCCTCCCCTTCCTAAGGCGGGAGGGGGAAGGAAGCGGAAAGGAAGCGACAGGGCAGGAGGAAAGAGACGGCGAGAGAGGGAAGGAGACGGGGGCCAGAGACCAGTCCTGCTGGAAAAAGGACCCTCCGGCCCCAAAGAGCGCTTTTAGGACATTTGGCTCCCAAGTTGGAACAAAGGGACGGAGGAGTGAAGGCGCCCCGAAGGGACTCCGCTCAGAGGAAGAACCCACCTCCAGAAAGACAGACAGAAAGAAAGAAAGACAGAAAGATAGAAAGCTCGTCTCTGAAAGGGGGCCAGGCAGGGGCCAAAGCAGAAGGCGAAGAGCAGCCCCCGACCGTCGGGGCTCCTGGGCTCCCTCCGCCTGGCTTCCTTCTCCCGACGGCAGCTCGCCTCCTCCGCCTTCCCGGCCGCCAAGAGAGCCCCGTTCTTCTCCAAGGAGAGGAAGGCCACGCTCCCCGAGGAAGCCCCGAGGCCCTTTCTCCGGTGGGCCGGGGCCAGCTTCCCTGCGGCCCTGATGTGAACCCACCCGACGGCAGAAGAAAGAGGCCCCGCCAAAGGCACCCGGCCCTTCCCTCCTGGGACCCTGAGAGAGGAGGAAGGAGAGGAGAGGAAGGAAGGAAGGAAGGAAGGAAGGAAGGAGAGGGAGGGCAGGAAGAAAGGAGGGAGGGAGGGAAGGAGAAAAGGAAGGAAGGAAAAAAGTAGGGAGAGGAAAGGAAGGAAGGATAAAACATTGTGAATTTTTACAGCAACGAGAGAAGGAAGGAAGGAAGGAAGGAAGGGAAGGAGTGAAAAGGAAGGAAGGAGAGGGAGGGAGAGGGAAGGGAAGGAGAAGAGGAAGGAAGGAAGGAAGTAGGGACAGGGAAGGAAGGATCAAACCTTTTGCATTTTCACAGCAAGGAGAGGAAAAACGAGGAGGAAGAAGGAAGGAAGGGAAAGCAGAGGAAGGAGGTGAGGCGGGGGGGGTCCCGGGGGATCTGTCGGGTGGTTGAGTCTCTCCTCCTCGGCCTTCTTCTTCCTCGTCTCTCCGGGGGCCGGGCGCCGGCGGGGCCTTTCGGGGCGCCGGCGGTGGCGTTGGATCCGTCGGCCACGTACTGCGAGAGCAGCCCGGTCTACAGCAGCGGCGTCGGGGGCGGCTCCTGCCCGGGGTCGTCGGAGGTGTGCCCGAACATGATCGCGGCGCAGGCGAAGCTGGTGTACCAGCTGAACAAGTACTACACGGAGCGTTGCCAGGCGCGGAAGGCGGCCATCGCCAAGACCATCCGGGAGGTCTGCAAAGTGGTCTCCGACGTCCTCAAAGAGGTGGAGGTGCAGGAGCCGCGCTTCATCAGCTCCTTGAGCGAGATCGACGCGCGCTACGAGGGGCTGGAGGTGGTCTCCCCGACCGAGTTCGAGGTGGTCCTCTACCTCAACCAGATGGGGGTCTTCAACTTCGTGGACGACGGCTCCCTGCCCGGTTGCGCGGTGCTGAAGCTGAGCGACGGCCGGAAGCGGAGCATGTCCCTCTGGGTGGAGTTCATCACCGCCTCGGGCTACCTCTCGGCCCGCAAGATCCGCTCCCGCTTCCAGACGCTGGTGGCCCAGGCGGTGGACAAGTGCAGCTACCGGGACGTGGTGAAGATGATCGCCGACACCAGCGAGGTCCGCCTCCGCATCCGGGAGCGCTTCGTGGTGCAGATCACGCCGGCCTTCAAGTGCACCGGCATCTGGCCCCGCAGCGCGGCCCAGTGGCCCCTGCCCCACATCCCCTGGCCCGGGCCCAACCGGGTGGCCGAGGTGAAGGCCGAGGGCTTCAACCTCCTCTCCAAGGAGTGCTACTCCCTGACCGGCAAGCAGAGCTCCGCCGAGAGCGACGCCTGGGTCCTCCAGTTCGGGGAGGCCGAGAACCGGCTCCTGCTGGGCGGCTGCCGCAACAAGTGCCTCTCGGTGCTGAAGACCCTCCGGGACCGGCACCTGGAGCTCCCCGGGCAGCCCCTCAACAACTACCACATGAAGACCCTCCTCCTCTACGAGTGCGAGAAGCACCCGCGGGAGACCGACTGGGACGAGGCCTGCCTCGGGGACCGCCTCAACGGCATCCTCCTCCAGCTCATCTCCTGCCTCCAGTGCCGCCGGTGCCCCCACTACTTCCTCCCCAACCTCGACCTCTTCCAGGGGAAGCCCCACTCCGCCCTCGAGAGCGCCGCCAAGCAGACCTGGAGGCTGGCCCGGGAGATCCTCACCAACCCCAAGAGCCTCGACAAGCTCTGAGGGAAACCTCCCCCAATGGGACCCCCGAGCGCCTCCACGACGCGGACCAAGGGGGCTTCATCCCTTTGCTTCTCCCTTGGCAAAACCGAGCTCAGAGAAACTGCGGGACTCTGGCGGCTGCTGCTTCCCTTCCCCGGCTTCACTGCCCCGACGTCGGGGAAAGAAAGGACTCCTTGCCTCCTCCTCCTCTTCTTCCTCCTCTTCCCTCCTTTCTTCTTCTTCTTCTTCTTCTTCTTCTTCTTCTTCTTCTCCTTTTTTCTTCTTCCTCTTCTTCCTGTTCTTCCTGCTCTTCTTCTTCATCATCTCTTTCTTCTTTCTCTTCTCCTTTCTTTCATCTTCTCCTCCTCCCTCTTCTTCTTCTTCCCCTTCCTCATGTTCTTCTCCTTCCTCTTTTTTCTTCCTCTTCTCCCCCTCCTCATCCTCCTTACTCTTCTTCTTCTTCTCCCCTTCCTTCTTCCTCTCTTCCTCCTCCTCCTTTCTTCCTCTTCTTCATCTCCTTCTTCCTCTTTCTTCTTCGTCTTCTCCCCCTCCTCCTCCATCTTCTTCTTCCTCCTCTTCCTCTTCTTCATCTCCATTTCCACCATACCAACCTTTATCAGTAGGCATACTTCGCATACCATAAAACATACCACAAACACACACGCAACACACACGAGAAAAGTCCACAAGTCCGCAGGATCAGGGCTTAAAATGGATCAAAAATGGATCTGAAATTTGTATATGCCTTCCGTTTCAACCACGCTCTTGTCGCCTCCACCAGGAAACGAGCCTTTATTCTAGTAATGCTCGGCTTCCGATCTTCTAAGAAACCTTCCACAGAATCACACTAAGGCTGTGTTCACACTGGAGAAATAAACCGGTTTAAGTGCCATGGCTCAATGCTGTGAAATTCTGGGGATTGTAGTTTGTTGTGGGGCCCAGAGCGGAGCGGAGCTCCGCTCTGGACCCCACAACAAACTACAATTCCCAGAATTTCACAGCATTGAGCCATGGCACTTAAACCGGTTTATTTCTCCAGTGTGAACACAGCCAGAGATACATTTCCAATAACCTTCTCTACAACTTCCTCTTCCTTCTTCCTCTTCTCTTCCTCTTCTCCTCCTCCTCGTGTGCCTTCAAGTTGTTTCCGACTTAAGGCGCATTTGCGATTCCCCTTTCTTGGGCAAGCTGCTTCAGAGGTTGGGCTTGGTTTTTGGGGGGGGTTTGTTGTTCTATTTTTGGTTGTTGCTTCTTCTTTTTGTTGCCGCCCTCTGAGGCTGAGAGAGTGTGACTCGCCCAAGTGAGCAAGGACTCGAACCCTGGACTCCGGAGCCTTAGTCCAAGGCTCCCCCGCAAAGGCTGGACTCCCCCCAAAGACTCCAATCCGAGGAGCGAGGGACCGGCTGCCCTCCTTCCTCCTTTCCAAAAGTAATCCCAAGAACAGCAAGGACCAAAACGGGGGGAAAGGCGGACAAAACAATGCCGGGACTTTGCGGCCGCCAAAAGAAAACCCGAGGTACATTTCGTTGCCTTTCCTTTCTCCCCGATTTCACTGTATGTAGATATCTATCTATCTATCTATCTATCTATCTATCTGTGTCCTTCGTCCCTGTTTCTTCTCTCCTTTCCTTCCTCTTCTTTGCCTGAATGTTGTCACCAAGTGAAAACAAAAATATTTAAACTATCTGTAGACTTTTCCTACCCATCCACCCACCCGACTCCTCCGTTAAAACAAAGAGAGAAAACCCGTTTTTTAAAGAGGAAAATTTAAAAAAAATAAGTCTTAAAATGTCATTTCAGTGCCAAGGACCAAATGACGTGCCCTCCTCTTCTCTCCCCTCTGGACTTGTTGAAAAACAGTAATAATAATAATTATAATTATAATGATGATAAAATAAATAAATAAATATGAAAAAAAAAACCTGGTTTTAACTTTACATTGTTGCCTCGCGTGGATTTCTTTTCCCTTCAAAAGCAACTCAGAGGGCAAAATAGAAAGGAAATCCAGGCCCACATTTTAAAAAGGTTGTAGGGCAAAAAGAAAGGAAAGCACATGTATATTTTAAAAGAGGGAAGAGGCCACTGTTTTAAAAATGGGTTGCATTTCTGAATGTTTTTTATTCTCTCCGAGACCAAACAAGAAAGGCATAAGAACTGGAGGATTAGGAGCGTTTGTGATTTATTTTTTTTAAAGCGACGCTGAAGCCTTGAATATTAATTCGCTTCCATTTGGGCAGATTTTGGACCAGTTTGGGATCCCTTGCTCTTCTCTCTTCCTTTGCCCCCCTTTTTCCCTTCAGGTGGACTTCTCATTGATCACAACTTGGGTTAAAAATACTCCGATTAGTCCGATTTTGACTTTGGATTTCAAGGCCATATGGATTTGCTCTGAATAATTCATGCCCTACAACCAGCCAATTTCTCTTCTGAAAACATTAGGTTTCCAGGGTTTTTTTAAAAGAGACTCTGCCCCAGGCCATTGAAGATGGTGAACTAAAAGCACAAGGGATGCAGATTGGGGGGGGGGGGGGAAGGGGGGGGGTAATTTTGTTGTTGTTGTTGTTGTTGCTGCTGTTTTTACAACTTCCCTGCGGGCTTACATCTCCACCTTCAAATGATCTATGTACAGAAAAGTTATTTTACCCGAATTTGTCCCCTTCTAGACAGTTAAGATTACGTTTTTAAATGTTATTTTCAAAGCAAGATCACATTCAGAAAGAAAAAGCAGTAAGAAAAAAAATAATAAGCACCATTTAGTATTAATTACGTTAATGTCATGCTCAGTCCGAGCCTATGAGTATTTACTCAGTAGTAAGCACTATTGATTTTACTGGGGCTTACTCCCAAGTGTGTCTGGATATAGGGCTTAAACAACGCAATAGATTTTTTATTATGGGGAAAAATAAATATTTAATTTTTACTTAGATTAATCCCACAAGAATGGGAGGTCCCCCCCTTCTCCCCCAAAAAACCTTCAGTTTATTTTTATTTGCAATTAAAAACAAACAGAACTAGTATAAAGTGGAAAAGGCAAATTGTGGATGCTTTATATGGTTTGGATTCTATCAAACAGTACTAGTATATTAAACTTTTATCTATATGTGACTAAAGTACATTGACTTGCACAATATCTCCTGGTTATTTTTTTTTTAAAAAAAGCAACACCGAGAGGAGTTTAATTCTGGAAATATCAAATGTGGAAATGCCTCAAAACGAACAGAAGGTCCCAAGCCTAAGCCCATAAGGCCACCACTTCCCTGTTAAAAACCATCTTGCTTGCTAGGAATATAAACTCTGATGTTATCAGCAACAATGCTCTGCCCCAGAACAGGTTTTACTTCAGAAATCTTGTCACAATGTTTTCTTTCCCAGGGGTTTAGAAAAACACACAGACTCTGGGTTTATCAAACTGAGAAAGCCTCCTTAATTAAACAAGAATCTGAGGAAATGCAGGGTTGGTACTGAAAAGGGGAAACGTTGCCATTCAAGCTCTAGCTGCCCATATCTTTTGGGAAGAAAGTACATAGGAAAATGCCAGGGTTTCCAAGGGAATTATGATGTTTGCAGGGCTTCATGACTTCATAACCAAAACAGCAACCAGTTTCCAAAGTTTTCGCAAAGGGAAATCAATAGTTTGAAGGGTAGCACACACTCTCTCAAAAAAAACCCCACCACATTCCAGATTGATATACTTGGCTGGCTTCCTATGCATCCCTTTTCTATTTCTTGTTAGAAATACTGTCAGTTTAAGAAGCCAATTTTTAAAAAATTTGTTTCATAAAAAAAAAAACAGAAACAGATCTCTGGGATGGGAGAGGTCTACATTGCTTCTTGCATAATGGAGAAAGATAAACAGACATTTTTTAAAATAGTTAATACTTAAAGTTTACAATGCTGCAGGGAGCCAATAAGTGAATGGTGTATACATAAAGATGATCGCCTCTTTACTGGTTCTTTTAATGGCAATTACCACCAGAGTAAATTTGATTTGTGAAATACGTGTCACAATTTAAAACAAAAACTTTTGCATTAATATAGATTGCTACTTCTTCACCAAAGTCAAAGCTTTGTTTTTAAATCATGTCTACTGATAGTCTCCATTTCTTTTGAGATATAATGTATTCATCTTTTAAGATTTGTCGAAGAAGAAAAATTGCACAGGAATACAGCAAATAATATATGTCTACAGAAATATAATACGGTCACAACATGAGATTCATTATTTGTATTGCCCTTCCTCCTTAACAAAACAATATCTTTTAGCTTTTCTTACACTAAAATTCAGAAGCAGTCAAAGAATGCATATTAATTAATTACATTTTACTATTATGGTGCAGTCTTTATAGTAGTCCTTTTACTCTCTCTGTGTGTGTGAATGAAATTTACTGTCCTTGAATTTGAAGTTTGCTGTCATTTAAATACAAATGCAGTGCAAATGAACTTATTAATATATATATATATATATACACACACACACTGTATAAGCAAATGGGAATTATCTTTTCTGCATAACCATGTGTGAGTCGAATTCAATCTGCTACAGTGTTATACAAAGCAAATATGAGAAATCAATGGCATATACTAGTCTTATTAAAGCACCACTGCAAGGGTTTTTTTTTTACAAAGTAAAATGCTGGCATATAAATAGGTTTTAAAAGACAGCGCTGGTAAACTCACTATTAACACATTCTCTTGCTGTGAAATAACTTTATTTAAGGGCCTCCCTGGAGATTTCTAAATAATTTACTCATGAAACGAGAACGAATTATTTTTCATCTATGCACGAGAGTCACTTACATGAAAACTTCGCAAATTAAAAACTCACAAATACTGTACAGAAAAGTACCCAGTGGGTTGAGAAAGGAGTGGATGAAAAATTAAAGATGTTTTGTAATGTGTCACTAGCCTTAGTGCTTTTGGGGGGGGGGGGTCAAAGATCTCTTACCTTGGGATCGATTTTCTTAAAACTGGACTCTTCTTCATCTACCTCAAAATACAATTCAGAGGCGGTGATGGAAAGTGTGCCCTTTACCACTACACAGGGGGCCACAAGTTGAGCCGGTGTAGACAGACTAACAGGACCTACCAAAAGAAGCACACAAGCGACTTGTTATCAATGGTCAAAAATAAGCATATTTTATTAGCTTACTGTGCCCATCTGCACTTCCTACAAATGTACAAATGAAATTTTTATTCACCACCATCACCCAAAGCACATGTGCAATGCTATCTGTACACTTCTGTGCTGCCAAAACGTTTGAACAACTACAGCTGAAAGCAATGCAGATAATATGTTCATTTAGGCGGCTGTTAGATTATCTAGCTTTTGTCATCCACAAGTTCTGAAATGCTTCAGAAATGAATACTTTATGCTCCATACAATAACGTAAATTTGGGCGGGGGGGGGGAGATGCTTGGATGAGAAATATATTTCAGATGTGAATGCTGAAGATCCATTTTGACCCAGATTTCTTGATTATTACTCTATTTACAAAGTTCTTCGATAATTTCACACACAGGTTTTTTATTTTTATGCATGGCACAGCCCTATTTTTTTTAAAAGTTATTATTATTTACTCATTGCCAGAGAAGTATAGCATTTGAAACGAGGGTTCAACCGGCCTGTGATATATTTTTCCAAGGAATCCACAGAGCATTAGTGCAGCTCGGGGACTGTGGGAGTAAACAGCTGGAGCATGGGTTTCCAAATGAATGATTTTTTTATTGGAATAATCACATCTCCACAGGGCTTATCACAGAGACAGATCAGTGTGTACTACTCAAAACAATAGGCTGGGCACAGATCTAACAATATGCAGCCCATTACAAAAAGCAACATCTAGAGAAGGAAAGTGGGATATATTTGTCATTCAACTGATTAAAAAAAAAAAAAACACCCCACAGAACATTGAGACCAACAAAGGCCTTTGTTTAAAAATACTGTAAAACTGCACGCCTGACACATACCTCTTTTTCGTTAATAAAGTATGTATAAATGAGGTGCACACACTTAGGTAATCAATGGGTGAATAACTGCCAAAAAATTCTGATGGAATTGTCATTTCTGTCAATTGTGAGGAGGTGTGATGGTCTTTAATCTTGCATCCATCTCAATGTGTGCCAGGAGGACAATAGAAGAGATGCTCTGCTGAGATCAGAGCAGCTTTGCCCTCTATTCCCAGTGTACAAGTACATTGTATTTGCAGATGGGCATCCGATACGCCGTGATTTCCCAAAGCTCATTCCCACAAATGGACGAAATAAGCGGCTATGTGTTCTTTCGCTGTCTCCCTTTGCCCTCCGTATATTAGCATGTAATCCAGGGAAGAAATAACATTTTTTCAATCACTTTCAGACATTCAATTACAGGGCCAGCAGACAGCTGCAAGAGCCAGGGCAGCTCAGGTCCCCTTGAAAACCCCCTGACAATTTCAACTTCATTTCTAACCCACAGTACTTTATTAGCGAGGATTACTTCTTAATCCTATTGCCATTGTCAAGATTATATAATTAAACTCCCCTCTCACCTCTATTACAGTATGAATGTATTAACAGAAGCAACAAATGCGGAATGAGGTGGAGGGGGAGCGAGGAAAGGCCAAGGACGGGAGGCTGATGGAGGGTCTGCTGAAGAGATGTTTCAAGAAGAACCGTCCCTCAAAAATGCTGCCTTTTTACTGATTGGTACATTGATTTGACACTATTCTATATGCTCATGTTGGGTTTCTATTATAAGGTGCTAGGCAGATGGTGCAATGCATAATAACCTTCAGTAAAATAAAAAAAATGTAGGCTTACCCTCACCCCATCCACTCACTTCCAGCAAAATGGAATTTTAACAAGAAATATCCTTGTTTTGAGAGTCAGCATGGAATATAAACGTAGACGGAATTTAATAAAAAAATAAAAGAGCAGAAGTGCTGTCCAGATTTACAATTCTAGCTCTCAGACAAGTGGGTGGTATTATATGAAACACTTCCAAGTGGGAAAGTTGGCTTGGCATACATTTATATTATGAGCTGTACAAATTACTGGAGCAAAAAAAAATTTTTTTTTTACTTCTAGTAAATATAAACAGGAAGCAAATGCAAGATTAGACCAATACAAAAGGGGTCTCTCAAAATTCACAGCACTGCTTTTTTTGGGAAGAAATTACTACCTTTATTTGCTTTTTTTTTTTTAAAATACATTTTTTTTGGTACTTAATGTACTTTTGTTGCTCCCAGAATCTACTTTTCCCCACTACAGCAGGCACATACAGCCTTGTGATATATATAAATAGTGATATATATATATATGTAAATGTGTACTGGAAGGTTGCAAATGGGATCATATTATATATCAAGCTAGGCACATACATGATGCTAAGGTCAGAACATTATCCTGGGAGGATGAAAAGAAAAACCAGCCCTGTTTCTCATCTATATAGCACAGAAGGTTGCTATATAGGAGGGAGTTGGGGGAGAGAAGCCAGTAAGGAGAGCCCATCAGGAGGAGGTAATAGACAGGTGAAGTTACCAGTTAAGTTCTCCAGTTCTTTCTCCTCGATGGATGACAAGGTCTCATCATCGCCTTCCAAGAGGATCTCGCTCTCCGAGTTCTGATTTCCTAAAGCCTGACTCTTGATGGACTGCTTTCCTTTAACGAGTACATCTTCATCTGGAGCTGAAATGAAAAGAGAAACGGGGCTGTCAGTCAGCTCTCAGAGGCAAGAGCTACAAGGAGGACCAGGAGGGAGAAATACAGTAACAGCCTTCCGGAGACGGATGCTCAGGGCTGGGATGCAGAGATCTCAGCTGGGGAGAGGGAAGCTAGCAAAGGGAGGCTTGCAAGGCCAGCTCCAGGGCTTTAGCCTCCTCAGCAGACCAGGAGATAGCCAAGACTTCTGGGCTTCCATTTCAACCCATCCCATATTTTGACTGACAAAACAGGATCAGTCCCATCTCCCCAAAACCACCTGTAAGTGAATTTATACCCTGAACAACTAAGTGGAAGCTCAAAAGCAGGACTGGGGGGGGGGGGGGGGGAGATAAGGACCAGATGCCCTAGCCACCAAAGGAGGACAAAATGTAGGACATTCGAGGAAGAACAAAAGGAAGGCCTGACCACACAAAAACTAAAACCATTCCTAGAAATCTAATTCCATGCTTCTGAGTCATGCTGGAACTCCTCCTGGGCAGATGGAGGAGATGGAGGACGTGGCCTGGAAAAGGAGGACGAGCCCTGGTCATGAGTGGAGTTGTTGTTGTTGTTGTTGTTGTGTGCCTTCAAACCGTTTCCGACTTATGGCAATCCTAAAAGGAACCCATCAGGGGGCGGCAAGGTTGGCTCAGAAGGGGTTTGCCATTGAGGCTGAGAGAGTGTGACTTGCCCAAATTAACCCATTGTGGTTGGTAGGGGATTAAGCTCAGTGCTCTTTTAAGGGATTTTGGACTCCCAGAATGCCAGGCGATGGGCCAACATGGCTGAGGCTTCTGGGAACTGAAGGGCCCAAGCTCTTAAAGGGCCCAGTTTGGGGACCACTGCAGGCGAGGAGCCAAAGCTTAGCCAGAGCCCCTGAAACCCTGGAGGCTTTCCTTTTGTGGCCACCGGTCCCTTGAGTTTCTGGGAGGCAGAAGTCGGTCCCTTTGCCTTGGCTTCTCCTTGGTGTGCCTTGGGCTGCGGCTCTGGGTTTGGATCCTGGCTCTGCCATGGAGACCCACTGGAGTGACCTTGGGCAAGTCACACACTCTCAGCCTCAGAGGAAGGCGCCTTGGCAAACCTCCCCTGAACCAGCTTTTGCCGAGGAAACCCCACGATCGGTTCGCCTTGAGTTGGAGACGCCTTGAAAGCAGACACGTTGCTCCCTAAAGCCGCCTTCCATGGCGATCCGAACTAGATTTCCCAGAAAAAGAGCCCGGGGATTGTAGTGTGTTGTGGCACCAGAATGCCACGGCAGGGAGCCAACCGATGGCAGTGAGAGAAATGTCAAATCGGATTAGAGAGACTCTCGTCCTTGTTCCTCTCCCCGCTTTTTGTGCGTCTTTTGCGCCTGCGAGTCCTTTGCGACTTCTGCTCTTGGCAAGTTTCTTCAGTAATAATAAAAAATTATCATCATTACTCTTTGCCACGGCCATCCTCTGAGGCTGAGAGAGTGTGACTTGCCCAAGGGCTGAGCGGGCTGCCTTTTTTTAAGCCTCGGAAAAGGATCTGGCCGAAGCCCGACAAATCCAAGCGGGATGCCGTCCGAAGGGAAGGAGGAGGGAAAGCGCTTTGGACCCAAATCGGAGAGAAATTCAAGCGGGTGGAGGGGCTAAATGCGTGGGATTTACCTTTGGACAAACGTTTAAGACATATATATATATATATATATATATATTGTACTTCGAACCCTGGTCTCCGGAGTCCCAGTCCGACAATCAAACCACTAAACCGGCTTCAAGCCGAAGACAAGCCGGGAGAAGCTTCCTCTACTTAAGGCTGCATCCACACTGCAGAAATAACTGGGTTTGGCACCGGTTTAACTGCCCTGGCTCAAGGCTATGGAATTCTGGGAGTTGGAGTTTGTTGTGGGGCCCAGAGCGGAGCGAAGCTCCGCTCTGGGCCCACAACAAACTCCAACTCCCAGAATTCCATAGCCTTGAGCCAGGGCAGTTAAACCGGTGCCAAACTCAGTTATTTCTCCAGTGTAGATGCAGCCTAGGAAGCCCACTGGGTGACCTCAGATACCTATACACTCAACTATAAGTCGACCTCATGGATAAGTCGAGGGCAGGTTTGGGGGCCAAAATTATGAATTTTTAATATATGACTCGCGGATAAGTCGAGGGTAAATTTTAGGGCACGTAACAAAGGACGAAAAGGATACAGCAAAGAAAAACTACGCCACAAAATAACTTGCACCGTTCCAGGAGGCCTAACTGTTTGTATTCGCACTCAAGGCTAGATGGACGAGAATGCGGAGGGGAGTCAGTACTTTCAGGTCAGATTACACTCTTGCCTTTCACCAGGAGAAGGTTCCTTTTTAAATAAGAGTTGAAGTGAAGTACTTGCATTGACCCATGGATAAGTCGTCTTGGTTTTTTGGTGGTCAATTTTTTGACTAAAATTAAGTCACACACTCTCCACCTTAGAGGAAAGCAAAGGCAAACCCTTTCTCAACAAAGAAGTGAGCAACGGCTTGAAGGCACACAAGAACACCATTGAACACCAAATTCAATTCATCATCATTATTTTATGATCAGTATGCAACAGGGATCTTGTGGCTCCTTTGAGACTGACTGAGAGAAAGAAGTTGGTCGCGTAAGCTTTCTTAGACTTGAGTCCATCTTCATCATTTCATCCCTTAAGTCTAGGAAAGGTCATGCTAGCAACCTCTTCCTCTCAGTCAGTTTGAAAGGAGCTACAAGATCGTTCTGAGTACTGATCCAAAGTATAACAGGACCATGTCTTTGAATGCTCCTCTTGCTTTGAGAGGATGTCTGTGTAAATGTGAAGACTAGGATGCCTTGACAGCAAACTGAGACTCTCTCTATACACAGTTCAGCAAAATCCCAGTTTTTCCAACCAAACGTCGAGAATCTCGTCTATCAAAATACGCATTTCAGCCCAAACGTTCTACTCAAGGATACATGTGTGACTGTAGTACCATTTTGTTGCTATGGTGCCTTCCAGTCAACTTCAACGTATCGCAACCCTATCATAGGGTTTTCTTGGCAGGGTTTATTTAGAGGAGGCCTGCCCCTGTCTTCCTATCAAAATGACGGCTTTAAAACATATTCTACGTCTAATGTAGCAAATGTGCAGATTTTTCAAGGAGGAAAAACAAACCCTACTTCTGTTCTAAACTTTGCTATCCATTTTATATGTTGAAGTGCGCTTTCTTTGCATCTCAAGCTGACAACAGGAAACAGACAGGAGGCAGCAATTCCCTACTTATCTCACTATTGCTTCCCATGTTGCAGCTGCAGAGTACAGGGAACCTATTCAGCTTTCTAGTACTCAGAAGAGTTGAAGACTTACACACAATTTTTGGTAGCTTTGCAGAAAAAACAAAACAAAAAACCAATATACTGGACCAGGTCTCATTTTGCAAACATATGCCAAACACGTCCTGGTCAAGCAGCTTCAACACATTGCTCATTACTTTTTGATTACTGCCATACATAGCTTGAGGTTCCAGGGGCTTATTTTTAAAAACCTTTAATCTGCAAACATTTACAGAGGAAGGCAATCCCTCGTGGCCAAACATAAAGCTTAATTGTCTCCGTAAACATGGGAACATAAATTTTCAAATAAAACTATTAACATTAAAACTAAAACTGTAGACGAAACATCGGTTTGGATTCCACGTCTTTTGTTTTACAATACCCGCAATGAACCTCGGTTTTTAAAATATCAGTTTCCCCAAACTAGGAAGCTTTTCTTTTACATTTTCTGTTGATTTGGAAATGTTTGTTTACCAGAAGCACTGCTGGGCAAGAGGCAAGAAAGTTTCTTTTCTTTTCTCCCCCTTTTAAAAATGTACCAGTGGCTGTAACTAAACAAAACTCTGGTTCTGGAATTATTCAATGAGAGTTGAAAAACCTCTTGTCATGGAAAATATGCAGCTGATATTTAGAAAGGTTTTCCTGTAATTAACTCCCTCTTGAGGATTTTACGTTCGCAGCAGTAAAATTACCTACAGTATTCTAATACACAACACATGCACTAACATTCAATTCTCAATGGCCTAATAGCTTTCTGGAGAAGAATTTTTATTTTTTAATTAGAACAAGACAACTACCTGGATAAAATAAAGCAGAAAAACATATTTATAATTTCTGACAACATATAGTTCAGTACAGGATTCACCTTTAAAATCAGCACATGCTTCCAGATGTTGGACGATTCCATTTTATTCGGTACCTGGGTGAACTTTCTGTTTTAGATTAATAACCTCATTTAAATTTACAAGTATACCTTTCATTTATTTAAACTTTAGTCTGGAAGTCAAAATGTATGCTCAACATGAACAGGAACACTTCTTGCAAAAAAAAAAAAAAAGATCAACCAGTACGAATAAAAACAGCTTCTCTTTTGCCAATAATTGAAGAAGGGATAAAATCAGGGCCGTTTACAATAATATTATGGTGTGAAAAATCACAGAAAACATCTGTGCAAGGATTCACACATTTTCTGTGCTTATGGGCTCAAGGGAGCTTACGCCACATGCTACGTGGCAAAAGCGCTTATGGGCGAGTAATACTGTCTACTTCAAATCCATGGACATATTGTCATTTACATCTAGTTATAACCATCTCAACCAAGATTACATTATCTTCTGCAACTGTTTGGAGGCATCAATCCCAAGTCAAGAACAAGAAAGAGCCAAAATTGGTGCACTGCTCATTCTACAACTGCATCCCCCAAATAAAAATACAGATTTACACAACAATGCAGGGAGCCGGTGTGGTGTGGTGTGGTGTGGTGGTTTGAATGCAGAACCAGGATTTTTGAGGCCAGTATTCAAATCCCCATCCAGCCATGGAAACCCAGTGGGTGATTTTGGGCAAGTCATACTCTCTCACATTTAGAACAAGGCAATGGCAAACCTTCTCTGAATATTCTTGCCAATAAAAACCTATGATAGGTTCACTATCAGCTGAAGTCAAATCAAAGACATATAAACACCAATTTGTTAAATGGATAATTTTTTAAATGCAGATGAATGCCTGTTATTGGAAAACACTATTGTACATTGTTCTACTTGTGGGTTTCCCCTTGGCATATGACTGTCCTCTCCTCCATTTTAACTGTCAGCGCTTTGGCCTTGGAAGGAGAAAAGAAGAGGCAGGCACAACTCCATCATATCTAGGCCAGCAGCAGATGAAAGGCCCTCCCCTCCATCCTAACTCCCACCGCTGTGGCTTGGAAAGGGAGAGAAGAACAGGCAGGATCTGCCAGACTTAATCCCCATCCGCAGTGCCATTCCTCTTTCCGTGTCTTATTTAGATTGTAGGCCTCAGGGCAAGGAACTGTCAAATTAATGATTTGCAAGCTGTCCTGGGAGCATGGTTTTGTTTTGTTTTTTTGGCCGACATCCAAAAAATATAATACAAATACTTATTTGAGTATAATACAAATACTTATTTGAGACCGACTCCTATGGGAGGAGAATGCTGGGCTGTTTAGGCCTTTGGTCTCATCCAACAGCCTTCTTCTTCTGTTCTTATGCTCATACCAGGCATTCAATTACAGGGTATTCCAGTGTTGTATTAAGGACTTGGCCTAAATCTCCTAAAGGCTAAAATGGGTCAGCCCTGGTTAGTACTTGGATGGGAGACTGCCAACAAATACCGAATGCTGTACTTCAGGCAATGGCAAAAGCATCTCTGAATATTCCTGAAATTCACGTTGAAATTCATGGTGACTTGAAGGCACATACACAAAGTGTGTAGATGAGGCTGTCAAAGACATGCATATAGATGAGCAACTGGGTTTGCAGAAGAGGAAGTGTATACTCCTTTTCATGCAGCATAGAGTCCAAAAGGGTTGCCAGAAGAGGGAATCAGGAGAGGAATTGCCACAACTCCCCCTTCTCTGCCAGTCATCAGGAAGCTCTTAAAAGACTTGCAAGATGGGAACTTTTGTAGGCCTATTTGTAAGGCCAAACTATGCCCCCTCCCCTTTGAACAGCAGGCACTAAGAAATGTTGATAAAATTCATACAAATTTAATACATATGTCCAAATTCAACTGCTAGTCCCAAGCAGATAGTAGGATTTAGATATGTGTTGATTTAGCGATCAGCAATTAATTCAATATATTTACTCTAGTTGTGACTAGCAAGTGGATTTAGACCACAGCTTTTCCCCAGCGATGTAGAATTGGTGTTCAAACAAAAACAAGCAGAGTACATATAAGCTAGTTCTACAAAATGTTTAAGATTTATACCATGCACCATCCAGCATGTATTACAAAGTCAATACTATGTTTCTATGATAAGGAAGGTATTATATATACAATACAGTATGTAGGCACAACTGTGCAAATATTTGCTCATATATTCTATTGCATGATTATGCTATAGCATTAATGTTTTATGTAGATGTTTTTACACAAGTGGCTACTCATAGGGACAAAAAGATCAAGGGTTGGACTAAAAGGTAATACAGTATTATCCTCCAGTGAAGCAAGTGTTAAATTTACTCTTTAGAAAAATAAGTTTCCACATATTTTTGGAGTAGCCCTACCACAAAATACAGTTTTCAAAGATGCTAGCTGGAATCCTAACTTATCATCCATTAAGTGAACAGAGTTCAAAGTCAAGGAGTAGAGGTTTGCTTTTGTACCCTTTGTCTGGCCAAAATCATCATCACTATCACCACCCACCACCACCACCTCCTATTTCTGTAGAGGGAAGGGAGGAGATCAGAGGAAGACCACCACTTAAGTGAACATGAGCTAAGCCATAATATTTGCCATTTGACATATTACAGCACCAAGCCTCTAGCTAATTCCCTCAGAGACACTGGAACTACATCACGGAGACCTGAACATGAATACACAAGCTTCAGAGAACTGAAATTGTATAGATATGCTTAGGGGCCTGTCATCTGCCATTTGTAGCACATAGTATCATGCTGACACAACAGTAATGTTGGTCAACAGCATGTCTGACCAGTTATTTCTGTTTTACCGGTGACACCGTGAGATTAAAGAGCAAAGAGGGTTGGAAACATTCAACAGATGTGCTGTAGAAAAGAGACAAAGTCTCAGGATGTAGAAAAGAAAGATTATTTCATTCTTGAAAAGAGCTTGCCATATTTTAGCCTGAAAATATTTTTATGGCTTCAGAGGATTACAACTTTAACATCACCCTGCAGGGATTCTAAAAAGAGTGTCTCCAAAGCTTGTGCCTGATATAAGTTGCCACGCTGTGAGACTGCCTTATATATATTTGTGGAGAGATATTTAGGGGAAATGGAAAGTAATCCTACTCCAGTACTCTCAAGATACATTTCTTTAACCTAGAAATGTTGGTGTACAAGTTAGCCCAAGAGAGCAGAGTAGTGGCTGGCTGATTTATAGGTCAGAACCGACTCTGAATGACAGTTCTTTCACCTTCTAACATAATTGTGGAAATTAATTCTGGCAGTTAAGATATGAAAGTAGTGACAGATGAGCACATGACTGACACCTGGTGTTTGGATAGGAGTTCAGTTGATCAGATGGAGCTCTATGCCCTGGTGTTTTACCCCCTGAACAAAGCACACTGCAGAACTACATTGTAGAAGTTTACATATATACACAGTTTAGCAGAAAATTCTGATTATAAGAAAGATTTTTCAACTTTATGTCCTTCATGGAATGGTTTTAATACTAAATAATTATTTAGTAATAAATAATCAAGCAGAAGACAAAAGAAGATGAGCAAGATGTTAAATGTGCAGAGACTGTTAGACCTGCCTTTCTTTCCCCTAAGATCATCAGATTCACTAGTGCATAATTATTGGCCTGTATATAATTTATTTATTATATGCTTTTAATCATTTTTCTTATGCTGAATAAAGAACATATGAATGATAAGAAATGCAACATTTTTATTTGGCACCCAATAAGTGTAATTTTGCTAATTTAAAACATCATTCTGTGTAGCTATTCTAAAACAATCAGGAAGAATTAAACATTATATTACCTCCTTATCGTTAATACTTTATAGATCTAATAAGGATAAACTTTTTAAAAGTAAAATGTTTTGACACTGTGCCCTTCAAACAAGCAAATACTTATGAGTGGTATATCAGGGGCATGGAAGATGCCAATGCTAAAATTTTCAGATTTAAATTAAAGTTTTGGGGTCATTTTTAAGACTGGTTGCATTTATACTTCTGTTTTATACTGTGGAACTCTCAGCGCAGTTGGCATGGGTTTTTTAAATGGTTTCCCATTCAGACATTGGGCAAACCAAAGCCTGCTTGGATTTAATGAGTGGTTGTACCACGTACTGTTAAACCAGAGGTGGGGAATTGCCATGGTTGTTAATTACCATTACACATTGGTCTCCTAGGGTACCTTGGCAGGTTACACACCTTGTACCAATGTATGTGGAACTAATTAGGAAGGAAAACTCAAAGTGATACAGAGAAAAGATACAGATTAAGAGATCATCTATTAAGAGATGACTTAAGCCCAGCAAATTGGGACAGAGCAGGAAGGACAGAGAGTTAGGAACTGAGTGTAAGCTTATTTAAATAAAGTTCATTGTTTCATATTTGATTCTTAATGGCAAATGACACCTCTTGTTTCCTCCAAATGTTGGCATGGTTGTAATGATAATGGCACATTTCTACACATGTGGCTAGACTGCCCCAAAATAAACACACTTTGGCAATTGGTACTTGAACAAATTTCATTGATTACCAACCAAGAAGTAAAATTAAGTTCAGAAATGCTTTTGTTATCAATATACAGTATGTAGACACAAATTCAAATCTGAAACATAAAAACCTCATAGATTTCCTCATTACAGCAGCCTGTGTAGAAACTGCCAGATGCTGGAAAACAGGGGAGGTATCTTTAGATAAGTGGTGGGAAAAGTGGTGTGGCTACTTGAAAAACTATCTGTCAGAATGGCAAATTACGCAGGACAACCAACATCAGGACCTTTAAGAGACAAATAGTTCCCCACTCATTGACTTTATAAACAAAGACAGAAACAAGACAACCTCCATCTCAACTGAACCTTTGGTTGGACATTCTGGACTAAGTCTACACAAAGACAGCACTGGACTTTAAAATGACCACTTACATTAAACAGAACACAAGAATGAGACCCACAGCACAATTCAAAGTTGTGAGATGAATTGTTTTATTTTGCTTTATTGTTGTGGTATGTTTTGCATATAGTTGTTTGCTTATATTTTTAATTAATATTTAAAAAAATAACACCCCCTGAAAATCCTCCACCCCAATTTCTTCTTTCTTTCTTTGATTCCCAAACACATGCTAAAGGGCTTGGGTGGCTATTCCCTTACATCTTGCTGAATTCTAAGCCATTTTAGGCTTGCAAAGGCCTTTTTCTTAAATGTACTTTTTTGTGACTTCTTCTGGGGGTAAAACAGCTCATGGAGGCACTAAAATGCAACCATTTTTTAAAGCACAAAACAAAAATATTTAAAAAATAATAATTTGGGGGATGTAGTATGAGGCCTGGGGATTGAGAGGTCACACACAGTCCATGCATTACACATTTTGCACTCCTGCCTTAAACCACATCCAAGCTTGGATTCTCCATCAATCGCCTCCTGACTATAAAACCCCAATCCACTAAATGGATAAAAAAAAAACCCCTAAATTTCATGACAACAGTACATTCTATTAATTTTGCCATTTTTGTTGACTCAAATTCCCATAATTCTGTTCCATGCTCTCTCTATTCTGTATATTTTAATCTGCTATCAGCCTTATTTTTTTAAAACATCAACTCCTGTCTATGTTCCACATGCCATTTCAACCTGGTTTCAGATCCAGATTTAGGCAAGAAATTGCTTCGGTCATTCTGATAGTCTTTTTTTAAAAAAATAAGATAATGGGACGGTGATGCCCTCTTGATTCTTCCAGACTTCAGTGGCTTTCAGTATCATCAACATACTATTGTTTTGATTATCCCTCTCAAATGGTTCTTGAATCCTTTCCCAAGAGAATGAGAGTTTCTAAATGTATCAATCAAATTCCCTCAAAGCCACATATTTGGAGGCATTCAATGGAGCACTTGAAAAGACCTGTCAAGCACCTGCTGCCACCACCTCTTCTTCTCCCAAGGCAAAAATAACAATAAAACCTTAATTTAGAAACAGGATTAGGTGATATGCTCTCCCTCTGATGCAGGGAATGATATCATTTCCCTCCAAGTAGTACAAATTCCAGGACCCATCATGTAAATAGTCTGCAAAGCTTTTCACATAAGTAGCTTAATGTATTACCCAATTCTTGTCCATCTCTAAGCACTGGTGCTTTCCATAAGCATCAGACTTTCAAGATAGTGTTCTTGGGAGGTTCACATGCCATTCCATCTCATGAAAACTGTTGTATAGAATTATTGGGGACTTGCTTTAGTATATTTTGCTTCTTTACATTTGTTGGCATTGTATGAACAGAATGCTGGACTACAGAGGGCTTTGATCTAATCCAGCAGGGCTCTACATATCTTTCATGCTTTAAACACCTACAATACAAGTTACCCCTGTGTGTAGCTGTCTGATCTTTGTAACTTCCATATTAGACTACTGTAACCTACTCTGTGAGAGCCATGGTGGTGTAGTGGTTTGAGTGTTGGACCATGGGTTTGATTCCTCACCCATCCATGGAAACTGACTGGGTGACCATGGGCAAGTCAGACACTGTCAGCCCCAGAAAACCCCAAGAAAGATTCAATGGTTCGCCATAAGTTGGAAGCAACATGAAGGCACACAACAAGAATCCACTCAGTGTTATGCTGCCCTCAAAGTCTGCACAGAAAATTCAAAATAGTGCTTTGAAAGCTAATGAAAACAAGCTGAAGTGTGTGCAGAGGAGGGCAAACAAAATGGCGAAAGATCTGGAAACCATGCCCTATGAGAAGCGGCTTAGGGAGTTGGTTATGTTTAGCCAGGAGAAGAGAAGGTTAAGGGATGACATGATAACCATGATTAAATATTTGTAGGAATTCCATATTGAAGATAGAGCAATAGATTCAAGCTACAAGAAAAGAAATTCCACTTTGATATTAGGAATAGCTTCTTGATGGTAAGAGTTGTTCAACAGTGGAACATGCTGCCCCAGAGAGTGGTGGAGTCTTTTCTTTGGAGGTATTTAAACAGAGGATGGATGGCAATCTGTCAGGAATGCTTTGATTGTGTTTTCCTGCATGGCAGGGGGTTGCACTGGATGGCCCTTTTGGTCTCTTCCAACTCTTTGATTCTATGATCTATTCACACTGCAGAAATAATCCAGTTTGCCACTGCTTTAACTGCCACGACTCAATGCTAGGAAATTCTGGGAACTGTAATATTGTGAGACACTTAGTCTTCTCTGTCAGAGAGCTTTGGTACCACAGTAAATTACAATTCCCAGGATTCCCTAGCAATGAGCCAGGGCAATTAAAGCAGTGTCAAACTGGATTATTTCTGCAGCTTGGATTTGACCAAAATCACACCTGTTCTCTTAACAGTTGCATTAGTCTCCAATTTCAGGTCAAATTCAAGAAGCTGTAATGCATAGCTTCTGGACCTGTAGTAC
The DNA here is from genome assembly GCA_034509955.1 of Urosaurus nigricauda. Classification (NCBI taxonomy): domain Eukaryota; kingdom Metazoa; phylum Chordata; class Lepidosauria; order Squamata; family Phrynosomatidae; genus Urosaurus; species Urosaurus nigricauda. The sequence continues at coordinate 156,049,231 of JAOEGL010000005.1, read as the reverse complement.
CACACTGAATACCTTCTAACATATAAATAGATCCCCCTCCTCTTAAAAAATCAACAACAACAACACTACACTTTGAGATCTGACAGAGAAACCTCACTTAGAATGCTAGTTTTTCTTGCTGCCCCTAAGAAGAAGGACTTGTCAGCCCCAAAATGGGATGCCATGAATTATGTGTGTATGTGTGTGGACTTATGATAAACCTAGGGCCATATCATGGGGTTTGCACACACACACACACACACACACACACACACATATACACACACACAAGAAAACCCCATGATATGGCCCTACATTCTCCATAAGTCAAAAAAGACTTGAAGGCACAAAGCAACAACTTAAGACTTTACATTATTTAAGTATTGCTAATAAAAAAGTAAAGAAAAATGCTGTACTAGAGACAAATTATTTTGTCCCCAAGTGTTCACATTTCCCCAAAGGTCTTTTTCAAACTCTTCACAAAACTAACTGTGTCGGCAAAAACTTTCCTGACATCCCTAGGCTTACTTTGTTTGTGCTTACTAGTCCAAGCAGAGTATCCACTTTACCAATCCCTTTCTACTTCCCCTTCAGGTTTGCCAATCATCATGATATACACTAATAGCAAACCGAGTCTACTGTGTGTCATAGCTTATGTGGCCAAAACTCTAGTTAACAGCAAGCTTGGGGAACTGTAATTGTTTTTATAATTCCTCCATAAACACTTTTAATGGATCAATGCCCTCCAAAAACTAAACAAAACCAATGAGAACTGAGCATGTACGGAGGGGGGCAAGTTGTGGGGGAGGAATGGAATGCCCTACTCTCAAAAAGTGTGGGCAAGATGAAGTCTAAGGCGTTATTCTGTCACCTTGGGTCCTAGTTCTGTGTTATCCTAGAAAAGGGCATAGCCAGCAAACATCATGAACAGACACAGTCCATATTGCAACATATTGTTGTAGGTGTCAGTTTGATGTCAGCCCATTTAGAGTTATGGGCCCACTGGTAAGTCTTGTGGCTAGAACTCCTGTCTCTATTACTTTATTCTCCCACTGTTAGATATAAGGATCTCAGCACCAAGCCATTCATGGAGGACTAGGTTCTCTATTGGTGAGGCAGGACATAGTATTGCCTGGGTCGATCTCATCAAGTGATGGAACAGGCCATGGTGTCTGGGGAATGAGGTAAATGAATAATCAGCAAACCATTTCTAGTGAAGCATTAGAGGAAAGTAGTTAACAGGGTCCATGGGCCAATGCACAGGGAAATGTCAAAGGAATCTTGGAAGTGAGATAGGAGCAGGCAGGACTGAGGCAAGATATTACATCTAAGTTTATAGAGAAAAGTGTTATATAGGAACGGAGAAGGGCTGCAGTAAGTCACAGGACTGTTAAAAGTGCTGGGACACAGGTCCCAGCTTTTTTTAAAAAAGGAAATGCCTTGTATAGTGCCAGCCTAAGGCATTTTGGCACCTGAAGCAGAACAGCAACGGTGGGCCCCTATTCACTTAAATCAATGCACACTGCATATAAAGCCAGCAAAGTTATTTTGGCATTTGAGAGAATAAATCCCATAAGCATCTCCCGGCACTAAAATACAGTAACAACACATTAAGCAACTAACAGTGTGCTTTCAAGATCACAAACATATGATTTGCTGCTTGAGCCAACTGCCTTAGCTTGCCTATTAGTAGGGCCAGCAGCATGCATGGTGTAGTGGTTTGAGTGTTGGACTACGACTCTGGAGACCAGGGTACAATTCCCCGCTCAGCCATGAAACCCACCAAGGGGCCAAACAGACTAGCTGTAAAAGCTGGCTTCTGGGTGGCTTGGGGGAGTGGCATTTTGACAAAGCCACCCAGCCATTCAGATGGGGGCAGTTTCAAGCTGCTCTGAGGGAGTGGTGTTTTGATGCCGCATGCCCCTGGAGCATGGCCCACAGGGTTCTGTCCTGGGCCCAGTGCTATTCAACATCTTTATTAATGACTTGGATGACAGTATTGAGAGCCTAGTTATCAAATTTGCAGATGACACCAAATTGGGAGGAGTAGCTAATACCCCAAAGGACAGGATCAAAATTCAAAATGACCTGAACAGACTAGAAAGCTGGGCCAAAGCTAACAAAATGAAATTTAACACAGAGAAATGTAAGGTCCTACACGTAGGGCGGAAAAATGAAATGCACAGATATAGGATGGGGGACATCTGGCTGAATGAGACAACATGTGAAAGGGATCTAGGAGTCCAAGTAGACCACAAGTTGAACATGAGTCAACAGTGTGATGCAGCAGCTAAAAAGGCCAATGCAATTTTAGGTTGCATCAATAGAAGTATAGTGTCTAGATCAAGGGAAGTCATAGTGCCACTCTATTCTGCATTGGTCAGGCCCCACCTGGAATACTGTGTCCAGTTCTGGGCACCACAATTCAAAAAGGATGTGGAGAAACTGGAGCGGGTCCAAAGGAGGGCGACTAAGATGGTGAAGGGTCTGGAAACCTTGCCCTATGAAGAACGCCTTAGGGAGCTGGGGATGTTTAGCCTGGAGAAGAGAAGGTTAAGAGGTGATATGATCGCCCTGTTTAAATACTTGAAGGGATGCCATATTGAGTAGGGAGCAAGCTTGTTTTCTGCTGCTCCAGAGAACAGGACTCGGAACAATGGATGCAAACTGCAGGAAAAAAGATTCCACCTCAACATTAGGAGGAACTTCCTGACAGTAAGAGCTGTTCGACAGTGGAACACACTCCCTCAGAGGGTGGTGGAGTCTCCTTCCTTGGAGGTTTTTAAGCAGAGGCTGGATGGCCATCTGTCGGGTATGCTTTGATTGGGAGTTCCTGCACGGCAGGGGGTTGGACTGGATGGCCCTTGTGGTCTCTTCCAACTCTAAATTTCTATGATTCTATGATTCTATGACACTATGGGCTTGCAGTGGGGCAACCTAAGGTGGCTTTTTACCAGCCCAAATGGGAACAGATCTTTTCAACTCCTATTTGGGCCGGCTCTGGGGCAGATTGGGGCTGCGGCATATGGTTGCCACGTCGCCGGGGTGAGCGGCTCCAGGGCAGTCCCAACCCGCCCTTTTGGGGTGGTCTTTCACCTAAGTGATCTTGGGCAAGTTACACTGTCTCAGCCTCAGGGGAAGGTGATAGCAAAGCTCTTCTGAACAAAACTTATCAAGAAAACCTCATGTTAAGGTTGCCTTACAGTTGTCATAAATAAAAAATGACTTCAAGGCGCACCACCACCACCACCACAACACCACCTCTGAACTTGAGAAAAAAAGTACAGCACTGAAAGTTATAGATCTCATATTCAAAACAACTACAGTCATTTTTTGTTCTGATACACCATGAAAGGGAAATATTTTTTAAACCCATCTGTGGTTGTGAATTTATGGGTGTATATATGTTATATTCATCATTCTATCTGCACCTTACTATTCTGAGCAAAAATTAGCAGGGTGGGAAAATGTAAGCAGCAGTCCTAATTATTAATGGAAGCGTTGCAGGTTCTTACCAGTTTCATCAACAAATGTGCTGGTAACATAACTGTGAATTTTCACTAATATTTGAACATGAAAGCAAATCCAATCTTCATGCAGATGCTCCCATATTGCAGCACCTATTTATTATTTAAGAATGTATCCTTTAAGATATTTCACAGGGGGTAAATCTGTGGGATGTTATGAGTACAATGCTTCTTTTTGAATGACGGTGCCATTTTCTACAGTGCATATGGAATTTAAAATAGGTTCCATTGAAGACAAAGCTTATTCAGTAACTAAGCAAAAATGAAAGTCAGAGCAGTCACATTTCCAGACTGACTGTTACAAATAACCATTCTGGATGCTCTCTTTTTTCTCCCTCTTTGAAAAATCTCCTACAGTCCTTTTTCCCAAGCAATTTAATGTGTGCTTGGGAAGGGCAATTAAATTGTCAGAATTTTAAAAAAATGTTTTTAACTAGAAGATAGCCCAGAGAATAGTCATGGGGCCGATATTGATTGTATGAACAGAGAACATTAGTCTTCAGGTATTTACTCTGCCACCTCTGCACCAGAGGCTCTCCTTCAAATCAAATCAATTCCTTGAAGAGAAGGCTAGTGAAATACATAAATGAGGCTGCAAGAGTTGATATTTGATCTCTAGACATTACTTTATTATATCCTGGTTTCTGATTGTTTTTGGATCCCTTCAACTTCTTCCAATTGTAAGCTGTAAAGGGCTGTATTCTCTTTGGTAGTATTTATGGGAACAGCCTTTTCCTAACTGAGGTTCGCTACACTGAGTTCATTGCATTCAATGGAAAGAGGGCTGAAATTCTATCTTATTTTGTTCCAAGAGTGTCTTTCTACATTACGAATGCTATAATCCAAACTGGTGGTGGTTGTACTAAGGCCTATGCCAACTGTGGGAGAATGCAAATTTTAAAAATTATTTATAATATTCTCTTCCTGGGATTCACATTTTCATTTTGAATTTTTTTCACAGGACTGGGTTTAAACAATAAGGAAAAGTAAACATAATTGTTAAGTAAAAAAATAAATTTTGTTATTACAGTGGATCTAAAAGGCTTGGAGTTAAACCAATACAGCTCCCCATTGAATAAAATGGGTCTGAACTGGCTTGAATCCAATTGCCTTGACATAAATAGATTTTGGAATGGAGTGTATATAATTGAAATAGAATGTTCTATAATTAATTATTAAAACAAAACCACAAGACAGAAAAACAGTTCCACAGAGATTTCTAGTGACAACCTCAAGCACAAAAGTACAGGTTCAAAGGCTAACTATCTAGTTAAGATCACATCAGTATGACCATTATACTTTTTAATAGGAAAAAAATCTTACATTGTTAATTCTACATTATTCTATAGTTCACCAGAGTACCTGACCAAGATGTCCTCCATGCACCAAGCTTGAGATTCAAAAGCAAAACTGCTCTAGCTTCATGAAATCCCTTGCAGCAGATGTTCACCAAAACATTTCTAAGTACATGTTGCAACTTCAGTTTCAATTGTCAAATTCCTTCCAGAGTTGTGGCATTAATCTACCCCCCCCCCCACCCGATATGCAGTAAAAACCACTCTTGGATACCACAGTCATTAAAATAGCTACAAAGATCTGTCCATTTAACAGCTCATTCACATGTTATCTTTTCCATGCACTTGCAAACACTTCATAAAGAAATTACTTTGCTAATCAGCTCTATGATCTTTTAATTTCAGGCAAGGATATATGTTATGTATGCACACACGTTTAGCGGTTCAGGGATGTCAATTAGAAAGGCACTAATGGCTGGAGCCTTACTTTCAGGAAAAATACATTATAATGAATATAAAAAAAAACATTTAATTTTTTAAAAAATTAATCAACATGAAAGGTGTCCTTGATTCAGGCACATGTTTTTAAACATTATTTTTTAAATCCAGTAACTATAAAATCTGCAGTAAAAAATATCAAATATCCCAGGAAAGTTATGCTTCCTTCTCTTTTATAATAGAATGAATTCATCATCTACAGCAAATCTTTTCTGAACCATTGTTTCAAAGATGTAATCAGTAGATCAGCCAATTATACAAAAACTCATAAATATCTGAACAAGATTTCTTAAATGGTGTAATAGCGCTACTATCTAAGTTTGCTGGCTGCCATCCAGAGAAACATACAACTAGTTCTCCATGCCTAAGGGCAATGTAAATTCTTGTCTCCAAAACATGCTATGTGGCAAATGATGGTTGAAACTGAATTCCAAATGCAGTTTGGGATGCAGTATAGGGATTTACTGTTTCTTTAAAATCAGCTTCTTTTTTTGTAAAATCCTCCTCCTCCTGAATGTATGCAAGCCCTTGGGCTCACTTAAGCAGTTTGTTGTCTTCCAGCTGCATAATTCTATTATTTGTTGTTCTAACAGCATCAGCTAGTTTTTGCTTAAGGCAAACTGATACAGAAGGATCAAGTCAAAATAGAAAAATATTAGATGTCCTTTATTGTGTTAGTTTTATTTTAGTTTAAAAGTGTGTCTTTGATTTTATTCAGTTAAAAAACCATGTTGATCCTGATGATCACAATTTAGATAAGACAACAACATTCTTGGCCTTGCAAATAAGTATATGGCCTCATCTCTCCCTAGCATAGAATACTTTCCTGAATATATTTTAATCCATTCAGCTGAATATTGCTTCACGCTATTTTTGTCACCTGCACCACTCTGTCATTTTACATATTATATGGGTTCTGAGAAATTTATACCTAATAACAATTACAAAGTAAGAGTGTTTTTTGAAAACTTTTGAGTGTTATAGCAATTGGCAGTTATAGCTTACTGTTTAAAACTGACATAGAATTAATGTATGCTTCAAAACATCTATTACACAGTAGTTACTAAGTAGGATTGCTACTATACACTTAAATGCTTTTAAGCAAAAAAGGAGATAACCAGAAAATAAAAATGGCTAAAAACATATCAATACTTTTTCTCAGAAAGAAGGGTCAAGCTATTCCACAAAACCTACATTAAATCCATATTAGAAAATTCAAATGAGCAGACTAAAGACACTACTGCTCCAATTCGGGGCTACAAGTTCATTGCTGCAAATATAAGTAAGAATACAAATGAAAGTGTTTTATTAGGTTTTATTAAAGGACATATAGTAGCCTAAGATGGTTTGCACTCTTGAAACCCTTAAATATGAAACACAGAAATGTAAAATGAGTTTCAAAGCAGGAGGAGCCTAATTACATCCCATTTCTCTCTCTCTCTCTCCCTTTCCCTTTCTTTCTCTCTCTCCTTTAGCAAATGAAGAAAGCCTCAAGAACCATCATTGTGTTAAGATTTGACTCTTCTTTGTTTGGTCATTTATTTTAAAGGATTTCTGTCATGTTTGGCATGATAGCTACTGACCTACTGGAGACATTTTCCTTCAGAAATGGCCTTTTTAAATGGGTGCAAGAGGTTAAGATATTTGGCCCAGGACAACACAGAGATAGTTTCAAACAGCAATTATCTATTCAGCATTAACAACAGAAAAAAAGAAATTAAATTTAAATGGCAGGAAACCAGTTCAATAGCTACTGGCATTGTGTTTCAAGAGCAAAATTAGTCTTAGATTTTATCTAATTTTCATCAATATTATTTTATTTATTTGAGAAAGCATACTGGAAAGCATAAATATATAGGAAAAGTGGACTTTAGAAGCATTATAGAAAAATAATGAGGTTGTGTATTTAGTTCAGGTTGCTTTTACAAATTACAAAAGAGAAAGTATATTTCTGCAATGTAAATACATTTCACATTTTCTGGGACCATACTGATTAAGGGGGAAAATAGGTATCTATTCTTAACATTTACTTCAGACATTTTGAGAATGGATTCCCATTTGACTTTCCAGATTTGAAAAGAGAGAGAAAGACAGAATTAAAGGAAGAGTCTCTGAAAATATAAATAGAACTACACATTTTCTTTTAAAGCTGAGGTTAATTTTAAAATAATAAGAAAATGTACCTTGTTCATATTGCTACAACTCATATAAGGTAATTTGTCACAAAATCACACTAAGGGAGTAAATGAATATTAAACCTTTGTCTCAAATCATTGGCCAGTTTAACCCACAATGTAAAGGACTTGCACAGAGAAATGCCATTAAGATATAATTAGGTCTTGAAACGCACAGATCTGAAATGCAATGAAGAGACCTCTGAATGTGAGAGTTCATATTCTCACAGACAAATGAAGGGTTTGCTTCATTGCCATGTACTGTACCTGCTGCTATTGGCAAGAAGCAGATTTTACACTGACCATGGTCGATGGCTGCTTTTAACGTTGCTTCAGGATGTGTCGATCCAAGGGGGTTACGCACAAATCGTCGCCGGCGCCGCAAGTCATCTTCCCAGTAGTCAAGGCGCCAGAACTCACGAGGACGACTACAATGAAACAGGGGAACCACATATGTTAGCAATTATCAAACAGCATGGTAGCACTGAATTTCTGCATAAAGCTTTCCTTGTTTCCTCTTTCCTTTTCTTTTTAAACAGCACCCTAAAATGCTTTCTACAATCTTTAACTTCGGTATGTCCTTGAAAATAACAATATCACCTTCCAGTTTGAGGAACTCCTTTCCCTTTTTTTCTTGGAAGGTGAAATGAGCACTAAATACATCATTTTGAAATGAATTGCTGACAGTGTGATCAGTTTCCCCACACTCTAGTGGCATGTGCTCCGATTTCAGCCTCATTTCAGCCTCAGCAGGGCACCTTTCTCAGTGACTGCATTTATAAACCAGAATAGGGAAAAGGCTATTATAAATATGGTATAGCATTACCTATATTAATCAAAGTCTGTCCCCCTTCATTTTTCTTCCTAATTTGTGCCTTTTTGCACAAGGTCAGTAAATCATACCATGAATTCCTGGTCAAGAAAGTGTTAACTTTAATGAATACTTCTGTTACATGATTATGTATGTGATAATAAAATATTACTCTGTTTAGATGTGCAGGAATTTAATTAAAATAATCTCTTAAAATATTCATTACATTTAGCCCTTGAGGCTTACAACAACATAAGAAAATACATTTCGTTTCCATTTCCTGTTTTTAAATAAACCATTCCAGGAGAGTGAAACAGCAATCTATTTTCTAACAAATCAGATTGGATTTCTGTTTTATGTAGCTTCATTTTTGCATTTAATTAAAAACAACATGCTACGGTGAGCTATAAGGCATACTTTTTAAAATTTAAATTTAGAAAAAGGTTCTACTCCATTTGTTATTTTCCATATTATGTTATGCAAATATGCATAGATCTTTTTTATATGGCCATATATAAATGCCAGTTCCTATCTTGTTAGATGGTTGTGAGTGAGTGTGATGTAAAATTGTATATTAACCACTAAAAAATACAAAGGCAGCCAATTCAGGTGTGTATTCATACTTATATATGCAAATAAATTTTATTATATGTAAAATAATAAAATCTATAAAAATACACTATCGCAAGAGATCTACAACCAACTTCTGTATGCCCCAATTACAAAACTATAATTTTAGTTATAAAATAATGGTTACTTCAAGAATGGTAAACCAAAACTGCAAACTATAATTTTATTTCTTTTTCATGACCTAATAATCACTGTATATCTGTCAACTCAGACATGTTAATAGCTCTGATTAATTTATAAATACAAATGATTACAGACACATAGTACTGGAGATTTCCCCTCTTCATTTATTCAGTCTTAAAAAAGAAAATATTTCTTGTTACAGACTGGGTGACAAAATACAAACCTATAATAGAGTTCTATTCATTAAGAGTTTTTAAAAAGTCCACACTGGATAGTACAATGTGTGAAAACTAATACATGTAAAATGTGGGTTTTTTCTATCAAAACCAACACAGGTATTAAGGCATACAGTTACTTCATCCATTCCTGCCTGCAAATGTCACTATTCTGTAAATAATTTATATTCCTTTTAACTGAAAGGCCCACATTTTTACCATTTACCTGTACCATGTGTTCCCTAAACACAGGCTTGGGGGATTTTATTTTGCAAGCAATTCTGTACAGCTATCTAGAATAGCTGTAAGTGTAAGAAAAACCTACATTTGCCCAAAGCATGATTAATAACTTAAAATTCTCCATTAGCGATTACAAAAAAAGGCAGAACACAGCTGGCTACGTGTATGTATTTGATAGTTATAGAGCACAGGATAGCCACTTCATCATTCTGCCTTCCTTCATTTATCTGTTAAAATTACTATCAAATATCAGCTAGGATAGAGTCGTGAATCACAAACTACTCCTCATCTTCAGGGGAAAGATACAATGAGAGTCTATTCATCAGGACAGCAATCAACACAAGTAATTAGTTCCCTAGACTGAGATCTCTTGCAAAGCCTATTGTAACCAGTGCCACAAACATATGACAATGAAAAGCTAATGGAGGCTTCTAAAATTTGTTAACTGCTTTTGCCATCAATCCTTCCAGTACTGTGCACTACAGTATTATGCAAAGATGGTAAATTATTAATGCCATCCATTTGTCTTTCTATACTTTCGATGAAATTAACTGATAGCATTCTGCCTAAAATCACAATGTGCATAGCAATGGCATTAGTAAAATCATTTTTTTTAAGCATGAAACTATCTGACCAAAAATGCAATACAATATTCTAGTTTTTTGTTTCTTTCCAAACATATTCCAAAATGTCTTGCATTTAGCTTGCTTAAATAAAGCATAATAAAATTAATGTACAGAAGTGCCCCAAGAAAAATCTGTTTCAACCAATATTGGACTGTACCATATGAAACTAGTTCCCAATCCTTATATTGCATTTGTAAGCCACAGGAAGAGAAACCACATGATTTCACAGGGACAACCAGACAAGACATAATTTGATCTGTAATTTGATCTGTAATGTTCAGTTGGTTTTGGTACGTAGGAATCAAAGCTGCTAAAACATTAAGTTGTTCCTCTATATCCATGGATTCATCCACAGATTATCCACAGATTCAACCATCCACAGACTGAAAATATTGAAAAAAACACATATAAATTCCAGAAACAAGCCTTAAACATCCACAGATTTTAGTATCCACAAGGGGTCCTGGAACCAAATCCCAGTGGATGCCAAGGACCTATGTGTTACACAGTGGTGCTGCTTTCTAGTGGGCTGGATCTGTGGCAATAAAACTTTTGGACAAAGCTACAGTATTAATATTGTTCCAAAAATGCATTTAAATAAAATAAAGAGATATCCAAAAATCAGTATATTATTAGCAACTTCTAAAGTTTCACAATGCTAACTGCTTGGAAATACAACTAGGACACTGGGGATCAGGATTCCCCTCTCAGCTATGGAAACCCACTGGGTGATCTTGGGTGAGTTGCACTCTCTCAGCCCCAGAAAACACCATGATAGGTTCACCTTAGGTTTGGCGTAAGTTGGAAACAATGTGAAGGTACATAACAACCACTAACCTTCAGTGCTACCACTTCCCAAGACAACTGAGAAATATAAATCAAACCACATCCTGCCACCAATATTTCAGCAACAAATTAAAATCCATAGGGCTGAAACCAGAAAGCAATGAACAGAAGAACACTGCTTGTGCAAAGGAGCTTTCATGTTTTTCCTCTCATTGCCTCCAAGCTATTCTGTGGCACAAGAAATTTCATAAATGGCATGTGCATTGCACTGCAGCATGATGAAAATCTGGGAGCATCCAAATTGGTTGCCACACACAAGGAAACACAGTTTTCTGCTTGTGCAAGACAGTTCTCAATGAAAACTAAAATCACAGAGCAATGAAAACATATTAGAAGCAAATGAAAACCAGCCCAAGCAGCATTTATAAGGCCTTTGAAAATAAAAGCTAGTTCCCTGTTACCAGAAAAGCAGGAGCCAGGTGACCCTGACAAAGAAGAACGATTTAGGGATGGGACACTGTAATTAATAAGGTCTTCTCCGTAATGTCTCAGAAAAAGCAAGAATGCTTAAAGAAGAGTTCCAAAGATAACCTTAGCGAATAGGCTGGTTCTTGTGCACGTAGGCAATTGTGTAGTCTAACCCAGGGGAGGGAGGGGAGACACCTTAAGGAGGGGATGACACCACTGCTCCCCAAACATCTGCTTTTGGGAAAAACAGGCTGTGGCATTTTCCTCCATCCCTTCAAAATTCTGAAGAGATGGTCTAAGTGGGGTGAGGCTTAGTGGGAAGAGAGGCTCCAAGTTTTAAACTAAATTTTAAAATTTAAATTAAAAAATTAAAACATTTCTTTAAAAATTTAATTTTTAATTTTTAATTTTTTAAAATTTTCTTTAAAACCACCACATCTTACCAAATTTTCAATTTAACCACATGAAACTATGTACATGTAAATACAATTAGGCTGTGCATTTGATACTGTAATTTAAAGGTATAGTTTTAATTTTGCTAGTTGTTTATGTCACAACTATTGCCATTACATTCAGTGACATATGGGAATTCCGATTTATGGGTAAGATTAGTACAAAAAGCATTTCTAAGGATTCTGTATGGTGTGGTATAGGAGGAAGTCAACGGGGGAGGGGTTTGATGCCAACCCTAGTGACCAGTGACCTAGTGACCATTTGATGCCAACCCTAGTGACACCACTGGTCCTGTCTACTAGCAAATGTAATTGCTAGTCACTACACTATAGATAGATTTGTATAGGTTGAGTTCCACTTGTAGGGCTACTAAAGTTTCTTCCTTTCCCATAGTCTCCCACACATAATTGCATGGTTGGACCAGGACATAAAAAGGTTCTGCAACTGCTGAAGAACAATAGCTAGTGATGTTAATTGGTCAACGATACCAATTTCTTGGGGAATTGGCTATCTTTAGTAATAGTTATAGCAATTTCATTTATATACTGCTTCATACCACCTAAGGAATCTCTAAGCAGTTTACAACTCTAAGCAGTTTACAACAAGGTAGGTACTCATTTTAGCGACCTCGGGAGGATGCAAGCCTGAGTCGAGCCTGAGCCCTGGCTGTTATTGAACTCGCAACCTTATCTTTAACAAACTACAGGGAAGATACAAGAACCACAGGTGTGGAGGGGGCAGGATTGAAACAACAAGATACAACAAGAAGAAAAAAGTAGTCTTCCTGAACACAAGTGGCTGTATTAGGAAACCATTTTTAGTCATGCAAAATTTCTGAAAGCAATTTAAATTTTCTAGCTTGTATGAGGCATGACCAATATAAAGCTAACATTTCACAGAAGTCTGTACAATTCTAAATGAATGTTTAAAAGGCCACAGAAAAAAATATCAGCATGAAGGATAATTTTGCAAAATATAAAACCAGACAGAAAGTATAGAGCAGCAGCATTAATAAACCACATGTTGTAATGAAAACAGGAGACCAGTCTGGAGCTCATTTCACAAGATGCTTGTTCAAAAGAAAAACATCTCTTGTTTCCTGGGCTGGAGGTTAAATACATCATGCAGGTAAAATGTTTACTTATCCCTGGTCATAAGTGTGAGTTTTGTGCCACTGAGGAAAGTGCCTGACTGACAGTTCCAGAAGCTCACACAATTAATTACCCTCATAACAGATTCTGTTGGCAGGATCACCCAACAAACTTTTCTAAAATGTTACATTCAGGTCTCTTTGAAAACATCACAATTCTCTAGGGCAAGCTTGCAATTACAGTAGCTCAACATACATGTTACGTGTTCTTGTTCTAACAGTCTATAAAATGGAATGAGTGGGTGGTCCATTTAAAAAAAACAACAACATAAGAGTGCAGGAAGGTGGAGACGTACTTTTCACCACAACTGATCTTCCCAGCCTTTTCGGTTCATGGTGCGATTTGTATGAATCCCAATACAGAATAAGTGGCCAGAGAGAAACAGCTGCAAGGTATGGTGGGAAAGTGGTCTGTTGTGGCATGTTCTTCTTCATACATGCCTACATTGGCATATGTACACAAGCGCTCTATGAACCTGGGCATATAAGGATCAAAATTTAAGGACTCATGGGCAGAGCTGTTTAGGGTGATGGGGGAATTGACACAGGTTCCTCCTGCGCCGAACCCCCTACTTGACCCAATGATTGCCTGCTGTGACACGTTTAACACCTACTTTGCAGATAAAATTTCTCAGATAAGGACCGACTTGGACACCAATGTTTTATCAGAATCCATGGATGGGGCGTCCAGCAACTCCGTTGCTGTCACTTTGCTGGATGAGTTTCAATCTGTGAGTACCGATGACGTGGACAAGCTCCTTGGAAATATGAGGAAGACAACTTGCCCTCTCGATCCTTGTCCATCTTTGCTGGTTGTCCAGGGAGGGGATGCATTGAGGGTATTCCTTTGGGATACAATCAATGCGTCCCTCAGGGAAGGCATTTTACCATCCTGTTTGAAGGAGGTGGCTGTTAAGCCTCTCCTGAAAAAAACCTTCGCTTGATCCTCTGGACAGGAAAAACTATAGACCAGTATCCTTGATGCCATTTTTGAGCAAGGTGATCAAGACAGCAGTCGCCTCCCAACTCCAAGCCGTCTTGGATTAAACTGATTATCTTGATCCATTTCAAACTGGCTTCAGGACAGGATATGGAGTTGAGACTGCCATGGTCGCTCTAACCGATGACCTCCGCCTGAGCATCAACAGGGGTAGTGTGACACTGCTGGTGCTCTTGGATCTCTCAGCGGCTTTTGATACTGTAGACCACTCCATCCTTTTGGATTGACTGAGAGAGCTCCAATGGTCCCGTTCCTTTCTCTCCAGCAGATCCCAAAGGGTGAGGCTCGGGGACAGCTCCTCTTCTAAAATAGAGCTTAATTGTGGCATCCCTCAGGGTGCCATCCTGTCCCCGATGCTATTCAATATGTATATGAAGCCTCTGGGTGAGATCATTCGGAGGCATGAAGCTCAGTGTCTTCAGTATATATCTCTCCATGACCAGATCGCCGGCTCAGACTTCAGATGGAATCTCTCCTCTCAGTGACTGTCTTGCAGTGGTAATGGATTGGATAAGGAAAAACAGATTGAAACTAAACCCAGACAAAACAGAGGTACTATCAGTAACAGGCCTGATACCAGGTCTGGGAATACAACTCCCAGTCCTTGATGGAGTCACACTCTTCTCGAAGGACTCTGTTCACAGTCTGGGGGTGCTTCTGGACTCATCGCTTCAAATGACCAGTCAAGTGAATGCAACGGTCAAGAGTGCCTGTTATCAGCTTCGGCTGATACACCAGCTGCACCCTTTCCTGGACATGAAGGACCTGGAATCTGTGGTACATGCTCTGGTAACCTCATGTTTGGATTTCTGTAATGCACTCTACATGGGGTTACCCTTGCACTTAACCCGTAAACTTCAGCTGGTTCAAAACATGGCAGCCAGGCTTGTCACTGGAACATCTAGGAGATAGCACATAATACCAGTGCTTAAGTCTCTCCACTGGCTGCCGATTAGTTTCCAGGCGCAGTACAAGGTGTTCTTTTTGACCTTTAAAGCCCTACATGGCTTGGGTCCATCTTATTTTAGGGACTACCTTTCCCCGTACGATTCCCCCCCCCCCACACACACACAGTTCGGTCGTCTGGGTGGAACCTGCTGCAGCCCATGAAGACCAGGCTGTCGCAGACCTCCCAGAGGACTTTCTCTGCTACTGTTCCCAAGCTTTGGAACGGCCTGCCAGATGAGATGTGTCTCATGACATCTCTAGACTGCTTCAAAAAAGCTTTAAAGGAGCATCTCTTCCGGCAGGCCTTCCCTGAAACTCCTTAATTCCTCGGCTCCGAAACCAGGTTTATGATCTTTTTGCTTGTTTCCAATATTTTGACCCCTAATTTAATGTCAATGCCGCTCAAGGAAGGGTTACCTTCATGATATGTAATGTGTTTTTAACTGTCTGTGTGGTTTTAATTTATTACCAGTTTAATGTAATTTTAAGGGGTGGGAGGTTGGAAGTTGGTAATTGGTACTGTTTTAACTTGTGTTTTTTTAACTTGTTGTACCCCGCTCCAATTGTCTATACAGAGGAGAGGGGTTTAAATAGTGATATTTCAACAGAATGGAGAAGTTAATACTGACATAGATACCATACAGCTTTATTTTACTACAACAGTTCACAAAAAGAAGGATAGTATACCAATCACTGAGCAACAGAAAGACAAATTGTTCTTAACAGCCATAATAGAGTTCAAAATAGGAAGAGGCATGGAATTAGCACTTCAGTAACAAAAGGGGACAATGATGCAGTTCTTAGGTGGCTCAACACAACAGGGTTTTTCGGGTATCACCTCTTGGCAGCCCCCACTGCTGCAATCATTTTAGCCAATTTGGAAGAAGCAGGACTGCCACATGTTGGAGTGGTTTGGGGATTTAAAGAACGCACCCTAAAAATATTTTTTTTAATGCTGTGGACTTAGATGGCTAGGCAGATGGCTTTGAGGTGGGGGGGGGGGACTCCAGGGGATGCAAAAAGGGGCATGGGAGACCATATACATCCTATGGACTGTACTTTTTTCCACATTCATGATTTAAAATTATTTCAGAACAGTGAGAGATTTCAGGATAGATTCAAAGTGAACATCTGTACATTGTGTCAGTGGGCTGAAACTGAGGACCTCACAACAGGGTTGGTCTCAGAACCTTAGACACTCTGTATTAGAGGATTTTGGTCATGAATGCAGAATATACCTGTCACCCAGGTTACCTGGCAACAAATCACCCAGAAATAGCCAAATCCATAGACCCTTCTGCCTAAAGCAATGACAAACTGACAAAATGTATGGCTACATCATGATTAAGGACCATGCAGCTAAAGGAATATAGTTGCAAAAACAGAATTTGTGATGATGAGTCTAAACTGTATATAACATTGGGGGGGGGGGACAACTTTTCCTTTGCTGCTTCTGTTCCATTTGTGGTGAAGCCAAAGGCAGAAAAAGGAAAGCTATTACATGCATTTTTACATACTAATAGGTATCATTGAATCCAATAGTGTATCCTATCACAATGGTATTAAACTATTAAATAAAACTGATATTTTAACACTGAAACATTAAGAGACTATTACAACATTGTTTCTTCAGTTACTTGATAATGGATGAATAATGTGGCTTGTTTTAGTACTGTATCTAAAAGTTAGAATGACCTGTTTCTCTGGATGAACTTTCTACGCTGCTAAACTCTTCCAAACCTACAACTTGTTCTCTTGATCCTATCCCCTCCCATTTTCTAATCTCTGTAGCCCCTTCTTTTTTGACCTCACTCCTCTATATCTTCAATCTCTCTTTCTATGGGTTCCTTCCCTTCAGACTTCAAACATGCTCTCATTTCCCCAATTCTTAAGAAACCCTCTCCCGACCGACCCCTCTTCTTTGTCTAGCTATCGTCCGATCTCTCTTCTTTCTTTTCTTTCTAAGGTTCTAGAACGGGTTGTTTATTCTCGCTGTCTAGAGTTTCTTGAAGCCAAATCCATCCTGGACCCTTTTCAGTCTGGTTTTCACCCACGGCGCTCTACAGAGACGGCCCACACCAAGATCTCAGACAATCTCTTGCAGGCCAAGGCAAATGGCCACTACTCTATTCTCATTCTTCTTGATTTGTCTTCGGCCTTTGACAGCGTGGATCACTGTCTCCTGGTTGACATACTTTCTGACCTCGGGTTTTCCGACTCTGTTCTCAACTGGTTTAAATCTTGTCAGATAGATCTTTTGCATTGGTCATGGGTGGTCAGACTTCCTCCTCTGTCCCCTTAACTGCTGGAGTTTCCCAGGGCTCTGTCCTGGGTCTCCTTTTGTTTTCTCTATAAACATTGTCCCTTGGTAAACTCATCAGTTCTTTTGGTTTCTCCTATCATCTGTACGCTGACAACACTCAGCTGTATCTTTCCATCCCTGACCTTTCACTGGGACTTGAGCAGAAAGTCTCATCTTGTCTGACTGCTATCTCTCAGTGGATGCAGCATCAGAGCTTGAAGCTCAAGATGTGTAAGACAGAGCTTCTTGTCTTCCCACCTAAGCCCACCCTTCAATACTCCTTCTCTGTCTCTGTTGACGACACTTCTATTCAACTGGTTCAGCAAGCTCACAGTCTTGGTTTCATTTTTTATTCTTCTCTGTCATTTATTCCCCAGATCCAGGCCACCGCCAAGTCCTGTAGATTCTTTCTTTACAATATTGCTAAAATCCATCCATTCCTCTCAGCCTCTAGTGCCAAGACTCTGGTTTTGCGACTAGATTATTGTAACCTTCTTCTGAAAGGGCTTCCTCTTTCTCACCTCCATCCTTTAATCTCTGCCCAGAACTCAGCTGCACGTATTATCACATCTGCTCACCAATTTGACCATGTTTCTCCTCTCTTCTCCTCCCTTCATTGGCTCCCCTTCCCCTTCCACATCCAGTACAAGCTTTTCTTGTTGACTTTCAAAACCCTCCACAGACTGGCCCCTCCTTATTTATCCAAACTTCTTTCTCCTTACATTCCCACTTGTGCCCTCTGCTCTGAGAGTCAAGGTCTCCTGTCCCAGCCTAGGATCTCCACTGCCCCAGATTTGTTCCTTCTCACTTCTTGCTCCTCACTCCTGGAATCTCCTTCCCCGATGAGCATGGTTCATTACTTCTCTAGCCAGTTTTAAAACTGAGTTAAAGACCACTGTGTTCAGTGAAGCATTCCCAGAACTGGGACTCCGAGCGGCTTCACAACATTATAATATCTAGCTTTAAGGAAAAGGTCTTCCCTCCATGTCATCCGCCATTGTCTGGCCTTGGAAGGAGTGTTCAGGCAGGCCCAACACCATCAAGCCTAGCCAGAGCAAGAAGAAGACCATCCCTCCATGCCATCTGCCATTGTCCGGCCTCGGAATGAGTGTAAAGACAGGCCCAACACCACCAGGCCTCTCCAGTGTAAGCAGCAGGGCCCTGCCTCAAGTCCATCTGCCATGGTCCAGGCCTCAGAGGGAGAGAAGATCCACTGGACTTGGTCCCTTTCCCTTCTCCTTCTGTCTCATGTCTTTTTAAATTGTAAGCCTCAGGGCAGGGAACCGTCTATTTTAACTGATTGTATGTACAGCGATGTGTAAATTTACAGCGCTAAATAAATAAAACCTAATAATAATAATGACTAAACAAGAAAACTGGTCCTTTTCGCCCTTAGAAACAAAAGTAACAAAATTAACTGACATGAAACAGTGCTGCTCAAAAATCTAATATTGTTGGTGTTCAGTGGTTAAAGTATCTTTTAAAAAAATCAAAGTCAAAAATGTTCAATGAAATCAATTTGGGCTAACAAATTAAGTTTTAATAAATTATCTCCAAATTTTGTTTCCTAATCATTATCTTTAGGATTAAAGCCTTATAGTTTCTAACAGTCACAGCAGATTAAATACCTCATTTCAAATGTTTGATAGTGACTTCACAGTAGCACAAGTGCAAATTCTAATAATGCATTTTCAGATCTGAAGCAATATGCAAAGAGTGTAATGGTTTAAAATTTTCAGTCTACACATACTTCCTTATTTCTATACAATTTTAGTGATGGTAAAAAAATAAAATTCTAACTATCTCTTGAATACAAGTTAAATAAACGGACTTCCTCCCCTTTGCACTTGATTTTAAATTGAAAGATAAAAGTGCTCGAGTTCCATCAAAGCTTTACTTTCAGCATAAATCTAGATGAAATAACATCCAAGTATTAGAGGGCATCAAGAGATAAAGCATTTTCTTCTATCTCGTGAACTGAAACGCATTGTGCCTTCATGCAGATAGAGATGGAGAATACTAAACAAACCTCTCCCATTTATCAAGTAGTGGCCATAAATAAAGTACAAGCTCCCCATCTCTTAGACCATCTTAATGGAAATACAGTGTTTGGCAGAATAAAATATTTTCAGAGCATCACACTTTTTTTAAAAACTAAAGCTTCATTAAAGAGCTTACTTACAAGGTATAGAGTGCATATAATTATGATTTAAAATGTTAATGCCCTAATAATTTGCATTGAAACTTTCAGGTAGCCAAAAAAGTCTTTACTAATAGATACTGTAGTAAGACATTTATTATAGACCTTCCACAGACCTGAACTTAAGTCAGAAATAACACTTCTATTTTTGTGTTATGTAACTGATCCCAAGAAAGTCAACAATCTGCTTCCAAGGTTACAGAACTCTTTTAAAGAACTAATATGAATTTTATAAGCAGTTTTAGTGTAACTCATATTTTTCAATTCACACAAAGATATAAGAGATGCATGTAAATTCCTGATCTTGTAGCTCCTATCACAAAGTGCTGTGGATTCACATTCTCTTCATTTCCTTTTTCAGAATATTTTTCAGAATCACAGTGGCCTTTTATGCCTGCATGGATATGAAAAACTATGAGAAAGCTAAAATTAGCTTTAAATCAGGATTTAAAAATAAGATTAAGAGATAGTTTGCAAACTCTCTAAATCTTCTAGTAATAATCTGACCAGAAATGTTATGCCTGCACCATACAATGGAACTGTGCTTTCTTAGCACCTCATCTTAAATCATTTCATATACCATGTATGAACCATTAGTAATGAGTGATAAATCAATGGGAAATAATAAAAAATGTACATAATTTACAATCTGCTCCCATGCATTGGTGAAATTATTTATTTATTTATTTATTTATTTGTATCCCACTCTTTTCCCAAGTGGGCCTCAGAGCGGCTTCACAACATTACAAACAGTACAATTAAAACATTAACAAATTATTCAACATCCCTGCCTGTCCTCATAACAATTCCTTAAATGCCTGTGTGAACAGGTAAGTCTTAACAGGTAGAAGCCCTGGTGGCGAGGAGCCCTGGTGGCGCAGTGGTTAAATGCCTGTACTGCAACGACTCACTCAAAACCATAAGGTGGCGAGTTCAATACCAGAAAAAGGGCCTAAGCTCAACTCAGGCTTGCATCCTTCCAAGGTCGCTAAAATGAGTACCCAGATTGTTGGGGACAAGTAGCTTACAGTTGTAAACCACTTAAACACTCCTTAGGCGATATGAAGCAGTATATAAATGAAGCTGTTGTTGTTGTTGTTTAACCTGCCAACGGAAGGCCATCAAGGAGGGAGCCATTCTGATCTCCCTGGGCAGGGAGTTCCAGATCTAGGGGCAGCCACCAAGAAGGCTCTCTCTCTCTCACGTTCCCACCAACTGTGTTTGTAATGATATTGGGACAGAGAGAAGAACCTCTCTAGAGGATCTCAGAGTCTGGGCCAGTTCATACCATGAGAAACGGTCTGTCAAACAGTGTGGACCTGAGCCATGTAGGGCTTTATAGGTGACAACTAGCACCTTGAATTGTATCCAGAAATAAACTGGCAGCCAATGAAGCTGTTTCAACAGGGGTGTTGTATGGTCTCTGTAATCTGCCCTTGTTAACAGCCTGGTAGCAGCTCTTTGAACCAGCTGAATTTTCCAAACACTTTTCAGAAATTATGTAAGATTTCAGATCCCAATAGTTTACTAGATGATTAGACATTGGCTCACAGTATGGCTGATAATGTGTTTGGTTCACTACTATGGACAGCCAAAAAAGATAAATAAATGGGTCTTAGAATTGATCAAGTCTGAACTGTTCTTGAAAGCCAAGAAGACTAATTTGAGGCTGTCATACTTGGGCCACATCATAAGAAGGCATGACTCATTAGAAAAGGCAATGATGCTAGAAAAGGTATGCCAGATAGTTAGACCCAACTGGGGGTGGTCATGGGCCTAAACCTGCAGGACCAGAGCACAGCAACTGAGGATAAGGGGTCATGGAGATGTCCCATCCACAGGGTTGCCATGAGTCGTGGTTGAGTTGAAGGCAGAGCACAACAACAAACTATTAACATTTCCTTCTCTATGAGAATGATACACCCATTTCCTACATTAAGCAGCACCTCTATGGTTAATCATCCTTTTAATAGACTCTTCTATTCTCTTGCTATGCAAGAGTAGCAAAATATAAACAGCTACACCTACTTGGAGCTAGTTTTAGTGGTGCAACAGGCTTACGATATAAATCTGAGTTAATTAAGTGTAGTATTTACTTTCCCAATTGGTATAATATATAATGAGTGAGTCATTTGAATGAGACTGATTGAATTCCCCAGGAAAAAATAAACAACTTCTGTGTTTGCATGTATGAAATGTTATTCTTTGTTCCATATGAGTTCCTTGATTATTTATGACTACTATCCTAGATAGTTATTGGGCTCTTCCTAAAAAATTACAACACAACCCATGAATCTCTATACAAATGTATGTTTTAGAGGTTGATATATGTCACAGATGGATCATTTTTTGATTAACTGCTTAGTAGTCTTTTCTCAGTAAAAGACCACAATTCATCACACATAGACAAATGATATAACTTAAACAGGACTTGAAATTTTATAGCAATACTTTTAATTCTTTCTGGATCTTAATGCAATACTGAACACTCAGTGGTTGAAAGTATAATAAAATTAATATCTGTATAACTGTTTTAAATCTAATATGTGGAACATACTAATTCTCTTAAAAATATAGTATGCCATGTATTACAGCATTTAACATTTAATAGCTACAAAATGTAGTCTATCTAAAAATGACAATATGAGCTTCTGCTATTAAGTAAAGTATGAACTGTATCCATACTTTGTCGTTAAAGAAATGTTACATTGATAAACTGTACAAATAAATTTGTGGATAAACAAAATCCTTTGCATACTAAGTATCTTACACAACATCTGCACTTGCAGATATCCAACAATCTCATTTTCCATTAAATAGTTCCACTGCATGAATATCTGCATGTAAAACTATGATTTTTCACTTGTGCAAATGTTGTTACACAAATATTTATTGGAAGCTCTGACTAGAACAAGAAGATTGGTCTAAGGAGGTCGTGGACATCTCTCAGGTCGATGGAAGACAGAAACTGCCTTGATTTATTTCTATACTGAGATTGTGCACACCGGCGGGAAAGGCTGGCCTGGGGCAGAGTTGGGGCATGGCGTCCATATGATGCATGCCCAGCCCCACCCCTAAGGTGGTGTGATGTCATGTGCTGCACCACAGGGTGCGCAGCATCACGGCGCTCCTCTGGCACTGCGTCAGCATGACTCAGCACTTAAGGAGCACCATAAAGCTGTGGCGCAGCAGCTATTGCACCCTTTGCAGGATGCAAAAAGGAGCAACTTTTTATGCCCTGCAAAGGCCAAATCAGGCATAGCCCCATTCTCATTCTTTTTTAGTCCTGTAAAGAGAATCAAGTTGATCCTGGAGTGCCACTGAAAAAAAAAAGGAATGGATTTATTGCTCAATGTCTAATAAACGTTGCAAGCTTTTCAATAAGTGAGAGAATTAAATTAAATCGTTCCTTTGAGTCTTGACAAACTACATAGCATGTGCTTCTCTCTTGCTAAGATGACAGAGAAAAAAGAATGGATATTATTATTATTATTCTTTATTGATGCTGACATGATGCTGACTACTGTGTCCCTACTTCCAGGTTCTTGAAGTTGACTATGCTGTTCCAATACATTTTGCAAATGCCCACCCCTCTTTGCACACTGGGCCAACATTACCTAAAAGCACCAGTTCAGACTACCAAAAGACTGCAGCAACTATAGGACCATAATCTCCCATGCAAGCAAACTTATGCTCTAAATTCTGCAACATAGACTCCAATCATACCTGGAGAGAGAAATCCCAGAGGTCCAAGTGAGGTTCAGGAAAGGAAGAAGCACTAGGGACCACATTGCAAACATATGATGGCTAATGGGGCACACCAGCGAATTCCAAAAGACCATTAACATGTCCTTTATAGACTACAGCAAAGCCTTTGATACCTTAGATCATGAAAGGCTACGATACATCCTTAAAAACATGGGAGTGCCAATATATCTGATACTCCTGATGAGGAATCTGTAATCAGGACAAGAGGCTAATGTCAGAACAGAACATGAAGAAACAGAATGGTTCCCAATTGACAAAGGGGTCAGACAAGGCTGCACTGTACCACCCTACCTATTCAACTGATATGCAGAACATATTGTAAGAAAAGCAAGTTTGTCCATTCACTTGGACAAGTGAAAAAAGGAGAAAAGAATATCTACAATCTGAGATATGGAGATGACACCACAATACTAGCAGAAAACCTCCTAGACCTGGGACAACTGCTAAAGAACATCAATGAAAAAGGTGAAAAGGCAGGCTTACTGTTGAACATAAACAAAACAAAAATAATGACCACAGAGAATCTACATAAATTCAACCTAGACAATGAAGAAATAGAAATAGTAAAAGTAATAGAGTTATCATGCCTGGGATCAAACATTGATAGGAACAGGGACATGGGTCGAGATCAGCTTGAGGGCAGTTAACGATAAAAAGGGGATCTCAAAGCACGCCTACAAGAGAATCATGATACATGAAGAAAGTATTTCCATGGAAAAAGTAGTACAGTATGTGCCCTTACCTCTAATTCTCCTAACGTGAAATTATTCCATCTGCAACTGTTAGTCAATAGGCTATTTGGTAATCATAACACTTCATGTGAAATGGCTAAGAGACCTATGGGGGGAAATAGCTTTGGTTCCTTTACACTGAGAGATATACACCCCTTACATTTATGTTCTCCCACACATTTTCTCAATGCGGCATAAGAAAAAAAGAAGTGCTAGAAAAACTGCATCATGTCCAATGCCCAGAATATATAGTCTTTACTTGTCCATAATGTAATTAGCAAGAGCAATAGCAAGTACATTTCTATATCACTTATCAGTCCACTTAAACTCTCCCTAAGCAGTTTACAATGTATAAGCTAATTGCCCCCAACAAGTGACCTACGGAAGGATGCAAGGCTGATTGGACCTTGGAGCCCTGCCTGGGATTGAAATCATAACATTGTGGCTGTAAATGGCTGCAGTACTGGCATTTAACCATTGCGTCACCAGGGCTCCTTTTAATTCTATTTTAATTCTATAGTATTTTCCAGCATGGCATGATAAAAGCAACCAAGAATATGATACTAGTTATTAACACTGCCCATTCCAAGTGGAAAGCATATATTCAAAGGACGCCAAACTTTTTTTTACTGAACTTCAGTTATAGTCATTATAGGCTATTTCCCCCAAATTCAGAGCACAGAAACTTAATACTGACTTTCCAGAAACAATTGAACAAGGGAGAGGTTGCTTTTAGGATGCTGTAACACACCGTTTTAATATGTTCATCAAGTCATCTGTGGAAAATGTACACTCCATGATCTGTCCTACCGTGTTTCCCCAAAAATAAGACAGTGTCTTAAATTAACTTTTGCTCCCAAAGATGGGCTAGGTTTTATTTTTAGGGGATGTCTTATTTTTTCCATGAAGAAGAATTCACATTTATTGTTGAACCAAAAAATGAACATTTATTATATACTGTATATATGTTTATATACAAAAACTTTGCTAAGTCTTACTTTCGGGGGAGGCCTTAACTTTAGCAATTCAGCAAAACCTCTACTAGGTCTTATTTTTTGAGGATGTCTTATTTTCGAGGAAACAGGGTATATCAAACAGCAACTGTGTGCCAAAGGTAGAGAAGTAATTCAGATTCAGGCTGTATTATTCAATCAGAGCATGATCCTTTTTCTCACTGCAGTCCCCTTAGGCCACTCATTATGTACTTAGAAAGTTATGATCAAGTGCTGCATAGATTTTACAGGCTACTACCCAATTTTCTGTAAATGCTTGGTCAATTTCCTGAACACTATCTATTCTACTCATTGAATAAACCAGAGAGTCTTCAAAAATAGTGCATTATAAGATAATTGAAATCTTTCACAAGGCATAGACCAACCAGAGAATAATGCTCCTAATTTATATACTTGAAATTGCATCACTTTCCACTACCAAAGGAAAACCTTCACTTCACAAGCAAGAGAGAAGGCTATTTCAGCCTTCCCCATTTTTTCCACAAGAAATTCCTTACCAGTTCAAATCTACTCTATCCTAACTGCACTATTCCTATTAGCAGTACATACACAATTAAAAAGGTGGCCATCCAAAACATTTACTGCCACCGAGTAATGTGAAATTATCCCTGCTTCAGGAAGAATGACACAGGTATTCTTTCCCAGCACTATTCTTTCCTAGCACTCTCCTTTTTGAAATTAAACACAGTGCAATTGCACAATATATCACCATTTTTTTTGGAATTTCATGCTTCTCCTGCCCCCAACTTTTCTTAACCATGGTATTATTGGTCCTTGAAAAAGTATTTTCAAGCTGTGGACTTTGTTGTAGTTGTTTCTTATAGTTCAATACACAGTACATTCATTTCTAATCTTTATCTTATGTTCACTACCTCAGGATAATGATAAATTGAATTCTATTAAGAAATTAGAGCTGTAATCGATTCACCAGATATAACATTTTAGAAACTATCAGAACTGGTAGCCAGAGTGGCCTGGTCAATTACATTTTAATCAAAATTGTTTGAAGTATTATTATAAAGGATGTTAGCATAATAATGCTCAAAATTCTGCAGCACAGACTCCAACCTTACATGGAGAGAGAAATCCCAGAGGAGCAAGCAGGATTCAGAAAAGGAAGGAGCACTAGGGGCCACATTGCAAACATACGATGAATAATGGAATACACCAAAGATTTTTTTAAAAATCAGCATGTGTTTCATAGACTACAGCAAAACATTTGATTGTATAGATCATGAAAACCTATGGAATGCAATGAAAGACATGGGGGTACCACTACATCTGATAGTCCTGATGAGGAACCTGTACCAAGGACAAAAGGCCACCATCAAAACAGAATTTGGGGAAACAGAGTGGTTTCAAATAGGCAAGGCTGCATCCTATCACCCTATTTGTTTAACTTATATGCTGAAAACATCAGAAGAAAAGCGGAATTGGAATCAGAAAAAGGAGGAGTTAAGATAGGAGGAAACAGCATTAACAATCTAAGCTATGTGGACAACATCATATTATTACCAGAAGACATTCAGTAATTGAAACATTTAATAAGGAAAGTCTATGATGAAAGTGCAAAGGAAGGTTTGATGCTGAACATAAAGAAAACAAAAATAATGACCACAGAAGAAATACATCAATTCAATCTAGACAATGAGGAAGATAAAATAGTGAAAGAATTCCCAAATCTAGGATCAAACTTTGACCAGAATTGAGACTGCAGTCAAGAAATGGGAAGACTAGGAATGGGAAAGGCAACTATGAAAGAACTGGAAAAGATACTGAAGAGCAAAGATGTGCAGCTGAGCCCTAAAGTCAGAATCGTTCAGGCCGTTGTGTTCCCAATTAACATGTACGGATGTTTGAACTGGACAGTGAAGGAAGCAGACAGAAAGAAAATCAACTAATTTGAAATGTGGTGCTGGAGAAGAGTACTTAGGATACCACAGATAGCCAAGATGACAAACAAATGGGTTCTTGAACAGATCAGACCAGGGCTTTCCTTGGAAGCAAAGATGATCAAGTTGAGACTGTCGTACTTTGGACACATAATGAGAAGGCACGGATCCCTAGAAAAAACACTGATAGGAAAGGGAGAGGGTAGAAGAAAGAGAGGATGACCACAAACCAGATGGACAGACACGATCAGGGGGGTTATGGGTAAGGGCTGTAGGATCTGGGCGAGGCAGTGGAAGATAGAGATTCTTAGAGATCTTTCATCCACAGGTTGCCATGAGTTGGAACTGACTCGAGGACAGCTAACAACAACCACAACATAAGAAAAAATAAAAATGGCCCAAAGGCTGATCTTGCAAGCTAAATGGGGCCAGTCCTGTTTACTATACGTGGATGGGAAAAAGTCAACAAATGCTAGGTGTTGTAGGTGATATTTAGAGAAAGGGACTGGCAAAACCATCTCTGAGCATTCATTGTCAAAAAAAACTGTGAGAAATTAAGGAGCTCACCATAAGTCGACAGACGCATGTCCATAAACACGCACGCACACGAACAATAAATATAATGAATTCATTAGGGTAGCAACATATTTCTTTGATTGTCTTTATCTGAAGTATGAACTTCATTGCCTGCACATATTTACTGTACTCACGTAGTCCACCTTAATATTAATGTGCAACTATAAATACACATGGCAAAATTACTGGTTTGAAATCTGATCTGTTCCTACAATAGTTTCAAGCTATTATTATGCATTTTAAGCATCATGCATCATTAAAAGTTACTCCTTTTTGAAGTATCAACCAAGAGACTATAGCTTTGCATAAGAGGGATGGTTTTCATCTAGACTGGTACCCAATTTATAGAGAATAATGTTGCTAGACTTTTATAATGAAATACATGTGTGAAGCTGTAAGAGTAAGCAACAAATCACAGCAACAAATGGCTAAGGGTTATTATAACAGAGCTTTTCATAATACAGTCCAGCCACTAGAATTATTCCTTGCAAGTTTGTGTGGCTTCTAATCACTTTCCAAAAAGGTAAGGTGATCAAAGCGCTTGATATGCCTTCTTCCGGAAGGCTTATCCAGATGATTTTAAATGTTGATTTTAAATAATGAAGTTTACATGTGGATTGTTTTAGTGTCTCTGTTCTTTTAATAGATATGTATTTTTTTAACTGAAGTTGTGTTTTTAACTAATGATATGTATTTGTTGGTCTGCTGCTCCCCATCTCAATCCATGGGGAGATCTGGTTTTATGATTATGATTATGATTATTGATTAGCACATGTTACAGTATTTTAACAGAGAAATCTCTCACAGCATTATGGTGTAACATTCACAGTCATTCTCATACAATATTATTATTCCATATAAAAACAATTAAAGTGTTACTGATTTCTTTATTCTAGTACAGTGGGCCTTCCTCATATGCAGGGATCCATTCTGGATACCACCACCACCACCCCGCATATGGGGGAAAACGCGTATACTCAAACCCCATTTGTTTTAATAGAGGAGCGTTCCTGTGTGTGATGAGGCACGCACACATGATTATATTCCCAGAAGCTTAACCTTCTGTGTAAAATTAAAGCTATGTATAGCATGCCCACATATAGTGCAGGTGCACTGTACTCCACAACACTGTATATACTAAACTATAAGTTGACCTCATGTATAAGTCATGGGTAGATTTTGGAGGCAAAATTATAGATTTGGATATGACCCATAGATAAGTCGAGGGTAAAACATAGGGACATATAACCACAGCTTTAAAGGATGGAGGAAAGGAAAACAGTGCCAAAGCACTTACAAAAGTCCAGCAGGCATACATGTTTCTCATCACCCTAAAACTGGATGGATGAGGAGGGAACTACAGCATGCAATGTGTGGGGCACTTGACTAGGCACAGGCAGAGCTAAGAAAATGCACACATGTTAAAAAAGATGCAAAGGCAAAACAAAGAAAATAGCTACTGCATTACAGCCTTTAATGCAATAATTTGCCTGATTTTAACCCCAAAAAGATGACAAACATACAGAAATATCTTATTCAGATCTTACAAAGCCCTATTTCCCCTGGCACTGCCACTGTTGCCATTTTCCTGTCCAGGCATTTCCCTGGCCGAGAGAGGGCTTGAACCTGGTCTCCCAGGTTCTTAATCCAACACTCAAACCACTATACCATGCTGGCTCTCTTGAATCATCATTATCTAATATTTATTTTAATGTGGGAAAGGCCGCATAGCAAGGTAGCAAGATGATTCTGACCTGTTATGTTACCTGCCTTTGTTATATTTCAAATTTACCTTTAACAAAATTAGCTGGCTTTTTCAATTATAATCATCTTACTGCTTTACATACTCAGACAGAGCTTCACATGCTGCGAAGTGACCAATGCTTCAGTTCTCTGAAATCATTTCAATGTGGTCACCCACCCAGACTGGGAATTGTTTATTCACTATAAGGAACCTAAAAGAAGAATTCCACGTAGAGTGCAAAAGCTGTGTTAATGAGGCTACAGAACTGAGCCTACCGTTTCGGATCTAAGGATTAAGTATCTATTACAGAAAAGTGGCATGGAAGAAAGCAGTATTATGAAGAAGAAAAAAGCTCACTGGGATTTTCAGCAAACAAGGTGGGGTTTGAGATGTTCCAGGACTGAGCCAAATGCAACCACTCATACATCCACAGTTGGCTAGTTCTCTCTAGCTAGTTCTCCTTACTATCCCAGTGTTTGTTATCCAGCCAGTGAGCTAGGTCCTTTTGGTTCCTGTTACACTGAAACACACTAAAAATATCTGCTTTGATTTTAATTTTCCTGAAATTGCTCTAAATCTATTCACTGTGCTTCTTGCATTTCCCCCACTCTTGCATATGAAGGATTCTCAGTTGCACACAGACTCCCAAAGACCTGTTTTGCCATTTCCATCAGCTGGTAAACAATCCATGTCCCCACATCATGGTTAGGAAGAGAATGCCAGTCCACATTCTGGTGACTGGTATACTAAAAAGCTTTGTTTTTGTAAATATTTATATTAAAATAGATTATGTATTGTTCAGTCATAATTTACCAACAAGCTAACTTCTTCACTTTATCAAAACTGAAGTAGAAAATTTACTTTGCATGCACAGCACCTCTCTAAACCACAAGATACTGAAGCAATGCAAGTGGTCTAAAAACATAATCTCTTGATTCCTGAAAGCTTTACTTTATTTGGAAGTACAATAATCAGCATTTTTACACTTTCCTTTGAAACTAAACTGTGCAATATAGCTACATGCTTTCTATTTCTACTGTTGTTTCACTAATACGGAAAAATTTAAATGTATTTAATTACGGGTAATTACTGGGTGTGGGGGGGCTATCTGGACTATTTAAAAGGAAGGATTCCCAGGAATAAATTTTCCAATTTTGTTTATTTTCTACCTTTTTATATTCTTGCTCAGTGTTCTTTGAAGTTACCGTAAGTCTTCAAAGCTACAAAATCAAGTGGAATGCAACATTATGGTTTTTATGACACTATACTATTTGAACATTTATTGTTTTGTTGAGCAATTGAAATCAGAAGGATTAAAACTTGCTCCATTTAGTTTCTCTTCTCCTTTCTATTTTATTCTAATTTACTTTAACTTTGAATACTAACACATCACTAATTTGAAACATGCCACTTTTAATCTCAGCATAGAAGCAAAATAATGCATTTTACACTTAAATACTATCCAGAAAAAAATTAACATTCTTTATCATTTCCCAACAGAGACAGTTAATACTCTAAGGTCACATTAATAGAATCTTTCTGCCATTGTAGAAAGTTTGATAGCACTCTTATTTCAATGTCTGAATTTTTCTCCTTTTTTGACAAAGACAAATTATTGCCATCAATCAAGATCCAATCGGGTATACAGAGAGTCAAGCAAATGCATCACTCTTTACTGGTTTTCCTGCTATTTGTGCAGGCTTTTCACCATATTATTTTATAGAATGATCAAAAAAGCAGCCATAAGATAGATCATTCACACCCACTGTAAAATTAACTTTCATGAATAATGAGAGTTTCAAACCTCATATAATGTATATGTTATACAAGAGGCATTTCAAGAGTTCATTTCTGGCTGGAGATTATGTAAATGATACTATATGACCTTTATCATTACAAACAGGACATGCAAAACACATATTATTTCATACATCATTCTAAACAAGTCAGTTCCTAAAGGAGAAACAGTCATTTATAATGTTCATGGTGAAGTGTTAAGGTTACAGGGAATTGATATGAAGTACGCCGATGCTTTATACTTCTTCTCTTAACCTGTTACTTACCCCTTCTAAAGCATACTAAGAAAAATTGTATATAGATATTTGAAAGCAGTGCTAAAGACATCTTAATCAATACTGTTGCCATAATAGAGATATGTGAACATTATGTATATGTGAACTTTACATGTATTGCTGCTTTTAATAAGACAAAGAATGTAAATATAATATGTTAATCAATCTCATCATGATATACCATTTGTGTTTCCTATTTTGAAAGTCTAAGTTCTGTCTCTAAAACTAGAACACTGATAGATAGATAGATAGATAGCTATCTCCATCCACACTTACTGTCAACTGTTCAGCAGATAGTTATCTCCTATCCTAAGAGATCTTATTAACAATTTCCAAAGTCCTCCATGTCATGCTGCAGGCCGACTTGGAAAAGAAATCTAAAATGGGGCTGTGTGTGAAAAAGAAAAGTGGAAACACCCAGGTCTGAGTACTATAGCACATTCTGTATCTTACTTTTTTGTTATATATTTTATTAGTTTTCACTCTTAACAAAAACAAAAATTTTAAAAAATTAAAAAAAATCATTCAAACATTCAACAACAAACCTGTAGTGTCTACCATTAAGCATTAGAAAGCAATTGCTCTTCCACAATTAATCCTAATTGACAGGGAACCAGAACAACATTGGACTGAAGCCAGGATCTTTATCAGGCAGGGATATAAAAAGACAGTATCAGTAGCAGAAAAGAAAGAGAAGCCTAATTGAATGGGACTTCAACATCCCCCTCGCGGCCAACATTGTTCCATCAGGTGTAGCTCGGGAATTCATGGATACCATGACAGCCATGGGCCTGTCTCAGCTGGTCACTGGTCCAACGCATTTTGCGGGGAATACGCTTGATTTGGTTTTCTGTACGGACATGGAAGCTCCGTGGGCGGAAATTGCCAATATTTCCGCCCTGTCATGGACGGATCATTTCCTGGTGGAGGCGCGCATCAAGGCATCAACCCAGATCCCCTCTGGGGGTGGCAGACCTATTAGAATGGTCCATCCTCGAAGGCTGATGGAACCCAAGAGGTTCCAAGAAGCCCTAGAGGGGTATATGGTTGGAAGCGACGGCGACACTGTTGATGCCCTAGTTAACACCTGGGATACAGATCTCTCCAGGGCTATACACAGTATCGCTCCCAAGCGCCCTCTCAGGCCTGCTTCCAAAAGGAAGCCCTGGTATACGGAAGATCTCCGGGCAAGGAAGCGGGTCCTGCGACGGCTAGAGCACGCCTGGCGGAAACACCACCGCTTATCCGACAAGGCTCTCCTAGACCTTCATTTGAAGGACTATGGAGAGGCGATACAAGCAGCTAAGAACTCGTTCTGTGCTGCTCGTATCACGTCCGCGGAGTCGCGTCCAGCAGAGTTGTTCAGGGTAGTGAGGGAGCTAACTCAGCTCCCTCCTGCCCCGAACCAGATCCTTGAACCGACTAAGGCCTGCTGTGACCAATTTAACAACTTCTTCGCGGATAAAATCTCTCGGATAAGTGAAGGTCTTGACACCAGTGTTGAAGCAGAATCCAGAATAGAGGTATCCAGAGCTTCCGTGGACTCGGTTGTACTGGATCAGTTTGAGTCTGTCAGTACCGAGGATGTGGACAAGATCCTTGGAAGTCTTAGGAAGACAACCTGCTCCCTCGATCCCTGTCCCTCATGGCTAGTAGCACAGGGGGGACCGGTCGTAACTTCACTGTTACACCGGATTATTAATTCATCTCTGAGGGAAGGGCAGTTTCCTAACAACCTCAAATTGGCCACTATAAAACCTATATTAAAAAAGCCCTTCCTCGACCCCCTGGTTCATAGCAATTATCGGCCAGTTTCGCTACTGCCATTTTTGGGGAAGGCGATCGAGAGGGCGGTTGCTTTCCAACTTTAATCGATCTTGGAGGAAACGGATTTTCTAGATCCATTTCAAACCGGTTTTCGGGCAGGCTACGGGGTTGAGACTGCCTTGGTCGCCCTGGTCGATGATCTCCGTCTGGGCATCGACAGGGGGAGCGTGTCCCTGTTGGTGCTCTTGGACATCTCAGCGGCTTTCGATACCATCGACCATGGTATCCTTCTGGAACGCCTGGCGGAGGTGGGAATCGGGGGCACTGCGCTCCAGTGGTTCCGGTCCTACCTCTCTGGGAGGTTCCAGATGGTGCAGCTGGGGGACGTGTGCTCCAATAAGAGGGCCCTCACCTCTGGGGTCCCTCAAGGAGCCATCCTGTCCCCCATGCTCTTTAACATCTACATGAAACCGCTGGGAGAGATCATCCGGAGACATGGGGCGCGGGGTTATCAGTACGCTGATGACACCCAAATAATCTTCTCTATGTCTCCGACTGATGCAGTGACCAGGGATGGCGTCGCTCCTCTCGTGGCCTGTCTGGAATCGGTAATGGACTGGATGAGGGAAAACAGACTCAGCCTGAATCCAGAGAAAACGGAAGTACTCGTGATAGGCTCCCCCGGCCCAGGTCTGGAGGTGGTTCCACCTGTCCTGAACGGGGTCACGCTCCCTGTGAAGGACACTGTACGCAGTCTGGGGGTGCTCCTTGACTCGTTGCTCCATCTCACTTCTCAGGTGGACGCGACGGTCAGGAGCACCTGCTTCCAGCTTCGGCTGATATACCTGGACCGGAGGGACCTTGAAACAGTAGTACACGCTCTGGTAACCTCTCGGTTGGACTTCTGCAACGTGCTCTACATGGGGCAGCCTTTGTATCACACTCGGAAGCTACAATTGGTCCAGAATATGGCAGCTCGGGTGGTCACTGGCGCTCCCAGGACCGCCCACATAACACCAATATTAAAAGATCTACACTGGCTGCTTATTCGCTTCCGGGCTCAGTACAAAGTGCTGGTTATCACCTATAAAGCCCTATATGGCTTGGGCCCAGAGTACCTAAAGGACCGTCTCTCTTCATACAATCCGCCCCGCACACTTAGATCTACAGGGCAACAACGTCTAAGAGTTCCAGAGGCTAGACTGACAATAACGGTGAAGAGGGCATTTTCTGCCTCGGCCCCTAGCTCTGGAACTCGCTGCCCACGGAGCTCCGCTCAGCCGCCTCCCTCAATCTGTTCAAAAAAGGATTGAAAACCTTTTTCTTTGAACTTGCGTACCCCTGACTCACTCCCCTGCTGCTACTCTATACTTCCCTTACCATAATCGTATTGTTGTTAGTTTTCATTGTGCTTCCCTGGCTGATGGTATATTATTATTATTGTGATATTGGATGTTTTTAATTTTTATACGTGTTTTAATTGTTTAACTGTGCACCGCCCTGATCTTGGGAAGGGCGGTATAAAAATAAACTTATTATTATTATTATTATTATTATTATTATTGAGGAACAAGGGAAGTGCTGTATAATATTTTATTTTTGTAAATATAATAACTGTAGATAAAATTTAAGGAGAATTTTATTTGTTTGGTATAGCAACATTGAAAATGACTTCCATAAATCTATAATAATGTGTAATATAAATTGGGGGGGGGGGGGGAGGAAAGAAAGAAATCACCTGGAACAGATGGCATACCAATAGGGCATCTTCAGGCTACATAGACAGAATCTACTCTACTTAAAGCTAAAATTTATACATGGAGTGATTACGGAAGAAAGTCAAGGAAGAAAGCGCAAAGGCAGGTTTAAATAATGACCACAGATTACCTATGTAACTTCAATGCAGACAATAAAGACATCAATATAGTTCAAGGTTTTCCATACCTTGGCTCAGTTATTAACCAGAATGGAGACTGCAGTCAAGAAATGAGAAGAATAGAACTTGGAAGAGCAGCTGTGGAGGAACTAGACAAGATCCTTAAGTGTAAAGGTGTATTACTGAATAGGATACTACCAACTTCTTTCTCTCATCTCCATGTCACTGCAATTCCCATTTTTATGTACAGTTGTGAAAGCTGGACACTGAAGCAAGCTGATAGGAAGAAAAATAATTTGAAATGTAGTGATGGAGAAGACATCATGAACTGCTAATAAGACAATAAATGGGTTCTAGAGTAAATTAAGTCTGAATGCTCCCTAGATGCCAAGATGACTAAACAGAGACTTTTGTACTTTGGTCATGTCATGGGAAGACCTGAATCACCATATCATGAGAAGACGTGAGTCTCCCCTTCATCTGAATCTAGTTCTCCTTTGCAATAATGCTTAGGATAGAAGAAAGTAGGAAAGAGGAGAACCACATTATTGATTGACAGGCTCAATCAAGGAAGCTATGACCTTGAGTCTGCAAGACTTAAGCAGGGTTGTTGATAACAGGATGACCTGGAACTCTTTCATTCATAAGGTTGCTGTAAGTTGAACTCAACTTGATGGCAGTTAACATAATTTCTAATATTGCTACTTTATTCCAGTAAAGCTGTTTTCCATATAAACAATGGTTTACATTTTTTGTCTTATAGAAATTAATACTCTTCACAGAATTGTAGGACTGTCTGTGTAGCTTATATCCAAAGTGATACATTTTCATCTCTCTTTCAGGATGTTTAACATCATGATTAAAAGGGTGAGAGTACAGGAAGAAAACTGTGACAATCACTGCAGTCTCAACTGTAGTAAATATCACAGTCAATTGAAATACCACTCTAACAGGTGGCAAGGTCAGAATGAAAGCCTAAATAATTTATCACAACAAGGAAAATCATTCTGAAACTGCCTAGCTAAGATGGCATTAGTTCATGTTATAGCTTAACAAGCAAATGTTACATTTGCCACATGGGTGGCATCATCATTATTCATTTTTATATACTGGCTCTCTCAAACTGGTTCAATCAAATAGTGATGGCGAATGCAAAAGGATTCTTTGAGAAAGAAATTGGTAGCATAAGCTTTTGTAGACTTAAGTCTATTTCATCCGATGCATGGAGTGATGTGCATAGGAACAGGCCTTTGCAGCTATGAATGATCTGGATGTATGTGTGACTAGAAATAGAAATGCAAAACTTGTGGACATGATGGTAAGTTAACAAGTTCCGTTTCAATAATGGTCATTGTGGGGGGGACAAGGGCAGAAAGAAAGATGGTGCCCAGATCCAAGATGAATAGATAACCACATAAATGGTAATAGGAATTATTGCTATGTAATATGATGCTGGCTGGGAACCAGAGATGACTTACAATAACCTGGCCAATAGAGATCTCATGAGGCTGAGGTGCGAACTACAGTGGGACCTCAGTATCCATGGATTTGCTATCCATGGATTTCAGCATCCGCAGACGGCAAGCCTGTGTTGTCCCCAAGGGCAGCACATGCATGCAGCCATGCTGCCACTGGGGACAACTGCACTGAAGTCTTATTTGCATCATATTAATAAATTGCATTATATTAATAAATTGTGGGTTAAAAAAAAACCTTAAGACTGCTATATACAGTTCTTGAATCAATTTTGATGAAAGGCAGTATAAGATATTTTAGATTAATAATCTTCTACAATATCTGATTTTAATGTCGGTACTATTGGAGTTGGCACACTAGCTATTTGTGCCAACATTTAGAAGAATGGTGGAAGTTTGTCATCTATTACAACTCATACAGTTTCTTTATAAACCAAACTCTTACTGTGCAGAATACTTTCAGTCAGTACTATTTAACTTACAAAACTACTGTAATTTCACTTTTAACTTACAAAACTAGCAACTGACACAATCATACTGGTGGCTTAGCAATCCACAAATTCAATCAACTGTATTATCACCACGGGCCCATATTATTCAATGGCAGCGTATGCACATGGACTCGTTGACACAGTCACGGACACATCACCATCCATTGAATAACATGGGGCTCTCTGAACTGAACTGAATCCTCATGGATGGGAGGGGTCCACTTTTTAATGATTCAATTGTACATTGTTCTATAAAATATAACTTGTATTAACTGAATTGTATTAATCATAAAAATATGGAGTATACAGTTACTTTCCATAAGCCACACTGAGAACCTTTGTGGGTGGAGACCAGGGTATAAATATTCTAAATAAAGAAAGAATTTTATTTTAAAAAATTACATAATATGGTACTCTTGAGTATGAGAGAAGAAGAAAGAAATGGGGGACAGATAGAACCCTTGTCAAACAGATACTGATTGCATAAAATGGAAGGAGAGCACAACTCTGGCTGAGATCCAGAAAGGTGCCTTCAGTCGTATGTAAAGTTGCATGTGCCTAGTGGAACATGCCTTCTTTTATTTTAGAATAGTTATCTATTATGTCATACCACAATAGCTCTGATACTTGTATTTCAAAAACGGTTTCCCATTTTGATATTGGCATTCTTCTTTAAGAAACATAAGACCGAAACGCCGTGGACAAGTGAAAGCAGTACGCTTTTTGTAGGGTATCAAAGAAAGGAAGAAGACAATAAATAAGTAGGTGAGGGGTGAGGTTGAGATTAAATGGAGGGAAAGCCTAGACATTTTTAGAAAGGAGTTCACAAAAATTTGAACAAATGTCAAAGTAAGTAACTATCTACCAACTGGTTTCCATCAGGCCACTTTCACTAGAGAAAGAAAATAACCTTCTAGATTCATTTCTAAAGACTTTAGTGGAAGGAAAGCATCCATTAAGTGTTATTGATATTGTGTTCTCGCTTGTAAAGGTACTGTAAATCCAAAAAGTGATAGTGGGTTTGTGTGTATGTACGTGTTCTCAGTACAACCATAAGTCTCAAGATAAGTACACCCAGAGGGTTATGCAGTGAACTGAAAGTAACAGCCAAGGTCAACAGGGGGAGGGGAAGACTTTCATCTTCACAGCCATTACACAAGGTACCACTAGCAGACAAATAGGAGAGGCAGGCAAGGGACAATGGGGGAAAAATACAGGGAAGATAACAAGTATTTTACACACATACACAGAAAGAAAGAGATACATTTGTAACTTTATTATGTTTTCTGCTATGTTAAAAAGTGAATACATTTAGCAAAATAAGCTAGACAATTAACCAGAAATATTTTGCACTGTAGTAAGTTATCTGTGCTCCTTTTTTGTTTTTTGAAGGAATACCTTCTTTGTACACAGCCACCAAGTTAACACCTTCCTACATCCAAGTACCAGGTCATGGTCAGTGCTTGGTTTCCTAGCAACTTCCTTAGCAGTGCAAAAGTAATAAAGAAAAAACATAAATGCAGGAAGTAGAAAAGAATGACGGACTCAGAATTCTCTCTCCCAGCTACAGAAGCAAAGCCACTACAAAGAAATGCAAAGGAAGTCATATGAAATGTGTTTACAAAGTTTTCAGAATAGGAGCAGGGAGGGCTACAGATTTAAAAATAACATAAGAGAGTTCAAGGGAGACCCAATGGGATTAACAATCACAGACAAAAATTGAGAGGAGGATTAGTGGAGAAACATGCCAGAATGACAGCCTTTGCAATGAGCTGCAACAGAAGCAAGAGGAAGACGTGCATGCCCCTGAGCATCACTGTGTAGTTGCCTGAAAAGAAAACCAGTCTCATTCAGGTGGGATTTCCTCTCCTCAGATAAAAATGACAGTACCAGCATAATCTGATTTCTGTATAAAAGGGCACTTAAAGATAAAGAAGCAAAGGAGAAACATCTGCTCAACATGCAGCAGACTACAATACTGTAACTAGTGAAAGGTAGTGTAGATGTAAAAGGGACAAGAGGGCAACTAACAGCCACCAGCACAGATATATCATATGTCTCAGTTACTCTTCTCCTAATCAGTGCCAAACAAAAAATTTATACTAAGTATGGCTGCTGGTGTTTTATTTTGTTTTTTCTTTTAAACAGATATCACTTCATTGGTCAGCAAAACATAACATCCAGATTACCACACAATTCTAATTATTCTTAGTAGGTACTGAATATTGTAGAAACTAATACCATAGCTTCTAAAGATAGAGAGGTTCCTAATATTTTTTCCCGCTCACACAAACGGGAAAAACAGTTGTCTAACATTTTTAAAGTATCAGTTGTGGATTAAAACAACAGTGAGTTTGGTTATCTACTAACTTCATAGAAATGAGATTTAACAAGCTGTTATGTTAACAAAGCTATCAATGTGCATAGCGCACTTAAAACAAAATCCACTTCTAAATCATGAACACATCTATTTCTATTAACTTGTCTAATCTTTTTGGAACTCATCTATTTGTTCTAAACTAAAGTTCATAGTAGTGAGAAAAACTTTGCAATGTCCACTACAAGAAGCTTGCAAAAAGAAGAGTCACCAAACAGAACCATTGAAATTGACCTCTATGTGGACACAGTTCATGTGTACCAGTCTGATGAAAAAGGTAGATAAACAGAGGTGAGTATTTTTTTTTTCTGAAAGGTTCAAGCAATTTTGTGATTATGTGCCTAGTTCTGAAAAGGCTTTGAGATAGTACTCAGTATAGGATTCTTTCTGGATAATTTGGAAGAGAAAACTAAAATGCACAGAAGAATTTTCTTTACAGTCTGGCACACAAGTTGCTTCACCTATAAAACTGTCTTTCATATAGTAGATGTAAAAGGTAAAGATAAAGGTATTCCCTGTTGACAAGAACAAGATTATTCTCACATACAAATAGTTTCTATTCTACCCTCTTTGGGTGGGGAGTTGACTTGGGGAGATCTCAGAATTTAATAAAACTGTTATTTAGTATTTAAAGATATTCTCTCCGTGTTTCTATTTGAGAACTTCCACCACAAATTCCTTTGCTGTTACAAAAGAATTTGTTTTAAAATGCATAAAGTGCATCCTCTGCCATCAGAAGTCACCTGAAGCAAATCTAGTTTATAGGTGTTCACATTTAGACCTCTGTATGTCATTTGACAGTTACCCTCATATATTTTTACTGCTTTAAGTGCTCCTCATGTTAGGTTTTCCTTCTCCGATTTCGTTGCCCCAACTGCATATGGTGAACTATAAGGTAGATATTTTCAGCAGTGATCAATCTCCACTTTATCTCCGCCTGCAGGATCACTTTACCATCATTTCTTGAGACACATTTCATAAAACTAATCAAGAGGTGGTTTCCGGCTCTCTCAATATAATGTAGTTTAGCTGCTACTGTTGTTGCTGCCTCTGGCCTTTGCCCCACTCTATTACATTTTTTTTTAGAGTAAAGTATATAGTAAACTATTGCAGCACATTTAGTTCTCTCTGAATGAGCTGAATGAGACATATTTTGCTCTGATATCAAATTTAACTAAAACTGTCTCCATGTCTCTGCAAAATGAGTCAAGCTGTACACAGGATTTTTAATTTAAGTACATAAAAATCAGCACTTACATCCCACTTACTTAAGAATGTCCTATATCATTTAATAACCTCTCTGGTTCTGATTAACAGCTAGAGAACTTAGGCTTTTATTTACCACAAATATGTTTCCCTTTACTAAAATAAAGAAACTCTGACAAGTAATGTAATATGGTATATTCTACGGTTTTATATGAAGTGGTATTGTTCCACAAGACACCACTTCGCTAAAACATTTTCTCAAATTTCCAACAAAGACCCAATAAAGAGAAAAGCATATCTTCATTACCACCGAATAATGCAAATTTACAGTCAGCACAGCCACTGCATCTTCCTGTGACAGTATACAAGTGCTTATTAGAAGTCAAAAGAAAAATACTGTACATCTAACACCAATAAATCTGACTAATCAAAGCTATAATCCTTCCAAAAATCATTAAGAGTGGAAGAGATGCTAAAGAAAAAGAATACCATGTCTATTATTACTGTGACTAAATGGGATTACTCAATCCTCAAGAGAAAAAGTTAAGAATTAAGTGAAGTCTGAATGCTAAGAAAATTTGTGGGAAGAGAAATGTAAATGGTTTCCTAATTATCTGCAGCCTATTAACATGCAATCCTGATTACTTGCAATTAAAGTCCCCTTAAATGTTATGACAAAAATGCATTGAAACGTAGAAAATTATCTGCTAATTATTGCACTGTAATGAGCAAATTTAATGTGCATTTTCACTACAAGCTCAATAAATAAGAAAAATATTGCATGCAATATTGCCAGAAATTGAACTCAAGAATGCCACATGCTGGTTAATATTATGTTCCTTATAGGAAGTCAGGTTGCCAGCATGCCCTTAAGGAAGGTTATTTTCACAACCTACATATTTAAGACCATAAGACAAGATCACAGTAATTCTAGAAATGTCAGTCATAACAGCTGAAATGTTTATATGCATACATGTAAACAAACAAACACACACACACACACACACACACACATATGCACACATGTATATAAATATATATCCACAATATGTACACAGAAACTTAATTTTGTAATCTAATCTCCTCTTCAACAACATACTTCTCTCCTTGGATGAATTAAGATTTTATTTGGAGTTTGTTTTTTGTTTGTTTTTTTAGAATCTGTAAAATCTTGAACCAAATTCACAAGCAAGATTTCTTGCTGCAAGATCAAACTTTAAGATAAAGGTGGTGGGAAAGATAGCCCTCCCATATCTGAACATATCTAACAGGTTCCTAACCATGCTGAGCTTCTTCCTTTCTG
The DNA here is from genome assembly GCA_034509955.1 of Urosaurus nigricauda. Classification (NCBI taxonomy): domain Eukaryota; kingdom Metazoa; phylum Chordata; class Lepidosauria; order Squamata; family Phrynosomatidae; genus Urosaurus; species Urosaurus nigricauda. The sequence goes on along the minus strand of JAOEGL010000005.1, from coordinate 156,007,515 downwards.
TCTTATTGCTTGGTGCAGTGGTTAAATGCCTGTACTGCAGCCACTCACTCAAAACCATAAAGTTGTGAGTTCAAGACCAGCACAATGGCTCAAGCTTGACTCAAGCTTGCAGCCTTCTGAGGGTTACTCAAATGAGTACCTAAATTGTTGGGGGCAAGTAGCTTACAGTTGTAAACTGCTTAGACACTGCTTAGGTGGTATGAAGCGGTATATAAATGAAGCTGTTTTTATCACACTATGTTTATCATAGGACATTTCCTGTTTAACTCTTGTTTAACTCTCATTTCAATCCGGTTTGCCCCCTAGTGTGATAAAGCAGTTATTCCCAATACAATTGAGAAAGACAGGGAAGTAAATACAAAACCCCAAGACTGTAGGAAAACTTGCAAGAGTTTAACACCAGATGTGTAGCTATAGCAGATTAGGCAAAATGAAGGCATGTAAGAATTCTTCCCTTCCAAATGACATTTAGTCCCCAAATTTCTAGCATTGTAATAATTTAAAATTTAAATTGGGCATATAGCAATACAATTTAGGCATCCAAAGAAAAGAAGCATGCAATGGTACCAAGGGAATGCAAACACAGCAGCTAAACAGACAGGCAAAAAGAGGAACTTTCAGGCTGGCTTGAAGGCGTGGCGTTTAGATGACACATGCCTTGAAGCCAGCAGGAACCTGGCACCTCTAGGTGCTTTATGCAGATAAAAGCTGTTTCAAAAAGCAGTAGCTTTTTTCTGCTTCTTCTTGGCTTGAAGCCATGCCATGTGGTCATGACATGAGAACTCCAGATGCCTTGGGAGCCAGCAGTGCAGTAGGTAGGGTTTCAATGGGGCTAAACTGACAGGCAAAAAGAGGAACTTTCAGGATGGCTTGAAGGTGTGGCGTTTAGATGACACATGCCTTGAAGCCAGCAGAAAAGTGCCCTTATAAAGAGAAAAGCCATTTCAAAAAGAAGCAGGTTTTTTCTGCTTCTTCCTGGCTTGAGGACAATCATGTAGTCACGACATGAGCACTCCAGCTGCCTTGGGATCCAGAAGTGCGACTGGTGGGGTTTCAGTGTGGCTTCAGAAAAGGCAGCTTCAAGCCACTTTTTCCTTCCCATCTATTTTGTCTTATCGTGGCTTCGGAAAAGGCAGCTTCAAGCCTCTTTTTCCTACCCATCTGTTTCACCCCACAGCAAATATAAGAATTCTAGATGTGAGCTATCTTTAATGTCTCACTCTTCCCAGTCTCTGGGCACTGAAAGATAATTTCATTGGGGTACAGAATTCTTCCTGGGGAACATGCCCTCATTTTACCTTCACTCCCTTAGCCACAGCCTGGCACCTTCCTCTACCAGATGTAACTGTTAACGGTTTTTAGATAAAATCTTGGAGGGGGGGGGGTTTGTCAGGATCCAAATGATTTTCTTTGAACATTACAAACTGTCAGCTCCTTCTTCAAATATCTGTTCCATTTCTCCTAGCAAGAGACAGCATTTTAAAACCATCTGCATAAAGTGTGTGCATAAAGTGTTTTAAGGGTGCTGCAGTGGCCATAGACTTTAAGCTTGCATTCCTGCTTTACTAATTCTGTAAGAAAGCTTTTTTAAACTGCAAAATGTTATCAGAATAAATTGTGTCATTTTATCAGGATAAACTACATTCTGTCATATACACATGGCTATATGAATCAAATAGAGTAACAGATTGAAGTATCCATAGAATAGCTGGCTGTAAAGGTGGCATGAAATCATGGCTTGTCGTAACCACAGTTAAGAACATGTAATATAGTTTGAGCTCTAACCATATGGTAGCAAAACTCACTTTTGTACTATTTTGTCTTTGTTTTCTAAGTGATTGGGACTGTGCTTCATATATCTATGAACAGGTTCTTGTTCAGGACATTAAAACAAATCATGGCATTACATTATGCAGCATCACATTCAGCACTGTAGCACGATTAAGGTGATAAGAATTAGAAGAAAGAAGGATAACAGAAAGAAAATGTTACACAAGTGAAGTGTTTATAGATTCTGCTAAAAATATATGAATATACAAAGGATGGTGACAAATTAATCATATGTAAATTATTAAGGCTAAGTCTCTTTTTCTGTTGCTTCTCTAAAATTTATGTTAATTATTCCTTCAAACAATATGGGTCGAACTATTTGGAAAGACTAAATGTGAAACATAAAAAGAATTGTGGAGTAGAAACTCCGCAGCAGGTGATAATTAGAGGGAAAGAATGATAGTGTTTTCATTAACTCAAAATAAATATAGTTCCCCTGTTATCTGACTGTGAATCTATATTAGCTGTGTTTACATGCAATACTTAACCATGGTTTAGAATCACAACAATCCCTACTGTGGAGCAGTAGGGAGATCAGAAGCTTTGGCTTCAGTTAAGATTGACCCTGTTTAACATGACATTTGCTTATAGTTCATCAGGTGGCCATGGTATACTGAGTTTATCTGACACTGAAGTGAAAACTGCCGAACTCCTCCCTGTGGCTCTGCAAGAGGAAAATGGAGGTAAAGGGAGTAAAACAGATAAGGCTTCTCAGTGTGAGCACCATGGCTTACAAAGACAGTAGTCTTTGTCAAGTAGTCATGATGAAAATTTATATTATGCATGCCTTTAAAGAGAGAACCAATCAGCACATTATACCTTGTGAAACATTAATTCTGACTAGAGCTTATTTAATTATTCATTTAATTTATATCCTGCCTTCCTTCCAATATGAGAGCTAAGGCATCTTACACAATAAGATTAAAAAGAAATAAAGTTAAAACAATATATAGTAAAGAGTTAAAAAGCCATTAAACAGACAATTACATTAAACTATTTAGAATGATTTTAAATACTTATAAAACATAAGATAAAGGTACAGCACGTCCAATTAAAAGCTTATCTGTTTTGCCAAAAGTGTTAATTTTGGTATCATTCATAGTGATACTAGAAACTTGGGATGAAATGAGTGTATGGAACAACTTTACACTTTGTTTTATCAAATGCATTTTAAAATAAAATAAAATAAAATGTTAATTTTGGAAAGTTTGATTACTAAGACAGACAAGACAGATTGTTCCTTTCTGGCTGGACTTTTTATGCCAACACGTCTTCAGTCTTTTAGGACTTGGACAAAAGCTTTACTGTTCCATGAAGGTTTTCTAGGAAGTACTGTATCCCAAATGTCCACTTTTTTCCCTACTGTATCATATATTGTATGCATCATACAAAAGCAAAACTATGAGAAAACAGTCATGTTCAGAAAACATCTCATTCCAGAGCTCCAGCACAAAAGCTGCAATACTGAAAACTGAAAGCACCCCTATCTACCAGAATGTCAAGGAGATACCTGTATGTGCAAAGATACAAAGACTTAATAATATTGAAAATGGTAGGTTTCTGGTTACACAGGAACTCAACTGAACTTTAGATCAGAGTCACAGCAGCTGTGGTACAGTATTCAGGATGGTTCTTAGATTAAAATCAATCCAAACCACTCAAAAATATATATTAAAAAATCTCTTTTTTACTTAGTATTTGTCAAAATTTGAATCCAAGTTTACTTGATTACATTTTTAGGACCAGGAAGAACAGAGTAAAACTTTATTAGATAATTAGTAGAAAAGCGAAGCATAACAGGTTTACCCAAGTCCTTCTGGTTATTTCTGAAGCACTTGGTTCAAGAATCTCATGCTTTATGTGCTATTATTTTGCTTTTACTACAGAGAGAAGAGCTGGCTTCCAAAGATAAAGGAGACTTTTGGTAAATGGTGAAGGTGAAGAAATAAATGACCCACTTGGTTAGTGTGTAATTACACTGGCTGAGATTGTAACAATCTATCACATGAGGGAGGATGACACCACTCTAAAGGGTTAGTCAAAGGAGATAGCCTTTGACTAACTACTGGACACAGACGATCGATACTCTTCAGATATTGTTCTCTCAAAAAACAATTGAGTTCTAAAAAAAAGTTTGAAAATAGCATCTCCTCCTCCCTCTCAGATACTTATCAGAGACTCATCTTGACCTTATTCAGGAAAAGCAATCCTTTCATCAAAAGGTATATGGATCACATAAATCTTCTAGTATCCTAGAAAGCTCTTAAGTAACTCAAGCTCTTGCTTGAGATGATTTGCTTCAGGAATGTTTGCTCCATTTTCTAAAATGCATTTTATATACTACTTCAACGAAACGAACAGATTGACAATTAGAATATTACTAAGGTTGCATTCCTTAGGTGCTTTCTCACAGCACCTACATGGCTACATCTTGGCATTTCTGCCTTTCTCTTGCCAAGCTGAAGACTGGCAAACATTTGCAGGAAAACTGGAATAATTTCATAGAATTGGAAAAGACCAAAAGGGCCATCCAATCCAATGCGTCCCATGCACGAATACACAATCAAAGCATTCCCGGCAGATGGCAATTCTTTTCAAATATGTTGTTGAAACTGTACGATTTCTACATTATGAGGACAATAAGGTACTTATCTTATTGACATTTTTGCATGAATTATGGATATGATCACATTCCGTAAGCAAGTTGCTTTGAAATTATTAGCAACCTGTGCAAGAAAAACAGGCTCAGGATAATAGGAAGGTTTTTGGCACACAGTATACTTATTTTCAAATTATTTTAAATGTTATGCATAAAATTAGAACTTTCTCATTTCCTACGTTTTAAAACCCCTCCGTTTCATGTCTGCGGCTTGCAAAGGTGTTAAAGTCTCAGAATTCTATTACAAAGGCTCCTTTTCTACCTTCTATAGATGATAAACAACACTGAAGCATCATTTATGTGATTTTTAAAAATAAAACAAGGGGCACTGTATGTTAGCCAAAAAATTAAATGTCATATAGAATGAGGCACAGTTCCTTAAATAGCTGGAAGAATTAATAAGTAGATAGGATTCTAGGCTTTTGAAAACAGAAGAAGCTAAAGAAAATTCCGGCCCCTGTCATAAGGTACTGACTGCGCCCTCTGTGCAGCAAAAGAAGGTGGTTACGCTCCTGTCCCAACAGTTGAGGTCTATCTATTGGCAGCCACCTATAGGATTTGCACAACTGCCATGTTTGCCTGTTTGCTTACAAAGTATGAAAAACAAAAATTACATAAGCAGGCCCTTTGCATGACCAAGAATGGATGGATGTGTGTGTGTGTGTGTGTGTGTAAACTAAGCTCATAATTTCTTTCAGATACAAGGAAGATAAGATGGGAAGCCAAGCAACTGCATCTCCACCACACCAGGGCCATTATTATTATTATTAATATAGCGCTGTAAATTCACATAAATGTATGCATCTGAGCTTTGTTTTGAAGACCAGTGTGAAATTTAAATCTGGCAAAGAAAACAGCTGGTCATGGACTTCCGGAAGGTAGAAAGTTTGATTCTGCCAATTTTGTACTAGCTGCACCGATTACAACTGTATTTCTGGACACACCTTAAGTGCTGGTGTTGACCTTCAAAACTTTGGACTGTTTAGGTTTAGTTAATTTTAAGGGCCACCTTCATCCATTATTGCTCATGCTCTACAATAATCTTCAGCCTACTCACTAACTTGTTATGTGAATAAGCAAGGCTGTCAAGCACTAGACATAAGGATTTCTCAGTGATGGTCCCTACACTGCAAAAATACATATAGTTGGCTGTAGCATCTATAGCTGCTTGAAAAACATACTTGCTCTCGCTAGCTTTTAACTGAAATGACTTATGGTATTTGATGCTAAGGTATTTGAAATTCCGTTTCATGGAATCCATACTTTTTATTTGGCTCAATTCTTATTGTTTTTACAATTCTAAGGTGTGACATGTCTTTGAATTTTTTTTTAAAAAAAAGCATTTTAAAAAATTGTACTAACTCTTTTTCACATTACTTAAGCTTAAGGTGCTTTATAATTTGTTTTATACAGTCAGCTCTCTGCATCCATGGATTCTTTATCCACGGATTCAACCATCCAGAGCTTGAAAATATTTTTTAAAAACATGTAAATTCCAAAAAGCAAACCTTGATTTTGCCTTTTTATATATGAGACACCATTTTACTAGGCCATTGCATTTAATAGGACTTGAACATCCATTGATTTTGATATCTGGGGGGGGGGGGGGGCAGGGGAGAGCTAAAACCAAACCCAAGCAGGGTCCACTGTACTTAATTGTATGGCTTTTGCACTGAAACTTTGAAAGTGAACTTGGAAAAATGCTCCTAACAATGAATAAAAATAAATAATGTTAAGAGCAACAGCATTAATACTAGTAAGGCAGAAGAAATGTTGCTGCAGCCCAATTACATACCATGAATATACAGTAAATGAACATAGAATGAACATACAGTAAACTATTAATATATGAAACACTTTTGTTTGCTTGGATTGGCAACAATTCTGTCATTCATAACAGGAAAATAAGGGGTGAAACAGACCACCCCTGAGAAACCGTGCCCTATGAGGAATGACTTAGGGAGCTGGGGATGTTTAGCCTAGAGAAGAGGTGATATGATAGCCCTGTTTAAATATCTGAAGGGATGTCATATTGAGGAGGAAGCAAGCTTGTTTTCTGCTGCTCCAGAGATCAGGACCAGGAACAGTGTATGCAAGTTACAGGGAAAGAGATTCCACCTCAACATTAGGAGGAATCTCCTGACAGTAAGGGCTGTTTGACAGTAGAACACACTCGATTAGAGTGTAGTTGAGTCTCCTTCCTTAGAGGTCTTCCATGATTCTATTCTATTCTATGCAGCAGCCCCAATCTACCTTTTTGCTGGCACAAAAAGAACAGGCAAAGAGCCACTGCTTTTTGCATCGGCAAAAAGCCAGCTTTTCTGCCCTGCTGTGGATTTAAGGTGCTCCAGTGGCATGCGTGTGGGTGGTGGAGTGGCATGAAAGCTGGCTTTCGGGCGTCTTGGAGGTGTGCACCATGTGTACACCACACCCCCAATTCAGCTGGAAGCTAGCTTTTTATGCTGATCTTTTCCAGCTCTAGGTGAGATTTTTTTCAGACATGAAAATATTTCCTGGGAACGGCTAGATTTTTGGCCACTTTAGTAGTTGAACTAACAATAAACATGAACAATGACTTTGTTATAGCAAGGCATTCTACCTAAAAGGAATGCATGCCAAAATGTAACAACTTCCTGGAATTTTTTAAAAGTGGCCGTTTTACTTGTATGTACTGGCAACAATGCTATGCAACACAGTTGGGCAAAACACAGCCTGAAGTCCACATATCACACTCCAAAGCTGTATTCAGGTTTTTGGCCTTTGTTGTCTGCTTTAACTTTAGAATTTATTTAATTGCTTTTTGCTATTATGATTGATCGTAGCTGTACTCCATTTTGTACTATGCTGTTAGCCAGCTTGCATCCCACACTGGGAGAAAGGCAGCATATTCAGTAAACAAAAACAAAACAAAAATGTTTTGGCCTGTAACACCCTTTCTTCAAGACAGGAAGTGGCAGAATCAGAAAATCTAATATTCCCTGAACTGAAAGACCCTTAAAGATATCTTAGGAGTTTATCATACGACGGAATTTGGGGGTATAATGCAATGGCAATCCAAACGCAATCATGAGGTTTCACGCTATTACATATTAAAATATCTCACGCAATTTCAGGCAAAAGGGAAGTCATTCCGAACGCAATCATAGGTTTCACGTAATTGCGTATTAGAATATCTCATGCAATTTCAGGCAATGGGGAGTCATTTTTGGGAAATGGGAAATCATTCTGAACGCGTTCCGAACACAATCGGATTTCAAGTAAATTCGCCAAACTAGCAAATTTACGTGAATTCGAATTGGCTCCATTCTAAATTGAGAGAAATTCCTCCCGTGTGATAAACTCTTTAAAAGTTGAGAGATGGCTGAAAATACAGCAAAATGGTTTAAAACTAATTCCCTCAGGCTTGTGAGTTCTTTCATTCATGAAGTTTGGGTGGGTTCGGTCCTCTTCCCAATTTTTGAGGAGGGCATAAGGGTGACAATGAGGGTTTAACCCTCCAGAGTACAACAGAGGTCCTATGCAGTCCTACATGCCCTGCTATATCCTGTGGTTTTGGTGAAAACACAGAAAAACAAAGCAAATTATTATCATGAATGTTTATGTTTAGCAGACATCACATATTTACTGGGTTTTGATATACTATTAGTCTAATATTATTAGAAGAAAATAATATTTGTTAGCTAGAGTGGTATGCAGAAATTTGAAATAAATTTGAAAACAGAGCATCAGACCTATGACATACAAGAAGGACTACAGGATTCCTCTAAAGATCTATGTGGGATATGGCATAGTTCCTTCTGTTTAATTAGATGCATGCTGTTTAATCAAAAGCTTTGTTCTTTACAACAGAAATTAGAAGGTAACAGAATTATACTTTTTACAAATGAAGTAAAACACTGCTATATACATAATAGATTTTAGAATGCTGACCCAGGCAGCATGATGAGATAAACACTAGGGAACCATTTAAACTGTCAGTCAATGGATGCACCTGTTCCCAAGTCAATTCCAAGTCTATAATTGTACAACATCACATGAGCTCTATGCAAGCAATTCTTACTCTCTTACAAAGCAGCAGGAATCAAATTGACCCAGCCTGCAAAATGTTCCTAGGAAAATACCCAGAGCATTGTTCTGTATACCACCTTCTTAATCTTGTGTTACAGTTAAACAAGAACATTCCAGTCATAGGCAATTATTATTTTTTTCTATATCTCCCTTATACCTTTGTTTATAACTTCATCATCTTAGTGCAGCTATTGATAGTACAAATAATTAACAGCATGCTGTGACTAGCTTTACAAAATATTTAGTAATTATTTTGGTTTAAGACTGCAGATAAAGATGTAACTGGTAAAAGCAAACATGCCCAGCTAAAGCCTAGCCTTTGCAATCCTTGACTTAGTCTCACCTCACAGACACATTTCTGTGTCAAAACTTTGACATGGCCACAATAAGGAAGTGCTTTAAAAGTGCTTTTATAGAGAGAAAATGTGCTCTGTGTGTGTGTATGTGTGTATATATGAAAAAGACTAAGGCCAAATGGTGAAGGAAGGACCATTGTTTGTATGTCCCAAGAAATTAACAGGATGATCCTGGGCAAATACACTCAGAAGCCCTGTTATGCCCAATTAGGCTGACTGAACCTTAACAGAAATATTCTATTATTCTATACCCTGGGACCTTCTGCAGGAAAGTATATGCTCTTTTTCTGAGCTATAGCTTGCTTATGAAACAACCCTGAGTTATTCCTCTTGACTTAGGAGACAACAAAACTGGAAGATGCTTCTTATGTGATCCACAATTCACCGGCTTCCTTGCTTTAAGATTACAGCTGTCAAATGCTCCTATGAATCTGCAAAGCTGGCAGAGGGGAATGGAGAAGGCAGTATCTCAATTTCCCTGAAAGGACCATCTTTTCAGGTAAAATTCAGACACAGGTTCTCCTTGCCTGCTTTTCTGTTCTCTTACTGCTATCAAGGCCCTGTGGTGGAAATCAAGCACTTCGTGAAAGCTGCCTTTTCATATTCTCTGAATATCACAAAAGTAACAAAGATAGGGCATAAATGAAGACAACTGAATTTAACTATTTATGCCAGTGGGTGGTGGTGGTGGTGGTCATCATCATCATAATCATCATCATCTACTGTATTTATACTCTTTAGAAATGGGTCATCAGTGCTTCTCAGGTCCATAACACGCTGCAGAAATAATCCAGTCTGAGACTGCTTTAACTGCCCCGATTCAATGATAGGGAATTCTGGGAAGTGTAGTTCTGTGAGACAGCCTTCTCT